>JAGPOW010000290.1:24727342-24801747 GCA_030014935.1 Caiman crocodilus
AGAGTAAAATGCAGGTGTCTAGGGCCTCAGTCTCTTGCTCCTGTCATGTTGATGCTCTCTGTCTTCATAAATGTAGAAATGGACATAATTAGGATGAATAATTTTGACGGATAATATCAATGTTTATTTTTAAGCATTTATTTCCATTTTCATGAATTTAAATTTTGATGGTTGTAAGAAATTAGGGGCGTAGGGAGAAAACAATTTATTAATGACAAACGTAACTACTGGAGGACTGAGGCCACCTAAACAGCTAAGCTGACATCAGTCCTGGCTCCTCACCTCTAGCTCCCTCATCTGCTTTGTTACTTCCTCTTCCTTTTTTCCAAGTCCCCTAGGGTTTCTGGGAGTTGAAGTCCAAACTACAGTCAGCATGATTCTGTTGGACTGCTCCCCCTGTCATCACACATGCCTTTATTCATCATTTTTCTTATGTTCTTTCTATAAATTTTGATTATTAATGATGGAAATATTTTTGTCAGTCTGTGAGAGTGAGGTGGGATTGATGTTTATCGATGTTTACCAAAAAACTCCGAATCCTGCCAAGCCTAGACATAGTGGAGATGGCAGTAACTACATACACAATGGAGGATTTTTAAGGACATTGCATACTTCATTAAGTATAATGTGGTAGTGATAAATTAGCACATATTTCATTATGTATAGTTCATTCCCTGCTTGTCCACACACTGTTTAGCAGGGTGGAGTGGTTGGCAAATTCATTTAGTGATTTATCTGATAGAACCACAGTCACTCTCAATATTGCTTCTCAAATGCTCCTAAAAACTGGGACATGAGATGCTTTATTGTATAGTAGACTAATTTGCTGCGCAGCAAAGTGTCACCATCTACACATGTATGTCAATTAGGGAACAGTGGACTACTTTACTGTGCTGCTGGATAGTCCCATCAAATACAAGTGGTATCTGGCAGTTGCACTTAAACGCATGTGTAGACGGTGACATTGGGATTAGTTTACTCTGGCTCAAATTGAGCCAGAGTATATTCAGTCACATTAATTGCACACGTAGATACAGCCAGTGACCCCTCAAATACATGTGGATGGCATGGGTTGCTTGTTCCGGGCCTAGTATTCTGATTCTTTCATCTTCAACTTCCATTGTGGAATAGGTATGAAGTAAATAACGAGATTTGCTCTAAGTTAATTAAGAGTGGGGTGTTCCAGAGTCCCATGTTTGTACCAGTCAAATTCACTATATTGGCATTGATCTGAAGAAGGCAGTAATTGATAAACAGATACAATAAAATATGTCTATGGCACAAAACAATCTAAAGGAACAAAAATGAGTGTTTTGTCAGAAACTCCATCTGGATCTAAGTAAAGTGTGCAATTATTTGCTATGGCAGATGAGCTACAATTTGGATTAATACAAACATGGAAAAATAATCTCTCACTCAGATACATACTGGGCTCTGTATTTGCAAGATCCTTGTAGGAAAAGACACAAAGTAATAATTTTGTATAATTCAACAAAGATGTCTACCCAGTTGCTGCAGCAACCAGAAGGAAAGAAGGAATTTCTTCAAGAATAACAATGTAGGGGCAGAAAGGCAGTCATAAGTCCCCTAAGATCTTAGAGCAGGTTAGCAAAAAAACCCAGAAAGGAACATTCTCAGTTTGAAAGGATGGAAGAGAAGCAAGAGAAAAGATGTTAGGAAGCTAAAGAGTGACATTTGGGCTAGGAAGGAACAAAGGAGGAGAATTGGATTGGGGTGTAGGTGGGACAAGTGAGTGTGAATATTTTAGGCACTTGAAATGAATAGTGAATACAAGAGTATGTAAAAGCTGTAATAAACTATAATGTTACAGGAAATGTACTCCTTAGTGCATGTCTCCAGTGATTCAAAAATTAATGACTCAATAAGCCATGGTGTAGCTGTGGCAATGGCACTGGTGTACCACCTGGAAGAAATTGACACCAAAGTAATGGGACTATTAAGGTAATCACAAAACTAAGTGATGTAGTAATTGCTTACAGCATCTAGATAGTGACAGCAATTTAAATTCAGTTCTTCCTAAGAAGAAATTTCAATACTGCTGAATGATGTTAATCAGCGGTTATAGAGCCTAAAAGAATGGAAGAGTCAGCACACACTTTGACCTGAATGTCTTAAATAAAGCGGTCCAGAGAAATAGTGTCCTACCCACGCTGGGCAACATCTCTCCAAGATTAATGCCCAAATATTTTCCCTCTTAAATGCCACAAATGGTTTTTGGCAGATTCCTTTACACTCAGATGGCGCCAAGTTAACTACTTTTATTATGCCTTTTGGATGGTAATATTTCCGCAGACCTCCTTTGGCATTACTACTACTCCCACTATATTCCAAAAGAAATGACAGAGCTATTGAAGCACCTGGAAAGGGGTAGTTCTTTGTAGAGGCAATGTTTTGATACATTGCCATCAAGAAGAAAAATATGATAAAAGGTTGTCTATATTTTTGGAATCAATCGACTTTTCAGATCTAATGCTCACAAGTAGCAATATCAAAACCAGTTATGTTTTAGGAACCACTCTCTAAACTTAAAACCAGATTCAGGGAAGGCAAAATCTATTTGGAAAGCAATAACAATAAATGAACAGAACAATGAATGAACAGAAATGCATATCAAAATGAAATTAATCTGAGGTTAAGATTTGCGATAAAAAATCTTTAGAATGAACTCTTGGAAAGTGAAAACTTTTCATATTTGAGAACTATACTAAAGTATTCAACAGAGTGAAATTTCTACCTGAAGTGCCCATACTTACTTTCTATGATGGCCATTAACCAACTACTTGTGGATTCAAGGAGTCAGAGATTGGCAAAGTATTATAACATAGCCATAGCAGTCAGGCAGTTACATACTGCTCAGAGACGTTCATTCATGCTATGAATCATTCTGCTCAGACTGAGGAGTGTCTCGCTGTAGCAGAGGCATGTGAAAAATTTATAAAATAGTTCTTCCAGAGAGTCATTTCAACTTTTGACTGACCACAAACCACTCATACCACTGATAAATAATAAAGACTTGGATCATGTGCCAGCTAGTTGTCAAATGCTACTTAGTGCCTAATTAGGTACAATCCTCAGACATAATATGGTATTGTGCCTAGCAATTCCTTGATAGTTGGTGCTACCCTGTCTAGATATTTTCTGAATGTGACAGACATGAATATTGCAAATGGCTGGTGAAGCTTTATGAGAGAGGTCTACAAGCCTTAAAACCAATGTCTGATTCATAATTATAACACATCTCTCTGACTATCAGCATGAAGTCTGAGCTGCAAAGATAGACTGTCAGAAAAGTGACTGGTCTAACTACAGCAAAAGTGTACCCAACGCAAACTGGACATTTGTAGTGTAGTACCACTATAAAATGTAATGGAGATAGCATAGTTGCCATAGTAAAAATATATGTATAGAACCTCAACATTTTAGGTATTAGTGATTATCATAAATGAACAAAGATGTCTACTGGGTGGCCTGGTATTGGTGGCAACACCCACATTATTCTCACTATGCTTATAACTAGCTGATAGTAAATACTATGACTATCCTGATTTAAGATCAATAAGAGAGGTATGCACTTTCCAAGCACAAATTAACCAAACCAGGCGCCCACATTTAATCTTCTGACCATATCCTTATTAAGATAATATTCTGTTATGTTTAGCATTACTCATCTATATGCTGGTACAGCACATTTGTCTTTCCATTTCCATAAAATTCTTGGGTAGATCTTTTTACCCTGGTACTTACTGTTTTTAATGTAATGGTTTATAAATTGGAATTTCCCTTACTCAGATGTTTTAAGGTTTAAAAATTTCAGGACTGTATTGCACATCTTTATTTGATATATACTATTCCTCTGCTCTCCCTTGGAAATCTTGCTCTCAACAACCTCATCCACATTTTTAGATTCTTGGAAAAACTACCCTTTTCTGCATGATGCCTTGTTGGATAATTAACTTTTGCTTGCCAACAGCTTCCCGCAGAGGTGGTGTTGGTCTTCTTGGCACACTTTTCTTCCACATCTGCTATTTTAGAAAGTCATTCATAATGCTTGAATACTTTTGCCAGCAGCTTGTCATGTAGCCCATATCTCTTGCAGCAACTTATTTTCTCCCCAAACTTGTGCCATCTCTGCTATACAAGTCACCTCTAACCTCTCAGAAGTTCCAACTGTCTACAAACATAATCACTAACAAAACCAAAAACATCTGCACTTTCAGAGTACTGGAATCCATAACCAGAAAGTCACACACACAACCTTAGTTGCTTAGCTATAAAAATATATATATACACACATACACATCTAGATACAGTAATAAGATTACAAGGTAGTCAAATCCTACAGTCTTACCTCAAACAAAGCACTCATTGACATGAAAATTAATCAACTAGACACTTATACAATCTCCATGCAGTCTTTCATTGTGGCATGTATTAGTGTTGTTCCCAGGAAAGATGGTATGAATGTAATAAAGAATTGTAACAAAATATTATTTGAAACAATTTGTCTTAAGTAAACCAACAAGTGTCTGAAATTATTCATGGAAAGAACCACACAACAACTCAAAGTAGTTGGATCTATATGTGGCTATGGATCATAAATAATAGTTGGAAAAATATGTACATTTAGAAATGTTTAGCATCTTCCATCTTCTAACACTGAGTATCTCATGCCAACATTAGAAACATGGTTTTGTCTATTTAAGTTAGCCCACAGTCCACAAGCTTAATCATTGTGAGATATTCATGTGGAGTTCTACATCCAGCAATCTCTTTTCACACCCAAACAGATAAGGAGTTTGTTAAAGCTTGTTATTTCTAACAAGGTAAAAGCAAAGAGTATTCAAGACAAGTTAAAAGAAAATACTGCAATGTTTTATATTCCCAAATATGAAATATGGAAAACAGCAAATAATTATTGAATAAAGATCAAGTCTTATATTTGGCATTAAGTACATGAAATCAGCTGTTATGGCCCTGAGAAGATATTGCACATACTGGAATATGCAACATGATCGGGGATTGGAAGAATGGCCTTGTGTTTAAGGAACTAGACTGAGACTCATGATTCACTTTCAGTGTTACAAAAAAACATTTTTTGGTGGCTTTAGCTTCTGTCCTCTGCTGTAAACTAAGGAAATACATCAGGCTTCTGTAAGAGTAACTTCATTGATATCTGTAAGACACACAGGTCATCTATAAACAAATTCCAGGCAAGGGAGCCCTGTCACGAAGATGCAGGCTACAGTAAGCGGAGGCTGCCCTCTTGTCCTGTTGAAGCTGGTCCACTGGGCAGCCAAGAATGTCAGATTCATGGAGTCAGAAGAATAGCAAGAAAGGGAGCACATAACTTGTGACAGGCAGTACCATAGTAGTAGTAAATCCAGAGTCCTGGTGCCTGCTGCTGGTCCATTTATTCACTTTATTTTAGACAGCCATTGTTTAAAAAAGAGAAAAAGACTCTGACTGGAGGGGCCAGAACACAGGACCCCATTCCTTCCAAAAGAGGAGCCTAACTTTGAAGCCACAAAGTCATGCATTCTTGCTTGTTCTTTCTTTGGCACCAGGAACCTTGTAGACTTGTCTGCCCAGAGGACCAGATTCAGCAGGAGGGAGAGGGTCCCCACTCTCTATATCCTATAAGTTGGTATTGATGCTGGAAAATCAACTTGAATACACTCTCAACTTGAGAGAGACTTGAATACTCACGGAGCAGAGATTTGGTAGGTTAACAAAGGAGAGAGGTACCTATAAGCAAGGCTGAGTTAATAACAGTTGCAATTTTAGGCTGCATAGCTGAAACATCAGTGGGTTTGGCTATGTCACCTTGACAAAGGCAATGTTTGATGAAATGTGAGCACTCTTGAAAAGAAAGTATTTCTGTGGGTTTGATGCTTTGTTTTGTGGTAATTTCCTTGGAAGGCATGGAAGGCATTTTGGGCTTTTGCACTTGCATTTTAAAAAAGAAAAAAGTAAAGGTTTTATTACTGATTGTGGCATATAGCCAAAACCTGATCAACCAAGGATTGCTTGGAAGGGATTGTGACCACAGAGGCATAATCATTCTCTGATCAACCCACGTATCCACTGCACCACTTTGGAGGCCCTCATATACCAGAGTGCAGCCTGGACTCCCAGACTGAACTGACAGCTGCAGCAGACTACAGCAGAACTAGCTGGGGTGGAGTGGGCCTACCTACACTGTCCTATTTTGGGGAATTTGTGCCTGCAAGCACACATGGGGAAGGCAGGTTGTCTTTGTGACTGCCTCTGATGCACAGACAGGTAAGGTTCTTTGGGTAGATGTGGTATCTTTTATTAGACTAACTGAGTAGTTGGAAAAAAGTTCTTAACAAGCTTTTGGGTGTAATCACCCTTCTTCAGGTGTAAGAAGTCTCTGCTGTTCTGAGACTCCAAGGAATGAGAGAAGCTCAAAGTGTGGCAGGATGTCAGTGAGAATGTAAATAGGTAGAAATTAGGAAAACAAAAGGTAGAGCAGAGATGGGAGGGGGGAAAAGTTGGGGTAGGCAGTGGGGAGAGGGGGCAGGGAAGAAAGCCAAACATGAGTAGGGAAGACTCTACAGTAGTATTAATTCAAGATAGAAAAGAGGTCGTGCATGAAAAAGGAAGTAGCTGGAATTTGGGAAGACAAAGGAAAGAAAAGTAGGAGAGGGGAGGGGAGAAAGTGTGGAGGGTGGAAGAAAAGTGTAAGCTTGGTGAATCAGATGTCAGACAGGTTGCAACATGTCATAAATCCAATGTCTATATTAAGTCCATGATTTTTTGTGTCCAGTAGATTTATGAAGTGAAGTTCATAGGCTCATCTACACAAGGTGTTTTTATAAGTTCCCTTTGCCAGAAGAAGTGCCTTGAGGCTCCCTGTACATCCAAGATGGCAAGGGCAGTCTGACCCTGTGGAAACAAAGAGCTTGACTGTCACTCAAATTAAGACCCCTGTAAATGAGATTCAGGTTCACTGGCCTAGATTCATATAGGAGGGTTGGGTGCTTGGAACACATCAGTGCTAAACTCTCAGGTGCTCTGTCACTTAGTGGAATACACAAGCTGGAATCAAGCACTCAGATTCTCTCATACAAAATGTGGGGAGCAGAGGCATAGCAGCATAGCTCTGTGCCTGGGGCAGCCATGCAGCGCCACCACCTGCTGTGCCAGAGGTAGCAGTATGATCAACCTCCACTGTGGCAACCGCTCCTTTTGTGCCCCCCAAACAAAGGGGGCACCCAGGTCAGCCCTTCCGTCTGAGCTATGCTACTAATGAGGAGAGTTAGACACCATATTGAGTGGGAAACTAAGAAAACCAGAAGAAAATGATGAGAAGAGGGGTGGGCTTTAAATCCCCACCTCCCTCAAGAAAGGAGGTATCAAGCAAGCACCTAACTGTACTGTGATTCACAGTTATGAACTCTGTGCAGGAGTTAGTTCTACATCCTTTTTTCATTAGCTGAAGAAGGTCAATCCACTAGAAACACAGCAAGAGGTGAGGGTAGGCTTTTACTCAACAGCCAAAAGATTACACTACTTTTCCCATGCTATGGGAGACCTAGGTTCAAATTCCTCCTGAAGCTGTGGGGATTTGGACCCTCACCACCCAGCAGACTGCTTTAACACTCATGTGGAGTGTGGTTCACTCATTCCCTTCTGTAGGTCCTGTTCCATGTTGCATGGAATAATTAAGTATTTATGGATCTCTAATGAATATTTAATGAGTTCATGACAAGTGAAACAGCTTCAGTGGAACTGATTGAGATATGCCATATAACAAAACCCTACAGCTTGATAGTGCTATCTTCTAGATGTGTTTATATCCCTTGAAATATATGTGGGCTTTGAACTCAGATCTCCTTCCTGTTTGAGTGCCCTTAGCACTGCTTTCTTTTGCATGACATTAGGTGTGGTCTGGGCCACATCTACTAAATTAGGCTTTGATGGGGGAAAACAACTATTTTGCAAATCTCACTGGGGCCTGGTGTAAGGTAGACATCTACAGGTAGACATCTACAAGTTTCTGCAGGTGCAGAAACTTTGGTGCCAAAAGGACTTTTCCAGCAGTGCCATGGGAGTTTATATATCTACAGAGTAAAGCAGGGATTTTGTGAATACTGGTGACACCTAAATAATGGACCTATGCACCCTTTGTGATATTTAGGTGCCTACATCCAACTTGTTGATCTTTTCCACAGAATTTATTAGTGTTTGTCTCAAATAACTTTTTCCAAGGGCTAAGCTCCTCTTCAGTACTGTATTTATTGATACTAGAACTGACTGAAAAGCAGGATTTTGGGTTCACTGGAAATTTCATTATCTTTTTTAAAAATTTGGTTTTGGTGCCAAATTGGACCAAAATTAATGTTTTTTCAAATTTACTGGTGAGCTGGAAGATCCCCAGGTCCTGCAGCTGTCATCATGAAGTTCACAGTCTTATACAGCTCACTACTAATACCAGCATGCCTTGACAAAAAGGCCAATTTTACTGGGGTCCCAGTCTTCAGGGGTCCCTGGCTCTAGGATATGTAGCCAGTTAGCTGCCACAGGAGGGTGGGGGCCAGAGCTGAGGGTTCCCAGCTCTAAAACAGACCTACATGTGGACTGCTTAGGCCCAGGGACCTTGCAGCTCCCAGGTTCCCAGCCTCAGCACCTACTGACCAGAAACCCTACCTTGCATGTGGTACAAATATTTTGGACTCATGATGTTTTGAAAGGAACATTTTGGGCTCAGTAAACTGGCATTTTTCAACAAAACTTTTTTTCATCAGAAAATTTCAAACCATATCTAAGTGACACTTTGTAGATGTAGTGCACAGCATTAGAAGAAGCACCTTTGGTGATGAGCCTTTGGCATCTCTTGAGGATTCTTAGTCTCCAATGTCATACAAAATTCTCACTCCTGGTTTCAAATAGTCACCTGTGCAAAGCTGTAGCCCGACCTTGGGCAACTGTGTCAGCTCCCAGAACAGACTAGATGCAGGGTAGCTCTAAAAGAGCTGCCTTTGAGTTCTGGAGAGATGCCTCTTTCCCTGATCTCATGCATGCATTTAACAGCAGTAGACCAGGAACAACTGGCAGCTATACTGATCTCCAAACAAGAAGATGCAATAGAAAAGCCTTGTGAAAACTGAAGTCACTGTTACAATATGGGTGGAAACAAATGTTGCCTGATGTCTCATTGCCACATCAAAGGAAAAACCTTTCCCTACTCAGCCAGACCCACCCCGCCATGATCCTGAGGAATGGGTCTGACTGACTCAAGAGAGTAGGGCTTTTCTCCTCTCAACCTGCTCCTATGATCTCAGGGGATAGGTCTGGCTGATTCAGGAAAGCAGGAAAATCACAGCACAGCACAGCTGATCCACTTCATTCAGCAATGTCTATTTCTAGCCTATAAAACATGAGCTATCTATTGCAGCTAACTTAATCTCCAGCTATTCTGACTTGTCTAGCCACTGTGTTGGGGTGGAAGGAGCCAAGATGATGAGGCTGATTCTGTTCAAATCTCTTTCATTAGTATCCCATTCACTTGTTGGCATTTCCATCTCTACATTTTCACATCGCTAAATGTTAGAATTCAACACCATTGGCAATGGGATAATAGCAAAGAAGCAAATACAGATTCACCTGAAACTGTAGCTTCAAACCTGCATGCAGGCAGCTCAAGATACAGGGTCATTCTCAAATGCACTGAAGTAACTCTGGAAATCAGCAACACTCTGAGTGGCTGAGTAGACATATTTAGGAATGCACTGCTCACATAAGTATGAGCAAGAACCTTGAGAAAGTGCTTCTCAGGAAGCCCTGATTCATTATAATTCCTGGTCATTTGGTTGCAACAGATGGGAATCCCACATTAAATAGCTAAAATAATAAAAGAATTTAAAACATTTATGTAGAGTAGCTTATAGTGCTAGAACACTCCAAGACACTGAGTCAATGACTGGATTGACAGCAATACTACACTGATTGGTAGGGAATTAGGGTGGTACAACATTGTTGCATTTTGTAAAATCTAACTGAAGGACAGATAAGAGAGATCAGTGCAAAAATACTTATTTTTTAAAATAACTCTCCTTAAGGGGAATGTAGCAGAGCTGGAGTTATCTTTGCTGTGGGGAAATCAAACTTTGCATCCACGCTTGAAAGCTTATATGAAGATGTCAGTGGATCATCTGCTTAAGCAACTCTTTTTGACTGGTAAGAGGTATAACATCATCACCAGCACCTATGCTCCCACCATGGCAAATCCCAATGAAATAAAATGCAGAACGCTTTATCTCATGGGTTCCAAAACAAGACAATTTAAAATCCCATTTTATGGGTGATTTTAAAATCCATGTTGAATTGGACAACCAGCCTTCGAAGGGAACCATTGGTAGGTAGGGCAGAAGGAAGGGAAGTGGCATATTGGTCCTTAAAATGTGTACAGAATGCCAGTTCACCATCATTAAAACACAGTTTTGGCCTCATGACTGCACCCTAAACTTTGACTCTTGATTGACTGCATATTGGCTTACCAGAGAAATGTCAAAAATATCTTAATTTCACAAGCCAGCTGAGGAGCAGAATATTGGACTAATCATAGACTTATTGAAGCAAAACAGATAGCTTCACTTCAAAGATCATAAAGGCAGCAATCTCCCAATCAGAATGCTGCTAAACTTCAAGATGGAAGAGCTCTATTACGCAAGTGGTAAAACAGCTTATCATTATTAAAGCTGCTTCCAGAATTATTTAAATAAACTGGAAAACTTTAGGGATGCCTTATATTCCCTAGACAGCAAGACTTTGGGGGCAAAAATTAGAAATCATCAGGGCTGATTCAATGAAAATGATACTGGAATTGCACAACTGCTTGATCATCAAGCATGGTTGCAAGACCTGTCATCAAAGAAATCTGCATATAATAGCAAGCACAGAGAATTCCAAAACTGGGAGCTGTGCACAACAAGTGATGGAGGAAATACAACTGCCTGCTAGTGTGATGTGAAAAGGTTTTAAAAGGCTTTAATGAACAATCGGTGGCCCCTTTCTTCGTAGCTCTGTTCCACTAATAAGCAAAGAATGGTTCCACCTTACTGACTGATAAGATGCAACTCCTAGCTAGATGGGCCAATCATTTTTTAAATGTCTTGACTCTTCAGTTCAGTATAAGAAATTAAGTTATATGCTAGTTACCACAAAGTTCAACTGTGGAACCTCTTGCTGAGAAACCTTTGTTGCCATAGACTATAAAGTTTCTCTCTAGTGGCAAGGCCCCAGATTCTGATGAGATTTTGTTGTGATATACCAAAGTTTAGAAGTTTAGAAAATTTCCCCAAAGAATTCAGAGATGTAATCATCATTCATCTACTTAAATAAAAAGGCAACAAATTTTCCTGTTTGCTATGAGTCCTCATTAGGATTATTTTGAATTGTTACATTGAGCATATAGCTGAGAATTTTTTTAGTGTGGATTTGGTGAAGGCAGAAGTACCATCAACAAGTACAATCATCAAGCAGTTGTGCAATCTCATTATCATTTTCACTGAATCAGCCCTGATGGTTTCTCATTTTTGGCCCAAGAGTCTTACTGTCTGGATAAGGCATCCCTAAAGGTTTCCAGAAGTAGAGGTACCACCAAACATGCAACTTTTCCTGAAGTTGCTTGGTTTTTACTGCCATGCAACTTCAGGGAAAATGTCAAAAGCAAATAGTGGATCTCTTTTGATCCTGCAAAGGCTTCTGATACAGACAGCAGAAAGGGTCTTTGGTAATTAATAGCTAAAGCATGATGTCCCTAAAAATACATCTAGATGATCCTTTTGTTCCACACTAGTATGATGATATTTAAGATGGTGATGGCTCCAACCTTTCCCGTCTCCAATGAAGCTAAAAAGGGTCTGTGTTCTAGCTGTGTTTAGTACTCTGTTTGCTTTCATGCGTATGTATGCCTTCAGACACGTAGATAAAGGACTGTATATGTGTGTATGTAGACACACATACACACACACGTTTTAGAATGAATAGTAAATTGTGCAATCATCACCACCTACAGGCCCAAACCAGGACCTTTGAAGAACTGTTTCAGGAGCTCTTATTTGCTGAGAATTGTGCAATCTTTGCCAATACAGAGGATTCGTTGCATCGCTCCAAGTCACCGTGGATCACTTTTTCAAGGGTTGTAAGAATTTTGGTCTCAGGAAAACAGAATTTATATACCATCCTTCAATGAAATAAATTGATTTACCTTGCAGTGCCATGTCATGTGCTTCACTCCAATTGTATGCTGAAATGAAGCATGATAAGTTATGTTGTGATGATCATCTTAAGAGACATGAAGATTGCCTAACCTCTAACCTAAAAAAAAAAAACCCATGAAATTTCTATTGACATTTGGAACCATGATGCTTGTGACAAAAAATAGTCTAATTATATTTGAAACAATTCATATTCAACTTGCCAAAAAAATGAGAGTTCAAAGGGAACTTAGAAAATAACATGTTTTAGGTTAATCATAGGCTACTTTTGTTATCCTATGTATGGGTAAACATTCTTTGCAAAAATTGGACTCCATATGCAAACTCATAATCAGGCTTAATGTGGAAAAGAAATTGCCAACTGGCATCACCTACAATGATGAACAAACACTAATTAGGAACTGAGAAACAGAGGAAAAATAAGTTTGTTTTTTTTTTAAATTTAGAATTGTAGTTTGGACTTGTAGCTATGTATATACTGCATGTATGTTAAGCTTTATAGAAGTCCAATAATGGGAGCTATGACATGTAGTATAACCATTACTTCTTCCCAGAAATAATTCTCTGGGAACTCTGAAATGGATTGGATATATTAGACAAACAAACAATAACTTCTATTTGACTTGGGCTTCCAAAAAAGTTTTACTTCAATTTTGTCCTACAAATTCAACACAATGTCTTCTGGTTCTCATAAGTGCAAATTTTGGATAGTTAATAATTTAACTTATTGTGTAGCTGCTCTAAGCCACTATTTTGATTCAAACTTGAGAGCTTTCTTGGTTGATTCCTTAACTGTGTATGTCTACTTAGCAACATATTTCTGATAGTTTTAAATCATAAACAGGACAATTTTAAAGGGTATAATAATTTAATGGTGCCTTGACTAATCCAGGGATAGGGCTACATGCTTCCACAGATGGATCTACAAAGACACACACATGAGTAACTTTAATTATATGGATGCTCCAACATGTTCATTTATTGTGACAGAACTGGGCTAACACTAGGCACCTGCACCCTCATAAAGCAGCTTGCAGTAATGGGGCTATAAGTAACTCAACTTTGATTTGACACACTGCCTAAAATACCACCAAGAGTTTTATTGGTATTAATGCTTCCATCGCTGTTACTGTTAGGGAACTGCATCCAGATTATCAAACAGTGAATAGTTTTTCAAAGAAGAGTGTAATTAATATACAGGTAGGCCAACAAAGATAGGGTAGTGGCTGCAACAAGTTAATGCAAGAACCATGAAGATGGGCTCAAGATGACATTACATTCAACCATTCAGAGCCATATGGAAGGATAGTAAAAAAATCAAGGTTACTGAGAAATAAGAGTGATTCTTCTTAACAAGAAGAAACTCATTCAAAGATGCATGTTCTGCATTATCATAGGAGAGCCATTTTACCCATTTTACCATACTGGTCACTTATTTCCTCCTCTTAGCAGGAGTTGGACATACTGCAAAGGTACACTGCACTGATCAGCTTCATGAAGGCAGCATTATGATGAAACAACATTATCATAAATTATCTGCTTTCATTCTCTTTCACTTGCAGGCTGAAACTGCCCAGAGAATCCTATGAAGTATATGTATAGCTGAGTTTCGGCTTCCTTTTCCAGCTCCATCTGCTTATTAATTTAGTTCTTACTCACTTACAGAATACTTAGATAGTAAGCTATGGAAACCACCACAGCAAAATTGTGTTAGCACTTCACTGGTATTAAAGGGGAGGAAAGGAGAATAAAAAGTACACAAGAAATCTGTTACTCTTGCTCTCTCTGTGTTTATTTATTTTGGATCCATTGGACTAGACCACAACTAAAACTTTATGGACCTAATAAAATTCCCAACATTCTCAGACATGAGTCGTGATGTTTATATATTAGGCAGAATACAAAGGTGTATTTATGAGGAGAATGGAAGTACTTTGAGATGCCTAAGCTCAGGCAAGGCATAAAGTATATATAAAAATGCTTAAAAATTCAGAGCAGGTACAACTAGGCTAATCAGAGTTCTTCCGCTCTAGGGAATGTGAAGGTAAATTGTAAAAGCACCTCAATGACCTAATCCAGAAATTATACACAGGTTACCTTAGAACTGTGAACTTTTCTTACAGGGGTGAATAAGAAAATGGTTCCTTGATGTTGTTGATTTGATTCTGCTTTGGCTTCATGTTAAAAAAAAAATATGTGGGGGGGGTATAAAGTATTAATAGAGAAAAAGAACACAGATAAGCATCTCTTATCCCTCCCATAAAACATGTAATATCTCTAGGTTCAATAAGCAAGATATAGTGTCTGGCTGCAGAAGAGGGATAATGCTTTTGACGATGGATGAGCCTTTTCCATCTTTTTAAATATGAAAGAACTGGAGGGAATATGTAGTGGGATTTATTTTTGCCAGGAGCAAATAAACACTTCTGTCAATATGTCGGTAATCCTACCTCCCAGACTATTCTCCCCCACCAAAAAAACCCCCAGATTGAGGTGCATTCTCCTCCTGTCACGCATGATTTTTTTACTGATTTCAGCATTAACTTTTTTGGATACTTCCTGTCACTGCAAGACCTCTCTTTCTCCCTCCTTATGCCCCCAACAAGTTCAGCATACGTTTCCAATTTAGATTATGTTCCCAGCAGATGTTACAGGACGTGGAAGCCTTGCCTTCTCTTTCATTAAAAAGGCACTTGTAATACATTTTATTGTCTTGGTTGGAAGAAAGCATGTCTTGTGATGTTAAAAAAATTGGTCAGCGTTATTATTTCATAATATCATTTCTTTAATTAAAAAAAAAAAGTTGGGTTAACAAGGAATAATCAGAAAAGAAAATTTGCATTTAACATATCCCTAAAGGAATGTCATTAAATATTCCTCAAAGGGGTAATACAGAAGGGGAGATATAATTTTTATGGGGAAACAAATTCTAACACACAGTCAACCTAAGGAACATATTTTAAATCTCCTATAATTTGCACGTGATGATTCAGAAACATTTGCACATTTGGTTCTACTATGGAATTCTGTGCTGTTTTATTTGAAGTTTTGAAATTTTGATTCTGAAGACACAACATTCATTTTCCAACCTGATCCAAAGGTCTAAGCTCAAAGATAAGAATACCACCACTCTTTTGTTTCCTGACTTCTGTATTATGTTCCACTTGGCCAGTCATGGTATATGGAATTCTTGGTGCTGATAAACAGTGTGTACAGTTGTCAATCTGTAATAAAGAATGATAACACCTATTGCTACTACTTGTAACATCCTTTACATAGCCTGCCAACTTATCAAATGAGAGCCAGTTTGGCAAGTTTGCTTTAATTTGCTATGTTCCTGTTTATGGTATTCATTTATGTAATAGAATCCAGGTAAAACATGAGTGGGAACTAATGGGAGAATGGTACCAGAAGAAAATCCTGGGTCAGTCATCCTAGATTTTCTGATCTTTGACTTAGAGCAAATAAATGCAATGATGGACTGAGACTGCAGACATCAGTAGGCATAAGGTCAGGGAAAGTCTTGACCTGCTCTCTTTGTTTTGACAGACACAGCCAGTGGAGACACTATGGGTTCAACCCTTCCCTCCTGCCCTGGTTGCTTTCTGCCATATAAGTAGTGCAAAATACCCACATTGCTCCCTGTAAAATGCATGAAAGTTTGGTGGACAGCGGAGATTGCAGCCCTTGTGTGGCTTAAGTTAGTGAGAATAGAAAAGTAGGTTAGAGCCCCTTTCCATTCCCCCACACTTATTCTCCTTAGCTGCAGTGAACACACTCTGCATAGCTGAGGATTAAGTCTTAAATGCCCACATATGAAAAATATAATGTATTGAATGCAGACCGCAGTACCATTGCTTTTACCCTGTGGTAGAAGAGCAGTCAAAGCACACACAACATAATATTTGTTCACTGAATTTATCAGACAACTCTAATCCTCCACAATGCAAATCTGGCAGATGTGAACTTATTCAAAGAGGACAATATACAACATTCATGCTCCTGTTTTCTTAATTTTCATCTTGTAAACAGGAAACTGACTGTATAAAAAATAAAATAAAATAACTGGAAAATCTACATGAAAGAAAGCCAACATCAGAAAAGGATACAAGATAGTTTCCTTTAAAACAAACTTGTGCTCCCCATAAAAAAAATCGTTGCTATTTTACATGATGTGCCTAGTGTTGTAGCATAATTCCTCAGCGTCTGATCTCGCAACCATACTGCTGGGCATAGCAGTCCCCTCAACTCCCCCAAAAAAGATACTTATCCCACCGTTATGTCAAAACTAGTAACAGAACGAGGTTATAACCTACAGCAAAACATATACACATAATGAGGAATCACCAGAGCTGCCAAAAAAACAACAGTGTAGAAAGAAGATTAAGCCTAATGAAATGGACAACAAACCACAATTTTCATTCAGAGAGCTTGTTTCCATCACAGCTAGATTTTATCATCCCATTATTTCTTCCTGTATTATGGAGACAATCATATTACACTAAAACATAGGTATGTCCAGAGCCAGAAGCAATGGCCCATCAAAACCTAAATTTATGACATGGAGACCCATAGATTTATTTGTATCTCATCATCTATTCCTAGCCACATAAATCCAGCCAGTGGCTATCTCTCCGGATTTCCTCATTTTCTATTAATTTATCTATCTCCCTGTTGAACTGATGTAAGTACTTCTTTGTATTGCTGGCTTTGGCAATTTGTTCCATATTCTAAAAAGATTTTGCATAACAGAAATTCAGCCCAAATTATAGTTGAGACTGGTTCTACCTTCCTCTCAATTCATAGTCCATTGATTTTTTTAATTAGCTACAATAACTTCCTTTTTTACACCTCTCCTTAATAGTAAGTTTCTACTTGTAAGTAAGAATATGAAGCCAATGAGCATCTTTTTGCCTGGCCAGTGAAATCCTCTGATCAGATTTATTTTTGAAGTTGTTTTTTTTTTTTCAAGATGAGTTTTCAAGTTTGCTTAACTAATTAGGATTTTCCAGTTTGCATATGAGCAATTAGGACTCAGTTCCTTTCTATGCCAAAGCTGAGTTCGCCACAGGAACTAAGGAACAGATCATATGCTATCTTTGTGCCTTCTCTATCCTGGGGTGCCCAGAAATTCTTTCGTAACCACTTTTCTTTTTAGTTCCTCCTGAAGGCTACCTTAGCTGGCATCTGATTGTTTATGGCTCCCAATAACCCATAGTGACACCACAAAATGTCAGATTGTAGCAAGACTCTTCTTCTGGCCCAAGGAGCGCCCGCAGCACATTCTACTCAGGTCAAGGGTGGTCTCTAGAGAAGATAAATTTATTAGGAATAAAGCCCCAGTATAGGAATGACTAAATTTCAAAGCTACCCATTGAAAAGCTTTTCACTATTAGGTACATGGCACTTTTTCAGTCCATCTCATGACCTAAAACACTAGCTCCAAACTGAGTTTTATTGTCTTACAATTAGAGGGGATCCAGTGAAATATGCTGTCAATGGAAATTGCTGATTTGCCAAAATTGAAATGCTTAACTATGATGGTTTGGTCTTGATGAAGCCCTGACAACACAGACAGACTTCTGTCAGAAAAGCTTCCCAATGTCTTAACAGCTCACCAACCAAGGGCCTCAGTAACTGGCTCCTAGAGTTTACAGTGTCTGGGCTGTTTACTAGACATCTTGGGAATCAGGGATAGGCAGATGGCTGCAGACCAAGGGTTTCATTTTCTCTCATGGAGAATTTCACTTAATTTAATGTCCTAACGTAGCATAACACACTTTCCTAACAAACTAATTTCCTAACCCCATTTTATGAAAGAACATAATCTACAAACTAGAGGGTAAAAGCTTGAGGAAGAGTTGCAACTCTTGTTCAACCTTTTAATCCCTGCTTTGTGGATTACATTCTCTCATAAAATGGGGTTAGGAAATTAGTTTGTTAGGAAAGTGCTAGGAAATTAAGAGGCATATTGTTAGATTTTCAAAAAGGTTGGGCTAATTTGGATATCACAGAGCCAGCAGAATACAAATAGAAATGGAAAAACACTAAATATCATAGCTGAGATTCAAAGGCATAAATCCATACTTACCAAGAGACAGAACCTCTGTTAACATCATCTTTAGCAGAAACAGAATGTGTTGAAGTATATAAATAAAACAGCAAATGATACTAATTTAAATTGTGGCTTTTGCACATCTGAGAGTTTTTGATAATGTCCAGACTGTTAAAACTTAACTGTTAATCTTGACTCTCTGAATCTTTTAAAGTCTCCCAATAGAAACTTATAGGGCCAGATCCACACAGATCACTTAGGGTGTCTATCCATGTTCTCTGAGGTAGGGGGAGAGGGTGTTTTATTTAGAGCAGCTCCTGGACAGCCGCTCTAATTAAAACACCGCAGCATCATGAACATTAAGTGTCCTGTGTTTCAGAATAGCCATGGAGGCACTTTAACTGAAGCTCATTCAATGAGTTTTAGTTAAAATGTCCCTGCAGCCATTTTGAAATGTGGGACACTTAATACACATAGATTAGGGACAGATATTTAAAAAGCCTGAGCCTGAATTGATTCAATCTTTGCAGGTTAGTCAAACCTGCCTAGGCTAAATCAGTTTGTAACCCAGACAAGCATCCCAGAAATTCAGAGACATGCCTGCAGTGGCTCAGTCTAGAAGCCAGGTGGCACTAAAGCAACCCTCCCTTTGCTTCCACAGGGATGAGCTGAGGGGGGCGTGGCCAGGTTCCAGCAGGATGTTTTGATTAATCCCCTCTTCTTCCACCAGCCCCCCACAACCCCAGCTGTGGGGCAGGGAAAGTTTATCACCCTTAACTCAGTGTTTATCAACTCATTAAGAAAACAAAGCCTCTCTCCATTAATTAATGGAGCTCTTCTTAAACAACTGTTCCAAGGAAGGATATTACGCTACCTGTTGATTAGCTCCAAAAAGCCTGTCTGCCTCTGCCCTATCCCACAGGACAGAACTTAGCAAGCATGTGGGATGCTAGCTAATGCTGAGGTGTCTATGTAAGGCAGAGGAGGGGTAAGTAATCCCTGCTTAGCTGGGAAAAGCCAGCTGATGCCCTGTGCCTGCAAGTCTGTGCCAAACTCCAGCCAGGAAGCAGAGACAGGCCAGCCCTGGAGAACAGAGAACAGAGAGCTCTGCCCAGACCAGAGAACGGGCCAGGATGCTGAGGATGTCTGGTTTATCTTAAAGCACCAAGGGGTCTGAGACAGATGTTGCATAAACCAGTTTGAGCCAAATAAGCTAAGTCTGATATTACATTCAACCAGGTTGAATTTGAGAGAATTATCCTGGTGCATGTCCGTGAGGGGCCAGCAGGGAAAATTATGCTTAAGGGCAACCAACATGGATTCATTAGAAGCAGGTCCTGTCAGACCAACCTGGTGGCCTTCTATGACCAGGTCACAAAATCCTGGTGTAGCACTGGACATAGCCTTTCTAGATGTTAGGAAGGCCTTCAGGACTGTCTCTCACCCCATTCTCATTAAAAAACTAGGGGACTGTGGCATCGAAACCTACACAGTCAAATGGGTCACTACTTGGCTGGAGGCCCACACCCAGAAAGTGGTGGTGGATGGGTCTTCTTCAACCTGGAGGGATGTGGGCAGTGGGGTTCTGCAGGGCCTGGGCCTTGGGCCTACACTGTTAAATATTTTCATCAGCAACTTGGACGAGGGGGTGTAAAAAACACCCTGTTCAAATTCACAGATGACACTAAGATGTAGGGGGGATGTGGACACACTAGAAGGGAGGAATAGGCTGCAATCCAACCTAAACAGGTTACAGAGGTGGGTAGATGAGAACAGGATGGGTTTCAACACTGACAAGTGCAAGGTGCTGCACCTGGGGAGGAAGAACCAGCAACATTCCTACAGGCTGGGGAGCTCCCTTCTCATCAGTGCAGAGGCAGAAAAGGATCTTGGAGTCATTATTGATGCCAAAATGAACGTAGGCCGACAGTGTGGGGACACGGTCAGGAAAGCCAACCAGACCTTGTCATGCATCCACAGATACATCTCAAGCAGGTCCAAGGAGGTTATCCTCCCCATCTATGCAATACTGGTCAGGCCGCATTTAGAGTACTGCATCCAGTTCTGGGCGCCGCACTTCAGGAGGGATGTGGACAACATGGAGAGGGTCCAGAGGAGGGCCACCCACATGATCAGGAGTCAACAGGGAAGGCCTTAGGAGAAGAAAATAAGGAACCCGAACCTGTTCATCTCCACAAGAGAAGGCTGAGAGGGGATCTAGTGGCCATTTCCAAACTAGTCAAGGGGGACCAGCAGGCACTGGGAGAGTCCCTGTTCCCCTGAGCACTACCAGGAGTGACAAGAAATAGCAGTCACAAGCTGGCAGAGGGAAGATTCAGGCTAGATATCGTGAGGTGCTACTTCACTGTCAGGGCAGCTAGGATCTGGAACCAACTTCCAAGAGAAGTGGTGCTGGCTCCTACCCTGGGGGTCTTTAAAAGGAGGCAGGATGAACACCTTGCCAGGGTCATTTGACCCCAGTACTCTTTCTTGCCATGGCAGGGAGTCGGACTTGATGATCTGCTCAGGTCCCTTCTGACCCTTTCAACTATGTAACTAGGTTTAGTCTAAACCAGTTTCAGCCATTTTCAAACTGGTTTATGTGCACTGAACATCTGTTCTGTTACAGATTTAAACAATTGCTGATCACTTAAACTAGGTTATGTGTAATGTCTGGCCCTAGCCATGGCTGTGAGGCATGCTGGAGCATTTTAATTATATTAATATAGAAGATTCAATTAATCAAGTCTGCTCTGATGTGTTCTAATTAGAATGTGTCAGAGCATGTGTATAGGCAGTCTTAGGCATCTAAATGATATACAGGCAGATTGGTGCTAGAGAGATGCCTAAACTCTACCCAAGTCCAGGGAGAGACCCAATTTGTCAGGTACTCCCTTCCTCAGCTAGTGTTGTCATCCCTGGGCTACAAAGTCTTCCCTTCTGGCCTTAGGCATCTAAATGGGACACAGGCAGATTGGTGCTAGAGAGATGCCTAAACTCCATCCAAGTCCAGAGGGAGGCCCAGTCTGTCAGACACACCTTGTCCACACTGATAGCACTGAGGCCAGCACAAAGCACAGCAGCCATACTTATAGGAATGGTGCTACTTTTTTCCTTATAGCCTAGTGGTTAGACACTGACCCTGGAAATGGGAGACCTGAGTTTTAGGCTCTTCTCAGCCTGAGTGAGGTTCAAACCTACATCTTCCATCCTTAAGGCAACCGCCCAAACCACCAGGCTCAATAGAATTCAAGAGTCCAGGAGCCATAGCTAAAAAAAAATTAAGAGGAGCCAGATTCTATAGTCCAGGGGCTACAGCATTCAACTGGAAGGGGAGGGTGGTGTTCTAGTCCCTGCTCCCAAAGTTATTTCTGCTTTTAACCAAAGATTGTCTAAGGTATAATGAAGAAGCCATTCTAAGAGCAGAACTTAGACTCCCCCTTCCTCAGTGAGTGCCCTCATCCTTGGGCTACAAAGTCTCCCCTTCTGGCCTTATGACTCTTGCATTCCTTTCTCTCCAGTGACCCAGTTTCAGTGGGAGTGCTGAAAGACATTCCTACCCAAACTATTCTATAGTGTGATAATCAGGACACTCTCCTGTGGGTAGCTTTGAAGCCCTTCAAACTGCAAAGGGCCTAGAACCCAAGTCTACAATTCCAGGGTAAGTGCTTTGACCACCAGATAATTATGGAGGTAGTGAATGGCACCGTAACATGGAATTAGGCATTTTCTCTCTGAAGAGAAACTTGGCAGGAACAGCAGAGTGCGGAGTTCAGGCACATCCCTCTTCTTAGTCTTTCCTGCTGGCTACCTCTTGGTCCCTCCAGGCTCTCTGACTCACCTTTTTGAGGCACCTAACTCTTCTTTGTTCCCCATATACAGAGTCTATCCATGAATCACTCTTCAGATCTGATTTTCCCCACTGACTGCATGGGGATCCCAGGCACATAATCCTATCCATATAGATTGCCCTCTTGGGGACAGGAACCAGATTTTCAGGTGTTGAAACCTCCAAGTGGAAGCACCTTGGTGTGTAAGCTGGATATTCCCATATATGTTAGAAACTGAATGGACCAAGGCTTGACAGAATGCTAAACAAGAAAGAGCACCCAGTAACAAGATGTGCATCCATCTGATCTGTTGTATTTCACAATGGCTCACTGGCAGTTTCCTGATCACTTGGAAACATTGAATCTGCTACATTCTTATGTATACAATAGCAACCAATTTCTTCATGGGGTTAGGCTCCTAACAGCCCTGCAAAGATAAGGGCTTGCAAACTAACCTGGAGATGTATACAGATAGCTGTGAAGGACCCTGGAGATGCACCAACTGTTTGATTCAAAAGGCACCGCCTTTCCAAGCAGCTGGGCAGGTCTGCAGCTGTGTTGCAGCTAATCAGAAAATTGGCACCCTTTGAAGTAACAGCCACAGCAAGCAGCTATGTGACTCATCTTAATTTGGCAACCTGCTGTGAACTAAGTGGGTTGTGAACTACCTTGCTACAAAAAAAATCTGGGCTAGGACTAAAATTTGGTGTTTGGACAGTAATCTGGATTTAGTTCAGTGGTTTGTAGGTGGGGCTGAGCCTAGTGTGCTTTTTCACCATGATGGAGATAGTGCAGGTGTCCATTTGTCCACTACTGGCAATTTACATGATATGATTGGTTGCCTTAATCATAATATTGCTTCTTCTTCCCAACTGGATAATTCCCAAGCCACAAAAAGCACTCGAGAGTGTTCTGTGAATATTTTCAGTACAAATCCTCTTGCTGAAACATATTCACACATGCAAATCCAGTGAATCTCAGTGAAATCCCTTTTCAAGCAGGTGCATGGAATTTCACAGATATGTATTTTCATGCAAATCCATGTGTGAAAGATTCCTATTCCACGTATATTCTTGAGAAGTGACTTCTCTGAGACTCATTTGCCCTCTGGCAGGAATATCAATGTCTCAGTAGAAGCTTCAGATTAAAACAGAAATGTTCCTTATATAGCCCACCAATGGCACTCCTGGAGCGGGGAGAGAAGCTAAGTGATTTGCATCTCAAAACCTCCTAAGCAAATGGCACTGATCCTTGTTCTGAAATCAAACTCAGATCTTCCTCATTTTGAGCATTATATGGGACACAGGCACATATGAGATGAGAAAATTAATGTATTGTGTAGTGTAAAATGATACAATTTTGACAGAGCGATTTGTTGAATACTTTCTCAGCCTACACAAATGAACTGGTTAAATGGATGGAGGACTGTTTTATTCAGTTTTGCCTGTGGCATTTCTGCTTGATATTCTACAGAGTGGTTTTATTAGTATTGAACTGCCCTGGTAACGATTAATAAAAATAAAGTGCCCATAAATTTGTCAAAATATTATTGCCCACTAGTTTTGAAGAGCATTATTGCTTACACAACATGGGTTTCAGAAAAAGAAGTAGCTTAAAGAGTTAATTATATCTCTTTAAAATCTATATTGTTTTGTCTTATTTTATAAAGTACATTATAATGTTGCCCACAATAAATATGTTTTTAATCATATTGGACACCTACACACATGCCCAACACCTGCTCATGTGTCAGAGCAGACTTGATTAATCAAGTCTAGTGGAGCATGCTAATCAGCATGCACCAGCAGCCTTAGTGTCATGTGTATTCATCATCCCTCCACTTCAAAATGCTGGTGGGAGCATTTTAACTAAAGCTCGTTGAACAAAAGTAGGCTTCCAGATGCGTGCTGGATGCTCAGCTTTTTCAAAAATTAGACCATTTATTTACATGCCTAAATATGGACTTCACTTTTGATGCCCTTTTCTTCCAGAGCTAAAGACATGTAAAAATCCCTTATAGTACACTACAATACTGACTGTTGATTCATTGTCTCTCTGAAATATAATCAGATTTAGTCAAATAGGTGACCTAAGCTTCTGCTGCCTTCTTATCATCAAACTGAAAATTCTTGAAGGGAAGAGCAAGATAAAACCAGCCAAACAAAAAACCTAAACAGAACTGTAACAGAAAGATGGGGCAATTTGGAGAGCCAAACTCAATTCAGGCCAGATTTCTAAAAGAATCTAACACTGCCTGTAAGTGTCTACAGATAAGTTCCTGGTGGACTTTTGAAAAGCACCTGGGCATCTAGTTCCTCACTCCTCAATTCTTGAGGATCAAGTCTTCCTTGCCAAAATATTTTGGCATCTAAAGCCTTTAGGCACATTGATTCTGAATGGAGTTAGGCACTTAATTATTTTAGGGATCTGAATATTGGTGCGTCAGTTCTTCATCTGTAACTGGAAACAATTGTACATCTGTACTCCACAGAATCTTTTTTGAGGAAAATGCATTAAATATTGCAAGGTGCTCAGCTACTAAGGTTATGAGGGCTGCATTAATAACCTATGCAGAAGAAATGAAGGGATGTTACATATAAGAGAAGGGGGAGGGGAGGTACATCTACATATACCATTAGAGGGCAGCATTAAATGGTGGAGCTTACTGTAGCCTATTGTTCCCAGGAAGCTGCATGTGCACCTGGACTGCAGCACATTGAGCTGGGTTGCAGCAGCCTCAGTTGGCTGGGTGCCCAGGGGGTTCCTCCGTGAGCCCGGGGCTTCTCTGACTAGGCTCAAAGTGCTGCAGAGGGACTGGCTGGGACACAAGGGTGCTTAAGTGTGGGAGCTAGCAGGCAGGCAGCCCCCACACTGAAGTACCCTCATGCCCCAGCCAGCTGGGCTGCATCTATACATATGCTACACATGAAAAAACTCTGCAGAGGATAGGACAGGGCTTGTTTTTACAAATCCTACCCTGCTGAGGAATTTATTAGTTTTGTGCACTGTAACAGGGTTGTACATGTAGAGGCTGAGGCATTTACTACATGTTAATTAGTCAACTGCGCAGTAAACATTTTGTGTAGATGTCACCAAAGTGATCAATATTTTAAATCTGGCAAGTAGCAGGGAAGCATGAAAACTCTTGTTTGCCTTCTTGTAGCCTAAACCTTACACCAGTAAAATTCACATAGAAGAAATATTCAGTGTAAAATAAGGACGGCAGAATCAGGCCCTTAGTTAATTTTAAATTCATGCTGCTGAGGTCTCTAGTGCTATTTTTCCTTAGAGGCTTATGAACAAATGCCTGATAAAACAAATTGTCTGTACCACAGATTGGGAAAAGATGAACAATGAAAGCAAAAAATTCAGACCAGATCTACTTGCAAAAAAGTATACATGATGTATGGAGACCAACGGACCATAACAAGAAACAATTCTTTTGCTATGTGCCATTGGCTCTAGACCTGACAACGAGCCATCTAAATCCATTGGCAATTTGTAAAAGCTAGTGTTATGCGCTAATGGTACCAGGAACCTTATTCATCTCCTTAGCTGGCTGTTACAGCAGAGAAACATACTGAAAACCATTTACTGCAAAGTAACAGAACACATGGATTGTCAGAGAGAAAGTCCTGAGTGAACAGAATGTAGCAGAGAAAACAGCTTTCAAACACCCCATTTTCAAGACAGTTAGTGTACTGTGTTTTGAAACTGTCAGATTTGTGTTGTTGTCTAAATTTTCTTCCATCTTCATCCAGAAAATTTAATATTTGAAGCCAAAATGAAGTGTGCTGCTGTGTCTTGCCTAGACCACATGCAGAATATTGAACTTTCTGTACCTTGGAGTGTCTGGCACATGCTCACTATACTGAAACATTTATAGGCCTCTCTTCTCTATTAAGAAACACAGTATGAGCATTAGACAAGAAATGACATACTCATTTACTGCAATTTTTATGTGGGGGAAAGTCCCTGTATTCACTGCTGAAATAATTTATTTATGTCTGATCCAGAGAGAGACAAGATACCAAATGCGATTGCTCCACCTCTTCTCTTTCCCTTTTCATATTATTTTAGGCGTATTTGTAATCAAGTTATCTTCCTCAGTTCAGGAACTCATAAAAATATATGAGACACACCACAGACTAAATATGGCAACCGTATGGTATTCAGTTTTACCATTGCTAATCAGGCATAAGCATACGATTTTCTGTTTACTTTCGAATACTTTTTGGTAATTTAACAACACCTGATATGTACTGTTTTTGCAAGCAGAAGTTAATCCCACACTCTCTGAGACCCTTGCACCAGAGAGAGAGAGAGAGAGGGTGTCAGAGAGAGAGAGATCTTTTGGCATGTGGTCCAATTACTGTGAACAGGGCCACTGGGGATGCACTGCAGGAGTGCAGTTTGGGAATGTATGTGAGTTGTGTGAGGTGTTGATGTATTTTGCTGAGATTATATTGATACATGAGATTCTGCTGCTTTGATGAGAAAACAGATAGCTTTATGCAGATTTAGCTTACTTCCCCAAGAATAAAGTTTCCTCTGGTCCTGCAATCTGTTGCTTGCTAAATCTACAAAGAAAGCCTGGGTAAAAAAAAAAGAAAGAAAAAAACTTATGAAAATTATATATTTCAGCCTGTCCACTCAGTCTCTTTTTCTTATTTGGAAACTGCTGTCACCTAATCACTTAACAGTAGAATTAGCTCTTCTGAGAAGTGAATAAATCAGATGGCCTTGGGTCTCTCCTCTTTTGCCAGCTTCATACCTTTTAATATTCATAGAAAATTCTTTCATTTGGAACTTTGACATGAACCATGGGGCAGCTGTACTTGAAATAGGATTGTATAGCCATCAGGGAAATGTAATGTGTCCAACCCATTTGCTCGGGTCACCTGACCCCAGTTCTCTTTCCTGCTTGGTGCAGGGGGCTGGACCCAATGATCTTCCGAAGTCTCTTCCAGCCTTACAATCTATGAATCTATGAAACAGACTTGAAAAGCAACCAAGGGATCAAATACATTTTATATGAAACAGCACCCTAGTGATCTTTTGTACATGTTCATCCTAATGATCTGTTTTGTCTTTCTTTTAAAGTGAGGTTAGCATTCCGTCACAAATTCACCAATAGATAGTACAGGCTGGTAGCACTGCATACTATTACTGTTGCTGACATTCTCAATATAGGGCTCTGTTTTCAGTTGTTTATGACTGAGATGACCCTGAACAGTTTGCACTGAAATTTTCCAAGTCAGGAGTTTGTCTGCTTTAGGCTGACTTTCTTGAAAAATTCAGCCAAAACAGTCCAGCTGTCTAAGACTAGGTTAGTGAAAATTAAAATGTTTCAGTCTATGCAAAAAAATTATTATGTGTCTTTGTTGGTCAGGTCCCTCTGCTCTACTGTCCCTCTGCTTAGGAGGAGCCACACTGAAATTTGACAATGTTATAAACCTTTGAAAAAAAAGCACAATTTTGCACAGAGGCTTGTCAAGGTATCTCAGATAAACTTCCCTATTTAATATTAACTTAATTGTGCAATAGGTTCTTAGCATTTTTATCCAGAATCCAAAAAATTATGCATCCTGCTGTGCCAGACATACAAGGCAAAGCATATGACTTTTGGGATCTGAGATAAAACTTGTCAGGTCCTATTACATGTCTGCCAGCACGAGGAACTCAGGAACATGTATCTGGACCCCAGGCTCCCCGCACTCCAGGAGCTTTAAAGGGCTCTGCAGGAAGTGCAGCATCGTAGACCAGTTCCCAGCGCTGCTCCTTCTGCAGAGCCCTTTCATCTTGCTGGTCCACTGGGAGTTCAAGATCATGTGTGGCTCCCCCAGCTCAGGCTCCTCACATGCCAGGACATTATGGGAAGCACAGCATGAGGGACTAATGTCCCCAATGCCACATTTCCTGTCGCTTCCTGTTATCTTGCCAGCACACATGCAGCTGGGCTGTATGAGAACCTTTTAAAGGTCCTGGTGTGCAGAAAACCCAAGTTCAGGGAACTGAGTCCCATATACTAACATGTTCACAGGGGCAGCCCAGCATGTGAAAGCAGCTTCCTTCATACTGTCTAAACTGCCTTCAAAGTAAATTGTGATATGAACCAGCCACAAAGATGTTTTACATTAAATGTTCTTTTTATATGCCTTTTTTTCCTGTATTATACCCAAACCTGATTCTTCTTTTGGCTGTCCCCACCATTCAGCCCCTTTGTAGTTATGTCTCTTCCTTTCCGTTCCTTGGTATTTGTCACAGCCAAAATCTCATTGTCCAACCAATACTTGGCTTCCCTGATCCCATACGTCTCATCCAAATCCCAGTCTAGCCCACTGAAGCACCTAGCTCCAGACTCCCCTCCCAATGACTCTGTCTTCTCTCCCTCCTATTTCTATTCCCTTTCCCTCCTCACACTCCTCATTCTTGTCCTCTGAAATCTCTTCTCCCAGACTCCATTATAATTAATCTCTAAATACCACAGATGTCACTGTTTGGATGGTTGAAATATGTACAGCCCTGTTTTAGCTCTTCCAGCCCAAAATTACTCCCAAGGTTTTCAAATTAGGGAGATGTTTTAATCCCTATCCAGGTAAAAAGGGAAAATGTCTTCTGTCCATTTCTGTGAGAGGCCCATGCAAAATTCATTGTGGGATCTCAAGAAGAATCCAGAAAACTAGGTGAGCTACAGTCAGAGTTGTACAAACTAAGAAAACAAAACATTTTACCAATGTGACCTGTGATTCATTATCTGGATATACTTGTATTCACCAGAAAAGCATTCTTCCATGACTATATCAGTCCCCTGAGACTTCCAGAACAGTGAAGGATGTAGAAAGGAAAGCTATTTCAGAACCTCAAAGCATATTTTTGGGATTAAATAAACTCTACCCCATCTTCATAATATAAACATTTTTTTGTTGTTTTTAGTGGTAAAGTTTGTTCCAGTAAAATGTAATAATAGAGGTAAAAGCATGGTCCAAATTTGTGCTAAAGGAAGAGACAGCCCAATGGAAAGAAAAGAGTAAAGGTGGCCTTCAAAGGAAAGGATTATGTGTCATTTCAAAGGTGGTGGGACAGAAGGATTGATTAACATAGGAGAAGAAACTAATGGATTTCTTGGAGGAAGGGGGGAAGAATATTGGATTGATACATTTTTGAAGGAAGATTATATTAATCAGTAAATGCCAAATAACTGACAAAGATGGAAGCATTTCAACTGAATACATATTTTTACAACATATCACTGACTTGTTTTATATTGTCAAAACTTTCACTTCTTCAAACTCAGTTTATTTAGAAATAGATGAAGGTTTTCTTGTCCAAGCTGCTGGGCTTCCAACATGTCTTTGGAGCTATTAGTCACCTTTTAAAATAATTGAGGATGATCAGCATTATCCTTTTAGGTATCTGTCATTTTATTTCCCATCCATGGGCCAAGTTCTAGCTAGTGAGATGAAGCTGACATATGTATAGGCTGGCCTCATATTTCTACCTTCTCTACATTCCTTCCTATTAACATCTGTGTTTATACTGGTGATGACAATACTTCCAAATCAAATGCCTTCCATACATGTCATTAATGTGTTATTAAACCAATTTATTTTCAACCATTAATTAATTCATACAAAATATGTTAAATGCAAATGAGAGGACTGATCATCAGTCAGTGAGATGTGCAATATAAGCTGTTCCACAGCTCAGTAACTTGGCCCAAATTGATCCTTGGTACAACTAAATTCCTGTCAGTGGAGTTACACCACTGAATTTGACTGATTGCCTTTTGGCAGAGGTTTTGCAAGCAAATAAGTTTGAACCAATTTCATAGATGATATTTTATGTGACTCTGTGGGTGCTGACAGGTGTGCAACTCCCTGCTCTAACTCATGGAGCTTCACAGTCAGCGTCATGAGTTACAACAACCCCCACTGACCCAGCAGACATTCTCTATTTGATCAGGGAGGTGGGTTTTTGTAACTCATGGTGCTGACTATGAAGCACTATGAATTACACATCTGTCAGCACCCAGAGTCTCATAAAGCATCATCTATGAAATTGATTCAAACTCATTTGCTTGTGAGACTATAGCTCCCTCCACTCCATCATCCCTCTTCCCATCCTGCAGACAGCACCAGAGGTGCACACATGCAGGGACAAACAGAAGTTAATGAAGGCACTCTGCTTTGGAATGCCCTTACCCCAGCTCCCCAGCTGTGGGAGCCTCTTCTTGTCAATGCAGGGGGAGCCCAAGAGCCCAGTCAGAATCCTCCTACACTGGCAATAAGGCAAGATTGAATCTAATGTACTATATCACAATCATCTTTCCTGCCATGCATGCGTGGCATATTAGATCAGTGGTGGGCAAAATACAGCCTGCTGGCCAGATGCGGCCTGCCAAGTTAGTGGATCCAGCCTATGAGCAGGCAGCAGCTCTGGCTTCCAGGTCAAGGCTCTGGACACAAGGTGAGGGTGTGCTACAGCTGCAGGAGGATCCAGACTTCCATTCTGATCACAACCCCCAGCTGTATCATGCCTTGTTCCACCGGTGCACCCAGTGGTGATGTGTAAGGGGTGCATGGGGGCGCACATGCACCACCTGAGAGCACCGGTACACTCCCTGACCAGCCATGCTTGCCATTCGTGATGGGGAGGGTAGGCAGGTGGCAGCACTGGTGTCCCGTTCCCCCCCCCCCCCGGCAAGCACTGGCTGATCACTGCAGCTACTTCCAGAAGCAACCGCAGGCACTCCCAGAAGCGACTGGCCTTCACAGGATCAGCCACAGGGATCTCCCTGAGCAGCAAGATTGCCCCCCACCCCTCCAGTTGCCAGGATTGGCCATGGGAGGACAACCCCGGTCAACAAGACTGCTCATGGGGGTGCACATCCTCTCCCCCAACTAAGGCAGCAGCAGTCACCCATGTCTATGCCTGGAGCCCCAGCCCAGAAGCTGTTGGCCATGTCTGGTCAGCTGTGAACATGAGTAGAAGTTGTGGACAGGTTCATGCTTTCACACTTGTTGCAACTCTGATAGGGAAGAAGAGAGGGAGATGGGGACAAGCGAAGAGAGAGAAAAAGAGGTGTAGCCCTTGACTGGTCACCAAAACTTATTAAGTGGCTTGCCAGTCCAAATAATTGCCCACCCCTGCATTAGATCCAATTGCACCTTTTATTTGCATGTGTAGAGGGGGGCTCAGTCTAGAGACAGCACTTTACATTTGACTTTGTTGCATTTCATTAAGTTGTTAATAGCCCAATTCCCTAATTTATCAAGATCCTTTTAATCCTGTCCTCCAAAGTGTTTGTAGTTCCTCCTGGTTTTGTGTCAGCTGCATATTTGATCAGTATACTTTCTGGTTTGCTATTTTATTCTCCTTCTGCTGCTGAAAAAGGTAGCATGACTGCTTGAATAAGAGTGACACAGGCTGGGCTTTGTTGCACCTCAGCAATCTCCTGGTAGCTATGGAAGCTTACAAAAAGAAACTCATTCATAACCAGCTACCCCACAAGTGAACTTCATCAAAGAAGAATGAAGTGCATTAAACACCTGACAACAACTAAGGACTGAGATCTTAATATGGGTGCTATTGTTAAATAGAAATCAAAGTTAAATATAGTATATGGCAGTCACCAGGAACATTTTTCTTTCCTTGATTCAAAAGTATACCAATTTACTGCTTGCTTTTTTCTAATCTTCAGTCACCTTCACAGATCACTTTTCCACTATATTGCTCAGAGGTTCATTGTAGGTTCATTGCCTAATTCCGTAAGTATCATAGGTTACACATCACCTCCATCTGCTGACTTGCAAACACTCATATTTTCCAAGACTAACTTTTTTCTGCTTTTTATCAGTAGCAATTATCTTTATCAGTATACTAATTACTCAAATCCTTGCATGTATTTTTTCTTGTTTTAAAAAAAGGAAAAAAATTAAGTATCTTTTTTTAAAATTTATCTTTGATTTCATCCACACAATTAGCAGCCTATTATACTTTCTATCTAGGGTTTTCTTTTTCCCCCAATATATTTGTGAAAAATCCCTTCTTATTCCCCTAAGCTGCTTTGACTAGCTTTACCTCATTATGGTGTTTTAACTCCCATTTTCTCCCTTAAGCCTTCACTCACAGAATGTTCCTGTTCAGCTGTCTCCCATTTTCCATTTCCAGAACAGTTCATTTGTTAACCTCAAATTTTTTAGTGGTCTCTTATGAAGCCACATTGGCCTTTCTTTGTTCCTTGCATATTTTTTTCAGAGGAATTTTAATTTGTTGCACCTTAATTTATTGTTTCTTTTAGGAATCTCCAGTTTGCTTTCACACCCATGGGTTCAAAATGTGTCTTCTTACTGTGTCCTGCTCTAGAGGACCCTGATTTTGCTAAGCTAAGAATGCACATGACCCCACCCTTACTGAACTAAAGACATATATGCACTCATGTCCCTTTTGGACTAAAGCCTATTAATATACTTTTTTTAAAAATTGGTAGTAGTGAAATCTAATCCCCATCTACTCCTTTATTTTATGCCCCTGGTCACTTCTTTTCAATTTAATAAAAATAGATTGTAGAATGTTTCTCTCCTGAATGGCTACTTTTCTTCATGGATTCTCTTTCATGTAACTTATTTTCACAATATTTTCATTTTTTAGGTCACTGCATTCTCTCTATACCAGCATCCTCCTTCCCCTCACTCCCCATCCCCCTGGCACGCAGACATACTGCTTATAAGCGGAGACCACATTTTCTTTCTTATCTGTCTCCAACTAGGGAACAAGGACTTATTTTCTTGAAAAGGAATAGCAACTATACTCACAATAAGAAAAATATAGAAGTAATTTTAGTCCCCGTCCGCCCCCCCCAGCCCTAAAATGCTGAGAGGTTTCTATTCTGGTGAGAAGCATGTATACTTTAATCATTATGGGGTCATCATTAACTTCCATGTTTCCCTAAAGGGATTAAAGGGTGGGAAATTGCATAAAGCAGATATTTAACCCACTCCAGGTTCTGACTCCCAACAGTCAATAAATCCCTTCCTTAACCTGCGGTAACCAAACCCCTCACAAAATTAAGGAAGGCCATACTTCTGTGCGCCATACTTCTGTGATCTCAGCCAACAATGTCATCCACATGCAGAATCAGGAAAGTAAGGTTGGAAGGAACCTCACATGGCTATCTAGTTCAGCCCCCTATTCAAGAAGGATCATCCCTGACTAAAAACCATCCCAGGCAAGTGTTTGTCCAACCTCTTCTTAGAAACTTTAGGAACAACACTCACATACAGCTAATGCCCAAAGCATTAAAAAAAAACAGCCTTTAACTTGCCACTGGTAAAACAGGAGGATGAAGGCACTCTCATCATTCTGCAGCTGCAAATACAGGACGTAATTTGTTTCCTTCTCTTTATGCAAGCAGAAAAGGCCCTTTGGTCCTGCAGGCAGGAGAAACTTGTGATTCTTATTTTGACCCCAGACTTCTCAAAACTTTTGGATTTGTACTAAGAGCTGGATCTCAACAGAATGCAAAATGAAACCAAAATAGAAAACAAATGACAAGATGTAGCAACAGTTGTGTAGTTAATGTTAATAAAGATAACTTCTAAAGGTTTTACACCTCAGGGCAATCAAGTAATTTTCAGTCCCTGCAGTAAATCAGCTGAAGCATTACAGCTTCACTCACTATCTCCAAAAAAATATGCTGCTTTGGTTCCTGGCTGAGTTGTTGACTTGGACTGGAACATGATTTCCAGACGAAAGGCAAAATAGAACACAGACCTGTTTGATTCCTGGCTTGGCACCCCATTTTTGGCTTAAACAATGCTTCAGTCTAAATTATTTTGATTTTTTTGTAAATAAGCTCCATGTTTCAGCATTATCTGTTAAATACATTTTTTCAGCTTGATGCTATCAACAACAACCCAACAGTACTTTGTCACATTTTGCCCTTCATCCATAAGTCAATGATAATGACTTTTACAATGATAATGCAGTGCAACCCAGGGTCATACATGGCTCCTTTGAAAAGAAAAAGTAGGCATATGCTATAGGATTAGGTTGCTCCAAATCAGTTTTCAAACAAAATTAAAAGATTCTATTTTTTGGGAAATGATTCAGGTTATCAGTGATATATTGCAGGCTATGAAATTAGATAGCACCCATTTATAAATTAGGCTTACCTAGATAAGTGGATAAAGTGTCTTGTGTACCTCTATATTAGTAAGCTGGCATGGCACTGCAAAACTAATAGTAGTAATATACAAAGATATCTCTAAAGTATCTGCTACTTTCTGCTGCATGCGTTGGTAAAGAGCAGACATTCTCCAGTCAGCAGTCAAACTTGGATAATGTGAAACTTAATATATTCAATAAAGATGTTTGACATTTCTTCTTCATAATAAAATTAAGTGGTCATAAATCACAAGTACTTCAGTCCACGTGTATCATAATATTACAGGCATATGACTAGAAGAGGAATGGATTCAGTTTTATGCTCATCCTTGTTATAATTTGAACTGATGCTCTGTAGGTCAGAGGGAGTGTATAGGAGTAACGTGCGAGATGAACAGGAAGTTGTTTTGGTTTTGGTGGGTTTGATTTTAAAAATGCCACTTTCCTATCCCAGTCATTTGTTCAAGGAAGGTTGTTTGGAGAAGCCTAAACTCTTGAAAAGTAGGTGGCGAATTCATTATTTAGGGACTTCTGGAACTTGACAGAACTACTTTAAAGTTCCCCATTTTTCCTATTAAAATTTCTCATTGTGAAACAAGCTGGTGGCAAGTGTTCTGCTTCATGTGCTGCACAGACCCACTGTGTCTCTATGCATTTTCTTCTTTGTGTGCGAGTGGCTGTTTTGGCTATTCCATCCTCCCCAAGAAATTGCCAGGCTGCTAAAAAAGAGAGAGAGAGTGCAGACAATTAGAAGTGAGTAGAATCTTTTGCATCTGAAGAAAACTAGCACCTTTTAATAACTTCACTTGGCACTTACTGAAAAGAGTGGGGATTTACTGTGACACCCCTAAATCTTGAATAACTCTTTTGTCTGTCCATTCCATACCCATAGTAAGTAGCAGGTAAAGCAGGGAAGCTTACCCCTGAATGAAATAGGGCTAAATTTCCAGTTTAGTTTCTCTCTCTGACAGGGAGATTGTAGAGGACATAAAAACACCTACATTAGATCAGTTGATGTGTACTCCTAGTAGTAAATGACTTCTGTTTAGCATGCTTTAATATTACATCCATGCCCTGAGGCTCTGACAGTACTTTTCAGACACTGAAGTTCACAATTGCCACAAAAGTGTTGTTATCCTATTATTCATTTGGGCAAAATGAAGCAGAGGTAGGTTAACCAGGTTGCTAAGGGTCTTATAGTTGGGCCAGTAGCAGAAAGGAGCAAGAGATGCCTATAATTCCTGACTCTGTGGCCACGTCTAGACCACAGACTTCCTGTACTTGGTAGCAGTGCCATCAAGCATAATGAGCAGTTCTGTGTGTGATACCTCGTGCAGTAGAACCCACATAGTTATGCTTCTCTACTGCTGTAGACGGGGTAATTAACACTGCTGAGTGACAGTGCCTATCAGTCCACCTCTATGGGTACATCTGTGCTTGTGTTGTTCACAGCCCTAGGAAGAACTTTCTCAAGTATGTCTTGTCCACCTGCCCTGCCTACACTAGTCACACAAGCCAACTCAGAAATGCAACAGTGAAACTACTCCAAGCGTTCCTACAAGTATGCCTGAACTTGTAAAGTTATCTGCAGTATCCTTGAGAGCAGCATGGGTAGCTGTCTCCTGTGTGGCTTCATTGGGTTTAGGATATGTGCGCAGGAGCAAGTGGATGGGGTATGTTCTAAAGCACCCCCCCAAAGAGCTTTGAGAATGGGGTCCAGATAATGCCGTGGGCTAACTAATCTGTTCATAGAACAATGAGGGTGTCCCCTTTAAGAAGATCTAATGGCACTCCAGGTTGCTGTAGTTCCTCACCTAAGAATCACTTCTCTAATCATCAGACATACCACCTGCTTTTGAAATGCAAATTCACCATTTTGCAAATGCAGATTCACTAAAGTCCATCATTTGCAGTAAAATGAACATCTATGCTTGCAACCACATAGGCCAAGTACAGACAATATACTTTTATTGCTGTAAGTGATGGAATTTAGTCTATATCTGTAACAGAACAGAAGTTTGGCACACACAGACTGGTTTAAAAAGGTGCAACCCAGTCTAGGATTTGCATCCCACCTACCAAAGTATTTGATTTAAAAAATGTCACTTTCCTATCCCTGTTATTTGTTCAAGGGAGGCTATTTAGAGAAGCCTAACCCTTTGAAAAGTAGGTGGTAAATTAATTATTTAGGGCAGTGGTCACCAACCACTTGATCTCAATCGACTGGTCGACCGCGGAACGTGTGATAGTTGATCTCATTCTGGGGGCGCTGAGTGTCTGTGCACTCAGCCCTCCCAGACTGAGATCAATTGTCACAGGCTCCATGACCGGGAGCAGTGGGATGTACAAGTGGTGGGACAGCAGCACATGGCTGGGCTGAGCTGCACCCCTTGCTGCCCAGGGCTGGGCCAGGTGAGTGGAATGGTCCCCCCCTGGGCCCTGCTGTGCCCCCTGCCTCTGGGGGAGCGGGGCCATGTTCAGTCCAGGGGATGATCAGAGCCCAGGCAGCTTGTCCAGACATGCAGGTGTGGGCTCCCACCACTGCACACACCCTGATAGAGGCCCAAGGGGCATGTGCCCTGTCTGCCATGCTCACCCTGAGCCCACTGTGGGCTGCAAGTACAGTGGAATCCCAGCACTCTCCCCTAAGGGGCTGGTTCTGTGCTGCTGCTCTGCAGCCCACCCCCAGGTGAGGTGCGAGGTGCAGCCCAGCTGGGACCCCCCCTTGCTCTGGAGTTGCCTGGCCTGCATCTGCCCCGCACTTGGACTGGAGAAGCAGGTCTCTGGGGCACTCCGCTGTGCCCCACACCGCCCATGCCCAGGAAGGCATTGCTCAACCCCTGCCCCCTGCACCTGCTAGGCTCCACTTCCCAGCCTCCCCCACCCAGCTCCCAGTGCTGGGCTCCAGCTGGGACCCGCTTCCCCTCGGCAGAGAAGCAAGGGCCACATCCTGGGGCTGAGAAGGGTCCCAGAGATGCTGAGAGATGAGGGGAGAACCTGCTCCCACTTGCCCCAGACTCCCGGCCACTCCCCACACCAGGCCCACCACAGAGGATTGGGGCAGGGTTGGGAAAGGAAAAGCCAGGAAGGCTCATAGGCCACAGCCCCTAGGGCTGAGAGACTACTGTGGCTGAGGTAGGAGTAAGCCCAGGCAGCACACTAGGGAACAGAAGAGGCCTGCACCACTGATCCTTGTAGGGTGCTTCTGACCCAGTCCGGTGGGGGGGCGGGATGGGGTAGGGGATGGGGCAGGGGTGGAAAGGTAGATCTTGGGTTGCCCTTTATTTCAAAAAGTGATCTTGGAGACCACTGATTTAGGGACTTCTTCAACTTGACAGAAGTGTCCTGTTCACTACTGATCTAAATTATGCCACTTACAGAAAACCATATAACTTCAGATTTTTGAATGTCTGTACCTAGCCATGGGGTATGACTATTCTGCTAAGTGGCTTTAAACTGACATTGTTGGGTACAGGTAGCAGTCTAGCCACAGCGGTGTAGAGCTCAGTTTCTATCATGCTACGTCTTCACTAAGAATCATAGCTCACCATGAGCTCCAGGTTACCGTTCTAGCCTGGTAACAGTACTAAAGCTAGCTAGTTTAAAGGTAGCTTGGTTACGTGTACACTATCCAATAGTTAGCACTATAACTGTATTGTAGACATATCCAGATACAGCTAACTAAAGAGTTCATGTGGTAAAATGCCACATGCACATCAGACTCTGGGGTTCTGTGAGTGCATTTAAGAGTCTGCTTTTGAGGTTTTGGGCCGACAGGGGTAACTATCAGAGTAGATTACATCCAGAATTCAAAATGTGTGTTTGGACCTAATGTCTTTATACTGTCATTATTATCATGACAAAGACTGAAAAGGATCCAGAAAATTATTGCACAAGATTTGAGTGTTTTCCTGGCACTGACTGTGAGGACTATGAAAATGTTGAAATTGAATTTATTCTCAGTTTCAACATAGTCTCGCAGAAATAGTTAGAAATACCCTGTAATGGAATTTTAAGGGGGAAAAAGAAGGAAAGAACAATAAAAACTCAGTATTTTTTCACTTTTTCTCCTTCAATGGAGGATTAATCCCCAGTGCTAGAGGTCGATCTGACTGACTTGGAAGATTTCTGGAAACTGTGATGAAGCAAGAGTTATTTGGACAAATCCTCTTCTCGTTTTATCCTTAGCTGGCCTTGCTAAGAAAAAATCACCTTTGAGTAAAAAGCAGCAATAGGTTTCCATGAATAAAGGAGAAACTTCAACATGGTACATGGTTGGATAATTAGAAAAAATAATGGTTTTGTATCATTGGAACCTAAATCTTCCACCTAAAAATTTTTTTCCCTTTCCAAATTACACCTGCCTGCTAACATATCAAATTCAATTAACGTATGAAAATACATTCCTCAAACCAATCACTTTCTAAATATCAGTGCCAACATAGAGAAATCACTGCACATAAACCAACACTTATAGGCTTATGAGTGTATGACCAGGAAGAAAATAGAAGTTGACATGTGAACAGTATTTAATTTAACCTTTTAAAATGCTGAGCAAAAGTTTTAAAAGATATTAGCTTTATTTGCCTCATAATAAAAGTATGTCAAAACATATTGGACATTATATTTATCAAAATGTAACAAAAACTGGAAATACCATATTTTAAAAAACAAGAATACTGACCTGGTAATTTGAGCTATAAAGTGTAATTACTATACCTGACTGAAATTTTCTGAAATTCAAGATTTTAACAATTCAATATTAATAAGCCAATTCAATATTAATAAGCCATCTGTATCTCCAAAAATTTGTGGGGAGAATTTCATTAAAAGATTCCAGGTTTTTAATCAGCAGTAGATTAGTACTTTTTAATGAAGAAAACATTTCCAAATACTGTGATTTTTGAAATTTCATAATTGCTTTTTTAAAATTCCAATTCCTTTTTTTACTCTTTTCTTTTCAGCCAGAAGAGTTTTGTTAAAGAGACTTACCCAGGTTCTCATAAACTTTGTGTCAGAAGCAGAGACAAAATCCACTTCTACAAGGAAGGATTCAATGATCTTAATCATAGGACAATGTTCTCTCTTCCTGCAATACCCAACTTCATGCACTATACAGTTCCAACTTCTGCAACAAATAAAGCAGGGGTGAAAGAGACAACAGTCATCTGATTCAGCCCTAAAACAGCTTTTTCCTGTTCACTAAATGAGTCAGGGGTCCTGTGGAAAAATTAATAGGTGATTATGTAATTAAAAAATGTATCATAATGTGTATGTACAAAGGAGTTGAATTAAGTTCGCACAAGCTTGACTTTGCAACTTTAAAAACATTCTTTGAATATTAGTTTTGTATGTATAATGCCCTATATTTTAAAAAGCAAACTGTAACAGTACAATAATTCCATAACTGAGCATCATATTGACACCCACATGGTTCATCAACAGGGATGGAACAATAGATCCACCACACAGACCTCTGCTACTTGAATTAATGGAGTAACAATAGGAGGTTGTTATTCTATCTGTGGACTCGCAGTAGAAGAAGAGAAAGACACAGTGATAAGAAAAGAATGGTGAATATAAGGGATCTTGGGATCTACTCCAGACTCTGGAGGGAGGCATCTTCTAGTGGACAAAGACTCCTCTATCCATATACCTTAAACCTGAACCCTTCTGCCACATTCCACCCTATCTTTTCTCCACCATTGATCCTCTTCTCAGTCTATTCTTCTAATTTAGTTTATTATTCCATTCTTATTTCCATTCCTTGGGTTTCTGATCCCAGTTCCAGTCTCCTAGTTTCACCCCTCAAGACTCTTTATATCAGATCAATTATTCTTCATTCTACTCCCTGTACCAGTCTTCAAATCTCCTTCCACCGTTCTTTCCTCAGCCAGCTACAGTTCCCAGTTTGGATGGCTTCTATTACCCAGTCTTTCCAATTAACCAGTTCTAAGCTCTTTCCTCCTCTCTCTGCTCTACCTGTCTCTCACCTTGACCTCCAGCTATCTAGCCCGAATCTGCATTGCACAGCTCCAGTAGCTCCCGATCTCAGGTTCCCCCAGACTACTCATCCATGTATTTTTCCTCTGCCAAACCTAGTCTCCTCACCTTGTGCCTCATTTCCTTTTCTCTCCTCTCCTGTCTCCTTCCTACCATCTCACTGGTTCCATCTCCTTCCCCTCCTGTGCCAGTTTCCCATTAACTCCTCTTTATATCTCAGTTTCCAGTCTCCAACCCTGTATTTCTCTCTAGCTTCCTGACCAAGGCTCAATACCAGACACTTTTTAGCAGTAGTGCAACTGGGAAGAGAAGGGTGGTTCTGAGGGACACCAGCCTACAGCACTGACTGAGACAGAGCACCAAAATTAGGTCTTCCCCATCCCCTTCTAGAGTCTTGCCATATCTGGAAAAGCCCTGTGCCCCACAGCCATAGGAGCTCAGCTGGAGCAGCCCTCCACCACCTGACAGTAAGAGTTGGGTGCTGGGACACAGCAACAGTAAGCCTATGCCATCCAGGCACAGAAGCCCAGCTGGAGAAGCCCTGCACCACCCAGCCATAGAAACCAGATACAGGGATATAGAAGGAGGGGGGGTATCTTTGAGCCCCCAGAGCAGGTAAGACCTTCCTATGGGTGGTTCAAGGCTGCTCCAGAGGCAGCAATGGAGAACCCTCACCCCAGTGTAGAGACAATTCAGCCTCTTGATGCTTGATAGGACTGAAATGGTCCCTTAGGTCTGCAAGGCCTAGAGCAGCCTTGGAATAAGTAGAGTAAGAGTGCATTCATAGAGTTATGCGATTGTATGACCTGCTCTCTACAGAGAAAAGGGTCTGGTGCAGCTTGTTTTTCTGTAAGAGTGATGACAAAAGCACTTGTAATGGAAAAAGGTTTTGTTATGACACATTCCACCTACACCTGAAACAAATGGCTCCCAGTACCAACAAGAGAAAAACAATAGTAAAATAAAGACAAACCCAAGCTGTTGATGAAAAACAGAAAATGGGCCTAATTGGTGGATATGTGACTAAAGGATTATAAAGATTACCTCCATTTTCCCTTCCTCTCACTCTCCCTCTCTTCCCTTTTTCCTTCCCGTCCCCTCCTTCCCTTCACCCTAACAATGTAAAAGAACTGAAGACATGTCCTCTCCCTTCAAGGACACTTACCTGCTTTAGAAGCCTGGCCAGCTCCCCAACTGTGTATTATTAGGACTGGTAATATACAATTACTTGCTTGCTAAGATTATATCTTGCTAAGATTACTGAAACTGCTAAGATAATATCTATATGCCTGCTTGGAGTTAATACTTTATAATGCTCAATAAAACTGATTTATTAAAGAGGTAACTGGGTTCTTGGTTGGAGGGAATTAATAGTTTCTTGTTTGAAAAAAACCTGAAGCATACTTTAAGGCAATATTGATCCCGCTGTTTACTCTCTCTCTGTTTGGGAGCAGAACCAGATACCCCCTGATTCTCAGTGCAACACCAACTCCAAAGTTCAGCCCAGGGCACCAACATTTAGTTACAGTTCTACCTTCTCGTCCTGATCTCTGAATAGGAACACAAGACTAGAATCATAAACTCCATTCCCTTTTTATCACAAGTTAGACCACCAAATAACTCCAAATATACATCTTTCAGCAGAGAACTGGTTAATTTTTTGCTTAACTGCCTGAAAGGGATGCAGTGGCTGAGTACCCCTTCTGCTACAGATCCAGAGGTCTGAGTTTAAGCCTTGTTTTGGACATTCAAAGGCTCTCCTGTCTGTCAACCCAACTGTATATTTATACCCAGTTGGTTACTATTTATTCAGTGTAGGAGTCAAAAGTGGAAGGAAGCAAGGCATGAGGTTTATGGAATAACTGGAGAGGATGAAAGTTTTTTGAACCATGGCATCCAAGGGAGTAATATGACTATATTACACCCTTGGGTGCCATGGCTCAAAAAAACATACACATCTTAACCATAGCAGCTGGACGGGCCACTGGGCCTGGTAATGGATCTTTTTCCATTTTTTAATATTCTAAAACCCCATGCTTCTCATGTAAAAAAACCTTCTTCTAATTTCCCACTAAAATTGTTTGCAGTTACTTAACATCCATTTGTTCTCATAACAATGCTGCCCTTTAGTTTTAAATGTCAATTCTTCCTCTCTTGTGTTCAGATATATTAAATCTACTAAATTTTCTTGTCTAAATAATTATGTTACCAAACAAAGAGATTGGTTCAGCCTTGCACAATCTTTCCTTGGTGAATCCATGCTGCATTTTATCTCATTTTCAGGTATGTTCATATCTTTAACTATTCTTTCCTTCAAAATGTGTTGTAAAACCTTTGCATATAATTGGGGTCAGGCTAATGGACCTGAAGTTGTGTAGATGTGTAAATCATTTTTTCTTCCTTTCTTAAATATAAGCACACTGTTTGCTATTCTCCAGTCATAAAGTACCACCTCTGATTTGATAGATTTATTAAGAATCCTTGTTCCTACACTTGTAATATTCTGTACCAGTTCCTTCAATATTCTGGGATGGAGATTATCCAGTTTTGCTGACTTGAGCACATTAGACATTTACAATTTTCCTTCTGCCTCATATGTGTTAATTTGCATTTCCATACCCTTAAACCTAGTCTCTATCTTGCCTTTCCCCTCCTGTTCTATGTTGCTGAAAACTAAGGCAAAGCATTCATTAAAGGTATAAACCGATATCACCAAATGATGCACTGCTGGGATGTGAGCTGATCCACTTCATTAGACAAAACGTGTCACTATTTTCCCACCTATTGATCGTTTGGAACAACAGCTAAAATGTTCCCTGCTTACAGCAGCCCAGCCCTGGAAATCTTTGGCACATGCCCCAGCTGGGGCTGGAGGGGCCAAATCTTACTCAGGAATTCCCAAGGTATGCAGAATAAAGCCCCTCAAATCCCAGGAACACCTTTCCCAGGGCAGCTGGAGAGTGTGAGCAGCTCCAGGCTGCCTGTACTCTCCCACAATAAAGCAAATAGATGTCCATCATGAAAAAAAAGTCACAAATTATTATTGCCTTTTGTCACAGCCACAAACAAAGGCATTGGTGTCACAGCAAAGGTCATAGATGTCAATTTGTTTTCACTTTGTGCCACTATAAAAATTGTTATGGCTACACAAGGCAACCCATAAGCCACAGAATGGCATGGGCCACCCAGGCCACGGCCTGACCAACTTTTAGCATATTCATTTATACAACCCACAAATGCGCAACTGTCATTCTAGTTAAAACTGTATAGCTATTTTTTTTAACTGCATAGCTAAATTAACATGCTAAAAGTTGGTCAGGCCATGATCTGGGTGGCCCACTCCATTCCATGGCCTATAAGGCAACATACATTACCAGCCTTAGTTTTTTAATCATACCTAGTTTACCTTCACTGCATAGTAGGCTTCCTCTGGAAACTCTCTGTTCCTTGTATTGCCCCAACAGGTCTTTCCTGAAGACATAAGCAGAGAGGGAGGGACTATGGCACAGAGAATTTTCTAAAAAATAGTTATAAAAATGCAGTAGATAGAAGATTGGGCCATAGATTTTTTACCTAGCTCATAAAGTAAACTTCAGAGTCCAATCTTGTTTCCACTGTCAGAACCTGTTGATTTCAACAGGAAGAGGATCAAAAACCACTTTCCAAGTCTCACAAATGTTTAATACTAAATTGCGAATTTTAGATGGTGCTAAATGTAATTTGCATTGATTTATTATGCAAAGAATTGAAGCTCATAATACTCATGCAGATTCAAGTTTAAGACTTTTTTACACAGAAAAATGCTCTTGCCAATGTAATTTTCATTATCTATAAGTGTCAATTTTGACACCCAAGAGAAAAGAAAATCACTCTGAAATCTGATTTCAGCTTCAAACATAGCTTTGCCATTTTTTTCAAAGTGCTATACTCCATTACCAATAGATGAGCTTTCTTTGGACCATAATAACTCATAAGATTCTGGTTTGTGCAAATTCTGTCAGCCAAACACTGATATCATTGTGTTGATGCCTCCCCCAATGTATACATACAATAGATGAGACAAATATATGGAATATACAGGGAGATTAAAATTATAATTACCATTGGAGAAACCACAGGAAGGACCCAGACGATTCCAACAAAATGCCACTGCCAACAGTCTCAGACCCCTCCTGCCTGTACTCATGAGAGAAATGGAAAGAACATATTCATCTTTTTCTCTGTGCTACAAGCCCCAACAATCATAAGCCCCAACATGCCAAAACCTCAAACCAAGCCTCATGCCTTTTCAGGCATCAAAAGCACTAACTGAATCATCCACTTGTGAAAATATCCCCACAAAATTTGATAGCATGTTGTCAATATAAGAAAAAAATACAACATCCAAAATATAAATAAAATCTGATTTCAAATTACAGGGTCACTGGGAACAATGGGTTGAACTTAGCATTTGTTTTCAAATAACCTGTAGTGCAGTACATTCCTTAGTTTGGGAGTTTATATGAAGCTGATACATAAAATCCTGTTTGCTACAGCATTCTGCCTCAGACTGGCAAAGAAATCAGGGGTTCTTGCCATAGAACTTAGGTTCAGCTTCTACACACTGTTTTGCCTATGTGGAACTTGGAAACAGCCTTCAGTCTCCTTTCAGAAATGATGAGTAACCATTGAAAGACCAGATCAACGTCTCTACATAAGCACTGAGAGATTTTTTTGAAAATGGCTCATGAGGGGGCCCATGAGAAATGGTTGATCACATCATGCTGTCTCCTCCTAATTTCCACATACACATTTAATTAAATGATGGATAAAGTACATTAAATGTTTCCCTAATATTACTTTTCCATGTAAGTGGTTGTTTTTTGTTACCACAGGGATTTTATATGATGGTGACTAAGGAAAGAGGCACCCCACACGACAATCTGCGGGCTGTCTTTGTCTGACAAAATCTTATATTCTCAGATGTTTTGTATTTAACCTAAATTGTACAGATATGAGCCATATTCCCAGAATACTACTTATTTAAGCTTAGTTGGCACCAATATTATACTACACCTTGGTCCTTCCTGACAATATACCTGAAAACCAGGGCAAGATGAATAAACCCATTGGCTGCCTATACACATGCTTGGAGGTGGTGGGAGTAGGGAGATGGATTTTAATTAGAGTGGTTCTTGGACAGCCACTTTAATTAAAATGGCTCATCATCACATATATTAAGCTATTTCAAAACGGTCATGAAGGCACTTCAGCGATGAGCTCATTCAATAGCCTTGCGGCCATTTTGAAACACAGTGTAGCAGGGAGGGGGCTTAATACACATGATGGTGAGGTGACACTGGAGCATTCTAATTAGAAAAATGAATGAGCACGCTATAGACAGGAATTGATTCTCAGTAAGCGCTTTTTATCAGGTCCTCGATTGTACAAGATGTCTTTAAGCATTACTGTGTGGAATGCTTTGTTCAGAAAGAAATAAGAAGCTGACAGAAAATGCCATGCCAGAGTGTGACAAATGGATTGAATATAACATACTTTGTTTAAAACCTCAGGATTGAAAAAAGGCTATGTACTTACCTGACATATATTCACCCCAACTTATTGTAAACAATGGTCACAAGAATAGCTGTGCTAAACTTCTTGCAAGTCATTAAAACTCATTACCATGTTTTGGCAAGCATGGTATTTAATTACCCAAGACCTTATCAGTTTAGCACTGCTTAGGAAACCTTGAAATTGATGTCTCATAGGCAATTTCAAAATAGAATACAGTTAGCATACAGAGCAGGCAATGGGGCTGAAAGATGTTACACATTCAAGGTTTTTATAAACATAACTGATACACAGATAACAAATATTTCTTATAAGCAATAGGTAACAAACTAGGACCAGCAATGTGTTATGAGTTCAGCAAGTCATTTAAGCAAAATTGAGGTGTATGTAAGTGGAACACCCTCTATTCTATTGGTTTAGTTGCTGTAAATAAATGGCTTATAAAAATAGATGCATTAAAACATATGACTTAATTTGCATTTTCAAACTACTGTAGTTCTGGCAATAGACCACTCCTTTTAGAACGGGAGATATGAGCTTGAGGAAAGCCTAAAACCTAGGCCTCCCACTTGCTAGGTAAATATTTACACACCAAATTATTATGCTAGAACAGGGGTGTCATACTCCCTCCTGGGCCAGCTGTGAGCCTTGGGGTTCCCCCTAGGGCAGAATTGTCAGGCCAGTAGTAGCTGTGGTGGGTCTGGTAGTGGTGGCCCAGTGGTAGTGGGAATCCAAGGGGAGTTGCTGTAGGCTCACAAGCAGCAGTGGAGAGCTGGAGGCAGTGGTGGGGGTCCAGTATCTGTGGGGCCAAGTGGTGACAGCAAGGGGTCAGCAGTGGCAAGGGACCAGCAGCTGCAGGGCAAGTGAAGACTGTACCTGCACAGCCCTTGCTCACTCTCCTGCTGCTGATGGCCATGTCCACTGGGGCCTTGGGCAGACCACACATCCTTTCCCACCCTCCAGCTTCCACAGACTGTACATTTTAAACCACTGTGCTAAAGATAAATGCTGCCAGTCAAGAGCTGACACTGGATAATGATTTCTGAGAAGGAATGGGAGTTCAAATACATCCTAGTCGTCAGTGTTACCTTTTGACTAGCTTTGACACCTCCCTGCTCTGCTCCTCTTAGAAATACCTAACCCTTCCCATTGGTTTCATAGGGATTGTCAGCACCTAATCCTATTTAAATAACCCTTCTAAGGAGCAAAGCATCTACTTCTGATTAAACGTAAATGGAAATACCTACAAGGCACATAAGGACCTGGATGATACACCCTGTCTTCTTTTTGGAATGAACTCCCTGATCAAACTACATTTCCCCAGATACACCACATTCTTCCTTCTTAGATACTCCTCTTGACTCATCATAGGAGATGTAATTCAGCTCAGGATGTTAGATCACAGAGGAGAAGGGACACATGAGATAACTGAACTACAAGCCTGAAGCACCAGAGCAGTTTAGACAACCCACCAAATCAGAGCTGTCATAGGATGAATTTTCTATAGGAAGGAGATTGTGAAAGGAAAAAATCAAGGTGGGAGAAAAGCCCTAGGAAATATGAACAAGAAGTAATCACCACAAATGCAGAGGGAAGCTCAACCAGAGCAGGGAGCACATTGCGATGTTTCCATAGCATGTGCTTCCTGCAAATAGATGGAGTGATCATGAGAACAGGCATTTTTAGCCCTGGAGAGAGGCAGCTGAGTTGGGACCACAGCTGGTGGGAGTGTGAGATGCTAGAGGTATTCCCCACTGACAGTGTCTTTCAGACCACTGCGGAGTAGCAAGCAGGCCCATGAGGCAAAGTGATTGGAAGGCCACTGACAGAGCCTAGAACACACTACATTGGAGAATCACTCCAAGACAGCTGGGAGGAGACAGAAGCAGCAGAGGCAGAAGCCAAGACCGTGAGTATTAAAGAGGCACAGCCATTTTTGAGTTCATCTGTTTTTTCTCTTGGTTTTCTGTTTGTTTATGGGATGGGGGTCCCTCACTCAAGGCCACAAGAGGGAAAGACCCTCTCCTAACAAAAGCAAGCTGTTCCTGGCCCTGAAGAGCCAGGGCAGGGTAAAGAACCCCATAAATATTTATTTTGAGTTGACTGACCCCAAACTAGGGAGGAATCGATTTTGTCTGATTGCCTTAGGGGTACTTGAAAGACTGAGGTGATGTGATTGGCCCAGGAACTGGATGGAATTGATTTTTGTAGGGGGTTTTCTGTTGAATTAATTAATGGACTTTGGTATGGATGATTTAATTTGATTAACCCGGGGATCTGGGATGAATAGAGTATATTAGATTGTCTCATGGACCCCTAGTGAACCTACTAGGATTGATTAGCCCAGGTGCCAGGAATGAATTGATATAAGGTGAATGCCTCACAGACTCTGAAGGGGCTTATTAAGTCGTACATCTCATTATTAATTAACGAGAACCTTCTTGTTCAGGAAGTCAAGAAACAGCAGAGGAAGAAGGAAAGTGCACAAGATGCTAGCCAACAGTTGTGCCTCCCCCAAGGCACCACATGTCATAGCTGTAGAAAAACTTGGCAGTCTGCAAATAACTGGTTTAGGAATGGACTCAGATAACACAAATGAAAGGGCCTAGCTCCTAAAATGTATTTCGTGAATTATGAGTACCAGCCAGCAGCATCTCTAACAGACATGAGATTCAAGTCCTGATGTGTGCCATTCTGGATATGGTTATGGTGGAGTGTAAGGGGGGGAGGAGCCCCAAGAAGAGAGCCTATTCAGGGAACCCAACAGAAGGCGCCGTACAGCCTCTATCCAGTTCCCAAGGTTTCAAGCAAAGAAACCCATACATCACATTGTGGCGGGCAAGAGAATAACATAAGGAGTTAGAAGTGGGAAAATCATCCAGTTTTTCCCCACAGCTCACTCTACTAAAGTATCAGGTAGGAGGCAATCACAGCCTTATAGCACCAGCCACCAACAGAGACATTTTATGGGTGGTTAGTCAGGAAATATAAACAGATTGTATGGAAAAATACTTGACCAGTCCTACTTGCAATAGCCTGCTTCCAACACAGTACCTCAGAAAGGACTGTGCTTGGCCTCTGCCTAATGCCACAAACCCCATTCAGTTTTGATAGGGAAAGAACCAGCTTCAGTCCCATCACACAGGGAGGGAGGAAGGGAGGGGGAGAGAGAGACAGTCAGACATACACATAGATAGAGAGAGAGAGAGAAAGATGGCGAATCTGGGAAGGTTGAGTTCACTTAATCTGAGGGGAAAAGAACCTGAGAATGAAAGCAAGATGTAACTAATTAAATATTGCAAGTGATGTTGTCAGATGTTGCCAAGAATTGACTTATAGAGAAGAACTGGTTGGTTACACAGAGCTGGCTCCTCCTCCTTATTCCCAGATATTAAACTGTTATTAAGCTAGCGTTGCATAAAGTGCTTTCCTGACTTGACTTTTTCATGGAGACAATAAGTGTAGTTGCCATAGGGAAATTATGCAACTGCAAATGTGAGGGGGAGGTGTATACAAAACACTGAATATTAAAATTTGATCCATGTCATGAAAATCCTGGGTCTGACCTAATTGCAGAGTCATTTAAAGTGACAATGAGAGTCCTATGATAAATTGTTTAATCTGCCGTACATATGGAACTAATTTAATATGTATAGAGAAAAAATAAATCTATTAATTTCAAAAGTGATGCAATATGAATTCATTGTCCAGAAGCAACTGGCTTAGGTTAATTTAGCTTGAAATTATGTTGTTGTACATACAAATTTAGGGTAGTGTTTAAACTTGTGCTAATACTTCTGGGTTTTTTTAGCACCCCAGTGAGACAGCATCATCTTCCTGCATTTCAGATGTGAGAAGTCACACTATTAGATGCAGCTAAGTGCCTACCAAACCAAGAAGGCACACTGAAACAGTGCTGAGAGTCATCTACATAGAAACAAAACTACATGCATTAGGGCCCAGCTGCACAAAAATTAATACTGAATTCCAGAAGACCAGTTCACATTAGAACTGATCCCCAGCCTATTTATGACATGGTTAGTTTGTAGCGTGGATAAGACCTCTCCAAGTTTTAAACAGCTATGGTGGAATGAAATCCCAAAAACCACAGAAATGTAAGGCTAGTCCACCACCTGAGCTGAGTTAGGAACAAGTTTACCTAAACTATCCCTGGCAAATGTTCATCTAACCTGTTCTTAAAAACAGCCAATGATAGGTATTTCACAACCTCCCTAAGTAACCTGTTCCAGTCTCTCACTGCCCTAGTCCCTTGCAGCCAATCAAGTCCATTACATCTCATCCTACCCTCAGTAAACATGGATAAGTATTGATTCCTTTTCTCTTTATAACATTTTTTACATGCTGCAAGATTATCATGCCTTTCCTCATTCTTCTGTTCTCTCAATAAACCTAATTATTGCAAACATCTGTGCCAAGAAGACCAAATACTCACCTTCTTTCTCTTAAAAGAACTGCCTTTATATATCCCAAAATAAGATTTGTCTTTTTTCCAACCAAATCTCTTTGCTGACTCATAATCTGTTTGTGGTCCATTATAGCTCCCAGATCCATTTCTGCAGTTCTACTGTCTAGCCAGTTATTCTCCATTTTGAATGTTTATTTGTTTGTTTTTTATTTCCTCATTATACTACACTACTTGTCTTTACTGAATTTCATCTGACTGATTTCAAACCATTTTTTCAGTTTATCGAATCATTTTAAATTCTGGTCTTGTCTTCCAGAGTATATGCCCCTCCCTTATAGCTTGGTGTCATTTATAAATCTGATAATCTATCATCCAAATCATAAATGATAGTATTGAACAGTTCAAGAACCCTGACAATCCCTTGCAAGACCCTGCTCTATAAGTCAAATATAGTACAATAAGAAACTCTCAAAAGGTCTCACTGCATCTCCAAAATTACCTGGCACATGATATTAAAATAGAAAAGAAAGTCCAATTTGGCCCTAAAACATCCAGCCATGACAGCAATATGAATATTTTTTTATGAATTTGGATGACCCCAGCTACCTACATGATAGTGAACATATGTGAACTGTTGTATGTATGCCAAAGTGCCCTATCTGCACTATACATATGCTCATTGTCAAACTTGAGGCTTACTCTGGATGTCATCTGTGTGAGCAGTTGTCATGAACTTCATTACATTTTACTGAAAATAAATGAGAAAGAATAGAAACATCAAATTGGAAAAAGAGACCATGTGATGAAGACACATTATTACTATACTGCTCCATTGGACACGTCCTGAAATTGCTGGAAAAAATGGGACTCTTGCCATGGACATAAAGAGCATTAGAATTTCATCTGTTCACTGTAATGACAAGAATTTAGTGACTTTGGGGCGGTTTATACACAAAAGTTACTCCAGAACAACACATAGTCTAATTTAATTTCCAGTCTAGTTATGAGTGGAAATGACAAGATTGCTGATGATCAGAAGAGTGAAGTTTTGGAATAGTCTCCCAAACAAAGTCATCAGGGCTGACCTGAATTGCTTCAAGATGGAGCTTGACAAGTTTATGGAAGGGATACTAGGATAAAATAAAACTGTTCTTGGCACAATAATCAGTGAATGGGATATGTTGCTAAAAGTATTTGGAATCCCCATTACAGAGTTGAAAGGAAACTTAGTCTCCACCTTCTAATCCCATGCTACAGAGCTTCTGCTGGTTGCTCTTAGGGACTATGAAGAATTTTTTTCCCCCCCTATAAATGCTGGAATCCTGAGGTTTCTTCATTTTCCTCTAAAACATTGGACATTAACTGAGCTAAAACTGGGAATATGGCTGGGGTGTACAGGCAGTAATCCATAAACAAAGGGCTAGCAATGTTCTATATTGCTTTGATTTTCATTTAATCTATATTTTGAGAGCTTTAAGTAACACTTGAAGAGTGCATATGCCTTGCACTGGTTGAATTTCCCCCTAGATAGTAAGTTTCATCAGTATACTTCAAATCACTATGTAAGAGTGAGTGAACAAGCAATATTACACATATTTTGTAGACATGGCAACCAAGTTTAGAGAGATTGAAGGATCAGTTCTATGAATGAAGGCATGTCTTTCCATTGAATTCTCTGTGTGATGTAATAGATGTTAAGTGATTTATCTAGACTCACAAAATAAGTCAGTGGCAGAAATGGAAGTAAAGGAGCTCAGGTCTTCTTATTTCTGGTATTCAGTCCACTAAATTGTGTGAGACACCTAACATTATTTAATTACTGGTAAATTTATAGAGAATTGAATAACCACATAAAAATGAAACTGAATTTTACAAAAGGCATATAGACTGCAGCACTCCTTTTCACTATCATTATATATGAAACTTATTCACTGGCATAATTCTAGAATAACTTAAGACAATGGAACCTAGAGCACGAGGGCTGGAAAAAATATTTAATTATGTTATGGAAAGATATGGGAAATAAGACATTCAAGACTACAAATGCCTTCAGTTAGATATGAACCACACAGCATTATCAGTGTGTTCTGTGTTCAGGGGTCCTGTAAGCTTCACAAACTAGTAACCTGAAGCATCCTCAGCCTGCCCCCCTCTCCTCTCCCCCGCCCAAAACAATTTGCCTCTTCTTTCATTGCCCTCCTCTCTATTGCCGGGAAGATTCTTACTCACATCTTCTGAATTGCCTCCTCCCCATTGCCGAAAATGTACTTCCAGAATCCCAGTGTGGCTTTAGACCATCTCAAGGTACCACCAACATGATTGTTGTTGCATGACAGATCCAGGGCAAGTATAGAAAGCAACACCAGGAGCTGTTTATGGCATTCATTCACTTAACCAAGGCTTTCAACTCCATCAATCACGAAGCCTTATGGAAGGTGCTGGCTAGGTTTGTTTCCACTGAAGTTCATCAGTGTCCTCAGGCTACTCCATGACAAAATGACCACCACAGTCCTTTCAAATGGATCAGAGACAGATCCATTTACCATCTGTACTGGTGTCAAGCAGGGCTACGTTATGCCCTCAACCCTTTTTTCCATCTATTTTGCCATGATTTTGATTCTTATCTGTGACTTCCTTCCTACTAGAATTGGGGCTGAGTATCAAATGGATAGTTAACTGTTCAACCTGCAATGCCTTCATAACAAAACAAAAATTACCAAGACTGGTATCACTAACCTTCAGTACACTGACAACTGTTATCCTCACACACACCAAGGCCATTCTGCAATCTACCCTTGACCTTTTCTCAGGTGCCTATCATAGCCTGCAAATCTCCCTTAACATTGGTGCTCCATCAAACTGCCCCAGCAGAAACTACCTCCCTCCCCGCAAAAATTACCACTGGTAGAGAACCCCTGGAAAATGTCAACCATTTTCCATACCTTGGTAGTCACCTCTCCCAGTCAGTCAGTATTGATATAGAAATAGAACACAGGATTTGCTGTGCCAGTGAATCCTTCAGAAAGCTGCTTCACTGTGTCTTTGCTGACTGAGATCTGCAGATGGAAACTGCAGCTGGAATCTGGTCTACAACACAGTGGTTATCCCCATGCTCCTCTACAGGTGTGAGACGTGGGTGACATATCAAAGCCATCTTAAACAGCTGGAATGGTTCCATCAGGTTCCATCTTCCTCAGGAAGATCTTTCAGATTAGATGGAAAGACCACTACATCAATGCCAGCATCCTCTCTGCAGCTAACATAACCAGCATTGAGGCAAAGATCATGAAACATCAGCTCCCAACTCCACTAGGCTGGCCACTGTGTGCAGGTGGCTGACACTTATCTCTCAAAGCAAGTCCTCTTCACTCAACTTAGTCATTGTAAAAGGACTCACAGAAGACAGAGGAAGCTTTACAAAGACACCCTGAAATCATACCTTAAGAAGGATGGCATCAACCCTACAAATTAAAAAGTGCTGGCTGGTAACAGGTTTCAATGACACTGCACCATACACCAAAATACAGCCCAGTTCAGTGAGAACTACCTTGCTCAGGAAGCTGGGAAACAGCAGAGAAGGAAGGAAAGTGCATAACATTCTGGCCAACAGTTGGGCCTCACCCAAGGTACAACTTGTCATAGCTGTGGAAAAACTTGCAGAGCATGGACTAGACACCTCAGTCACCTTAAAACTCACCGGTAATACCCCCACCAGACATCCTTGTATCAAAGGATAGTCGATATATATATCTTTCTTCATTTGTTACCCTTACTGTGTGCATTAAATAACTTCTCTTTCAGCCCTGGCACTGTCAAATCCACCCACTGATATTGCACCCAGGAACAAGCCAAGTATTTTGTATTTGGTTCAGGAAGCCCAAATTCCTGAGAATAAGTGTTCTATAGCCCAAGAACACTTTACCCTTTTAAATTGGAAGACTGCATTTTCAGCCAAGAAGGAATAGTTGAAATACAGCTTTGCAGGAAATGCCATATTGGAATTAACTATTTTCTATTTCATTTTTTCTCCCACTGTCTCACAAGCATCTCTGCTTTTTTCCCCTGTCAGAAAATGCAGTTGCCTATACCCTGGTATTCAGGTTTAGAGCATAATTTGTATGCTTATTGTCAAGAACCAGATACAGATCAGCTGTTACCAGATAAGGTTTCACTGGGAAATTCCCAAATGTCCAATCTACAGGAGGCCAAAAAATATCTGTTTTGAAGAGTGAAGTTTTAAAATTTTACAAGTGTATTTTGAAAATGATTTTCACATGGATCTATGTGAGGAGAAATTGAGAAACAGGATTTACAAGTCACATTGCAACCTCTCACAAGTAAACAATTAAAAATCAAAGAGATTTTCATATTGCTAAAGGTTAGTGGTCCAGGATTTCAAATGTAAGTATTTCTGTGACAAGAGAGTCACTTCTTTCATTGGCTGCCTCCTGACTCAGTTTTTCAAATTAATATCCCAGACAAAAATGTAAAAACATATGTGTTTACAGGACATGAAAAGCTTTCACTTCAGAAGTGTATAACTGTCTTTCTCTTACTTTTTCCTTTGTCTTCATGCATGCATTAGTGCTACTGTAGTTTAAAAAGCTACATAGACCTCCAAGTAGTTTTTCAAGTTGGACTCATTTTGTTGAGCATTGAAATCTATGGTGTGTAATTAGCATGGGACCTAGACAAAAACCCTCAATAAATATTCCTTTCACGTTGATTATTTATTTAACAGGAATCTACTGGAATCACTTCTGGAATATACTAGTAATATAAAACTAGATTGTTTTACTGAGTTTTTAGACCAAGCCTTGCTAGAGAATAGTACAGTCATTCAAACCCAGGAAAAACATCAAAGAGATTGTGCATCAGGCAGGCAATCTCCAGCCCTCCATATGGGAAGCGTATTTCGTGTCTGCCCTCTTTGCCCTGCCTTGGTTCCAGTGGAAGTAGGGGGGCAGGAATGAGATATTCTTTTATTGTCCCAACTAAAGACTACCATTAAACAGAAAGCTGATACCACACTCATGCACCATTTTAATTCACTTTCAAAGTGACAAAGTCACTTAATGTGTGTGATGCTAAGAGCAACTTTCTGTTATTAACTTCTCATCAAAGAATTGAGAGGAAGCCACCCAGCTTGCTATGAAACCTAACAATTTTGTGGAATAGTAAAATGAGAAATTAGGATAGTATTCAAGTCATTGTCCATTCAGTGACATCTTTGGGGTTTAGTAGAGGCCCACAGGCTGCTTCTACTGTATTACTGAAAATCATCATAATTTTCACATGCAAATGTAATGACAAGTAGTCACACTCTGTTTTAACTGCACACATGCTGTTCAGATCAAAGTCAATGAGTCTTGTGCACACATTCACGGGGGGTAAGCGTATAACTAGGCAGCTAGCTAATTGAAAGTACAGTTACATTTGCAATTAAGGATGCAACCTGTCTTCTTCACTTATTATTGTTTTTTTGTTCCAAAATTTCTTTGCTACAAAGTGCCATTTATTGAGAATGTTAAAGTGCAACTCTGTACCCAGTTCAGCTCAGAACTGCTCACTTTAAATGTGCAATCCAGATGCATATTCTTGACAATGAGCCTTAGCATTGCACTCCTTTTCCTAAGGAGAAGTACTTGTACATCATCTAAAGTTTTAAAATATCTTCCAAAGCCATATGACTTCTGAGTGAGTAAAAGAGAGTTTTGTTTTATGTACATTTCAGTTGCACATATTTTTAAATTAATGAGGGAAAATGGTCTTTCCCCTCCCTCCCAGATGGCTCAATATTGACTCAATGCACAGAACTTGGGAGGTTAGACAAACAAGAACCTAGTTTGACAATCCATTATAACTTGGCTAATATCCCTCTGCTGCCAATAATAGTTTTGCTTCCTTCTTTTTCTTTCCTACTCATTTTTGCTAAGCATGTTTCATTCTGCTCTGCTAAGTCAACAGGATTTATCTTTCATTCTAAATAGAGACCTTTTTTTCCTTTTAAGGATTTTGATTTTCCAATGAAGTGTTTAAACAAATTTTCGTTCAGGTGGATTTACAGAAATGCTCTTTTTCAAGCAAGTTTCAATTATGACTTTCTCCTCTGTCAATTCAGTTTAAAATTTCAGCATTCTACAGTAGAGCAGTACCCACATAAAACAACACTGATAAAGCCAAAAGGAACAATAGCATGGTATCTCACTTTAGAAAGTAAGGTAATTAACCCACAAACATTAAGCCCACAAACAGATGACATTTGATCTAAAGTCCTGGGCTGAAATTTGGTCTGAAGAGGGGTGCCTGAGTCCTAAGTTTTCCCTATACAGAATTCCCTGACTCTAATGGAAAACAGCCAAACAAAACAGTTCTGCTAATTCAGACTTCCTTATAAGTATCTTTATAGGTGCCTGAAATTACATTATAAGTATAAAAAAAGAGATTATTCTTTTAGCAGGGGACCTCAGGAATTCATAGGTTGGGTAGTCCACACCCACCATTCTAACTAAGGCCATCTTAATGGGTCTCGTAGACTCCCAGAGACCATTCTGAATACCAAACTCAATGTATAACAACACATAGCCTCAACAGGTGAGTCATTGGCTAGCATGGTTATTTTAGGCTGTGAAGATAACATTTCTAAATATTTACTTACTAGGAAATTTATTACACTTATATATTTACTAGATAGTGTACATTTATAGCAGTTTCTTACTGGTATATATGTCTACACAAAAGTCTTCACATTACTGTATGCTTCATGTCAGGCAAGAAGATAAGCAATGTTGATTTATTCAGATGTTATGTGAATGAAACTCCCCCTGAGATCTATAGATAGGAGTTAAATGCATGAAAAGGCTGAAATGCACCTATGTGTAGAGTACCAACACAAGGTCAATGTACAATTTCCACCTAATTCCTCCAAAAGAGCTTGATCTTCAGCACACAGGTGAATTCCATCCAGAAAGAGAATTGATAACCAGCATAACCCACCCTTTTCAGTCTAGAAACCTCCAGAACAGGTTTATTAAATTAGACTACTATTTTCCAATTAGGTTGGGTGCATATTGAATAATGCTGCTTAGGACAGGTGGCATAGATGGCCTATGTCATTAATACATGAGAAATCATGGGCATAAAGGGAACGAGAAAGGTTAGGGAATGCCACCCTATCTTTGACAGCCAGCATGTTCCCTGCAACTAATCCCAAAAGCATATTCAGACCTGTGCTCATCAACATAACTTCCTGTGTACCAGTGAAAGAATGTCAGAGAATAGGAAGTTTTTACTTCCCTGCAGAATATTGCCACTGACCATAGGAGTAAATCTCAGACTGTGCCTGACCTAAAGAACTGAATACTTTGACATTTCCTACCTTGAGTCAGTTTGATGAAGCAAATTAAAACCAACTAAATAAAGTTTCCTAATACAACAGCAGTGAGAATCAAAACATTTCAGAAACCCAATAGTGTGACATGCTGTAAATTAGAAAATAACATTCTGGAAGGGGCACAAATTATTTAAGAACATAAGTTGCGTTTTCAAAAGAACATAAGTGATTTAGGAGCCTGTGTCCCATTAAAAAAAATCAGTGGGACTTCAGCTCACTTCTGTGCTTTTCAAAATGAAATTAATCACAATTTTAAAAATGCAGTGATCCTGATAAAGTAACTTGACCAGGCTGGCCTGTCTGCCACCATGAACCAAAGGCACATGAAAAACTGAGGGACTTAAAAAGGAGGAGACTCATCATGATGATGGCCATTCTCCAATCCTAAACAGGATACATGCAGGTGGGATGATTATGAAATGAAATTGAACAGGCTGGAAGCTGTGCTGAGAGTACTATGCACTCTCTAAATATCAATCATGAAATCAAAAGAGGACCATACCTAAATTACACTGCCTCTAACACAGCATTAACATGTGTGCTCCACATCGCTCCAGAGGAGTGATCCCCACAATGTTCCAGAGAAGGAGAGAGGCCCAGTCCATAGGGAGGGTCAAGAGGCATGAGTTAGAGAAGTTCTTAACAGTAGAGCACCAGTGGAATTATACTACCAGAAAGCCAGTTCAACAAACCTTTTCACTTTATTAATTCTGGACCACAATGATTCTGCACAGATGGTCCAGCATCCATAGACCCTGAGATATCTACTAGCATCCTCCAAATGAAACAGAGGGACCCTTACCCTAACCAAATGGTGCTTGGAAAATTCTGTAAAGGGACTTCCAGCATTTCCATCAGGGACAATTTGCTTGGGGGATATTATGAACTTAAGTAATTTTTTGCTCTCTGCAGTCATTAGTAGAGAGTATCTTTTATAGTACACTGTGGGGTTTTCCTTCTTTCCTGTGCTTGTTTCTTCAGCTTTTCCTCACCAATCTCAACATGGAGAGAATTTCTACAATGTCCATGTGTTCAACAGATTGTCTGAAACCGAACTCTAAGTGTTTCTACAATTGTTTGTGTCCCAAAAAGGGACTAGATTCTTGTGGTATCTTTCCACATCCTTCAGAAACTTCTCGTCTGTCTGGGGAAAAATTTGTTTCTGATGTTGATGTGCTGCTGTGAGTCTGTAAAGCATTCTGATATGGCCTGTTCTCACCACAATGTAATAGTAAATGGAGTGTTTAATTTCAATTTAATTTGCACATTCAGTTTAATGAAGACAGCTGACAAAAAAGGTAAAGAGGTAGAAGGCAAGCTGTATGAGGAAAGGCTGAGCAAAGTAAATGCGGGGGAGGATATGATAGCTATCTTCAAATGTGTGAAAGGATGCCATAAAGAAGAGGGAGAGCAGCTATTCTTCCTTAATGTAGAGGCCTGGACTGAAGTAATGGTTTTAAACTACAGCAGATTTAGATTCAGTATCAGGCGGCATGTCTACATATGCAGAGGTTATTGTTCCTGGGTGCCATGATTACACATGTGCCCAGGACCACAGCACATTGAGCCAGGTCAGAGCAGCCTCAGATAGTGGGGTCCTAGGGAGTTAGCCTCCCAGCCCAGGGTTGCTCCAGCTCTGCTCAACACGCTATGGAGGGGCTGGCTGAGGCACAAGGGTGCTCCAGTGTGGAGCTAGCTGCCAGGCAGCACCCCCACTCCTAAAGCACCCTCATGCTTCAGGCAGCCCTGTCAGCATCTACAAGCACATTGCTGTGCAATGAAGAATGCCACTGCAGGACAGTACTTGTATTTACAATTACTAACCTACAACCATATTTATTAGTTTACTGCAGCCTAATAGGGCTCCATGTGTAGATGCAGAGACTTTACTGCAGAGCTACACAATAAACATCTCATGCCATTGCACCCAGGAGGAACTTCCTTACTATTAGAACAGTGAGGCACAGGAATAGACTAGCAGAGAGGCTGTGGAATCTGCTTCATTGGAGTTTTTCAAGAAGAGGACAGATAAGCATTAGATAGAGATGATTTAAGGCTAGCATCCCTGTTAGCTAAATGACCCTTCCAACCCAGTGATTCTATGATAGCAAAGAATGGGGCAAGAGCAGTAGGACAATTATGGTGCAACTTAATCCATGTTCAGGGGTGTACATTAATTTGTTTAAATATAAAATTGAGGAAAAACAAGCCGTGATAGAATGAATATTAATGGCTCACTTGTTGGAGGCATTATGGAAGGAGAAAGTTCTTACTAGTTACTAACAGGTAACCACAAAATTAGCCCAAATACTTCCCATTTGGAATTCTAGATTTTATGTAGGGTTTTATTAGCTTGCTCATCTCAGCACATTTTTATGCATTTTTATGCAAAGCTTATACTTAATCTTGTTTTGATGCTTCCTTGAGTTCATACATTCATGTACATAAGTGAAAATTTCTTGTGTCAAAAAGGTAGGAACAATAACATTTTTGGATTAAGTCCTTCAGACCATAAAAGTCCAGAAACAAAGCTCATCTTGAAGGTGGCTAGCTGATCCAATGCTTTAAACTTGCGGCATGTATACACTAGCAGGTCCTAAACCAGCTACATATGCACTATAATGAACCCCCTGACTTCAACAGGTGCACTAAAGTTTAGTATGGAATCCTTTCCCGTACAGTGGCTGCATCTACATGTGCTACTAATTCAAAGTAAGCTTACTGCACAGTGAAAATACTAAGCAGTATGCCTACTGGGTGAGCATGTCTTCACGTTGTCCAGACTTAATTTGATTGTAGCCCAGTCTTGGTAGATCTGCGTCGATTCATAGATGTTCAATTCCTAAGGATGTCTGTGGGCCTTAACTACTTAGTTGAACATCTCCAGAACATCCCTCTTCACAGGGGACCATGCTCAGATAATGTCTTCTGCCAGAACTTGAACCAACATTTGGGAGGAAGGGTCTCTGCGCTGGTGCAATTTAAGGATTTGCCCTTAGGATATTGAGAGCTCCACCTTCCCCTTCACCCTCAACCCAATCCATCATATGGATGATCATAGTCTCATAGTCGATATTTCTGTTTACCTGCAGGAGATTCCCTGTGAATGTTTCTTTTTATAATTGAAGTACAAATAGACAAGGTCCTTGTTAAAATATCCACAAGGACTTCACTCTGAATATAAATTAAATGTCCATAGGCTCTACAGTCTGCTGGCTACAACAGATGAAGCAGATTATAACTGCAGTTCCTTCTCCTTCACTCAGGACAGCCCGAGTTGGTCACAGTACTAATTTATAAAAAAACATTTTAAATAGTTTTATCACTGTCAATGCTTCACAGCTATCAAGGTGCTTGTTGGTTGTCTCCTAGTCCATTGTACCGGTGACGCTTCTGACTAGGGTTCATACTCACCAGCCTCTGCCAGCAGTGTCTTGAGCTGTTGAGACTTTCCAACCAGCCTAAGAGGAGTTTGGGCCTGCTTCCCACCACTCCCTGCTTGACTGGCTGTACTCCCTCAGCTCAGGAATGGACACTTCCGGTTCCGGTGCTCTTCTGTGTCCTACCACTGTCCTGGTCCTCTCCTCCCCCCGAGTCTTCTCCAGAGATCTCTTTATGCCAGTGCTCATGCCCCTTCCTCCAATCCAGAGGAAGCACTGGGTAGAAAAGAGTCCTTTTTGAATGGCGTTCAGCCATGGTGGTGAGACAGCTGCAGCTGAGTGTTCTTCACTTGCTGATATTTCCCTCTCTGGGTAGGGTCACCACTTTACTTCATCACACACATGCTCCCTCTTGGAAGCAGGTTTGCTCCTAGTGGGAGCATCCTGGAAAGGATTGCTTCCACCCTGCTCCTCCCTCCTGCAGCGTCCAGGGCGAGCTCCAGGACTACCACCCACGGGAAGCCAGTGGCTGGCAGGGAGCACAGGACCTAGACAGTTGTCTCCTGGCTTCATACACATCAGGAGGGGTCCTGATGTGCACAGGGTGGGAAAACTGCTGCTGCAGAGCTCTCCTGCCCCAAGCACATGGGAACAAGCCCTGTGCCAGTGAGGCTTCCCCACACAGCCTGCAGCTGACTGTGACCTGTCCTGTTCTGGAGCAGGTCCCAGCCAGCTCCAGGCTGGATGGCAAACTCTCTTGGTGCAGGGAGCTCCTGGCCCTGGCTCTAGAGCAGGAGCTGGGATATTGCTCCCCGCCCCAGGACCTTCCTGCTGCTGGGGAGGGCTCCAAGCTCAGAGCCAGGATCACAAGCTGCCTGATGCCAGGACAGGGGGACATTGTCCCAGCCTGAGCTCCAGACTTAGAGCCCACTGTGGCAGCAGGCAGCTCCCAGGAGAAAGGATTATTCTCCCAACCCCTCTGACTACCCTGACTGGGAACAAATTTGTCCCTGTTTCACCATCTACATGTGAGCTACTGCACAGTCACTACTGCATGGCTAATTTGCTACCTGCATTTTCAGGTAGCAAATCAACCTCACGGTTGACTAACTGACTGCACAGTAAACATCTGCCATGTAGAAGGTGGTGATGTTCTACTGCACAGTCAATTAGTCATCTTCATGGTAAAGCATCTCATGTAGACGTGCCCAGTAACTTGCAGGATCAAGATCAGAGACTGCACTTTCTCTAAAAGCAGGGGCTTTGCTTTGTCTTTTTCCATTTTCCTTTGGTGTTTGGCCCAGTAACATGATACCTGATCATGCAACCTTCCTCTGCTTGAGGAAGCATTATTCTAGAATCTATTCCCAATGAAGTAATCCCAGGGATTGCTTGTGACCAGGGACCACTCCAATGAATAATCATTGCAGGACTGGGGCTCAAATGTACTGACACGTGCAAAATCCATGTAAGTGTTCTAAGGAAATGGTAAGGGCAGAGTATTCGAGGAACCAGCCTGACTTGCATGATTATCTAAACCCTCAACTATAAGTGACTTAATATTACATTTTGCTTGGTCATTGTTCCATTCTCCTGTGTCAGCCACTTCTGAGACCCTTAAAAGAAAACAGTATAACCAAGAAATATTATAGAGATACAGATTAGGAACTGAGACCTGTTACAGCACTATGAGATTATTTGGGTTGACTGTAAATGTTAAATATGGAGCAGCCATGCATCGCCTGTAACATAAAAAAAGTCATGTTAAGTAACACAAGGTTTTCAAAGAGCACTAATTTATTGCTCCTTTTCTAAAATGGACAAGCAAACATACAGCTTTCATTTAAAGTACAGCTGCAACAGCAAACTGCACACACTGTAGATTTTATAACCTTGCTAATTTTCCATAAGTCTTGGGGGCTATTGGTGGTAACTATAAAGATATTGCATTTTGCCCTAAAAAGAAGAATAAAATTTAAAACTAATTAATTGACTTTTAAAATATATCTTACACCTGGGGCATAATGAGGCACCCATTCTGAATTTAGTGTAACAGCCAACAATGAAAAGCTGACTTCACATGCCATTTACATCTGAACAAATAACCAATTAAGAACAGGTTTTTTTCATTCCTTGTGTTCCTAAAGCTTCTAAGCACATCATTAGGAGATAAAGGTTCTTACAGAATGTAGGATCAAACCCAAAACTGTGAGCAACATGCTTATATTATTTTTTTAATCACAACATAAAATAAACGTGCAATGGATGAATGCACAAGGAGTCTTGTGCTAAATGTCCAGAAAAAAAAGGATTTGCTTTGTGATGTGGGCCTCTATTTCCCATCTGCAAAAAAGGAAGCCACTATTCAATGCAATTCTAAGGCTAAATTTATTTATATGCATGCACAGACCAAACTCCCCATCTGTAAATCACCCTGTGCTCTTATTAGACAAAGAGTTGATCAGAAAATGGCAATTTCCTTTTGACAATATTGAAAGATTTTAACATTTGATTTTATTTCATAGTGGAACAAAACCAAAATGGCCAGAACACCTTCCTGAGAACAGAGCTATGACAAAACGTGTCTGTGCAGCCCAAGCAATGGATAGGAAATTGGCCTAGAAACTAAAAGACCTGGATTCAGCTCCCCTGGCCCCACACCCCACACTGCTCCCTCCTCACCAGACAGCTTTTCATTTCTAGTCAGGCAAAACAGAGCCTTGAACCTGACCTCATACAGACCAGTGCCCTACGTTATCAGTCTCTACACATTGAGCAATTCTCTCTCTGAAACTGTCCCATTTCCCCGGGAAAAGAAAAGAAAAGAAAAGAAAAGAAAAGAAAAGAAAAGAAAATTCTGTGCTTGTTTGGGAAATTTCACTGTTAACTCTTTATGTAGGTCAGAAATGTCACCCAGGTTCTAAAGCCACTGGATGATACTACATCATAGTCTCAGTACTGAGATACAAAGGTGAATTAAGTATGGAGAGTTAGTCTCAACTTTCAGTTTCCATTCTTTCATGAACCTGAGTTAGATACTTAGGGTTATTTGAACCGTATCATAGTATCATAGTACCTAGGGTCAGAAGGGGCCTAGAGCAGGCCATATATATTTTAGATTTAATATATAGCTTTTCTTCCCCTGACCAAGACCTTTTTATTTATTCTCATAAATTATTCCTTATTATTTAATTAGTTTAGCTGAACTTATGCGCAGATGATGTAGCCAGTCAGTTACATAGTCATAAAACTATGCATGATTTTTTATTGTTATTGGAATTTTCCAAAGTATTCATGAATTCCCAGTTCTGTGACATGCATTACCAGGTTAATGCTATATCATTAAGTATTCATTAACATAATACATATGGATATGGGTGAATTGTAAATTGTATTCCACTGCATTATGCTAATATCTATTCATATTTGATTTTATAACCATCCTAATTGTCAAAATTGCAAGAAGTATTTACAGATCCAATCAGAACATAGGGAAAGAAGTTAAATGAGTGGCTAATAGCATTTAGAGACGTACAAACAAAAGTTTATGCTGTTTAATTCCTGGCAAAACTATGAAAATCTGAGGCTGGCAAGTCAGCAGTTGGAAGGCTCGAGATTACTTTTCAGTTCCCTAGCTTGTCTTTCACTGGGGCCAGTGCTTGCCCAGGAAAAATAATTTGTTGCTCTTGTTCCATAGATAATTATCATGAACTTTGTGGAGAATCTGGAAGGAAAACTGATATTCAGGTATCAGGCAAATTGTCTAACTGGAGTGTTAGCAGCACAACAGGCAAGATGTGGTTCCATTCTGTCCTTGGAGATGGAAACTAACCTCTTTACTTGTTTGAAAAACAAAGTAAAAGAAAACCTGATCCTCTCTCAGAGACGCATCTCACCACTAGCATGCTTGCTCTGAACCAAAGAGAGCCATCCAAGTCCTAATTTTGCCCTGAGAGTGATACAAAATCTTTTGCAAATTCCATTATTCCTAGCAACTCGGTAGGCCAGATTTGCAAGGGGGGGTTCCCTCTTATTTACATTTCTGTAAAACCATGTTTGCTCAGGTCTAAGGAAACTGGTTTAAGGAAAGCATGTGACTTGACACACTGGCTAGGAACCAAAATTATACATAAACCAGATAGGTGATTGGAAATCAGTTCAAATCTATAACACAACAGAAGTTCAGTGCACATGATGGCTGAAACCAGTTTAAGATAAACCTGGATGGATGTAGTATCATACTTAACTGATTTGGATTAAATCAGTTTATTGAACTTCTGTCCCAGATCTCCTCCAGATTCAAGTTTACTCACGGTCTCCCAGCATCCCAGATAGCTTTGGACCTCTCTTACAAAGCCTCCCTCACAGGGTGGGTGGGCTAGCCTTGACCTAAGCTGTCTGCTTCAGCCAAACAGGGAAGTCTGCTCTAGAGCTCCCTGGCTTCTGGCCTGGGCCACTACAGGCATGTGGCTGCATTTCTGGAATCAATCACTTGCTTATCGGCTTAATCTGTGCATTTTAGACTAACCTGTGAAGACTGAATCAATTCAGCCTTGGGCTTTTTAATTGTCTGTACTTAACCATTGCCTGGAATATATTTCTGTGGGTTTGTGTTAGGTATATTAGATATAGATCACCTTTCGCTGACACACAATACTGTGTTATCTGTATTAATATCTAAAATAACATCCAGCATCTATAGCATACCTAGAAAACGAAGGCATAATTCAGCAATAAAAGGCTAGGTAACCTCCAATATAACCATATCAAACAATACAAATGCCTGTTATAAAGGTGTAGGTACACAAAAGCATACAGACACGAACACATACACATACGTTAGTTCCATGTATTATGTAAAGTTTTATAATGAGATTTTAACAACTAACCTTCATACTACTGTGCCATAGTGCATGTGCATGTCTTTTAGATTACACTAATGCAAAGTAAACTAATTCTCCTGCACATTACCATGGCTTTTGCCATTATGTGCTAATGCACAATAGAATTAGTCTACTGCACTTTTAGCATCTTTTGCAGACATGCCCCAGATCTCTGCTATGTGACCTTGAATAAATTACTTCACCTTAGTTTGTTTTCTGAAACTGGGGGCAATTATATCTACTATCCTTTGCACTGCACTCTGGGAACTACAGATTTATAGACAAACTAAATATTATCTTTGTTACTACTATTAATAGTCAAATATTATACAGTAACTTTTCTTTTACTATATCCTGCATTTATACTACAGCCACTAATTTAACTTAATTAGTGAAAGAAATACATGCTAGTGTTTGAATGGAGATGAATATTTCCATATATGTCCTGCCTAGGCTCTGAAACAGCTTAGAGCAAAATTCACACCAAAGCTAGGAACAGAAATTACATGTACACTGGTTTAAGTGATCAGAAACTGATTTAAATTTGTAACAGAACAAAAATGCAGTGTACATAAACCAGTTTCAAAATGGCTGAAACTGGTTTAAGATAAACTCGATTGAATGTTGTATCAAACTTAACTGATTTGGGTTAAACCAGTTTATGAAACTTCTGTCCCAGACCCCTTCCTGGTTTCAGTTAAATCAGAGACCCTCAGAATCCTAGCATACTTTGCAGCCCTGGGCTAGGCTAGGCTAGGCTGTGCTGTGCTGTCTGCTCCAGAAAACAGGGCTGGCCCCACCCCTTTGCTCCCTAGCCTGAGCAGTGAGGGCTGGCTGACAAATGGGTGGAGAGGGGCAAGCCTGGCTGGGGATGCAGCCCAGTCTGGGGAGGAAGGGAAGGGGGATTACCTCCCCAGGAAAACTTCAGCTGGGGTCTGAGGCCAGGGGCCGGGGGATAAAGCAACCCTTCCCTCACTCAAACTTACTGTTGGCTTTGACTGTGGACTGCAAATCCCAGAAGCACCTAGAAGGAGGAAAAGTGATGAGAAACTCTGAGGAGTCTTGCTGCTGTGACTGTGGACTGCAAATCCCAGAGACCTTGGGAGCAGGAGGAAGAGGAAGTGAATACACAGCTCATGCTGTGGTTATGTGCCAGACAGTTGTGCTGTAGTGCTCTCTGGCTTTTGGCCTAAGCCACTGTAGGCACATGGCTGCATTTCTGAATCAAAGGCAAATGTCTGTTCACTTCTGTTTTGATTTAATCTCTTAAATTTAGACTAATTTACAGCCCCAGGACATGCATATTATCTGCTTTTTGCTGCAGACATGTTAATTTACAAATATTTTCTAAGGCTAAAAGAAACTTAAATCAAGAAAAGTTCTCAAGAAAAGAGAAAGACAGTAAGTAACCTGTTTCTTTTTTCTTTCTTACTGAAATTCAGTGACCATCGGTGTTAGGATCAACAACCATAACATTTCTGAGAAGGCTCTAAAGCAAGAGGTAAAGTGGTGTTTCTTTTGTAAAAGCCAAATTGCTATGTATGGAGCTTATACTTCAAAACCACAGCCTACTGTCTTAGGCCTGGACTCAAAGTTCACTGAATAGGACCCTGCTTTGCCCAAAGAAACTTTATATAAAGCCTTTTGTCAGCTCTCATAAATACACAGGGAAAAATCTTGATTTCAGTAAGTCGAATCTATTTCCCTAACCACTTCATAAAATGTGCTAAAATTATATTGTATGCTTTTTAGGATGTGAGATCTGTTTTATTTCCCTAAGATATAGTTATCCCTATTCTTTTTTTTTTGCTATTTGAATAATATGCAAAGGTAAATGAAAAGCTGGTTCTCCTAATGAAGAGAACAAGGCAAAATAGAGAATAAAGGGAGATGAGTGTTATTAAAAGTAATATATATTCACAGCAGTATTTTTTCTGTTTACTCCAGTGAATTTTCTGGTTCTTTAATAATCCAAACAGAGAATATCATCATTGTGATCATTTTGGTTTATATTCCATAATTGTTATATGACTATATCTTCTGTAGATTTAGTGTATGATTCCATGTATGTTATTGGCTTATTACCTACCAATGACATTAATCACTATGACAGACAAGAAGCAGCCCTATTCACATTCTCTGAACTAGAACGTCAAATAGTCCCATTGCTAATGAGGATGATGACAGCCAGGAATTAAATTTAAAAGCCTCTGGTTATTCCTCTCTTTTTAAAATTATTCTTCTTTGCCCCATCTTTTCCTGGTCACAAAACCTGGTAGTTAAGCATTTGGCAGCTCCTCTTGGAATTCTGTTAAACAGTTTCATGTTGACAGACAAGTTATAATGATGATAAATGATGGACAAGAAAGCAGCCATTAAACCGTTATTACCCAAATGTATACCTTTAAAGTACATACAGTATTTCCCTAGGTTTAACTTACTTTCATAGGCCAGAAAAAAGAAATGATACAGAACAGAAAATGTAAATCATCTATGATGTAATACTGACCTGTATGATGCCTTGGAAGTGCTAAAGATACATTAACATTTTCTTTACAAAAAAGCTTTGTTCTGTCTTGACATATGAAAGCCTGCTGCCTTTTTCCATGCTTTTTTGGATAAATTAGAACACTATATTACAAAATGCCACATATCCCTGTCTAGAAAGATGTGTTCATATTTTCTTTAATTTGGTTGTGCAGCCATCAACACAAGGTCATATTGCACTTTCCCAGAATAGCAATATTGACTCAATGGAAATAAAAATCAAACTCTAAATGATCTTTTACTAGAATTCTAATATTTAGGTAACTTTGAAGAAATACAGGGTTGCACTACTGACAAATTCTAGCTTACTAGATTGGAAGGAAAATATACAGCAAAGTGATAAGGCACCAGAGTGCACTTCCATACTGATTCATCACGGTAAACCAATATGAACCTTAAAAAACACATACTATTCCTTAGAAATGAGCTATATCTGGCTTGATGAAGCATGGAGCTATCAGGGTTTTCATGTATATATAGCACAAAGTTAAGGCCCCTGCATTTATTTTTGTTGCATTTTGGGGGAGTTCCATGTACTTATGCAAAGGAGAAATGGAATCCCTCTGAAAAAGTAAATGATACTAAAATATTTAAGAAATTTATTTGAAGCAGCAGCACTCTTTCCCATGACAGCCCTTTTCCTGATTTGTTGGGTAGATTGAAAAGTAGAGCTGGTCCATGTTAAAAATTGAGGAAAAAAGGTAAAATTTTAAGTTATCTTATGTCTGCAGGATTTGAAATGGACTGTGAGGATTGTCAAGCATTGGAACAGGCTACCTAGAGAAACTGTAGAAAGTCCATCTCTGGAAATTTTCAAAAGCAGGTTGGAAAGACATGTGCCTGGGATGGTTTAGTGAGGGATGATTCTTCCTTGAGCAGAAGGGTGGAGTAGATGATTTAGTGAAGCCATACTTTCCTATAATCCCATGATCCTAGGAATAAAGAGCGTAAACTGAAGGTGAATAAATATAGGCAGGAAATTAGATTAGTGATGTTCTAGAAAAGCCTTCCATGTAGTGTTGGGTGTAAAAAGCCTACTCATTTTTAAGATAGGCTTGAAAAGTTAGTGAAAAAGATTATAGGACGTCCTTCTAATCACATTTTATCATAATCTTGAAATGAATGTCATTTAGGATTGCCTGTACTTTGCGTTGATTTTTCAGGTTGATTCTACAATAATCAGCCTAATCTCCTTAATTGTTTTAAGGAGAACAATTTACATTATATATATTTTTAACATTGTATTATTACTGGATTGATAATATTTAATCAAACCCAAGTTATAAAGACATCAGAAGCGGAAGGATTTTTCAGCCTTAAAAGGACTGGGTGTACAATAATAGTAACAAAATGAGAAAGAAATTGTGTTCACAAAAACGAAAATATCCATGTGGTAGTCATTGTAGTAGTAGTAGTAGTAGTAGTTTTGATTCAAATACTAGTTTCGGTGTGAGGAGATTAAAGTACTTTGCATATGTTTTCGTTCCACCCGAGTGGGAAGCCAACCCTTTTTGTAAGCATGCCACAAATTAGCCCTCCATCCTCCCCAAGTGCCACTCCTATCCCTTTCCTCTGTCCAAGCTGCTACTATGCTTTCTGCTCCCTGTCCTATGGTCCTGGCCTGATTTGCTGCTCTACTTTTTTGCTCCATGCTTAATCTGCTGCTCCATTTTCTACTTCCTGTCCCCTCCCTGATCAGCCAACCCTGCTCTGTACCAATACAGATAAATCAGAGTACCTATTTCCTGGGTAAGAGGGTATTAGCAAGAGGAAAAGGAGATTGTACAAAGACCCACGTTCCAATAGACTACTATGGTTACTAAGTAGACTCACATCTGACTAATCTGTCTAAGGACTCAGTGGATGGGCTCCATTGACAGCACTTCCTCACCCAAATGTGGGAGGGGAAAGGGATTCAGGATTTGAAAGCTTATCTCTGCTATAGATGGATGAGTGCATATACTTATATACCTTCCTGGTCAAGGGTGGATCTAGCAGGATACAGAGGTCCAGCAGCACCCCCCCTTTTGCTAGGCAATGCATGCTCAGTGAGCTCTGAGGTCACCACCTGGTCAGACATGGGTGACTGGTGCCTCCTGAGTCTGGGGGGGCACCAGATCGCCGATGGGGGGGGTGTTCCCCCAGCAGCCAATTGCCAACTGGGGGGGGAGGAGGAGGAGGGTAGCGGCTGATTGCTCAGCCAGCGGCAAAACCAGAAGTGCACTTCTGGTTTTGCAGCTGGGTTTCCAGGGGTACGTGGCCAATCTCAGGGGGTACACATGCACCAGCATGCACCCCTTATGTGTCACCAGCGTGGTCAGAGCAGGTTCCTGCCAGCATTCTGTATGTGCCACTGTTTGCCCTTGCCCTTGTCCTCCCCGCCTTTTTCCCCTCCTTCCCCAAATTCAGTAACAGGGGAAAAGAGGGGATGAGAAGTGGTGGCATTTACCTCCTTGGGCTCTGGAGTTGCTGGAAAGCACTGGCTCCAGCCAGCATTTGTACCAATCAACTGGTGAGCTGAGAGAGCTAGCTGTGTATGCAGAGCTCAGGCAGGCACCCACACTGACCAGGAGGTAAACTCAGAACTCCCCGTGCACGCACAGTACAGCCAAAGTGTCCCACTCCTGGATCTGCTGCTGTTCCTGGACAAACATCTCTCTCTGTTGAGTTACATAAAACTCTTCAGTTATATACCAAAAGGGGTAAGCTGTTCGTTTACAAGGAAAAGGAGGGTGTGTGAATCAAGAGCACACTGGCTCCAAAACACTTGGAAAACTGCAAAAACATTTGTTTATATAAACTAAGTAGTAAAGTGAAGGCTTAGCTTGATAATCTAGCTAAAAGGACAATGTTCTTTTTATCCTGCATCTTGCCTCCAGAGACATTTAACCAGAACAGTGAGTTTGCAAACCCTGTGCTCTGTTGGTCTGAACACTAATATAGAATTGAGAGGCAGATTAGCAGTTGTTCAGAAGTTTTTTCTTAAGGCCAGGCTTCCCTATTGAAACCAGAGACCATCCCTTCATTTTACACAAAATTTCAAAATACAGGAGGTTAATTGTAGACAGCGGAAAGATGAGAACAAACAGCAGTGGCACCTGTCAAGCTATTCAGTGCTGTAGACTTATAAACAAGTCCTGCCTTCAATTAACTTGCTTGCCTTTGGCTTATACAAAAAGTTTGCTTCAATATGAAGAAAGCGTGGGTAATACACATGCACACACTGTAGTGTTTTATTCATTTTTTTTCTTGTTGTACTGGGGGACTAATTAGTTACATTACTGTACAACTTTTAGCACATTTATTATAATGGCTGTTTCTTTTTAAAATGTTGTATATAAAAGTCTCAAGTTCAAAATTGCAGGGCCCAAAAGTAAACAAGAAATGCTTTTCCTACTTTTAAGAAACCTTGTTCTAATTAGGTTGTTCATTTTTATGTCCAGATGCTAAGTTGGAAAGATGTTTTTCTTTAAGAATAAGATATGCCAAATGTACTAGTTCTTCTATTTTGGAAAATGTTCATGTCAAACCTTTTGTAACAGTTCAGTAGCATGGACTGCCCTCCAATCTGGTGATCAGTGTTTATTTTAACATTACTTAAGCAGAATAGATTAAACTGAATGCAAAAAAAATGCGTATTGGTTTAAAAATAGTAAGGGAGAATAATCACCTATGATGACTGTAATAATGATTTATCTGTAATACTATGTTTATACCCAAAATATGCTGAGCCCTATACAGAGATGTATCCCTGCCCAGAAGTATGTCAATTAGCAATACTATTTGAAATAATACTGATAAAAATATGTTTTTGAAAGAGACATAAGTCATTGTGGTCGAGACATAAAAAGGGCTATGGATGCCACACCACTGAGCATTATAATGACCCTGATAAAATCTGTAGACCTGAATTAAGACAAAGCACAACTTCCTAGCCAATTATTTGGGATATTGGTTCTAGTCTCTCCTCCCAGAATTGTTTGTCTAATATAATTATATAATTGTTTATCTAATATAAATGCAGAAACATCCATGGCAATCACTAGAACTCAAAGCTTTCCCTGCCAAACTGTGTATATCATAACTATGTGCTAAAGAGTCCTACTCCCTCCTGCATGCATACTGCCTCTCCCCTTTGGACCAATACATCTTGAGCTATTTATGCTTCATGGAAGCACTTCAGCAGAAGGGGTTGTGAACATTGCACTCTCTCCATTTCAGTATCTTTCCCCCTGAGAACAGCATATGGCCCGGTGTTTATGGCATCCTCCTAAAAGATAAGAGCTATGGATCCGAACCCATGTCTCCATACAAAGATAGTTGTTAATGCATTTTGGCCAGAGCCTGACTAGGCAGTCATGTTCAGAGAATACCTATCAAATTGAGCCCCTCAAGAGATGTGGGCAGATGAAAGTTTAGTTTGTGGATCTTGACAGGGCTTAGGCATTAGCTAAACACCAAGCTGTTCTTCCTTGACAAGATTGAGGTGCTTCTAGTCTTTCAAAGAAGCAGAATTATTGGTATTTATAGAGTTCTCGTATTTAAAAAAAAGGCCTCCAGAATTCAGAAACCTCCAAGTTTAGTTGGCATCTGAGCAAAGGTTTTGAGGATAACATTTTCAGAGTTACTAACTCCTAACTCACACCTATGTCCTACTTTATGCACAAAAGTCCCTTTTGGGGATCTTAGAAATGAGCTTTAGGAGGCCACAAATCCTTGCCTACATAATAGTTACCTTATCCTTTTATCATATGCGCATGAAATATACAGTGTAATCATTTGGGATCTACTTAAAAATCTGTTTCTTATAAGCAATTTGGCATTTAACATTTACTAGCTACAACATTCACAGAGAAAAAATCATAGTATCAAAAAGAAATTACTACTTTACTTTTATTTTATAAGTGATTAAAGTTTAGATTTCTAGGGGTGAATTGAAAAGGAACCCAAAGGGGAATAATGGGCTAGCAAATAGTTAAATTAGTTACATTGATACTCAGAAGAGAAGCTCAAAACTGAGTTGAAAAATAAACACTTTTATTGTTTTAATAAAATGAGAAGTAGAGAAGCAGAGATTTAAAAGAATGAAAGAGAGGAAGGAAGAAAAGCCTCTAAAAAAGAGAGGACATCATGAGAAAAAATAAAAAGGAAGAGTACAATAAAAGTCCTTAAATTATACCCACAGCTCATGCACATATGTATGGCAAGGTCCAGTGCTGCTCTCACACTGGCGTACATCATTCTGAAGCCAATGGAACTACTCTAATGGAAACACAATGGGAGAACAGAATGAACCTCGCTGTTCAACTATGTAGATGAGTGACAGTAACTGCACTACTGGGCTTGTTACAAAATACCAGCAGAGAACCTATGAAGGGATGGGGAACTAGAAAAACAACAGCTGTGACCGTGACCTTATGGAAGAACAAACTCATGCTCACAACATCAGCGAGTGCATCTATACATGCATTTACTCCAGCCTAGATTTACTGTGCAATAAGCTACTGCCCAGTAAGCATTTTTGGGTAGGTGTCTACGCATGCAAAGATTAGGGAGAAGATTTGCTCCTAGTTCCCTGCAGTCCTGCAATGCACCCCTATGGCCATTGTGGGGAGCACCAGGTCCCCCCAGGGTGCTATCCCAGAGGCTGGCAGAGAGCACTGGGGTGGGAGACAGCTCTCTCCTGGCCCAGAGGGGTTCAAGAACTATCTTCTGCTGCAGTGGGGACAATGTTTCCCAGCCCTTGCAGCAGAGACCTCCTGGCTCTGGCTCCCCAGTCAGGGGCACGGGGCTTAGAAAGAGCTGCAAGGGCAGATCCCAGCCCCCTGCCCCAATCCCCCAGTGGAGCAACTAGCTCACTGCTAGCTAACCATGGCAGATTGGAGGAGGGGGCTGAGACCT
>JAGPOW010000290.1:24801847-24828646 GCA_030014935.1 Caiman crocodilus
CCAGCCCTGTGCCTTGATCACCCGACTGGGGCATGGGGCTACAACCTGACCCTGATTGTAACAGTTCCTGGCCAGCCCCAGGCTACACAGGGAAGTCTGCACATGGAGCCTGGACCTGGCGAGGGACTGTCTGCAGCCACCTCCAGGCTGCATGTGCTTCCCTACAGAGCCTGGGGCTGGCTGGGAATTGTCCTGGTCTGGGGCAGGTCTCAGCCAGCTCCAGGCTGGACAGGGAACTGTCTCCATGCAGGGAGCTCCCAGCCTCCACTCCGTGATCACAACTGTGATCTCAGAATAGGGGCTGCAGAGTTTATTCCCTGCTCAGCTCTGTGACCACAGAGCTGGGGGGAGGGAACAGGCTGGGGAGCTTGTTCCTCCCCCAGCTCCGCACTCATGGAGCAGGGGCTTGGAGCTCCCTGCTGCTGGACCAGGGGGACATAGTCCCTGTCCAGGCTTCTGTGGTGGAGCCCACCCCAGCAGCAGGCAGCTCTTGGGTCAGGGAGCGCTCTCTCGCCCCCTCTTAGACAGCTGACTGGCAGCAGATTTGACTGCCCTCCAGGTGTCTACACAAGTGCTATGGTGCCGTTACTAATGCCACGTAAATTTGCTACTTGCATTTGCAGATAGCAAAATTACTCAGTATTAGGGAGACATACTGTATAGTCAGTGTACGCATGTGCTGACCCACATGCTTACTTCACAGTAAACTTTGCAAATTCACTGTTAACCATCTTGTGTAGATGAGCCCCAAGGTGCCTTGAGATCCTTTCCAGGGTGTCACAGAGTGCCATACAATGCTAGCGCTGTTAGGTGTGAAAACACGTGTCATGTGACAAAACCAGAGGTTTCAGCTGGAAATCCATAGTATTAGAAACATTCTGAGCTGTTGTGGTCTTTCTGAGTTCTTTGCAACAAAAGGATTGCTCTGTAATTTGTTCAGTTGTTGAAAACCACGTGAAAAATAAGAACTGGCATTTTCCAAGAGGTGCCTCGACCCTATTGAGAGAAGCCTGGGGGTTTAAAAACATTGAGAACCCCTAAAAGAACATGCTGCTAGGGATCTGGGGAGTATGCTTCCACATCCCCCTTCTTCTCACATTTCTATGAATTGGCAGTGGGGCTCTGAAAAGTACACAGTGCTCCTAGCTTTGCAGTGGGCTTCTGAGGTCCCACCTTGATCATTCTATGGAAGAGGACCAAAAGTCTCAGTCCCTAGAGACAGAACAGTTAGCTGATAACTTCACAAGCTGAACCTTTGGAGATTGCTTATGGAATGGATAATCTGAGACTACATTTTTGAGCCAGGCCTACCACAGAAAATATTTGCCAGTATACCTATACTTGTATATCTCCATCAACAATTCCAGCATAATTTATTCCATGAGTGAAATAAGCTACGCCAGCAAAAGCATATTTCTGCCAATATAACTACATCTCTATTTGGGTTTTGCCAGTTTTTAAATGTCACCAAAATAACATCACTAACTAATACTACTATATCTAAATAAGTTTCTTGCGTAGCCTATGTTTCTGTCTACTTCTCCCTATAGGATTAAAAAAAAGAGAGTATGCATACGCAGAGACATCAGTTTGCTTACTTAATTAAGCAGAATGAACTCAGCCCTATCATGTCAAAACTCTCATAAACTTCTGTGGGATCATAGATCATGCTACTAATGTTTAATTTATTAACTAAATACACAACTATAGATATATCCTCTAAATATTATAAATCAAAACTCATTTATTTTGGGGCTTTTATGACTTCCACTTCTCTAATGGGACTTTAAATCTTTTCCATGATAGACTTCAGCAATGCAGTAACCAGGAACAATTTTTCAGAATCAAGCACCAGATTATTCCACTAAAAATAAAATATATAAATCATCTCATGCATTCCTATTGTGTGCTAGTGTCATTTGATTTTGTATCAACAAGTATGGCTATGTAAATCACGGGAAAAGATTCTACCACCCTATTCAGCTCTGGTAAGACTTCATCTGAATCATTAGATACATTTTGGGAGATTTGCACTTCAAGAAAGACGTGAGCAAACTGAAAAGAGTCTAGAGGAGAGCAATAAAAAGTTTTAGAATTCCTAGAACAGATGACATCTGATGGATGGCTGAAAGAATTCAGATCATTTTGGATGGAGAAGAGAAGGTTGAGGGGGAATACAATAACAACCTTCAAATCCAAAAAGCATTGTTAGAAAGAGGATTTGCTGTCTGTGTCTATAGCAGACAGGACAAGATGTAAGAGTTTTAAACTGCAAAAAGGAAGATTTGGATAACAGGAAGAGTCTCCCAGATATGAAGGTAGTTACACACTGAAACAGATTACCTGGAAACATTACAGATTCTCCATCATTGGAAGCTTTTAAAAGGTGGTTAGACAAAACTTTATCTACAACAGCCTAGCTAGGGATCATAAAATCACAGAAAATTAGGGTTTGAAGAGACCTCAGAAGGTCATCTAGTCCAACCCCCTGCTCAAAGCAGGACCACCCCCAGCTATATCATCCCAGCCAAGCTGGATCTTAAAAATCTCCAAGGCTGAAGATTCCACAACCTCTCTGGGTAACCTGTTCCAGCGCTTAACTACTAGGGCTGTGTGAAACAGCACTGTTCCACTTCGACTTCCGTTTCCATGGACCGGTGTTTCATTTTGAGTTTTGTTTCATTTTGAAAGCACTGATAGGCTTTGTTTCATTGAAACTGTTTCACTGTTTTGACATTGTTTCGACATTTTGTCCATAGGCTGAAATGGGAAAACATGCAAATACCTAAAACTTTGTCATTTCGTGCCTGATTCAAATGAAACTTGCAGGGATGATAGCCAATTCTCAGGGCATGACACCTGCTATGTTTCAGATAGATGCAGAGGGTTTTGGGAAACTGCACCTCAACTTGTCTGATGCTGGGCGCAGCCTGTACACAGCTCCTGGGAGACTGGTGCTGCTGCTGGCTGCAGCCAGCAGCAACACACGCTGTCATCTGGCATGCAGATCTGGGGTCCTGTACCCCAGGGAGGGCTGGGGCTGTGCCAGAATCCTCCTGGGGGGCATGGCCCCTGGATCTGTGCTGAATGACGAGGCTGCTGCTGCCGGCTGGGACCAGCACTGAAGCCAAATAAGCACGACTTCAAAACTGAAAATGTTTCAAAGCTTTTGAAATGTTTCATGTGCCCTTTTTTCATTTTGAAGCTGTTTCCAAGGCTCACAGCCCTATTAACTACCCTCTTCATGAGAGTTTTTCCTAATATGTAACCTAAAATTCCCTTGCTGCAACTTGAGACCATTGCTCCTTGTTCTGTTATCTGCTACCACTGAAAACAGTCTACCTCAGGGGTGGGCAAAATTCGGCCTGCGGGCTAGATGCCACAAGGCCATTCTATCTGGCCTACAAAGCCCCCCCAAAAAATTTAGAAAATTAAAATGCATCTGTCCTTGGTTCTTGTCAAAGATGACAGAAACCAAGGGCAGTAGACCCAGGGGAAGCCCTGGAGAGCTCCTGCAACAGCAAGACCTGCCTGGCCCGACCCTCGCAGCTGGAAGCCCCAGTAGGGGCTTCTGGCCTGGGACCATGTGGCTGCTCCAGCATGGAAAACTCAGGTAATGGTGGCGCATGTGGGGAAGGACAGGGGACTAGCTGGTGCTGAGCGCAAGGGAAAAGCGGCCCCTCCCCTGCCCTGTGCCCAGAGCTCCCTGCTGCAGCCACAGTGTTTGCTGCTGCTGCCCATTGCACAAGTTCCAGGTGGGCAGCAGCAGTCAATACTGCCTAGCGCAGCAAGCAGGGGTCTGCAGCTGCTGCCGCTGTGGCACAGCCCTGATGGGCAAGCCTGGAGCCAGCACAGAGCCCAGGCTGGTAGCATGGGCAGGTTACAAGCTGGTGCTGAGCGTGGGGGAATAGCAGCCCCTTACCCACCCTGTGACCGGTGCCCCATGCCACAGCCACTCACAGCCCATGTGGGGCAGCCTGTGCCTGCTCAGGACAGCCCCACGCGGGCTGTGAGCAGCTGCAGAAGGGAGCTCTGGACATGGGGCAGGGGAGGGGCCACTTTTCCCCTGTGCTCAGCACCAGCTTCTTCCCTGCTGGCAAGCAGGGAGTCGGGGCTGCACGCTGCCCCCAACCTGTACTGCAGGGTTGGGTGGGCACTAGGAGTGAGCGGGTGTGGGAGCAGGGCCTGCCCCTGTGTCCCAGGGCCAGTGCCAGCAGGGCCCAGAGCAGAGCAGCAGGGGTACAGGGTCCCAGCTGGCAGGGGCTCTATGGAGCCAGGCCAGCTCCGCCCTCTCCCTGCTGGTGCAGCCCAGCCTAGACCCCTGCCAGCCTGCGCCCTGCTCTGGGCCCCACCGGTGCTGGCCCTGGGATACTGGTTCCAAGACATTGGGACATTGGTCCCAAGATGGTGACCAGGGGACAGGGTACCTGTCAAGGGACAGGGCACCTCTCAAGGGGCGGGGCTACCCATGTGGCCCTCAACAACTTGGCACAACTTAGTAAGTGGCCCTCCACCCAAAATAATTGCCCATCCCTGGTCTACCTCCATCCTCTTTGGAACCACCCTTCAGGTACTTAAAGGTTGCTATTAAATCCCCCCTCAGTTTTCTGTTCCCCAAACTAAATGGGTACCCATATATGTGCCAGTAGGCTGGTCCCACATACTGCAATTACAGCATATGGCAGCATACTCAATTAATTGCTCCCTCAATTAATTAAAGTCTGCTGTAATGTGCTAATTTGCGCACTCCAGCCAGCCTCTGCATCTCATGTATCCACATTCCCATTCTTCAAAGTGGGGACAGGGGTGCTTTAGCTAAATCTTGTTTGATGAGCTTTTGATAAAACTCCCCCATTGCCATTTTTGAATTGCAGGGACGCTGATACATGAGATGCTGCAGTGCTTTAATTAGAGCACCCCACCTCCCCCAGAGCACATTTAAAAACTTTTCATAAGCCCAAGCCCCTCAACCTCTCCTAAGTCATGTGTCCAGCCCCCTCACCATTCTCACTGCCCTCTGCTTGACTCTCTCTATTTTGTCTACATACTTTCTGTAGTGGGAGACACAAAACAAGACACAGTACTCCAGATGTAGCCTCAACAGTGCTGAATAGAGGGGAATAATCACGTTCCTCAGTCTGCTGGCAACACTCCTACCAGTGCAGTCCAGTATGCCATTAACCTTCTTGGCAACAGGGGCACAGTGTTAACTCATATTCAGCTTATCGTTCACTGTAGCCCCCGGATCCTTTTCTACAGGGCTGCTGCTGAGCCAGTCAGCCACGAGTCTGTATTAGTGCATGGGACTGTTCCGTCCTAAGTGCAGGGCTTTGCACTTGTCCCAGAAGATGCTTTTCCCTCTCTTCATTAGGTGGATCCCATCTCTTCCTAGTAGTCCTTCTTGGAACAACATCCCATGGTCAAAGAAGCCAAAGCCCTGCTGGTAACACCTTCTGTGCAGCCATACGTTGATCTGCAGGATGCTTCTGCTCCTTCCCAGGCCCTTCCCTTTGAGCAGAAGGATTGAAGAAGCCCCTGTGCCCTTCACCCTTGCATTCAGAGCCCTCTAATCACTTTTGGTCTGCTGTGGGTAGTAACCAGAGGGCTGAATGAGTCTTGGTAATCCCTCTGCATTATCTTTGATTCGGGCAAGCAGCAGACCTCCCAAGACAACAGGATAGGTCAGCAGATGAATGCCTCTGTGCCCCACAGAACGGAGTCTCCAGCCACCACCATCCGTTGCTTCCTTGATCTTGCCTTGCACAAGGGCTTGAACTAAATCACTTCCCAAGACTATTTCCAGCTCTATTTTTCTGATTCTATGGCTTTGTTAATGGCTTGACCAATGTAATGAGATCAAGAGCCAGAGTAAGAATTGAAGCATGCATGTTAAATGATTTTAACCTTTGGCAGCTCTTCCATCCCTGTTTTCTTTCTTCCTGTTTAACAAACCCTTTAGGAAGATTTATTGCTGATCTGTGCTAGAAAATTACTCATATAATTGAAACATCAGTGTAATATTATTTGCTCAGCATTACATTTTCATGAGAAATTTCTGGTTGCAATTATCCTTTGCAACTAATAAAACAATGACTTAATTACAAATATACCACTAGTAATGTCACTTTACATTTAATTTAAAGGATCTTTTGTTGTCTTGATATTTTAGATCTGAAAGCTATGTAATGCATTTTCCACTGACAGCAATGGGAGTTCCAGAAACAGGTCTTGGGCAAAAAAATGGCCAAATTATCCTTGAATTTTGATAAATGATGAGCTGAATACTGCCAAAAAGACCTAGCTCATAATCACATAGAAGGTAAGTGAATGTGAAATTGCCTTACATTTTGGAATAACTTCATAGCCAGTGATCTGTGTTGTTCATCAGCTTGTGTAAAATGGCCATTGAGCATAATGAAATGTCACAAAATCCAGAAATTTAAAAATCAAGTCAAGCCTCAAAAATGATAGAATCATAGAAAATTAAGGTTGGAAAGGACCTCAGGAGGTCATCTAGTCCAGGATCATCCCCATCTAGATCACTCCAGCCAGGGCTTTGTCTAGCTGGGTCTTAAAAATGTCCAAGCATGGAGAGTCCACAACCTCTCTGAGTACCCTTTTCCAGGGCTATACTACCCTCCTAGTGAGAAAGTTCTTCCCAATATCTAACCTACACTTACCTTGCTGCAGCTTTAGATCATTGTTCCTTGTCCTGTCACCTGCCATCACTGGGTACGTCTACACATTCATCAATGCACCATAGTTACGGTGCATTAAGTTCAGTATTTGGATTGCTACTGCACAGTTGCACTGGTGCACATGTTTTTTCAGATACTAACTGCGCAATAGCCAAATACTACTATGTAGTAGCATGTTAACATGGGTTTTGCCCAGCACGCTACTGCGCAGTGTTACTAGGTTATTGTGCAGTGTTATTAGGTTACTGCGCAGTTAGCATCTTGTGTAGACACACCCACTGACAACAGTCTAGCTGCATCCTCTTTGTAACTACTAGGGCTGTGCAAAGCTTTGTTCCCTGATTTGATTCGGTGGAGATTTGGCCCAATTTGGTGCCTGAATCTCCAAATCCAAAAGGGCCCTTTAATCTCTCCAAATCGAATCACAACCCTCCAAATCAATTCAGAGAGATTCAGAAAGATTCGGCAATTCGAACATAGACTCAACTTTAAAAGTTTTTTCTACATACCTCAAGATAGCAGGCAGCTTGTGAATTCTGAGATGCTGGTCTTACAGGAGCATGGGGGGCTCCCCAACACGCTTGGCAGTAGATCTGGAAGTGGACCAGAAGCACTTCTGGTCTACTTCCAGGTCCACTGGGGAGCAAATTTGAATTAACATTTAAATTTAAAGTGACATTTCCTCCTGGCTCAGCACCTGGCTCACCCCTCTGGCCTGGGGGAGCACCTGGGGGTCCCCCTGTGATTGATTGCTGAGACGGGGGAGGCACAGGGGTCCCCCACCTAGCACATGGGGGGCCCTCTAACCCTCTATGGGACACTCCATCTGCTCCACCATCACAGCATTTACAAGCCACACCTGGTACCTCAAGACATGTAGAAAAAACATTTAAAGCTGTGTCTAGGGCCAAATCTCTGATTCTCCAAATCAGCATCAAATCTTCAGATTTGAATTCGGCTGAATCAAATTGGGGACAGTGATCTGAATCAACTAATTGAATCACTGTCCTTGATTCGGGCTGAATCCAAATCGAATACAGCCCATTTTGCACACCCCTACTAACCACCCTTCGGGTACTTGAAGGCTGCTTTTAAATCCCCTATCAGTGTTCTCTTCTCTAAACTAAATAACCTAAGTTCCCTCAGCCTCTCCTTATACATCATTTAGCCAAGCCTCCTAACCATTTTTGTTGCCCTCCACTTGACTCTCTCCAATTTATCTACATCCTTCCTATAGTGGGGGGGAGGGCGCAAAACTGGACACAGTACTCCAGATGTGGCCTCACCAGTACCAAACAGAGGGTAAAAATAACTTCCCTTGATCTGCTGGCAACACTACTATTAAAGCAGCCCAGTATGCTGTCAGCCTTCCTGGCAACAAGAGCACATTGTTGGCTCATATTCAGCTTACTGTCCACTGTAACCCCCAGGTTCTTTTCTGCAGACCTGCTGTTTGGCCAGTCAGACCCCAACCTTTACTGGTGCATGGCACTGTTCTGTCCCAACTGCAAAACTTTGCACTTATCCTTATTGAACCTCATTAGAGTCATGAGATGCATCTAAAAACCATGAGGGATTTTTGTAGTTTGTTGTTAAATATTACAGTGTATTTGCAATTTGTCTCTTTTTTTTTTTTAACTGACCAGCCTCCATGGGGCCACAGCTTCCCCTCTGCATGGCCCACGGTCCACCTCCCTTGCAGCAGCAGCCACCATTGGGGCACTCAGGGCCTTCCTTGCACAGCTGCATGGCATGGCCCTGACCACCTGTGCCACATTCCACAGGCCCAGCCTGGCTCAACACAGGGCAATGCATCTTCAAGCAGGACTGGGCCATTTGAGCTGTCACCCAGGGCCCGGTGCTGATTGCAAGGACTGCATGTCATGCCAGGCCAGGCCAGTCCAGGCGCTGCTTCCATGGGCCCCGTGCGCTCTTGAGCCAAGCTGGTTACATGGAGGAAGGACTGGACCTGGCATGACATGTCGTCCCTGTGAGCAGTGCCAGCCCCTGGGTGACAGGAGCTGCCCGAAGGTGCACAGCCCCATGCCCACACAATGTGGCACAGGCAACTCCAGGTGCCAGGTGGCCGGGGCTGCACCACACTGCCCTGCACCACAGGGGGGTTGTGCCTGGTGGGCCCTGAGTGCCCCAATGGTGATGGCTGCTGCTGGATTTCCAGGCATCAAATTTTGAGCCCCCACTGCAAATATGAAGCATGGGGAACATTTTTCCATTCCCAACATGGGCACTTGTCTTGACGTGGGCACTTGTCTTGACGTGCCTTCTGGGTGTATCTTGTGAGTCATGTTTACATACTTAACAGTACTAACATTGTGTGGCATCCCACGGCACCCTTAAAAGGATCTCAAGGAACCCCAGGGCACTCTTTTGAGAATCACTGCCTTAAGTATTACTATTGAGCCAGGGAGCCTTTCATTTGGAGGTCACCAGTTTAAATCTTGTCCAGATCATCAGGAATTAAATATTGCTTCCATCTAATAGACGCTTGGTAGTACCTATGTGAGATGTGATGAGTTAGCAGTCTCAATTTCAGTTGTCTTATCATAAACTGAACAAACGTGCTTTTCACTCCCATGAAAGTTCTTCAAGGCAAAATCTGTTTCTTACCATGTGTTTATACAAGGCCTAACACAATAGGGCCCAGCTGAAGCTGGATTCTTCAGCAAGATGTCTAGCAACAAAAACCAAAACACCTTATTCTCTGTATCTTTGTGAGAGCTGGTAGCATTGTATTTTACAAATGCAATGGGAACTGGGAAGAGGAGTTAAAAAGAAAATCAGAACCCCAAAATATGATTTCATTGTTTTTACCTCATGAACTGCCTCTTAAATTTTGAACTTTTGAGATCAGCATACATGTGCATTGACTTCAATAGGAGTCTTTCACATATATTTGAAAAATGGAATTTGGCCCCTAGTTTCAAGTTATTAATACCGGGTAATAAAAAAAAATAAAGCAAAGTTATTATATAAGGTCACATTTGGGGGCAGGGGTTTTTTTTCTTTTAGATAAAACTTATTTGTTTGTTAGAAAAATACACTGTAAAAAACAATTACAAATACATCTGTGTACACGCACAAACACACACACATATACACACACACAGGGGAAGGAATTAGAGGAAAGCAAAGAGAAAACGTATTGGATTTGGCGTCGCTATAATTCTGAAATTGCTCAACATATATATATATATATTTTAATATCTATTTTATAGATCCCAGATAAAAGCTGTCTGTAAAACAAAGCTGGGTGCATCTACACCTGCAATTAACATGGAGCAATAATTTAATTCCAGCACTTTTTGAGCTGGAGGTTATTGCTCCCAAGTGCACTGTTTGAACATGTGCCTGGGACTATATAACACATTGAGCTGGGTCAGAGGAGCCTCAACCAAGCAAAGGGTCTGGCAGCTCAGCCTGCCAACCTGAGGCTACTCTGACTCAGCCGCCCTATCAGTACGTGTGGTGTGCAGAGTGAAAAACTTCAGCAGGATAACACCTTTATTTACAAATACTACCTTGCTGTGGAGTTTATTAGTTTACTCCAGCCTAATAGCCCTGCATGTGTAGACACTGAAATAGTGAATGTCTCACACAGACACACCCACTAAGGCTTAACAATTCTTCTAAATCCTGGTGTAGTACAAACAGCTTCAATAGGGCTAAATCAAGGGTGAATTTACTTCCAAGAATTTTAAGAGGAAATTCTTAAACCATTAGGGTCTAAGCCTGCAAGGTGTCCCAGCACAGGATAGCATTTAGTAGTACTGCATAGTTGGCCTTGTCCCCATCCCTGGCCAAGCTCTGTTATGCAAGGATCCTTTTCCCATCCTTCCCCCAGTCTGTGCAAGTCATTGACATGCACATGGAAGGGGAAGAGTAATCTCTCCAGCCCATGGCCAACCCAGATCCCAGCACCTCAGTGAGGGTTCCTTTGCCCCGGGCAGGGTTCTCCGAACTCTCCTGCTGATGCAGAAGGGGAATTCTCCCCTCTCCCACCTCTGTGCACAGTCCAGTGATAACTTAGTCCTGCCATCCCAGGTGTGTGGGGGCCACCTTCATCCCATGACCCACTGCGGACTTCAGCTGCAGGACTCGAGTGAGCAGCTCTGCAGCCCCTCCACCACCTCCTCCTGAGGTTCTAGTTGAACTTCGCTCCCCCACCACCTTTTTATTTTTGAGCACCCCATCCATGGCCCCACCAAGTCCAGGACCTCCTGGTCAACCTCCTTCTGGCCCTGGCCATGTGGGCCCTGTACATGACCAGGAAGGAGGTGCTGGCTGGGAAGGTGCCTGGGGACTGTGGGGCCACATTCCTCTCACTCGTCTGTGCATGTTTCCAAGAAGAGCACCAGTGGATGGTGTCCACTGACTCCTTGGATGCCATTGAGGACCAGTGGGCATGGCCTGAGGGCTCTGCTCAGTGTCCCTCTGACAGACACTTATTTTCATGTTTTGAAACTTTGACCCATATGACATTCCTGTCTTGTTTTTGCTTTAGTTTTCCTAAGAATTTAGTTGTACCACTCATTCAGTAGCTCCACAAGGGGCTGCTAGTTAGCCAGGTGAGCCTTAAGGACCACTCTAATTGGGTGTACCAATAAACAGGTGGAGGGGGCACAGTCCCTCCAGCTGGGGCCAAGCAGGCACCAGATCAGGTGGAGGAGTGAAAGGGGGAATTCCACCCCTGCTCCAGTGGCAGGGTTCATGGACCCTGCCCACAGTGGAGAACCCCTTCCTTAGGCACAGGGATTCCTTCATCTGGGCTAATGCCAGGGGCTGACTTGGCCGTGGGCTGGAAGGACTGTTCCCCACTGCACCTGTGGGCATGGGGCTAGCAGCACCAAACTGTGCTGAGGGATGGAAGAGGTGAATTCCCCCTATGCACCAGCGGTCAGGCTTGGGAGACTCTTCCTGGGGAGGGAAGGGGTGTGAAACCCTGCTGAGGCATGGGGATCCCCTCCCCCATCCATGGGACGATGCCTGGCACCACTTGTGCCTTGGGCTGGAGGGACTGCTCCTCTGCCCAGCAGGGGGGACATCAGGAGGTTGGGGGGCATCTGCTGGACAGCCAGTCAGGAATAAGCCCCACTCCACTAGATTTGGATGGCTTTGGCAGCAGCTGGCAAGCTGGGAGGCATGCTCTAGTGCTCCCCAGCTTCTGGCCTGGGTCACTGCAGACATCTGGCTGTCTTTTCAGATGTAAAAGTGCACATCGGTTCACTCCATTATTAGTCCAGTCTATGCACCTCAGAGAAACCTGCAAAGACTGAATCAACTCCACCTCAGGCTTTTTGACTGTCTGCACTTAGCCTCAAAGCTTGGAATACTTTATCTGGCAAAGTTCAAAAGGCTTTTCATCTGGGAGCAGTCAGCCTGGCCAGCTAGAGACAGAACCTATGAACACTGCAATTTAGAACTCTGAGCATAATTGTGAAGATGTATGCAATATTCATGGGAAACTGGATATGCAGTCACATATACATAGTTTAGTACAAGCACTGGAAGCATTTTGTCTGAGGCAATAGGAAGCAGGGATCTTTTTGCCTCTCCTGCCCCCAGTGTTGCATGCCTTCTACTACACCCATTTGTAAGGGGCAGCCATTTTCCCTTGCAAAGTTGAAAAGCCACAACCTCGCCTTTTCCTAGCTCTGCACATCATCAGTTTGAGGTATTATTTGACCCCTATGCTTCCCAGGCTGCAAAAAGTCACAGTTTTGTTGAACCCTAAGATGGGCTGTACTAAGAGTGGGGAGATGAAAAGCCAAGTGTGACTTCTCCAACACATATATGCACTGCATTATAGGCAGGGGTGGGGAGAATCTGACCATAGACTATTTTGTAGTTGCTTTAAGTTTGGTTGTCACTGTAATCCTACTAAAACAACTGTAGCCAAGTTAAAAGGTCTGACTGGCAGATCTAACTTTCTGAGATTTGAAGATGCATCTGCAGAAATGCAACTAACCTTTTCATTCAACACACAATTAACTTCAAAAAAATACACAAAAAGAAGCTCCCCTCAGAAACCTCTTACAAAACACAGGATCCAAATAGATTGCTGTTGAAAAATCAGTGAATAAATGCCCATGTGACTATGTCATTTAACAAATATGCACTGTATTTTTAATTATCCACAGTGATAATTTCATCCAGCACCAGGCCACAGTATAAAAGACAGAATATACCATACTAATATTCACCTGGAATGACAAGAAAACTTGAGGAAGGCAGACTGAAAAAGTTTGAGTGTGCATCAGGCCAGGAGGTTTGAGTTTGTTACAATTTTAAGACTATTGTTTTTGGAAAACATTGTTTCCAATAATCTTAAATCAGTTTTAAGTTTTACCCAAAAGAGGGCAGTTACTGCTACATGCCTGTATTTTGGGTCAGTGGAAGCATGCCATCCAGTGAATTTCAACCACGACTGCTTGCAGCACTTGGATGCTTCTTGAGGGTCCTTCTTTGTTCTTAGTGGGCATGTCCACACATGCAAGCACTTGCACTTGAAGCAGCTCAAATAGAAGTGGTGCAAATTCAAACCAGGGCTTTTTGCCTTGGCGCACGTGCTCAGACATGCAGCCAGCTCCTGGATCTGCAGCCAGGGGGAGCTAGAGCCCGGGGCCAGCAGCTGTGCTGTCCCCAGCAGTGTAAAAAAGCTCTCTGTCCTGGACCCAGCAGTACAAAAACCTGTCCTGGCCAGCAGCTCAGAGTTACTTGACCTCAGGAGCTTCTGGGGCCCAGGAAATTGGTATCTGGGGACTCTAGCCCCTTGTGTCAGCTAGACGTCTGAGGAAGCATCACAAATTCACTTTTTAAAATACCCCAAAATCCACATTCTTCCACAATTAGAACAAAAGAGAGAGAAAGAAAGGGGGATTGATCAGATGGGCAATGTTTTATTGTTATGTTTACAGTGTTAAAGAAATTTGGAAGCCTATCAGTGTCTCTAGCATCAAAATAAATCCTAAACAGCTATATATTTTAATGTTTGGTTTGGGTTTCCTTATCACATGGTGCGTGTGTGATGGAGGGATGTAGGGTTTGCAGGAGGGGATGGGAAGGGAGGTGGGGGAGATGTGGGTAGCTGTGGAGGGATGTGATTCACTGTGTAGGTAAGTGTGGGGGGACTGTGGGTGTGAGACCTGCTTAGGAGGGATGGGTCCCCAGTATGAATGCTGCATGCCCCCAGCAGCTAGCAGGGCACGGCGGTGCTGGTGGCAGTGGAAGTGAGGTGGTAGTGGTAAGCAGGGAGCTCCCACAGATGCTACCGGCACTGTCGGCAGTGGGCGGAGGGGTGGTGAGCAGCAAGCACCTACAGGCATCACCAGCAGCAACAGCGGTGGCCAGTGGCAATCGCCGACTGCCTGCAGACATCACTGGCGGTGGGGGGTGGCATACGGCAACCACCTACAGGCACCAGTGACAGTGTCTGAGGGGTGCACTGCCATGCTCATGGAGTTCGTGTGCATCCCCTATGCATCACCAATGGTCTCCTGCCCCCAACAGGGCAGAGCCACCCCCCACAGCACTGGACTACCCTATCTGCAGGGTCCCAGGCCCCCCAGGGGTGACAGTTCCCCCCACCACCCCACCCCCACTGGTCTCCAAACACTTGCTCATTCCCCTGCTCATCTCCAGCCCCTGGAGGCTGGAAATGAGCAGAAGAACAAGCAGGAGGCTGGAGAGAATAAGAGAATGAACAGGAGCCTCCAGCCTCGGAAGAGCAGGGGAATGCCTCTAGGGCTGTCTTCAGCTTCCTGCTCATTCCCCCCCTGCTCATTCCCCTGCTGTCTCCAGCCTCCTAAGGTTCCCTCTCCCCTCCTCCAGCCCCGCAACTTCCTGCTTACCTGGCAAAAGTTGGATCTGGGTCCCTGCAGCTTGTGCCACTGCCTGCCCAGCACAGGAGCAGGGAGTGCTTCAGCAGTGGGGAAAGGACCAATTATAGAGATGCTCTAGCCCTGTGCCAGAGTGTCTCTGGAGGACTGAGCCTCCGGTTGTCTCCAGTTGCCTGACCCATTTTTTGCCCCCAGGTTTTTGTTTGTCTAATTTTAAAGGGGTTTGAGACAGGGCAAGAGACACATGCGCACTCGTCTGGATGCACCCAGTGGTGGCAGATGACAGAACAAGAAGCAATGGTCTCAACTAGCAGCAAAGAGAGTTTAGGTTAGATATGAGGGGGGAAAAAAGCACTGGAATAGGTTATCCAGAGAGGCTGTGGAATTTCCATCCTTGGAGGTTTTTAAGATCTGGCTAGACAAAGTCTTGACTGGGATGATCTAGTTGGAGATGGTCCTGTTTCAAGCAGGGGGTTGGGCTACGTGACTTCCTGAGCTCCTTTCAAACCCCAATTTTCTATCATTCTATGATTCTTTCAAACACTGGCCCATCCAAACCATTCTTCCTTTTTGTAATCGAACAGGACCATAGCATAAAGTTGCATGGTGAAGGAAAGGAGAGTTAATAGAACAGAAAACAAAGAAAATTACACTGCCCAAACATGCTACATAGTGTATATTTCCATGAGAAGATAGTCTTGCTCAATTGGAACCTATTTGAAAAGGCTTCCACATTACCCACAGCTTAATCTACTTTATCCTGTTCACCAGGCTTGTACAAAACATTTTACCAAGAACAGATTAAAAATATTATACCACCCACGTTACAAGGCAGGACTTTATTGGAAAGCCTTGCTTCCACACTTTGTGATGTGTTCTTTTCCTGTACATGGTTTAGATTTAGTAAGTGCATAATGCAGACAGCATCTTTCAATGTTTTTAATCTCTCTCTGCAATTATATTATTCCTAAGGACTCTGATATGGTGATGGAGCACCATAACATCACACTTAGCTGATGATGATGATGATGAGATCCTATGAGATTCAGTTATTATCTGCAGAGAGAGTCCAAGATACTGTGAAATTTATTATAAAAATCACAAAAAAAAACCATCATTTAAAGACCGTGCAATTATTGTGCATTGCCATTGCTTCTCTCCAGCTCTTATAGTGCCAAAACCCAATGAAATCATTGAATTAAAATGACCTTTAGTTTAAGTGCTTAGTATTCGGTTTTGAAGCTAACAGTTCAACTCCCCACTGAAATTTCTTTACCAGAATCTAAAACTTCTGTGTCAGAAAATGAACAATTTATTATTTCAAAGAAACGTTATTCTAATCTTTTTTCTTTAATTCTTTTTCTCAGTGACTGGGAAATTTAAGACAGTTCCTAAATCAACCTCTAAAGCTCTTGCTATGTAAAATGTAGGTCACAAAAAACAATCCAAATAAACTTCATTCAGTAGTTACAAAACTCCCTTGGTACACAGATTCATTAGTCACATCCATTTTGGCCAGAACAGACCCAAAGCTTTACACTTGGACTGCTCAGAAGTGTTCCAAATGAGACACCTAAGCATCATATTCTGCCTAACTTCTGGTCAGATCAAAATTTATTCTGGGGGACATGTAAACATCTTCAGCCCCAATTCCTATGCAAGAACGAAGTGGACGAGTAGCCCACTTTTTGCCTAAAATGTTAGGGCTCCTACATGCATATCCGATGCCTGCTCCAATGTGAGCTAATTAGCAGGCTCTGGAGTAGACCCAATTAATCCAGTCTGCTAGAGCATGCTAATTAGCATGCTCCATATATTCAGCATTTCCATGCTTCAAAATGGTGGTGGGGGTGCTTTTACTAAAGCTCATTGAACAATTTTTAGTTAAAGCACCCCACTGCCATTTTGAAGTGTGGGATGCTGAGTACGTGAGATGCTGCATGCACTTTAATTAGAGTGGCTCCTGAGAACTGCTCTAATGAAAGTACCCCCCATGCCAGGGCATGTTTAAAGATGCCCTTAGGGGCAAGAGCTCTTGCCCAGAAATAGGAGGCCTGCATTCTAGATCTAGATCTTCCTTAGTCTCAGGGGCTAAGGGTAGATATTACATATAAACCTGTTTAAGTGACTGGAAACTGGTATAAACCTGCAACAGAACAGAAGTTCAGTGCACATAAACTGATTTCAAAATGGCTGAAACTGGTTTAAGATAGACAACCTAGATGAATGCAGTATCAAACGTAATTGATTTAGGTTAAACCGGTCCATCAAACTTCTGTCCTACATCCCCTTCTGACTCAAGTTAATTCACAGTCCCCAGCATCCCAGGTTGCTTTGCACCTCCCCTGCAAACCTCCCCTTACAAGATGGCCAGGCTAGTCTTGGCCTGTACTGTCTGCTGCAAATGAGCAGGGCTGACCCCCGCCCCAGCTGTCACAGAACGGAGGCAGCAAAGCCCCTGTTCTGCAGCCCTGGGCCTGCCTGCACCTGTCAACACAGTGTGGCAAGGGGAGAGGGCAGAGGGACAGAGCCCCTACTCCAACCCAGCCCCAAGCCCTGGTGTGCACGGGTGCCCCCGCCACCTTTTTCCCCAGCTTATGTGAGTCACTGAGGAACAGGTGGGAGCAGTCTTTTCAACCCAGATCCATGTGCCTCAGCTGGGGGTTCCCCAACCCAGGCAGGTTTCCCTGAGCCTTATCAATGGTCAGAGGGAGGGAATTCTTCCCTCCCACCCTTTCTTGTGCTCCGATGTCTTATCCCTGCCCCTACAAGCACAGGGGGAAGAATCCCTCCAGCTCAGAGCTAAGCTAGTGCTGGACCATGCTGAGGGGTGAGAAGTGGGAATCCCCCCTCTACACTAGCAGCAGGGCTCAGGGGAACCTGCCTGAGATGAGAGAAGCCCCGCTGAGGCATGGAGACCCCTCCACATAGGCTTGATGTGGCACGCTGGTTCAGCCCCAAACTGAAGGGGCTGGTGGGTCATGAACTGAGCAGCCAAATCAGGAATGGACCCCACTCGGCTACAGTCAGGTGCTATCAGGAGTGAGTGCCCAGCAGGCTGGGCCCCCTGGCCTAGGTCACTGCAGTAATCTGGCTTCATTTCCAGATTCAAAGTGAATATCAATTCACCTCATCATCAGTTCAGTCTGCACAGTTTAGAGAAAGCTGTGAAGATGGAATAAATTCAATCTCAGGCTTTTTGACTGTCTGTACTTAGCCTGGGAGATGGCACCTACATCTTCCACTTATCAAGAGTGCATTAAACATCAGACTATGGGATAGGCAGAGTGAACCCCCTCCTCATTCTAGGAGTTCAGAAATAACCATGAGATTGAGTGAACTGAACAAAGCCATTTTCCTTGTAGATTAGAGATTGCATGCACTCTCTCAACTCTGAGGAGAAGATGCAACAAAAAATGTCAAGAAAAGAATAAGAGTGCCAGGGCGAGGGGGAAGATCAGCTGAATTCCAGGGGAAAAGAGTATCTGAGAAGGAAACAAAGGACTAAATCTCTACCTGGCTAGGTAGAGAGGGCACACAGAGCCCCCAAAAGGAAGGATGGGCCAGAGGCTAATAGAAGAGGAGGAGAAATGAGAAAGAGGAAGTAGTAGTTATCAGGGGAATGAAAGTATAAGAACTACATCTAATCTTCATCTGTGGCTGCTGAGTGGGAACCATTTGGATGTTGCTCAGGTGTCCAGTAACATTAAATCCATATTTATTGTTTATTATAAAGATTTATTGGGAGCTCATCACTGGTTTCTTAGCCAAGTAAAATATCTTTTAATATATTCTAATATTAAACCTACAGAAGACAGTGGTCAGTATGGCCTGAAACTATCCTCCTACACAGAGAAATTTAGCCAGGCAGAAGGCAAAGACTTCTATCAGAGAAAGCAAAACAAAAACACTGTGCCTTGGTTTGCACCCTCAATGTGGCCAGGCACATGCTTGATGAGGTGCTGGAGCAACTGAGTTCCAGAGTCAAAGACCATCAATCCTCATAAATTCATTCCTCAGCTTTCCAGGCATCTCTAACTGCTGTAACTTTTGCACTAAGTTCTCCCCTTACAGCATATTTGACAATTTTGCCAAGAGCACTTAACAAGATGCTGAACAAAAAGTTGGTGCATGGTATAAAAAATGCAGACCTGATAAAGAGCCTCAGTAGAAACTCTACTCTTAGCAATCCAGAATTGGTAGGCTCCCAGTGCAAACGTAGACTTTGGTCGTCTCAGTGGAGAAGGTACAGTCTGTTCCTTTCCTGTGCTTGTCATCACTGCATCCCAATAAGACCATATGGTTTTTTAACATTAAATGAACAGTACCTCATCACCCACTTCCAATTATGTTCAACACCCATGTTGTAAATGGTCATCTCTTGATATTTGGACCAATTACATTCTTTTGTATTTTATGAAAACTAATATCCAGTTTTTGTCTCACCTCAACCAATGGCACTGGAGAAACTCAGCTTACTACGTGTGGCTTTTAGCAGGTCTTCTCATTACTAAAATCAAAGACAAACTCATGGTGCCACAGTTTCTGTGATAAGGGGCAAACAAGAGAAGGCTACACAGCTATATTGCAGGCCACAAAAAGAAAATTCACCCTGTTCAGACATGAGCGTAGTGTCTTGACAGAAGAAGGTAGGTACGGCATTGGATCACTGGGAAAAGGTGAGAAATTACTTCTTTGCTCCACAAGAATCCCATGCTAGAAAGAATAAAAGGGTCTGAGAGGCTCCAGAACAGGTATCAACCACGGATACTAAAAGCACCATATAAAGCCAAAGTAAGAATTTGTAACCATATATAAGTATAAAAACACAATCTAGCCCTATCTTGCTTCTCTTTGTGGTGGAGAAACCTTACAGAAGAGTTAGTTAACAACATTACAGAGTAGAAGCAACTCTCATAGCCCTTACTCCAGAAATTGTGGTCAAAATAGTACCCAGAGATCAGAAGCCAGGAAATCTAGTAAACCAGGCTAAAATAGGAACAAGGCTAAGAAGAAACTGAAGATGGGACAAAGGCTTAGGAACAAGGCTGAGGCAAGATCCAAGGCAGGCATTGGGAAGAAAAGCAGGACCTATGCAAGGTCAGGAAACTACTTTAGAAATAAGGTATGTTGTGAACCTGCTCAGGCTGTCCTTAAATATGAGCAAAGCTAAACAAGGAGATTGCTCAATCCCAGCTGGAGCCAACCAGCTCATCATGATATTGAGTGTTGTACTGATTAGTCTCCACATCAGCAAGCTCAAAATATGGGTAACTGAGTGAAACTGTTTGGCCTGTGCTATATAGGAAGTTGCAATAGGTGACATAATGGTCCTTTCAGGTCTGTGGCTGTGAAGAGATGAGACCTGAAACTGCAGTTCTGCAACTCTTTTTCACAGTAAAGATGCTGCTTTCTTTTTGCACCTTCCAAACTACAAAGCCATCCTCAGAACTGAACAGTCCAGAGCACAGGCAGATCACATAGCACTCTGGCTCAGATACCCTAGCCAGCCACAACTTGCTTTGCGATCTGGTGCCAAAGCATTTCATGTCCTTTTAACATGAACTCATTTCTACAAGTCTTTAGAGCTGTGCTTTTCATGGTAAGAAAACGAAACAGTTTGTGCAAAGATTTTTGTCCTTTAAAAAGTTATATACATTAATTCTTTTTCTTGCTGGTTTTACCTCCTAACTTGGTGTTAGTATCAACATCACAGGAGTCTGAGGTTAAGGGTTCATGTTGCTATTGGACAGTTAGAAAACTCCATAATATAGGAGCACTTTTATTTTGCCAAGATCCTCACGACAATATGCTGTCAGCATTGTACCTCCACCCAAACCACCTCTTCGAGGCTAAAGCAGTTTCTGAAGAACATGCAAAATTTGACTCACCTCTCCAAATCTATACCTTATAAGATACTTTTGTTTAATAGCTTGAAATAATCTTGAACTTGTTTTGTAATCTCTTGTGAGCCAACTCAATGACTTGTGTCTGACTAAAGCTATTCCCTCTGATTTTGAACAGACAAGTATGATGAAGAGCTGGTCTTCTTTTGCTCTTTTTTATATCCCTCCTTGCTGTTCTTTACTTTAAACACATTGTGTTTTTATTTAATATGGGGCTGCATATCCAGAGATTTGCAGATGGGATGTATAATTGCACATTGCATTCAGCTCTTGAAAAAACACACCATAAAATTAATATTTGAACCATATTCCTGTACCGATACAGAGAAAGGGAGAAAAATTGCAAAAGAACATTTTGCTCTGAAGCAATCTGTGGCCTATCTGTAGAATACTTTCCAGACATCCGCACAGAAAGAGGAAAGACTTAACATTAATAAAAAGTGGCTTTTAATTTAGAGGCAGCTCTACACTGTAGTGGAAACCAGACTGAATGGGGGTGGGGAGACAGAGAGACAAAACTTCTCACCAGAATAGATTAGCCCAGGTGAAACACTATGATACCTTTTCAAGTTATCGTATAGTTCATTTAATATATTCCTAGTTCATTTAAGAATATACATCTATGCACTCTAAAACCATGGTCCCAAGATGTGTACTGCTCCTATTCATATAAATGTGATATTATTGGTGCAGGCAAGTAGTGATGTCCTATAATAAGGCCCCGTTACACATTACCCTTAGCACGTGTTACCTGTGCTTAAAGACTGCAGACAGAAGTGACAATTTTTGCCCACTGGCCACAGAAACCAGCCTATGCCCATGACCAAACACAAGTACACAGCTGTAAACAGTTTAAAAAATAACCAATCAGGTGAAAATCTGACCCATCATTGTATGAGGTATCAGATAAAGATGTTTCAAAATGTAGCGTGTTCTGTAACTAGTGTCTGCAGAGTTCCCAGCCTGTTGCTGTTTTCAGAATGGGAGCGGGGAAAAGGGATTTCACGCTAGGGTGAAAGAGGGTGTTCACGCTAGGGGTTTTTCCACCCTGGTAGATGGTGGGTGTTCTGGAGCCCTCCCCCATCACCCACCCCACCGTTCAGCAGTGACCAGGGAGCCCCAAGAACGAGTTCCCTCCACTGCCTTTCCCCCCTTTCATTCTGAAAACAGCTGAGCACTGGCAGAGAGCTGTAACAATTACTATGGGAACCTGGCTGCAGCTGGATTGCCTTCCCCACTGGACCCAACAGTGAACTTCCGGAGTAATGTTGTAACTCAGAATGCTGTTTGTGTTATAGCTGGGAGCTGTACTTTTGTCTGCACCGGAGCGTTCAAGCAGGATAATGTCTTAAGTGCTCTTGTATTGTAGCCGTTGTGCCTTTTAGAGTGAGAAAACTCTCCCAAATGCACTGAGTAACATGTGTTGCATTAGCATGTGACTAGTCCATAGAGATAATACCATCAATTGTGGTTCCAGGGCTAGGAACCACAATTGATTGATTATGGGTCCCAGCCCCAGGATCACTTGAGAGTCACCAACTGGCTCCAGTGGGTCACCAGGATTAAAACTGATTTTTAGTCTCTTTTCTGGGACTGTACTGGAGCCAGTTCAAAACCCTGGTGTAATACTACAAACTATATTTAGATTGTAGGAAGCATTCATGTGTGATGGCTTTGAAAACTTTCTAAGTCATATTAATGCTTACTATAAGCTAATATAATACCTGCTAAGTGTAATGTAGCACAAGGCCCTGCACTAAATAACAAAGCAGTAAATTGTTTTACTTTTAACGTTAACAGAAATGTTTATCTATTGTTTGTAAATTATAACTTTTATCACTACATGAGTGATCTTCTTGAGTCCTCACAGCAAAATGTACAGGTCTCAATCCAAGCTAAAACATGGTTCAGACTTGAATTATCCCACCAATCATGCAACTAACCAGAGGTGCAAACAAGCATGTGTTTGAAGATTTTGTTGCATGAACATTAGGGGTTTGATGACAAATATATATAGTAGACATACAAAAAACCCAAACTCTTGGTTCCAAAATGATACCTTTTATTAGACCAACTGGAAAATGGCAAGAAAATTGCCCTTTTCTGCAAGCTTTTGGGATCAAAGTCCCTTTGTCAGGCTCTGGGAAAAGTGTAGATGGTATGAGATAGTAAAATGTCCCCATGGGAAGGAAATAAACTTCATTTTTGCACAGAGGGTGCTGAAGACGGAAGTCTGTCCCTCTGGGTTCATGAAAGTGTCTTTGTGAGCTGTGTTGAGTAGCTCTTTGATGTGTTGATCAGGTAGAATTCCTTCCCTGAAGGTGTCAGATGGGAGGTAAAAAAACCTTCCTTGTTGTTCTGCAATGAAGTTTAAAATCCAAAATCAGCTGAAATTCGGCATCTTCCATGTTTCAGGGGTGTACTTGGTAGCCGTGTTGGTCTGAGACAAAAAGACATACAAAAAACTAGAACTCTTGTTTCCAAAATGATACCTTTTATTAGACCAACTGGAAAATGGCAAGAAAATTGTCCTTATGTTTAGTAGAATGACTTAACACTAGTGTTATCATGTTTTCAGTGGGAGTCACTTTATTTTGCATTACCCCTTAGAGTATAAACAGTCTTTTGAGTGGGATCAGCTGTGCTGGGATATGTCCTGGCACAGCTGATCTGCTTTCGTGGCATCTACAGGCATCACAAGGGCAGTTGTCCTGCTGGAGTTGTCCCCAAGGAGCCTAGGGCTGCCCATGATCTTCTGTCATAAGCCAAAAGATATCAACCACAAAAAGGTGGCACAAACTATTATTAGGTTTGGTTGCATGCACAAATGTGGGCAATTGTGGCACAGCAGAGGGCTATGATGTCTGTTCACTCAGTTTTTATGCTGCCATAAAAATTCTTATGGTGGCACAAAAGCCATGTCTGCTTGCAGCCTTAGATGAATAGTAAGTAGGATTATTCTGCCAACTTCACTCTGATCATTAAATGAGCACTTTTTTGTGATGCCGGTGAATTCAAACAAAACAGATCCAGACAGCTACATGTTCCAGCTGGTACTTGAATGAAACAGAGAGGTACCTTTGTTTAACTTTGAATTGAAGGCAGACCCACAATCTCTCTGTACTATTTGCCAACACCATTCTTATTTAAATCTCTTTAAAAGACCCTTGACTATTATCAAAGAATAAATCAGCTATTTTCTCAATATTTTTGAGTACAGTATTATTTCTATACCCAAAACACTCCAAAATATACCCAGACCTTTATCTAAGTAAAAGCATGATCATGTTCCTGATACCCTTGTCTTTTTTGCCTCATTCCCAGCTCACTGCTGGCAACCATCATTTGCTACATCCCATAAATGTGGGCCCTTATCTTTCAATCTGATGTAAGGGAATGGATCCTGCTAGTAATTCAGAATCCCATTTAAGCTAGTGGAGATATCCCCACAAACAAAGTGGGTCTTGTATAGACCAATTTGCAGGATGGGAGGTGCAGACTGTAAATCCTTCAAGCCAGAAAATGCATCTATGTCTTTTATGAAGTGCCTGAAAAAGATAGGAAGTGTAGTAAAAAGACCTAATTTACTAAATCAATGATTTGAAACTCAGGAAGGAATCATACAAAAAGCAGAGAGGAGGTCAAATGACTAGGAATGACTCAAGGGCTAGGAAAAGATGTTGCATTTGTCTTTGAATAAGTTGTACCTGTTTTTGTCCCAAGACAGAAATATCTAAAATATCCTGGGACTGATGTTTATACACATCACCCTTCTGACAGCGGTTTAGTTAGCAACTGAATGCGCTGCCACATTTCTGCCATTGATTTAATGAGGCAATCCTGGGATAACTGTTCAGATGTACTTTGTAATGTTCAGGGATAAAATATTAGTACTACTTTTCCTGTGAACTTTTTTAGGATTGATCCTGGGGATGGATACAATGATTGTACTTTGTCCTGGGTTAAAATGGTTTACCCCAAGATAAATGTAATACCTGATTGTAGCCTAAAGGAACAGCATGAGTATATATGAGTAGAGACAACATAAGAAAAGACAAATGAGACACACTAACAAAGGAGGTAAGATTAATGAATAACAATAAAACATTCTATAAGTATACTAACAATAAGGAAAAGTTCAAGGAAAAAACTGACCCACTACTCAAATTAGGAGGAAAAAACATTAATAAATTATACTAAGAAGGCCTACATATTTAATGCATCAGTGATAACTGTTTAAGCACTTAAGTTAGATGAGGGACGAAATAGGTTAGAGACTACTTAGAAAAAGTTTCATAGATTTGATTTCATAGACTTTAGGGCTGGAAGGGACCTTGTAAGATCGGGTCCAGCCCCCTGCCTAAGGAGCAGGAAGTCAGCTAGGGTCAAATGATCCCAGAAAATAAGCATCCAGATGTTTCTTGAAAATGTCCAGAGTAGGTGCTTGCACCACCTCTGTGGGGAGTCTCTTCCAGGCCTTAGGGGCTTCGACAACAAAGAAGTTTTTCCTTATGTCCAGCCTAAAAAGGTCTTGCAGGAGTTTGTGACCATTGGCCCTTGTCTTCCCTTGGGGTGCTCTGGTGAACAAGCATTCCCCCAGAGCCTGATGCACACCCCTTATGTAGCTATAGGCTGCCACCAGATCACCCCTGAGTCTATACTTCTCCAGGCTAAAGAGTCCCATTGCTCTCAGCCTTTCTTCATAAGGCCTGCTCTCTTGCCCTTTGTTCATGTGCGTGACTCTCCTCTGGACTCTCTCAAGCCTCTCCACATCCTTTCTGAATTGTGGAGCCTATAATTGGATGCAGTACTCTAGCTGCAGCCTCACCAAGGCCGAATACAGAATGAGGATGACTTCCTGGGTCTTGCTTGAGATGCATTGATAGATGCAAGCCAGAGTTTTATTTGCTTTGCCAACTGCAGAATTGCATTGGTGGTTCATGTTCATCTTGTGGTCTATCATGACCCCAAGTGTCTTTTGGCCATGGTGCTAGCAAGTGTAGCACTGCTAAGCATGTAAGTGTGATGTGGGTTCCTCCAAGGTAGAGTTCCTTGTATTTCTCTGTATTGAATGTCAGCAGGTTTTCATCTGCCCACCTTACAAGCCTACTGAGGTCTGCCTGGAACACCAGCCTATCCTCCAGTGTGGGGACTCTTTCCGATAGTTTGGTGTTGGAAGTGAACCTAGCCAGTCCACTTCTGACACCAGAGTCCAGATCATTTATAAAGGCATTGAAGAATACAAGTCCGAAAAGGGAGCCTTGGGAGACACTACTGGTCACTGTGTGCCATATTGATTAGCTTCCATCAACTACCACTCTCTGGGTCTGACCTCAGACCAGTTCCTCAACTGTCAGACTGTAGGGTAATTAAGGCCACAGTTCCCCAATTTTTCCATGAGGACATCATGGGACAAGGCTTTTTTAAAGTTGAAATATATTATAAATCACCCTCTTCCCCTCTGTCCAGGTGATGCATCACCTGGTCATAGAAGGAAATGAGATTGGTCAGGCAAGATCTGCCCACAACAAACCCATGCTGGCTATCCCTCAGAATAATGCCTTCTGTTAGCCTGTCGATAATGGGCCCTTTGATAATTTTCCGAAGATTTTTCTAGAGATTGAAGTCAAACTGATTGGCCTGTTGTAGCTCCCCAGATCTTCCTTCCTTCCTTCAAGGTAGGCAATACATTAGCACTCTTCCAATCTTCAGGTACTTCACCTGAGTGCCATGAGTTCTCGAATATCCTTGCCAGTGGCCATGCTATGATGTCTGCAAGTTCCTTTAGCACTCTTGGGTACAATCTATCCAGACCAGCTGATTTGTTGGTGGCCAGCCTCTCAAGGTGTTCCCTCACAAGATTTATGCCAATAGTGAGTGTATAGTCACTCTCACCCTGGTCATCCCACATCTTGTCAGGCAGGGTGGTCCCTTTGGGCTGATGAAAGACTGACACAAAGTAATCATCAGGCAGGTTGGCTTTTTCCTGGGTGTTGGTTGTCAGCTGCCTCATATGGTTTAGCAGGGGTCCAATGATGTCCTTACATGGGAAATCGAAAAAAAGTATCTGAAGAAGGACTTTTTATTGTCCTTGATTTGTGTTGCCAGATGGAGTTCGGTCACAGCCTTGGCTTTCCTAATTTGCTCCCTACAGGTGCAGACCAGTGCAGAATGCTCCTTAGTGGTGTTTCCTGTCTTCCATCCTTTATAAGATTCTCTTTTTAGAAGTATTATTGTATCATCATAGTACCTAGGGTCAGAAGGGGCCTAGAGCAGGCCATCTAGTCTGACCCCCCGCCAATGGCAGGAAATGAGTGCCAGGGTCACAGGACCCCAGCC
>JAGPOW010000290.1:24828746-24839860 GCA_030014935.1 Caiman crocodilus
CCTAGGAAGCCGGTTCCACATCCTAGCCACCCTAACTGTGAAGTAGTGCCTCCTAATGTCCAACCTGAACCTGCTCTCCAGTAACTTGTGACCATTAGTACTAGTAGGAGTAAGTAGGAGGTCCATGAGTTCCCTGCTGAACCAAAAGGGTTGCTGAGCCCTTTTACTACCATTCCTAGGAGCCCAAATTCTCTTCCCTTTTGCTTTTAGGATCGCCTCCTTAAGGAGCAACCACTCATCTTGAACTCCCCTCTCTGTCAAAACGTGGCCTATCAGGGCCTCAACAACAAGCCTCCTGAGCTTATGAAAGTCAGCTTTCCTACATTTTAGGACTTCTGCCTTGCTGACTGACTTGCCAGCTTTGCAATGGGTAGTGAAAATGATCAACTCATGGTCACCGTCACCCAGCTTCCCTTCAATTCTTAGGTCTCGGACTAGATCATCCACTTTGGTGACTACCAGGTCCAGCAGTGCCTTACCTCTTATTGGCCCATAAACTTCTTGAGACGAGTAGAGCTCATCCACGCATGTAAGGAACTTTTGTGACCAAGCAGATTTGACCGAGTGCTCTTCCCATGAGATGTCTGAGTAGCTGAAGTTTCCCATGACAACCATGCACTGAGAGCATGCAACCTCAGCCAGTTCCCGAGTAATTCGTGGTCCAGCTCTTGTTCCTGATTTGGAGGTCTGTAGCAGACTCCTACTATTGTATCTCCTTCACCATGTTCCCCTCGTATTCTAACCCAGAGGGTCTCCAGTCATCCTCCTTCGGTGCCAATCTCTGCTTGAAGAGAAGTGTACTGCTCCTCCCCTTTTTTCAGCACAATCTCTCCTGTACAGGGTATAGCCATCTATACGCATGGTCCAGTCATAGGAGGAGTCCCACCAGGTCTCCATTATCCCCATGAGATCATAGTTGTTTCTGTTTAGAAGAAGGACCAGCTTCTCTTGCTTATTCCCAAAGCTCCTGGCATTTGTATGCAGGCAAGTAAGTATGCTGTTGGAGGCCCTAGGCTTCCTTGAACTCCTGGAAAATCTGCATTCCTGGGCTGGGGTAAAAGAGGTTGCCTTGAACAGCCTAACCTGCTGATTTCATGTTTGATGCTTGGTGAGCTTGCACTGGTGGTTGTCCACCCATCCCCCAGCAAGCTTAGTTTAAAGTGTGGTCCGATGTTAGATGTTTCTAAACCAGCAGGGCGTAGTAAACTTCACCATAGCAAATTTAACCAACTGGATGAAGCAATCTTAGAGCCACTAGTGATTACCTCTGAGAACACATGAAGAATGGACAGGGCTCTAGAAGACTGGAAAGAAGAAATCATAGCATCTCCCTTTAAAAAAGAGGACCTGGAGAACTGCAGACCACCCAACCTAAAATTTCTAAAGTTATTAAAACAAGTAGTCATACAAGCTTTTTTGTAAGCATGTAGAAGATAACAGGGTAATAAGTAACAATTAACATCATTTTGTCAAGAGTAAGTCATACCAAACCAATCTGATTTCCATGTGACAAGGTAACAGGCCTTGTGGAGAAACAGTAGATCTGATACTTCTGGATGTTAGTTAGACTTTGACAATATCTCAGGCAAGTCCTGCCTCACGTTCTTGTAAGCAAAATAGGGAACTATGGTCTAGCAGAATCTACTATTAAGGAGGTAAACAACTGGTTGGAAAACTGTCCTAAGAGGTAGTTATTAATGGCTCTCTCTCAAACTGAAAGGATTCATCTATTGGGATTCCACAATGTTCTGTCCTGGCTTGATACTATTCAGTATTTTCACTCATGATTTCACTGATGGAATAGACAGCATACTTATTAAACCTGTAAACAGTGCTAAGCTGGAAGGGTTAACAAGCACTTCAGAGGCCAGGGATAAAATTCAAAATGATCTCAACAAGCTGTAGAAAGTATCTAAACCAAATAAGCAGAAATGCAATACAGGCAATGTAAAGAACTGCACTTACGTAGAAATATTCAACAAATTCAAAATGGGGAATAACTGGTCAGGCACAAGTTCAGAAGCGGTGGGGGGAGGGGAGAGAGTTTTAATGGGTCAAAAATCACACGAGTCAATATTGTCATACACCTGTGAACAATGCATTATCCTGGGATGTATAAATAGAAGCGTCTTATGTAAGCAACAAGAAATACGCCTTCTACTCTCAATGTGGGTAAGGCCTTGGCTGAAATACTGTGTTCAGTTCTGCGTACCTCACTTCAAGAAAAATGTGGAGCAAGAGAAAAGAATCTAAAGGACAGAAACAATCAGAAGTCTGGAAAACCTGACCAATGGAAAGGTTGAAAAACTGAGTTTGTTTAGTCTATATAAGAGATGACGAAGGAGAACATGCTAATAGTTTTTAGTTACATAACAAGGATATTTAGAAGTCCATTTCCATGACCACTGAGAGTTGGACAGTAAGTAATGGGCTTAAAGGTACAGAAAGAGAGATTTTAGTTGGCACTGTAACTGCAGCTTTTATAATACAAGAGAGAAGAATATAGGGACCTGAGGAAGGACACTTGATGCCTGAAAGCTTCTCCAATAGCTCTCCCAACTACCGTATTTTCATGCATATAGCCTGCACACAGCTATAACCCACACCTATGTATAACCTGCGGAAAATTGTATTTTCAGAAAATAGTCCATGTATAGACCACACCCATGCGCATTCCCCACACCTGATAGTATTGGTACCGGGGGGGTGGGGTAACAACTATTCATTACCCAGCAGCTCATTGCCCCACATGGCAATCAGCACGTTGATCTTGGCTGGCATCCACAACATGCCCCTGCAGGCAGCGGCCATGGTGGCAGCACCCCTGGGTGAGAAGGAAACAGAGGGCAAGGCCCTGCTGTGGCCCCCTAGTCCACCTGCGCCGCCACCTCCTATCACGGCCCTCCTGGGCCCCCACAGCACAGCCCAGCCTGCCCAGGCCCAGAGGTGAGGCACTGCTGGGCATGAAGGGGTCTGCATAGCCTGGACCCATCCATTTTGAATGTAAAAACTTGTATAACCCATGGACTATATGTAAGAAAATACAGTATACAGTTGGTCCAATACAAGATATTACAAAAAATCTTTGTCTATCTTATACTTCCTGGACAATCACAGCCACAACAACATTCAAACACTACTCCTTTATAATAATCTTTTAAAATTGTAAGAGAGGTTAAGGACTGGAATAGATAACCTAGGGAGGCTGTATAATATTCGGTGGTGTTTAAGACATCTTTAGGGGTGGTTTGTATACAGTTTGATCTTGCCTTGTGGTGGGAGGGGCATATATTATATTTCAGAGTCCCTCCCAGCCCTATTTTGTCTTGTTTCTATGATTTAGGCCTTATAAAATAACATGATTTGCAAGCAAAATCAAGTGTGCAATTACATGTATGGAAATTATGTGCACTTATTTTTGACAGGTTAGTCCAGCCAATAGCATAAATGAAAGAAATGTTCTAATCGCCTAAAAAGTGATACCCATAGTCACCATGATGGAAAAAGATCACTGAACCAATGATCTTGTTCCCATTGAGGCCAAGGCAAAAACTCATACGGACTACAGTGGGATCCATATAAGCTACTCAGAGCTAAAGGTTGGAGGTCTTAAGTTGGAAGCACTGGCTCTTTTGTCTAAAGGCTCAGGTTCTTATATTTAAATAAAGCCAACTGTAAGAAATAGAAGATGAGGCAAAAGAGGGGCCACCAAACTCATACATCAGCAAGCCAAACACTGAACTGGACTGTCCTTAGATGCAGTGTTGGTTCAATCAAGCCTGTCAGTATTTTAGCTTATGCGTTCATTTTCATTGAGGGACAACCTATGAAAGAATTGGACTGAACCCTGAAATCAGAGTTTACTCCATTATTGGTTGGCTCTGGCATCTGAAGCATGTGAGAGCAACAACCATCTCTAGTTCAGTTTGTAAAGTCTTTTTGTGTGGTGTAGTGATTTGCCCAGTATTTTTCATAATAGAATAAATTAACTTAAGTGTGCATGGAAGGTAAGGGTACATATGACTCAAATGAAAAGTAAAGCTAAAAATAGCACTACACCAATTGCATTGTTCATAGTCAGGGAAAGGAAACCTGGAGAAAAAAAGAAATATATTTAACAGCTGTCTCAACATAATGTCAAATTTATTCAAGATTTCCAAAATGGTTTTTGACAAGCCTTGACTCATTGTGTAGGGTTGGAAATGGTATTGAGGGGGGAATATTTCTCATGATTTATAAGAGACCACTGTGACTAGTCTGAAAAACCTGCATACAAGCGCAATAAATTAAAACAGAAGCCTACATAAGATTTGTGCCTTATAGACAAAAGGTTTAAAGCATTCTTCAGAATGATTCACCAGCATGGTTTACTAAAGAAAATCATATTGAAGATATTTTGTTAGCAGAATAAGAACATCCTAATATTTAGGAGCCAAGGGAAGGTATACAGACACTAACACCATTTTAATTAAAATGCATATCCATGAAGCCAGCACATAATTTTTCCAAAGGCACTTTGTTTACATGTCAAATGTTGTGGAACATGCCTTCACTGATGCATCAAAAAATAATGATGTATTTATTTTAATCATTGATGATTTTCATAGCACCCAAAAACAAGGTCAAAGACTTTACAAGTTTTAAAGCACACAAGTCTGCATGTGCAAAAAAAGAGTGGAAAACAAGACTGTGCATTTGATCAGAGCTGGATATGTTGGCTTTTCTTTTTGCTTTAAAAGAGAATTATACAGATTTTCATGTAAAATTTGCACATTACCTAATTCATCAACAGAAACTTGTACAAAATGTACCATAAAGAAAACATTCCAGCTTTCTTCATTGGAAGCAATTGGAAAGTAAAAACCCTGCAGCAAACTCTGTAAAAAAAAATGTGTTACTTCTAGAGACCAAGGAGAAGTCAGATTGTGATCTTCTTTAAAACTCTGATTTTCCTTTTTCCTGCAGGCAGATATTCTCTCACATTCCAATGCAGATTCCAAGAAATGACTGAATCTAGGTTAATTTGCAACCCACAGCCCTCCCAAAACTCTAAAAATAAATCAATATAGGCATCTCCTTCCGTTTCTATGAGATGTCTTAGGAGGTACATCATGTATACCAAATATTTTATACAACACAATGTGTCTTCTAAGACTTTGGTACTAATTTTGATCCCAAGTACAGGTAGATGAAAAGACATAACCCACTGCAGTGGGAAAATAGACTTGGAAATTAGCTTCAGTCATGTCACGAAAAATTTAGAAGATAATAAGTAAAAGTGAATAAATACAGTAATATTTTACTACAGAATCACAAGATATTTGGGAGAATGGCTCTCAATTAGTTTTCTTTTTTTCTTATGGGTTTCGATGATACCCACAGGCTAGTTACTCATTTTTGAAGAAATCACACATTCCAATCGAAAAACTAGAATCTAAAGCTGTCCCCTATGAAAAACAGAGACTGATGGTTGCTCTGAACTCTGTTTTGCAACTCTTGCTGCTCCACTGTGGAATATGTCAGTAAACACATAGTCCTATTCAATAGATGGACTACAGTTAAATTGTCCATGTAGTCAAGAATGTCTGTACAGATTGACAGTATCCCTTTTCAGTTACGAACAAGAAAGATTAAAACAGCAAAAAGGTACAGGAAGGACAGTGCTTATAAAGGAAAGGACTAAAAGCAGATCTGATACTTTTAATAAGGACTTGACTACACAGGGAAGTTAACTAGAATAATTGTGGTGAATTAAATAATGACTCCCTAGGATAGGTTTAAAAAAGGACTAAGCGGGAGAGACTGGAGCAGTGGGTGTTTGTTAAAAAATATAAAACCTGAGAAACACAAAGAGATTCAAAAGCTGGGATGGAAGAATTGACTCCTAAATCACTGTCTGTGGATTTTAGATAGGGTTATATGGATGGTTCATACCAGAAACATTGCCTTTAGGCAACCGAGTGAAAGAAAAAAACTGTACTACCTAATTTAACTTATTGATTAAAATATTATAGATAATATGTATTCTCCAGAGTGCATGTTCCAATCTCCCACATGTAAATAGATTTAAAGCCACTTACAAAATATACAAAGAACCCAGTAGGAACAGATCTTGTTCAGACCCTAAATAAAGTATATCCTCCTGTTCTTAGTATCTATCATTATTTTTTATACATAAGCATCACGTTATCTATAGCTATTGTCTTACTTCACAGAAACTAACTGAAATACAAGGTCAACATTGGATGACATGCAACCCTTTAGGTACTTTTGTATTTTTGTCTTAACTAAAGTTAAAGAGCCTGAATCGGAAGGCACTTACACATGCATGTAAATCAAGACTGAAATAAGTGTGGTTCCATCAGTATAAAATTGTTGTAAGAGATTAGAATCAGAGCTAGAGTATCTTTTATCTGCTAAAATTGCTGAATTTTACTCTGAAATGATGAACCAATTATATATTCTTCCTGATTTTGATGAAGATAGTAAGTCTAGACCTTAACAATTATTCCAACACATACCGTGCTTGCAGAGGCAATTATTATAGCAATAGAATGGTGAAACTCAAATTTACAGTAACTAAATAGATGGATTACAAAAGTCTGGGATGTTCATACAAAAGAAAATTTGATGCATTACAGAAGAAAAACATATGCCAGTTATTTAATCTCCTGGTTGCTTTTGATTATTACTAGAACAAGGAAATAGGACTCAAAAGAAGAAAAAGAAACACAAATTGAATGCAGTAATCTTCTATTTGCTATACAACTTTCCTATATCCCAAATTGTCCTCTGTCCCTAGTTTATTTTGTTCCTACAATCTTTTTGTTGTCTCTATGTGTTTGAACTGAGAACCAAAACAAATATATACATTTAAAAAAAGGAAACTTCCATAGTGATATACTGTGATGGGGCAATGTATTTCTACCTGTAATGTCTACATGAATGGAAACAATGAGACCTATTTTGCCTATGTGAATCTAAACATGCACACATACGCTAGATTTCAAGGAACTCCCTGTAAATTTGGCTCCAGTTCAGCAGAGCACTGAAGCAAGCATGTATCTTTAAATCAGTGCCAGCCTTGAGAGAAGCTAGGGATCACGTATATAAACAGGCACTCCGCATGGATGGCCCAAGATCTACAAAGATGAGGACTGGATTTGGCACAACTGGGGGGTTCCATCTCTTCTGAAACCCTATATATCTCATTTCCAGCATGGGTGAAACTGCAAGATTTTCTATGGTTTAAAAGCCATTTCTATGGAGGAAGGAATCAAATTTCTGAAAACTGTGGCATCATCCCAGTATTTTCAGGGTCAACTTTAACACTCAGATAAGTCAATACAAATTTAAAGTACTTCCATTTTTTCAGCTTATTTTCATCATTATTTGTGCTTCCATATATCAGTGAATAAAAAAAACATGATCAGAGATTTCTCATGCTTGCAGTTCTAAGATGTATAATACATTTAAAAGAGTCTATGCTTCTGGAAGTCATCTTTTCACTTTCCTCTCTACCTTTTAATTTGCAGTCTTTGCAACTCATCTCCGTGTGAAGAATATATAATATTTGCAGCATGTTTTCTGTACTGAGAGTTCAAAATTCCTTCTTGACTTCAGCTCATACATCACTTTTTGTGTCAAACTCTGACCTGAACCCTAGTTGTATTCCCTAGTCTGATGGAGCAGCTATTCTTGATTACAGACTGGCAAAATAAATCATAGTAAATTGGAATTCCAATGAAAAGGACATTTCATGTTTCATCATGTTATTGTTATGATACAGACATTTTTCACTGGATTGTTTTATTTTTACCAAGGGATGCTGTCCACTAAGTTTTATGTGCTCTTAGAGTAAAAGTCTATGTACTCACAATGATGTTCCAAAACCTCAGAAACCACAATAGGTTATATTGTTCAAAACCGGTGACACTAAATTTCTGACATCTAGTTTTTCCTGAGGTAGTTGGCTCCATCAGTATCATGTAGCCATATTCCATATGGCCTAAAAATTTAAGCTGAACACACTTTTTATTTGTTTTATGTTGCTTTTTTCTTTGTAACACTTCAGTTAATGTTTCTATACTGACAAAAAACAAGGAAGGTAAGATGTTGTAGGGAATACTTTTTGTACTACCTGTACTGGTGTATGAACTTTTGAATGGGGCAACTGACTTAGGGGACACAACTTCAAATGCTGTGAAGCTGAGCTGTAGAGCTTCCTGCAGTCACTACAAGGAAGTTGGAATTGAAAGCTCTGAGTTTTTCTGAGCCTCCAGTCCATGGTGTTGCAAGCCTGGGAATCCACCAAAATGGAGCACCCAAAACCAATGGTTACTTTTAGAAAACTTAGCTCTTCAGAAACAATTTAAACCTGGCTAGCATGGATTTGCAGAAGGAGCACTCTTGTGTAACCAAAAGTAAGGCTCCAAGTTCATATGACCGGTAACATTAATGTCCTCTGATAAAAGAAGCAATTCATTTGATTTTCACTTTTCAAAGCTAAAAAAAAATAAAACATATTTCTATATTTAGTCTATAAGTATCATATTTGCCAAGAATGTAAAAGTAAGCAGTTACAGTAATTTATTCACAGGCTTCAAAGAAGTGAATGTTAAACTGGTCTTCCCACCATCTGCAGTATTAATGTTCTGAGCATTACCAATGGCTCAAAAAAGTCTTAAAGAATATTTCAGACAGATGGTACACATTGTCTACATGAGATGTTTACTGCACTGTAGACTAATTAGCTGTGCAGTAAATGTTACATGTCTACACAAGTGCTCCTATTTGGCTGGAGTTAATGAAGTACTATACTGCTACAGAGTAGAAAACTCTCCATCAGCAGACATATAGACACTGCCTGAGCTGGCTGGGGCATAAGGGTACCTCAGTGCAGGGGCTGCCTGTCGGCTAACCCCACCCTGAAGCACCATCATGCTCCAGCGAGCCCCTCCACAGCAAGTTGAGCAATGGGGGAGCAGCCTCGGGCTGGCAGGATGACCCCCAGGATTCCCTGCCAGCCAAGACTGCTCCAACCCGGCTCAACATGCTGCAGTCCAAGGCACATGTGCAAATGGCATGCCCAGGAGCAATAAACTTCAGCACATATTGCATTGGAATTTATTACTTCACATTAATTTCATGTGTACACACACCCAATGTGATGCAAAAATATATCCTTACTTTTAAAGCGGCGACTGTTTAGGACCTGAAGATCCGTCCAATGTATATGAAATGCAACAAAAAAGACAAAAATATTTTGCTTTAATTAGAGCAATTCCCGGAGTGCCACATGTATCAGCATCGCTGTGCTGAAAAATGGTGGCAGGGGTGAATGAGCTTTAGTTAAAAGTATCCCTCCATCATTTTTCAGTGCAAGAATGCAGATACATGTGATGCTGGAGTCTGCTGGAGCACAATAACTACCATGCTCCAGCAGACTCGATTAACCACTAAACATGTATAGATGCTCTCTATGTCTAGGTCTTATCTAATCCATTTTCCATTTGATGAAAAAGAGGTGCCAATGATCCTCAAAAGTTCTTTCCTTCACTGGAAAAAATATATATATTTTTGAGGATGGTTGGCACCTCTTTTTTATCAAATGGAAGATGGATTAGGTAAGATTAGTCAGGTGGGCTGACTTCCCATCCCTGGTGCTAGATCAGGCTGATCTGAGCTGGGCTGACTCCCCACCCCCAGCCTGATCTAGCAAAACCTCAAAACAGCAAAACAGAACAGCTCTTTCAAATCAAAATTAAATTTGAAACGGAACGCTGTTCTGTCGAACCTTGAAACTCAAAGTGAAATTGAATGGTGCCATTTCGCACAGCTCTATTGCTTACTACTCCAAAATAAAGTTAATTGTTTAGATCTCGACATTTGTTATATGTTTGTATTAATCAAACACAGTGATCTCTCCTTGGTGTCATGAATGGCAAATGAGAATAAACTTGAAAGAATTGAAATCCAAACTGAAACAGAAATTGGAAATGAAGAGAAAGTGGAACAACACAGCTGTATGGAAGGGTATGAGCCTCTGTAAGTGATCTGCCTGCGCAGTTAAGTAAAACAACAGTTAGTTATGGAAATAGTGCACCTTCTATCTATTCTTCTGATTTCAGGCAATATAGCAACAAACTGGAGGACATTCAGACAAAGGTTCAGTGGTACCTAGCAACCCCAAGAGCCAAAGAGAAAATTGATAAAATAAAATCCTCAGTCTTCCTATAAAATAAAATCCTCAGTCATCCTATACTTTGTGGGGGAAGCATCCCTAGCTGTTTAAAACACCTTTTCATTCACAAACAGTCAAAATATGAAATTTAATAAAATATTATCCCAATCTGAGGAGTACTGAATGCCAGAAAAGAACAAGACCCTTAAAAGATATAGTTTCTTATGTGCAGACAAACAAGAGAAAAATATAGATTAGTATGTTACTTAGCTACCGAGATGAGTAAGAACTACACTTTAGGGAATTTGACTGAATCTCTGATTAGAGATAGGATTTTTGAGGCATTGCCGATACTGCATTACAAGAAAGGCTATTGTGTGAGGGACACTTATCCCTAAATAAAAGACTATCCAGATTTTCAGGGCAACAGAAACTGAAGGCCCAGGCTGCAGAGCCAAATATACCAAAAGGGGTCACCCCTACAGTAGCATCAGAAAAATACCATGTGTCAACAGTACTGTGCAGTCACACCAGTGACTATGCAGTCATTTAGTACTTGTATAAGCTAGATGAGTCTGCTACTCATCTAGACACAGCCAGTGAAAGTCAGACCAAGGGTCCACAGACATTGCCTACCACAGTAAAGTTTGTTTAGTTCTTCTCATCCCTTGTATGCCTGTATATTTGAACCTTGTAATTAATACATATACTAGTCTTAAAACAGAGAAAAATAACTGATTTTCCACAGAATCAAGTCAGTGAGGTCTCCTACGCTTATAGTATTATAGCAACTTCTAAAAATGGACCCACCTGAATAGAAAGGGAAGAGCTACCTGGCAGAGGGACAGAGATTGTCCCAGAGGGGACACTGTAGGCTCTGAGGGCAAGTGAAGCTGTTTGGGGGCAGCCCTGTTGGGAGTGGGAGGGGTGA
>JAGPOW010000290.1:24839960-24868390 GCA_030014935.1 Caiman crocodilus
GAGAACCCCTGAGAGAGGCCTGCAGGAGCAGAGTGGAGAAGCTGTGGTGGCAGAAACAGGCAGGGACTTGCTTGTGTAGAGAACCCAAATCTGAAGAGACCTGACTGCAGCCAGCGTGGCTGGGTGAGCACAGCAAAACCGTGGTGGGAACTGCCTGAGTCTGCCCTAGTTTCCCTGAGGGGTGAGGGGCCTCAGGGGCAGGCAAAGCCTGTGGGGGGGGACTGCACTTACAGGTGGCTGTGAGGCTGTGTGGGGCAGCAAGAGGGTTGCTATAGCCTGCAGCCCAGACACTGCTCACAACAGAACCAGGGAAGGGGCAAAGGCAGGGGAAGGCTGTCTTGCAGGAACTGCAGAGGAGCCGCTGCTTGCCACCCAGAGACCCCAGGAGCACGGAGATGGACACCAGAGACAGGGAGCATCCACAGACCACGTGCAGGGACACAGACAGTCCCGCTCCCTGAGATACCCCGCTGGGGCTGCGCACACAGGGATTCCCAATGCACTGTGTGCAAGCGTGAGACTGTAAATGAGTTCTTGAGGGTTTATTAGACTGTATAACCATGTGTTTATTTCTTGATTATTTATTATGATGTAAATAATTAAATCTTGTAAATAGTTCAAGAACTGTCTGCAAGGGTACTTGATTGTATGGGGAGGCTCTCCGCTCAGAGCACTGCAGCAGCTTCCCAGGGGGGCTGGGCAGGGCTACTGGCTACCGGGTACCCCAGGATCCGATTATTCGGGTGAGGGTGCATGTAGCGTTGCGCCCAGGATTACAGTGTTATAAAGCCACTTCACAAAGGAAATGTGAGAAATTGCTCAGGGCTGATTATTCATTCTTCATGATCAAATAATGCAAGAAGTTTGCCCTAGAACACAGAGAATTAGTATGCACAATTCAAACATCAGGTTTTTTTATAAATAGTTTAAAGATATTGATCTGCTTTCTCCTCTCCGTACCAGAGCAAGGCTTTAAAAAATCTCAGACAAATGCCCTAAACTTACAGGAAACCTTTTGAAAACATGGGTACAGGAACAGTCAAGTGCCACATAGCATTATGAAATTAAAACTGTTACCTGGTGCACACATTCGAAATGCACAAACAACATATAATGACTCAGGCAATCTAGGAAAGATTAAGGATTAGTTATCATTTCAATCCAATGAAAGAAGATCTATATTTCTCTTTTAGACACATAATTCACAAGAGAATGGTGCTTGCCAATGCTCTGAAATAATAATCTTTTAGAATTCTTGCAAACCCACTGTGTTATGATTTCATCTCATGAAATACAACACCTTTACATTAAACCTCATAAAACTAAATCCTACTGGATCTCTTCCAGACTCAGAGAATAAACAGCTTTATTGGTGATGCCTAGAACAGAAAAAGCTGGCTGACTGTCATATGGCACGTTCCCACTAACAGAGGGGAGCAAGATTGTAAGCCCCTAAATCACTTTGGTATTACAAAATCCTTACCTATAATGAATTTCTCAGCTAACTGGTCTAGAAATACTTCAAGGAAAAAAAAGAATTATTTTAACACTCTGTTACATATCTATTTCTATTAATTTTTAAAGCAACAGTTTAAGACTGTGACTGGCTATATGCAGTTGGGTGACTTTTTAGAGTGCGATTACTTTTACTTTATAATCTGAAAAGTAAAACAAATTATTTTCAGTCTTGACATTTCTGTCAGAAAGTGAACGAGGGGGATATTGTGATACCTAGCCCAGGCCCAATTATGGGCAACAAACATAATGCAAAAATTAATTTACGACATTCCTCTGAGAAAGAAAATAGAAAAATGTTCACTGAACATAGGGCATAGCCAAGATACAAATAATATTCCATTAGGCCTCTCTCCATCCTCAGCATAAAGCTATACTGCAGTCCTAGTCATAAAGCTATATTGCAGTCCTAGTATCTGGACATCCTCCGGCATGTCTTACTGTGGGAATAGATAGAGATATGCACAATCACACATTCCTCAAGTCTTTCAGATCAGTTAGTAATCTAATTACATCTCAGACTAACCACAAAAAAAGATCATCTTCAATTCTGAGACACAATCTGTTCAAACACATGAGCCAACACTAATATTAATGAATACTCTGCCTCATCAAGCTTAGAATTATCTTATAATTCTTTTTCCAGTGTTTCCATTTGATCTCAGCACTCTGGTTTTTAGTAGTCAGGGCTGAAAGATGATATTTCTATATAAAATATGAAAAAATGCAAAATCTCTTGAATATTACTTACTATATTGAGGGTGGCAGGATTAACAGAGCTGTAAAACATACATTTCTTTTGATAAAGCACATGCAGAAAGAACCTAAGGAACAGACGTGTAGAATACCCAACAGTTAAGTCATGCAGTGGGTGAGATCAATGTGAAAAGAAGTGGTTTAAGTCATTAGAAAAAAACATCCTAAGACTAAATATTAGAGGAAACTCACTATTGATAAGATTAGCTGGATAATGCAAATACAGGTCCTGGATAAATAAAGGCACTGTCAGTGGAAAGAGAAAAAAGATATGGTGCATAAGGACCCCTGCTTGGTTATTACTGTGAGGAGCTACTGAAACGTCTACTGGCATTAAGAGAAAATAACTTACTCTAGGTAAAAATCCATACCATCCATCCATACTATACCATATGGCATCTCAGCTAGGTGCTAAAAAGATCCACAGAGATAAGGTTAAGGAATCCTTTTCAAAATAGCCAAGCAACGCTACTTGCAAGGGGCTGCGGATATATAATCCTGAAGTCACTTAAATTAATGATAAATCTCCCACTGAGTTCAACTGTGCTGGTATTTCTCCCAAGCAATTAAGACAGTCTCTTCTACAAAGCGAACATGAAAAAAGGAAATGCATTCAAGCAGGGGTGCTCAACCTCTGGCCCACAGGACGAATACAGCCCACAGAGCCATTACATCTGGCCCATGGGTCGAGAAAATCAGTGGCAGGAGCACAATGGCTAATAATATGCCACCCTCCCCTGTGCCAAATTTCCAAACTCCAAGCCCTACATGGTTGGCCAGGGACAGGCCAAGCCATGCCCCCTTCCACCCACAGCTGAATTGGGGCCAGGTGACACCCTTTTCCCCCTGTGGCACCGGGTTGAGGCCAAGCCACAGTCTGGTTCCAATATGGGGCAGAGGTATGCCCCCTTCGTCCTCCTGTGGGACTGGGTCAAGCTCCTTTTTCCCCTGAGGGGCTGGGTTGCCCCCTGACCTTCTCCACATGGACTGGACAGCACCCTCTGAGCCTGCCCTGTGTGCCACATTGGGACCACCAGCTGGATCATCCCCACAGACCAACCAGGCACTGCCCATCTGCCTCCCCCCACCCCACCCTAGGTAAAAAGGATGAGCACCACAGCATTAGAGGATCTATACCAGGGTGTCAGACAAGACCTGCAGGCTAGATATGGCCTTTCTATCTGGACTGGGGCATAGGGTGAGTCTGACAATTCTGTTTTATATAGTGTTCTATATAAAATGATTGGCTTTTCCTTGTTTAACCCAACCCTGCCTCACTCCAAAACATTCCTTGCATGGCAATGCAGAAAGTTAAGAAACTGGTCTCAGGAGCACCCAGGAATTTGGCACATACTTATATAACTCCCTGCCAAAATTCTGCCTTCCTCAGCATCTGCACCAGTTCTGCTCTTAAGGACACTTGGAGCCAGATTTTCAATGTACTGACCCATGAGACTCTTCCAGCTCTAAAGTCTATGTTTCTTTAAATATGCATTCTTAAGAGTCAAGAATTGCTACTAGAGAAACACAATTCTGAGTCTATACTGAGAATTACACATGTATATCTTACATCAGAATCTGGCTCAGTGGAATGATTTGTTGCTAAATCTGAACTAAGTCAGGACAGCCAACAATTTAAAAAAACCCAAAAATTTGGGTTTATTTTTTTGCCTTTAAGGTCAGATCTAAGGAGTAATACACTGCATCAGAAGAAGTCTCCAGAGATCTCTTGGAGAAAGAAGTCCTGGCTGGCCTCCATCTTGCTCTGGGAAAGAAAAGAAGTTACTGCATCACTTTAAAGACCGTCTCGGCATGCCTGATTTTCCTGGCCCAAAAGTGGGGCAAGGGAGCTATGCTACTTCACAATAGAAATTTGTTCAGAGAACAGGGGCTGTGCACTCTCTTAGAGTCATGGTCTGCATAATGTTTTACTCAGTTAAGCAGGGGTATGGGCCTGGAAGATATTATCATGGTCAACCAAGTAAGACACAATCACAACCTGATTCTAATGTCATCTCACTTTCTTCAAATAACTTTAACTTCAACCACTCTCATTCTTCCAGCACCAAGAAGTTATGGCCCATTTCAACTTTGTATATGGATTTTCAGCCAGACATTTTCACTTCAGAATGTACAAGCATATAATTGACTAAGCAATAAAAAGTGGCATGCATGTGCACCAATATCTTCAAGTCGTTTATATAAAAAAGTTAAAACAACAACATTTCACAATTTACTTATTAATATAAATATAAATTGTAACACAAAAAAATGCTATTTAATACCACTTTACTCACTGGAACAACTTTACTCACTGGGACAACAGTGAAACCTGCATAAATGCTGTGTACCCTTAAACTGTGGCTTGCGAAATGGTGCGTATCCAAAAAGCATGAGAAATCTGAGGAATTATGCTACCATGCCATATTTCAGATATAAAGGCATTTCATTTTTCCTACAGTGGGAGTCCATCAAGACCATGCTGTGTGTTGGATGAGGATGAGAGTTGTTTGAAGAGCACTGCAAGACACTCCCTGCTCTAGGAAGTAGTACATTGCCAAGCAGCAATCTGAGCTTGGATCCTAAACTCAGATCCCTCATGGAATGGTACAAATCACTTTCAAATTTTGAGACCAAAGTGCTTTCAAATAATACTTAAAGCTGAAAACAGGGGTTTAATGAAAATGGCAAACGAACCTTAACTCTAGCCATGCTGCCCTCCAGAATATTATAATACGATCTCCCAAGAACAAAGCTAAAAAATGCAGAAAAAATGTTTGACATCTTGCACCTTTTATAGAATACATCTGGGAAACACATAGGTCATTAAGGAAAATCCAAGTTAGGTCATCTCTCCAGCTGCGAATGCATATATTTGCGGGCTCAAAGTTTTACAGAAAGGTGCTGAAGGGCATTGTGCTTTCTGAAATTTCTATATGCTTGCCTGACATGTCAGATATTCAAGGGAAATGTTTAAAACAAAGCAGCAAGAAAGTTGCTGTTGAAAGTTCATGACAAGTATCTTGAAAACTAATGAATTCCTGGAAGCACAAGTTTATCTCTTTGTAATATGTCATAATTATCTTCTGGAAACCTTGGCAAAGATTGCTGATCATACTAACAATGGATAATTCAGCTCCTGTGGTTTTCTTTCCTTCTCTTAGATCCTGAACCTACAATCTCTTTTGAGTTCCTGGAAGCACAAGATTATCTCTTTGTATTATATCTGTCATGATTACCTTCTGGAAAACTGGCATGGTTTACTGACCTTAGTAACAATGGAGAATTCAGCTTCTGAAGTTTTCTTCCCCTTAGATCCTGAAGCTACAATCACTTCCAATTAGAGTAATTTGCACTCATGAGCAATCCCACTAATGCATGATCTAGGAGAAATCTTGGCCCCACTTACATCAATAAGAGTTTTGCTACCAACTGCAATGGCACAGTGGTTTCACCCTGTGCTTCCAATTCTGTACAGCTATAACACACAGAACATTACAGCTGGGTCATTGTTTGTTTGTGCAGGCATCCCATTAGTTTGATTACCCCATATAACCTACTCCCTTTCTTCCCCCCTACCTGACCCACCTTCTTGTCTCTGCCACCAATTATAGTTTGTCTTTGATATTAAGAAAATATTCTATGTTTAAGAGGGAAGGAGGAACACTGTTCTTTTGTAACAGATGTACAGAAAACAGCAGTCTGAAGCTATACAGGAGTTGGGAATGTTAGAATGGAGCCATAGTGAGGTAGATTAGTAGGCAAAGGTGAGTGTAGCAGTCAAAGGTGTAGGATAAATAAATGTCTAAGATGTTGGCCAGCCTCTCCATATATACACACATACAAGGATAGTTATATGACAATGCGGACCTTATTAAATAAGTAAATCTTATGTATCAGATGGGTTTCATCTTGATATACAGACAAGCAGTTCTTCTCTAGCAAAATGAAGATTCCAAAAGAAACATGTATAGCCTAGTTCCAGAACAGAAAGTCAGAAGAGGAAAGTATAAAAAACAAGAGACAATAGAACCAATCATAAATTTGAACTTATTCTTTATTTTGTTAATGAGTAAATGCAGATTTCACTGCTAGCCTTCTTTTCATGACTATTTTTGTACAGTTTGTATACTGCACTTTACATGGATGACATCATCTTATCTTAAAAACTTTCACCCAAATTAAGCTTCACCAACTTCCTCTGACTTGCTCTCAGATGTCTGAATTGTTGATATCAGGAGACATGTCTGATGTCGCAAACTTAAAGACTTAGCAGTATTAAAAGCACCAAATGTCTTCTTAAATAGATGATTTAAGTCAATACTAATATAATGATTTAACTCATTCAATTTTTTATCCCTAAGATTACTTGATAACTATACTGTTTATTTATTGCCACAATTTAGTATTAGCAGTAACTTAGCTTTGCTATGCTGTCTTGACTCCTTTTTTTGTGTAAGCATCCTAGTCACACTTACGCAGGGATACTGAGTTATTTTTATACTGAGTACTTTGAGTTGAGAGGCTTTAAAGATCTGGATTGGCTTCACCTGATACCAATCCTTTAATAAGTCACCTGACCAGCTACCCTTATATAGGTTTTGGTGTTCTGCCTCTCTCTTACACCCCCTCTCTCCTTCCCTCCCCCTCCCCCTCCCCCTCTTCCTGGCCACCCAAATTAAGCTCTTCAAGGGCAGAAAGTATTTTTTTTCAGTGAAATTTTAGCACTCAGTAATGTAGTCAACTAATGCAATGTTGGTTATCCACAAGATAGGTACAACCATAGATTACTTTTACAGGAGAGAGTATTTTAATTTTGTTGCCGACTAAATTTTAGGGTTTTTTCTGTTTCTTATACTAGTGATAGCTAGTTACACCAATAGTTCTTATAGCATTATGCTATTTACCCACTAAAACAAATCTAAAACACCAATTCATTTTGGATAGGCCACCACCACCACTATTATCATCTGTATGTAATAGCAATGGCTTCAGATTGAGAAATTGGAATTCCAGTGTTTCTCAACAATTTGGGACCAAAGCCTGGTCCCACTGAAGTCAATGTACAAATTGTCATTGACTTAGATAGGAATGAGATCAAGCTGTTAAGACAGGAAAACAATTCAAATCAGAACATGCAACTAAGGAAGCTCTTGAATCGTTTGTTTGTTTTTTTAATAACTCGGTCTTCAGATCAGTATCACTCAATCTGCAAAAATAAATCAGTCAGATAAAAAAACAAAGTAGCAAATGGAAAAAAAGAAAGAAAGCAAAGCTCATCAGGATGTGAAAGGCTGCTGCTAGAATGGCTCAGGATAAGATTCTTCAGTTTGGGAGGAGACCATGCTCAGCTCGCTGGCCCCCAGCTCTGGAACACTGTATCAAAGTGGATCAGATTGAGTTTTGAATCCATTCATATTCAGGTTTAATGTCAGATCAGTCCTTTATATACATCCCAGTAACAACTGCCCATTAGGCTTGCATGAAGCAGCAAGTATTTGCTTCGGCTTCAGACTCGGCCGATCCGCAGGGCCAGTGATTTGATTTGGTGATCCAACCTGGGACATGGGACTCAGTGGGGGCGGCGGGCAGGATGTGGACGCAGCAGCACTAGAAGCGGGGGCTATGCCCTGCTGCCACTTGCCAAGCCAGGGGGGAGGGCCCAATGCCGGTATGGCTTGCTCTGGGTGAAAGGGGACAAGCGGCAGCAAGGCAGAGTCCTCTCTCCCAGTGCTGTTGTGCCCACATCCTGTGTCCCCTCACCCTGGCTGGAAAAGTGGTGGTAGTACCTGCTCCCCGCCACCCTGGCTGGACAAACAACAGCAGTGCCCACTCCCCCCACCCCAGTTGGACAAGCAGCGGCAGCAACTACTCCCCACCACCATGGCTGGACAAGCGGCAGTGGCACTCACTCCTCCCCCATCCCACCTGGACAAGCAGCAGCAGGGCATAGCCCCTACTCTCGGCACTCCCGTGCCCACATCCCGCACACCCACCCCAGCTGGACAAGCAGTGGCAGCACCTGCCCCCACTGTCCTGACTACGGGGGGGCATAGCTCCCACTCTCAGCACGGGTGGGTGGGGATCAGGGTGCTGCTGCCACTTGTCCAGCTGGGGAGAGGGGGCACAGGATGCAGGCATTGCCACCACTTGTCCAGCTGGGGTGCAGGGGAGCAGAATGCTGGTGCAGCAGCACTGGGATCAAGAGCTATGGTCTGCTGCTGCTTGCCTCTTCCACCTGGAGAGAGCCACACCTGCATTACACCTCCCCCACCCCCTGCCCCAGCTGGGCAAGCAACAGCGGGGCATAGCCCTCGCTCTCAAGTGCTTCTGTGCCTGCATCCCACACCCCTCTGCCCCATCCCCAAGTCCCACCCCCCCTGGCTGGGCAGCTTATCCCAGCCCCAATCCCCCCCTCACTGTGGAGGCATTGATCTGCCCTCCACCATGCCCTTCCCTTCCCACTCCACCCACCACAACAGACTTACCAGCTGGAGGCAGCTGTGTCCAGTGTGATGGGGACTGCTGCCTGTTAGTCTATGGCCAAATCTCCAAAGCGGTACCAAACGTTTGCAGAATCAATTTGGAGGCTTCCAATTCAATTTGAACCTCTTAATTGGTCTCCCAGTTCAATTCAGATTCAGAGATTCAACTGCCGAATCAAGCCAAATCTCCTCCAAATTGAATCAGCTACCAAAGCTTCGCCCAGCCCTACCACCCATAGAACTAATGTACATAGATGAACAAGTAAAAGACAAGAACAGATGAAGGGTGATCTTGTGGTGAATGTACTGGATTGGGACTCAAGAGAACTGGGATCTGTTTCCACAGCCACAGTCTCTCTATCTGACTTTTGGCAAGTCATTTAATCTCTTGGGATGAGAACTTTGTCCCATTGAAGTTGATGCCAAAACTTCATCAAGGTTATTTGAGCCAGGATTCCACATCCTGTGCCTCCATCCCCTTCTGCAAAATGGAGTTAACAATACTTCCTTTCTCACTGTTTTTGTCTCCTTTTTTCTGTTTAAATATTCTTCAGCACATTCATTATCTCTTACCATATGCTGGTACAAGACCTATAACAATGGGAACTCCAATTGCCTCTGTAAGTCAAGTAAGAGGAAGAAAAAAACACTGTAGCCATGTCTACAGGAGCAGTGGACTGCACAGTTGTTACTGCAAACAAATATTAAATGACGGCACAGTAACTGGCATTACTGCACGGTACCATTGCTGCATGTTTTTTTTCCGGATGCTACTGTGCAGTAGCTTATTACTACAATGCAGTATAATCGTCACATGGTTAGTGCCTGGCAACATTACTGCATGGTAGAAATCAGCTCATTGCTACTGCACCATAGCATCTTCTGTAGACATTCCATGTGAGAGGAGGAGGAAAGAGTGGATATTTTACATTTTTTTTAAATAAGATATACTAGGAACAAGGGGTAACCCTGGGACTTTAGCTCTAGGGTATGATCTGTGCTATTTTCAATTGTCATCCAGCAGTTAGATTAGACAGATAATAATTACAAACAGATATAGAGCATCAGGCAGAAATGCAAACCATGGCAAAAACTGCAGCCAGATATAGATGTACTTCAGATAAATTAAAAAGATCATAATTTGCAGCAACACAAAAGTACAAAAAACGGAAATTTGTTTTAAGCAATACATAAGTATAACATCCAGGATACAAGATTTGCTTGTACCTCAAGTATAAGGTGTAATGTAACATTAAATACCAATAACTTGGGATAAAAAATAATGATATTACTGTACATGAGACACAAAAGCTGGCAAATATTGCCCAAAGATACTAAATACAGGGAGATTGGGGACCTATGAGCCATGGCCACAGTTCTGGCAGCAGATGTCATGTTGAGACTACTTTGTTTTTTTTAACAGCGGTCCGCACAAATCTAAGCATATATATGCTTTTGTTACACTGAAAAGTGAGCAGCTAGTCTTAAAGATTCAGTCCTCAAAGCCTGCCTGTCTAGAAATGAGCAGGAACACTGAAGCAATCTGAACAGCAGGAACGCGTATTGAAAAATCAATTGACGATAATATTTGGTGTAGATAAAATTACATTATGTGCACAAGCGCCACCAAGAGGCCCTTCTTTCAAATTCCACAAAACACTTTTTCATTTTCTATAGCATATAGGCATCAGTCTAAATGGGGTTACTCTTTACCATGCTGCATTGGCGTAACCCCACAACCTCCAGCTTCAAATACAAATATCTAATACAAATGACAAATTATATGTTTTTTCTTTGAAAGCAGAAAATAATTTTTACCTGACTTTGGTTATTCACAATTGGACTATAACATATGTTGATAAGAGAAAAAAAAGCCAGCTCTACCCTTGAATAGGGCAAATCCCCCTCTCTCAAGCATGCAAAAAGGCAAGCCAGCCAGTATCTTGCAGGGAGAAAACAAAATTCTTCCTCCAGTTTGAACCTGTGCAATCCTGTTTTGTGTTTGTTTCCAAAAAGCCAGAGTAATTATTGGAAGTGTGATTATAAGCGATTTTTTTAAAAGTAAAGCAGCATTTTTGTCAAGTGGAAAAGGCTTTTTCTGAGGCCTGTTGGCCTTAATAACACCACTTTTTGGGTTGTACAAAATGGACATGTTCACTTGTGCAAAATTACAGCTTTAAACCTGTGGTAGCACATGACTATTTTTCTTTCCTTCGAGGCAACTGAATGAGGAGATGCGCAGTTCCTCTAACACTTAGCTCACTTCTCTTGGGTTCTATCAGCCAAACCACATCTGCCAAAGTTTAGGCAGAGCACTAGACGTATACTGCTGTACATCAGGAGTCACTCCATTGTAGTCAGTAGAAGTGAGTGGCTTAAGGGGGCCTAGTAGTTTAAACACTCATCTAGAAGACAAATCTCTCCTCTATCTAAGGAGGTTTGAATCCATATCTCTCAGGAGATGTACTAATCACTAAGATTAAAGGTGTTCTGGGTGGGTTTCATAGTTTCATAACTCAGGGTTCTTTCAATGTGCCATGCTGAAGATGTTCCATTTTGTATAATTAAATATTCTCTGGGTCAAAGAGAAAACAACTGAGAATGACTCACCTGGGAGAAGAAAAACATGGGTTCTCTTCTCTACCTCAGCTAGTATTCATACAGTGAACAGCTTCCACAGAAGAGAACTCAATAGACCATGTGAGTTGGGGCATTCTTCTGGGAATATTCACTGAAGCAGAGGAAGATCTTGAACCCATATCCCCTACATCCAGGTAAATCTTCTCCTCACTGCAATATTGAACTAAAAAGCACTACCTACCCTCACTTACACCAGGAGAAAGTTCTCAGCTGCAAATCACAAACAAGAGATGGATAAGACCCTCAAGACCCCTGAAGATTGGGCTGAAGCAGCAATCCTCTTCTCAGCATTTTTTATTCTCTAATTGAGGCACATCCTTGCTCATTGCACTGGCTCTTCTGAATTTCATTCTGAAGGACCTAGTTCTCCACATGCACTGAATAGGCAGCCTGAGAGCCTAGCCGGGAGTTGTCCATTCCACTAGACAGCAGAGTATCTAAAAATTCCCTTTGTGAATTTGGTTCAAGTTGTTCCTCTGACAAGCACAGCTTTCCATAGTTATTAAGCAGAGCTGTATATTCTTGTGTGTTATCATTAGGGACCTACTTAATGCACGGTTCCATGGATTTTACAGAAACCACAAAAACTGGGATTGCCCTTAAAATTCACAAATTTCAAAAACAACAACAAAAAAACTTAATAAAAATAAAATGCTGGCTCCCCAGTGGGAGCCAGAGGTCCTCGCTGCTGGGAGGGGAAGACGCTGGCTGGCAAAGTGGCATGAAGGGCAGCAAACAACATGGCAGTGGCTCCCTTGTGTCTTCTCTCCCCACCAGGGCCTCTCTGCCAGTCAGCACCAAGAGGCAGGCTGCACTAAGGGCAGCCAGAAACCAAGATGGCACCCACCCCCTCATCCCTCCTCCCCAATGAGGCCTCCCTACCAATCAGTGCCAAGAGGCAGGCCTCTCTGCCAATCAGCAGCAAAAGGTGGAACCACCACAAAAAGCCAGCAAAACTGGCTCTGTGTACAGTGAGTGAGCCATGAAAAACTCTTTATTTGGCCGCAATTTAAGTAGGTCTCTAGTTATTATTTACCCAGACTTACCACTCTCCTGCAATAACTATTCTTGATGAGAGGATTCCTTTGCCCTTCAAGGCCTATGACCGTCTCATTCCTTGAGAACGCCAACTTCAAACCAACCAGTGAAACAGATTAACAGATATGTGCCTATCTTTGCATACATTAAGGATCCTGGAATTTTGAACAATTAAATGAAATATCAGTTTAAATGCATTTAAATGCATTTCTTCCAGAGCTTAAAATAAAAAGTAAAGAATGTAAGGCAAAATACATTTCAGAATGCGTAATTACATTTGAGTAAGATGCAATGCAAATGAAGACTGCAAAATAAGCATTTATTTCCCCTACTGTCACAAAATCAAAATCCAGAAGCTTATCCAAAAAATCATCATTTCTCTTGTAGTGATTAAATCAAACAAGAGAACACCTAAGTGTTATTACCTGCAAATCAAAAATTGTTGGCCAAAAGGTTCAATGAGGCTTCACTGCTTACCTCCACACAGTAACTCATGCTGCCATTGGTACTGCAGAGATTGGTCTGTAATGTTTGTTTAGATCTGAGACTGTCACTTCTTTTTTTAAAGTCAACTGACAAATTGAAATCTAGCGCACTTTTTAAAAAGTTAAATATATTTGTGGGACCTACACCTGCTGATTGTGCTCTACAAGCACATTTCACTGCTAGAAAAATACTGTTGCTATGTGAAAGCACATGAAAAAAGGCAAACTGACCAAAATATCCAAGGGGAACAGTGAAATAGACTTTACTAAAAGTGCTTTGAACTGCCTAGCATACAAAGAGGTTCTTTTTCTTTAATCTCTTTTAGTTACTCTTACTCTAATTTTACATCCCATTTGTGATATAAAAGGAACAGCATTCATAGGCAAAAGCATGGGTTTTAAGTTGATGATGTTTCTTGAATGAGGGTGAGAGTGTCCTAACTGCTTAAACTGCTTTTTCTCCTTGCTTCATTTACCAAACTGAGTTCAAACCTTTGAATAAGAATTTTTAATTTTAATTTTTATTTTATGCTGATCAATTTTTTCCGTATCCTCAATGACTTGTGTATGGTCCCAGCACCTTATATCAATATATCAATACTATACATAAAGCATGAGTTTTACTGATTCTGAAGACAGTGTTTATATCCTTGGTCTAATGCTCAAGCAAAGTAACTGAACACAACACAGCATTGAGCCTGTGGACTGGGAAAAGAGGACAAGCATCTTCTCTCCAGCTGCAGATGCCACTTCAGTCCAAGGTGCTGGGGGAGGGGAAGATTGAAATCAAGAAACAGAGCTTTTCTAGCCTGAAATTAACATTTTTACATGGTGCCCTGAATGGGGAAGGGAGGGAAGAGTTGCTCAAATACATGCTATGTTTGACTGTTTAGGAACAGAAGCATGAATAATTTAATAAAAGGAAAAATTCAGTTTTTCCAGCAGTGCTGACTAAAGAAAATCTCTCCATGATGCTTAATAATCAAGAGACTATTTTGTTTTGGCATGAAATGACTGCTCAGATTAAAGACACGGAAGGTCCTTGTGACACATGCAGCCACTCCAGAAAAAAATGGAGAGAGACAATGCAGGATAATGAAGCCCTAAAGAGGCTACAACAAACACTAGAGAGAGATTATTTTTATTTGACAATAAAATCTGTCTCAAGCCAATTTTCAAAAAATGCTTACTGTAATTCTGTTCCCATTTAAATCAAACCTACAGAAGTTCCAATGGAAACAGAATTAATACAGTGCTGTGAGCACATTTGAAAATCTCATCCAATAGTGGAAGGGGAGGTAGGGGCAGGACGTGACCAAGGCAGCTGTCTTTGTAGGGAGGTGCAAAATAATAGCCAATGCAGTTGAAGCTGGCCATGGTCCAGAGGTGTCAGTATGTAGAGGCCCAAGGGCCCTGGCCTGCCTTGGGAAGAGGTCTGCCACCTGAAATGCATAAAACTTTCCACATGTCCACCATCTTAGGTCCCCCCTCCTAGCAAAAATAAAAATCGGCACTTACGCCATGGCTATGGCAGCCCCAGTGTAGAACCAACCTGCTTTAGCTTTGATCTCACCCTACCTTTCTCTGTTTGGTGAACAGCAAGATAAAGGAAGAGGCTCACTACCCCTGAGCAAAAATATAAGATTCTTCAGAGATCTCTTCTAAGTCCAGTCACATGGAAATCTTCTCAAACCACCTCCGTGCTTCACTGGAATGCCAGAAGTATGAGGATTTTTTTTTTCTTTTTCATGTTGCACAGTCAGATCTATATCAATGATTCCCAACAGGGCAAGATTAGCACTATTAGTCATGCAAATCTCTGTGCATGATTCAGAAGATAAACCCAGAGATTTCAGATAGGAATCCGTAGTGTTAAAAACATTCTGACTTGTGGCCTTTCTGAGTTCTTTGCAACAGAAGTATTGCTCTATTCATTTCTCACAGTCAAGAAAAGAGTGAAAGCTAAGAGCTAGTACTTTCCAAGAGATGGCTTGAGTCTAATGAAGGGAACTTTGAGTCTAAAAAAATTAAGAGCCTTTAGTCTATAATGTGGAAGCTCATACTGTTACTGAGGTAGCTTATAAAAAATGTGATGGCCCCTGAAAAATGGTAATAAATGAATGGAACTCAGCATACAATGACCATGAATCATCATGGCATGAATTACCAAAGGTGCATCCAGACAAAAAGCAGAAGACTGACAGAGTAGAGGAATGCACTGCAAGGAGTTCTTTACTTTTATGAAGTATTAAGCCTATTCAAGGCAGCAAATTTGTATAAGCAGAACTGGGAAAAGGGCAAATGAATGTAGCTGGTATTATTTGCTATTGCCAATATTTTCTCCTCTGTTAGTATATATAATGTGCAAACTAGCAAAACCTCAATCCTTGGTTCTTTGCCTATTCCTCAGCTCCCAGATGCTGTCCTTTCCAAGGGTAGTCAGTGGTGCTGTAACTCTAATATTCTGAGATCACACAAAAGTTTGATGGTGGAGAGAGGGGAGATATAGATAATACACACACAAACACAAACTACAAAAGTCACAAGATTGTCTAGCTACCTCCTCCTCTAGACCTTTGTACCCTGAGGCCAATTTTTAGACCCTTTATTTTCTCTCTTCCATCTCAAGATTTAAGGTGACTTACTGCCTTAGAGATTAAAAGCATTTTAACAGTTTATATTGCTTTAAGAATCTCAGAAGGCTTAAATACTTATGCTGCTTTAAGGATTTAATGTGGCTTAACTATGTATTCCACTTCATGAATTTATGGGAGCTTAAAAGCTTATGTTCCCTTTTAACACTAACAAGAAGGTAGTTTAAGAGATTATAGTATTTTTCCTGTTTCTCTTTTTTTCTTTCAAAACAAACACCAGACAATGAATTTTTTTTTTAAATGGGTGGGTGTCAGTGCAAAAAACTCACAACCCCCCCCCAGAAAACTCCCCAAAATTTACAAAAAAATCCCCCTCTATTAATTTAACATTAAGGTTTTATATCAAAATAAAAATAACCAGTGACACAAAATTATCCAGATTATAAATTAATATAGAGGATTTTTTCTCCCTGTTTGGATCTTACTTAATAATATCACTTTTTCTGTAAGTACTTATGCCATAAAATACTCAGAATATGCATTGTGAAAAACTTAATATTGCTGTTGCACCCATTTCCAGATTCTTGGTTGTTTTAGATGTGCAACCATTGAATTACACCAACATAATTCATAGATAAATAAATACTAGATGTGTCTGGGCACACAGAGTAGGTGTGGAACCTGAGTTTCTCCAGGAAAATCTTTTGAGTGCAAATCCTGGGGACACAGTCAGCATAAAAAGTTGAGCTCATTGTGCAGCTCTGGCTTTGCACTCAAAAGATTTTCCTGGAGAAACTCAGGTTCCATCTGCCCACAACTGCCTTTATTGTATTGACTTTACTCTCTTATCTGATGGCAATAAATTCTCAGTATATTAGAATACCAGCTAAGCCAGTGACCCCGTTGCCCAAACCAGACAGACGATACAACAGGTCCATGCACTCACTTCCAATTGATTTCTGAGCAGCAATCTCTCTTTTTCTCAACTACCTCATTTGCACCAGTTTTTATTCAAGAGTTCCAACTGTGTGCAATTAGGAGATTCTTCATTTAAAGGGACCTCATGGGAGCTGCAACTGATCAGTGAAGTAATAAATTACTGGGCCTTCAGAAGAAAAGGGGGATTGGAAGAAATGGGGATGGGGTGAGAGGTGAAAGGGCAAATGCAAAGGATCTGAATCTCAGAATCCGACTCCAGGTTAAAGAAACTACCAGCTTTGTAAATATCAGCACTTAGCTGTTGATGGGTGTAACAGAAGCTACAAAAATATACAAATGAACAGTGAGATTCTGGAACCAAAAGATGCACAGTGGACTAATTAAAATCCTCATAAAAGAAATAGGATCTCACAGAAGAGCAGCCTGGCCATTTCTACTATTAGGTTTGGTTTTAAGCCGTGACAATCAATCAAAATGATCCACATTTTTACAAAACACTTTTTCTGATGTCACCTAGAGAACTTCATCTCTTTGATTACATATTTATTGGAAGAAATGCCAATACAGGCAAACTCCAGGAAGAGAAAATTAGCATCTGATGTAATGGAGTTTGAGAGGCTGAATTTGAAGTCAAATTAACAAAGTTAAATATTTTTTTTGCTTACGAGTAAAACAAACTAAAGCCTCCCTCTGCCTGGAGAATCAACACACAAGGAAGTTCTATGATTTTGTTCCTGACTTCTTTAATAAATTAGAGTGTTAGCCCTTTAAAAAGAACATGATGGGAAACAGGGTTTAAACACAATTCAAGTAAATGTCAAACAATCACATGTAAATCTGTGTGGTAACAAAGCAGCAAGCTGCCTTGTAAATAGGTTATTATACTATTACTTATAAATTATCGGCTAAGTGTTCGTTGCATATACATTTTCATGCCTGCTTTGTCTTTTGGCTGGTTCTTAGCTTATGCCCTGTGTTTGTCCATCTTTCCTGTTCTTTAAATCTTGCTCCTGCTAATTATTGCCATGGGCTATAGGACAACTGCATCCAATTAATGCACAGATGCATTATTCTGTATTTCCAGGCAGCCTTAGAAAAGGAAGGTCCCAGCACTGAAAGAGATATTCCCTACACTGTAATAAAGACATTATTAAATCAAAGTCTCCTTGACTAATCAAATAAGGACTTTAAATTTACTCGAGGATGAAATGGGGTCCAATATGTTAAGTATGTGGGAAAATGCAGCCAAAGGCCATAAATATCTCATTAGCTTCATTCCCAATTAAGTGTGAAACAGTGGCTGTTTATGGGCCTAAATGTGTGCAGTAGGGGGAGCCATATGCTGAGCCCCTGCAGGCCATAAATGAATCAGACAGCAGAAAGAACCTGTATGAAGCCTTATCTACATTACCTGATTCTTCCAACACTATCCACTATTGCCAAGTCACTGGAGTGGACTTCCTGTTGGCTCCTCACAGCTCCAATCAGCAGCTGTGTCATCAAAACACAAAGTGCATCTTTGGAAGGCACCAGCTGCTTGAAGGGATCCTGATAGCTGTCAGAAGCCCAGGAGTGTCTGCAGGGTTTTTGGTTATAGCCGTGCTGGTCTAAGAACATAACAAGCAAGGTTCTTTGAGTAGATGTGATATCTTTTCTTAGATTAACTGAGTAGTAGGGGAAAAGTTCTTAGCAAGCTTTCAGGTTCAGTCACCCTTCTTCAGGCATAGGAAGTCTCTGCTGTTCTGAGACTCCAAGGAATGAGAGAAGCTAAAAGTATGGCAGGATGTCAGTGAGAATATAAATAGGTAAAAATTAGAAAGACAAAAGGTAAAGCAGAGAAGGGAGCAACGTGTTATAAATCCAATGTCTATATTAAGTCCATGATTTTTTGTATCCAGTAGATTTATGAAGTGAAGTTTGTAGGCTCATCTATGAAAGATGTTTTGTAAGTTCCCTTTGAGTGTCTCTGAGGAGTGTCTGCACTCATTGCTGGGGCAGAAGCATTACTCCACTGGCAAAAAAGAGAGTTCTAGGGCCACCAAGGAGCTTTGGGTATAGAGTACTGCTGACAAAATTTTGTAGTTATGCTAGGTACTTGTAGTTTAGTGTAGGTCTGATGGAGACTACTGACAGCCTGTAGCTGTAGCACTTCACTCATAATCCTCCCTGCCTCATCCTGTTGATTGCACCAGTCCCCTTTCTACAATCTCTACCAGCATCACTTAAAGCTTCACTACATTTCCTTTTTCTCTCAGTTACATCCAAACAGCCCTAATGGAAAGCAAATTGAAGCAGAAGACTGGAGTGCAAGCAGGCAGCCTCTGAAATAGTTCTGCAGCAACCTTTCTAGGTCTTTAGCAAAAGATCTCTCTCGTATAAGTGGAGAAAATACGGATTCTACCCACTTTTTTAGTACCAAGATTGTGGTCTAACTAGTTAACAGACTATTCATAGATTCATAGATTGTAGAGTTGGAAGGGACCCCGAAGGATCATCATGTCCAACCCCCTGCCCCAGGCAGGAAAGAGCACCGAGGTCAGATGACCCCAGCCTGGTGCCTATCTAGCCTACTCCTGAAGACCTCCAAGTTAGGTGATAGTATCACCTCTCTTGGCAGCCTGTTCTAGATTCTAGCTACCCTTACTGTGAAAAATTTCTTCCTAATGTCTAACCTGAATCTACCCTCCACTAGTTTGTACCCATTATTCCTAGTTACTCCTAGAGGTGCCCTGGTAAATAGCACTCTCCAATTCTCTGTTGTCCTCTCCTGATAAATTTATAGGCTGGTACAAGGTCTCCCTTCAGACATCTCTTGTGAAGGCTGAAAAGATCCAGATCCTTCAACCTCCCCTCGTAGAGTCTTGCACATTAATCATACGAGTGGCCCTCCTCTGGACCCTCTCCAGATTCTCCACATCCCTCTTGAGGTGCGGCACCCAAACCTGGACATAGTACTCCAACTGCAGCCTGACTGATGCCGCATAGAGGAGGAGAATCACCTCCCTCAATCTATTGGCTACACATCTGCTAATGCATGATAAGGTGCAATTGGCTTTGTTGATGGCTTAGTTTCACCTCGTCTACTATGACTCCAAGATCCCTGTCAGCTGCTGAGCTGCTGAGGAGGTCATCCCTCAACCTATAGGCGTGCTGAGGATTCCTCCTGCTAGGTGAAGTACCTTGCATTTGTCTTTGCTGAATTGCATTCTGTTTCGTTCTGCCCATTGATCCAACCTGTCCAGATCAGCCTGTATCTACTCCTTGCCCTCCAGAGTGTTAACTTTACCATATAACTTGGTGTCATCTGTGAACTTGGATAGGGTGCTCTCCACACCCTCATCCAAATTGCTGATGAAGATACTAAATAACACTGGTCCAAGGACCGAACCCTGCGGGACACCATTATCCACCTCCTTCCAGGCCACCCACCACCACTCTCTGGGTGTGGTCCCTAACCCAGTTGGCCACCCACCTGATTGTGTAAGCATCCACTCCACTGCTTGCTAGCTTCCTTATGAGAATAGGATGCAAAACTGTATCAAAGGCCTTCTTAAAGTCCAGGAGGATGACATCTGCCTCAGCTCCAGTGTCAAGGCAGTGTGTTACTTGGTCATAAAAGGCTGTAAGATTTGTCAGGCAGGATCTACCTGTGATGAACCCATGCCAGTTTCCTTTCAGTATCATTTCCCCTGCTGGGCCTTCACAAATGAACTCTAATGATTTTTTCTAATGTTTTCCCAAGGATAGAGGTAAGACTGACTGGCCTAAAATTACTCGGCTCATCCTTCTCCCCTTCTTAAAAATGGGTACCACATTGGCCCTTTTAATCCTCAGGGACCTGGCCCGGGCACCATGAGTGCTCAAACAGCTGTGCCAGCAGCTCAGCTATGACACTGGCCAATTCTTTCAGCACCCATGGATGGAGGTCATCTGGGCCTGCTGACTTGTACCCATCCAGCTGCTCCAAGTGCTCCTTAACTAAGTCAGCACTAACCATAGGCAATCTAATGCTTCCCAGACATCTATCTATGTTCAGATTGGGAGAATTGTCTTGGCTAATACTTAGGAACACTGAAGCGAAGAACTCACTGAAGAGATCTGCCTTTTTCCTTGTGTTGGCCACAAACTGTCCTGATTTGTCTTGCAAGGGCCCTATGTTACTCTGCACCTTCCTTTTGCTCACTATGTAACTGTAGAAGGACTTTTTATTGTCCTTGATTGATGTAGCCAGCCTAAGCTCCAGTCCTGCCTTGGCCTGCTTAACTGATTCCCTGCAACAGCGCACCAGAGAGGTATATTCCTCCTTAGTGGCTGCTCCCCACTTCCACTGCCTATAAATCTCTTTCTTTGCTCCAAGTCTTTTCTGGAGTTCCCTATTCAGTCAAGGGGACTTTTTAGTCCCCTTGCCCCATTTCCTGCATAATGGAATAGTCTCCTTTTGTGCCCCAAGGATCACTCCCTTGAGAAACCGTCAACCCTCCTGGACCCCCATATACTCGATAATCTTGAGTTCAGCCACCTCCCTAAACTAGCCTTCTAAGTTTACTAAAATTGGCCCTTCTGAAGTCTAACACTTTAGCCTCACTGGTTATTTTCCCCACCCTTCACTGGATTATGAATTTGACCAAATGATGGTCACTATCTCCCAGGTTATTGTGCACTGGCAGGTTACCCATGAGATCATCCCGTTGCTAAGACCAGGTCTAGCAAGGCATTACCCCTGGTGGGACTGGACTCCTCCTGGATTAGGTGAAGGTCCTGCATGCAGTCTAAGAACCTATATAAGCAGTTTGTTTTGGCCATCTGCTCCTTCCAGCAGATGTTCAGGTAATTTAGGTACCCCATGACCACCACCTCTCTTGCCTGAATGGCCTCTGAGAGCCGCTTGGAGAATACCAGGTTTAACCCATCATCCTGATGAGGACATCTGTAGTAGACCCCCCACTACCAAGTCCTTTTCCCCTGGACCCCCCTGTATCCTGACCCACAATATCTCAGTATTCCCCTACTCTACCCCCGCCTTGATGATGGAAGATATGTACCGTATTTTCATGCATATACCCTGCCCACAGGTATAAGCCGTGCCCATGTATACCCCACGGAAAATTGTATTTTTGTAAATAAGTCTGTGTATACACCGCACCTGTGTATTCCCCACAATGGCGTATACACGAGGAGGCGGTGCAGCCCGGCCCACCCTGGCCCCCACGGTGGTGGCAGCACAGTACAGCCCGCCTCAGCCCCTGCGGCAGCAGCAGCGGCGCAGCCCAGCCTGCCCTGGCCCCAGCCCCCGTGGCAGTGGTGCAGCCCAGCCTACCCAGGCCCAGCGGGTAAGCAGCGCAGCCAGCCCCGGCCTCTGCAGCAGCGGCAGAACAGCATAGCCCAGCACAGCCTGCCCTGGCCCCTGCAGCAGTGGCAGCAGCTGCACAGCCCGGCCTGCCCTGGCCCCAGCCCCAGCAATGGCAGTGCAGCCTGCCCTGCCCAGGCCCAGCAGGGAGGCAGCACAGTCTGCCCCGTCCCTTGCAGCAGCAGCAGCAGCACAGCCTGGTGCAGCCTGCCCCACCCCCCCATGGCAGAGGTGGCAGCGGTGCAGCCCGGCCTGCCGTGACCCCGGCCCCCATAGTGATGGTGGTGCAGCCTGGCCTGCCTGGGCCCAGTTGGGAGGCGGCGCAACGCACCCTGGCCCCGGCCCCCGCAGCGGCAGTGGCGGTTCAGCACAGCCCGGCACAGCCCACCCCGGCCCCCACAGGGGAAAAAGTCCACGGATAGCTTGCACCCCTGTATAGCCCACACCCATCCATTTTTTTTGTAAAATTGCGTATACCCCACAGGATATATGCACGAAAATACTGCTCCCTAAAATAGAGAGCTACCCCCTGCCTTTTTTCCCCCACTCTGTCTCACTTATACAACTCATACCCCTCAATGCCTACCACCCAGTCATGAGTAGAATCCCACTATGTTTCCGTTAAGCCGACTAGGTCATACTGGGTGCTAGCAAGTAAGAGTGTGAGCTCCTCCTGCTTATTCCCCATACTCTTGGCATTTGTATAAAGAAATGTTAGCCCCACGATGGGTGCTCTTGGTGCCCCTTTGCTTTGATGTCTAGCGTGCCCCTTAGTGCTTACCTGGTTTGGTCCAGTGCCTTGTTTGTGGCTCGTCAACCCTGGGTTCTTCTCGACCACCAGTTCCCCATTCCCTGTCAAACCTAGACTATCTAGAAAGTGGTGGAGATGAAGGTGTCCCCCTGGAAATTATGTGTATAACTTTTGCATTTTCATTCTCTACAATACTAGTAAACTTAGTTTGGAATAGGCAGCATGTTAATCTCTTTCAAGAATACAAGGTTTTTACTATTGGCTCGAGTGGCAAACTAAGCTTCCACTCCAAGACATTACAAACAATGCAGTTTTAAAAATGGACTGGAGTCTCAAATCACACAAATAGACTCAGTCTTTTTAATAGAATTTTATTTATGGAAAATGCACATTCTTTTCATAGGCATGCAGAAACTCTTTATCTTTTCAATTTCATTAGAGAGCATTTAGAAACTATTTATTTTATATAGTTATCACATCATGGCTGCAGAAATTTGGCTTCATTTCAAATTAAAGTAAACTACTAGTTAAACACAGTTGCACTGATAAGCACACAACTACATATCCAAATGTTTCCATTGATGATGTGCTCTTAAAATAAGAACTCTTCAAGGAGCCAGATCTTCACAAAAGTACCAACCCTTCTCACCCCCTGAAAACCTAGCTTTTTGATAGTTTTCCAAATAAGCACTTAAAATCACTAGTCACAAGTCAATGTCTCTTTTTAAGGTATTAGGTTTTTCTTTTTAAACAAACAAACACATTGCCAACATTTTGGTGTGAACTGTGTGCCTATAAATCAGAAGAGTAATTTGTTAGCTTATTTGTTCTCTACAAAGTACATACATACTCAACCAACTAAAACACTGTTTAGCAAGTTTGCTCAATATTGTTTTACATTAACATATAACACCTTCCAGAGCTGCTCTTGCAGGCTGGTCCAGGTGGTACATGTCATTAGTGTGTCTATTCCATTAAATGTGTGCACTGACAGTCCTGGAACATAACTTCACTTAGGAAGAGCTGAAACACAAAACCAGTTTTAAACAGAATCTTATTCCATATCCAATCCTATTATTAAATAAAATCGTTTTGTGAAAATCAACTGGAGACATCCCGATAAAGAGGAATAACTGTAATGTGATATGTCAGTTCAATTCAATTTCAATTCTATTAAGTATTCTGGCTGAAAGCCATGCTCCCAAAAACAACATAACATACAACCATAAAAAACATACAACCATAATATAAATTTCTAGAATTAACATAATCAAGTACAAATGTGATAAATCAGATCATGAATCTATACAAATATTGTGCATAGGTCCACAATTAAGTCAGTAAAAAACAAATATAGTGATAAAGTTTATCAGTCATTCAACAGTAAAGGAAGTTTAGCGTCGATCACTTCAGCCTTGTAAGCAAAAATTGCAAGACCGTTTACGAAATATGGGCCTGTTTGCTGGAGGAGTCACATTTATTTCTCTCTGTTTGAGAAGTATGTCAATTTCTGCAAGAACGGCAATAAATAATTCTTCCTTATGTTGTTGTATAGAGGACATTCTAAGACATAATGAATAGTGTCATCCAAAACTCCTAGACAGGCTGGACAACATCTTTTAGCCCGTGGAATGGAAAGTCTATGTCCAGCCAAAACAGCTGTGGGCATCTGTTCGGTTCTGAGTCTAGTCAAAGAGGTTCACCATTTATTGTTGAGATCCAGCTGTAAATATCTTTCCCCACACCAATCTAATTTCCAAAGAATATATAGAGGGGTCCTGGCCACTGCAAAATCATTCTGCCTGACAATATCTTGGAACCTCTGGAAAACTCAGACCTTTTCTATGGGAGAGAAGTGTCTTTCATTTTCTTTGACATAACGTCCCATCCCAGAAAATGCAAAAATGCAGGAAAGAAAAGCTAGCTAGGGAGATTGAAGAGTAGGGAGATTACTGAGGTCTTCTATATAGCACAATTTGACCAAACAAGATGGTAGAAAAGGCAGGATTTTAAACCAGAATTCCATCACTCTAATAATAATATTAGTTAACATGAAATCTAATCCCATCTCTAATCTCAAGAAAGAAGTAGAAGTTGAAGTAGGAAGACCCAGAACAGCCCTGAGAAACTTATTCTGAGGTATGTCTACGTCATTACTGGCAGCATAGCTCCATACATCAGCGCCATACAGGATCTGAGACGCAATTTTGGTTTTATATGCTAATATAGGAGCTTGGACTGATCTTCCTGCTGTGGTCTCATAACATTTTTTATAACTACTGTCAATTGGACTGGCCTAGTTTTAACCAACTGAATGTGGTATTTCCATGATGGAAAAGCTGTAAACATCACACCCAAGTACCTATAGGTTCTAACAACTTCTAGTTTGATTTCCCCTATATTCTATGGTATTTCATCTAATGGCTTCCCCAAAACATTATTTTGGATTTATCATAATTTACCTTGAAGTTATTTTGTCCACAACAGCAGTCAAAAGTTGTAATTGCTCTCTGTAATTCGATGGGGGTTCTTGACAGTATGATGGTGTCATCTGCATACACTAAAATAGGGATCAGGGTTGCTAATAATTTGAGGTGATTAAAATGAGCATCCTGCATGTTTCCAATAATGTCATTCATGTAAAGATTAAATAGCAAAGGAGCCACAACACATCCTTGTCTAACTCTTTTTTGCGTCTGAAATTACTGTGTAAATTCGCCCCTCAGGCCCCACCTAAATTTGGCCCATGTATCTTTATGATATTCTATCAACAGCTGCAAAAGGGACAGGTTGAGCCCATAATTTAACAATTTCTCCCAAAGTTTACTTCCATCTATGCTGTCAAAAGCTCTTGACAGATCAACAAATGTAATATACAATGCTGATTTGTGCATTTGCATATATTTATGTCTCAAAAACTGAAGAATAAGTATGCTATCAATCATGGAATATCCATCCCTAAATCCATTTTAATGTTCATATAATATATTTTCTCCTTTTACCCCTCCTATGAGATGGTATAACAAATGATGCCCAAAGATAGTTGAGACGTCTATTAAACACATGGGACTCAGAAAGTCTGCTGAGCAGTAGATGTATTTTCACCACCACTTGGCTCGCGGCCTGGTCCTGTTTGCAGGGCACTCACCCAGGGCTCCACAGCTTCTGTGGTTGACTTACAGTTCACTGTTTTTGGTGGGTTCAGCACCCCTCAGATAGCCGGTCTCAGACTTCTAGGGGAACTTCGGGACTCAGGGCCACAGTGACATTGCTACAGCAGTGACGGGGGCCCTTGGCAGTAGGGCCATTGAGTCTAGCTGTTGCAGCAATGGGTGTCCCAGCTGCCCTGGCCTCTGTTGTTGCTATTGGTGCAGCTGCACCGGTACTCCAGCTCTCGTTACTGCTGTTGTAGGTGCTGCTGTCTTTCTTTCCATTGACAGCCCCTCTGCTGCTCCTAGTGAAGCCAGTGTTCTGGTTATTCTGGCCCTCATTGCTGCTGGTATGGCCACTGCCAGCTCTCTCCCCTCAGCAGCTTTTCCTGCTGTCTCAGCTCACACCAGGCATACAATATTAGAATGAAATAGTTTTCATTCACTACCAATCTGCCCTCCAGGCCCAGCTCCCTGGGCTGCGCTGCACTCCAGCCACCAACACTGCCTTTTGCTCCCACTGATAAGTAACAGTCTCCAGGACAATGGTCACTATGGTGCCGGGTCTCAAGGCAACTTGCTAGCCTCTCCTCTCCAGCAAATGCTTAACAATGATGCAAATGAGCATTAAAGCAGACAAGAGCAGAGGGGACCCTTGGATCTGAGTCCATTCTGTGATATGTCAAACTTCTTAGGTATCACTGTGAAGCGCAGTATTGGGCAACAAATGATTGTTTTGCTTCTAAACAAAAAAGTTCTAACACAACCTATTTTAAACTAAGTTCCTCCTGGTTCCTTATTCCCTTTCTGCCTCACAAATACATACACAGAAACCAGTAAAACTGATCTTGCAACATGGGTTTTCCATTGGGAAAGAGTATTTAATATCAAAATAGTTTGACTCAGAGCTAATTCCTCTGTTTCTAGATTCAGCAAAAATACCTGATGTCCTACAGCAAGAGCACTAATAACTTATAAAGGAGAAATGCAGTGTTCAAGCCTGAAATCCAGGAAGGTAAAACCAAAATTTACAATGACAGTGACCAACAGCAGTATTCCCATCTGAGCCCTCAAACATTTTATATTAAAAGGGTCAGAACAAAGAGAGTATTGCTTGGGTTGGGAGGGGTTTTTTTTAACGTTCTCAGGACATAGCAATCATATAGCAAACTGGTTCCTCGGCAATGATAAAAATCTGGAAATTTTTATCTATAATTTTATTAAAGCTCATTTAAAGTCAATGGTCTGATTCACCGAAAGCCCAATATGGCCCCCATTGCACTCCTATTTAAATGGATGGCAAAAGTCTTATTGGCTTCAAAAGGCAACAGGTTCCTGTCCTAAAAAGTTTTCCCCTATATATACAAAAAAAAAAAGCTCCTCTATGTGATGTAGGGAGAGTTTTCTGACCTTCATTCCCCACCATACTTCTGCCTGCACAGGCCTTTCTGCCTATAGAAAATAATTACAAAAAACCATCAAGTTTTTATGGGGGGTGTCAAACTTGGCTGGCACCTGGGCTAGATCTGGACAACAGTGCTTCTCTCAAGCCGGATCTAGACCTATCAGCAGTAGGGGGTAAGTTGTGGCAGTGGTGGCACAGAGGTTAATGCAGATACCATTTGCCCCACCACCACCAACATACATCCTTAACCAGGCTCGGTGCCTAGGAATTCAGTTGCAGACTCTAACACCCCTCACTCTGCCCCCAAATTCTCAGCTCCTCCACTGTGGGCTGGGTGAAATAGGTCCACAGGCTGGATCTCACCCATGAGCTCTATCCATCATACCTCTGGTTTACATCATGGGCAAACTGTGTTCCACTTATGCTTCAGACCCACTTTGAAGCTATGTAGATGCAAGGCTTTGATAAATGACACTCTCTACATTTAAAAACTACCCCAATAAGTCATTCAAGACACTGATTAAGTTCCTCTCCCCCAGTGAAATTAGTAAGATTTTTGTAGTTGACACAAAAAGAGACAGGACCAGGCCCTGAGAATCTGCTGGAAAGAAAAAAATCTGAAATATATGATGTTGCTCCCCAAATAACTTGGTAAAAAGCATCAGTCCAGGTGTCACAATTAGCTACAGGGATGGGGAAGAAGGAAGGCGCTCACTGCCACAGAATATTATTGAGCCCAAGAGCTTAACAGATTTCAACAAATAGTAGGATGTTAATATGGATATCAACTGCAAAGATTATTTTTAAAAGGAATTCAGAAGGGATACAAATATCCACATTGCAGGCCACTCATTGATCTTTAGTCAATGGAGGCTACAACAACCCTTCCCTAGAGTCATGTTTTTATTCCATACATACAGACTGAGGTGTTTCTTACCCTTTCTTCTGAAGTACTTAGCACTGGACACATTCAGAAACAAGATAGTGTACCAAGGGTCTGATATAGCAAAATAATTTATTTAATTTATTTAAGGGCGTGCTGGCTTTTGCACCGGCATTCACGTAGGCGGAAAGCAGGAGGAAGGGAAGAGCAACAACAGCGGGAAGACCACTTTTTCTAGGAACATGGTGAGTACGCGCAGTGCCACTGCCAGGGGCCTGGCCCCTCCCCCTCCCTCTTCCCAGGTGCTGCCCCCGGAGCACCTCTGACACCGCCACCCAGACCAAGCCCCTGGGGGGCCTGCTGTCCACCTCCCCCATCCTGGCTGGGGGTGGTGGCTGGGCGGGGCTCCCGGGGGTGGGGGTGATGCCTGGGGCATCCCCTGG
>JAGPOW010000290.1:24876957-24895632 GCA_030014935.1 Caiman crocodilus
TTAAAAGATCCCAGCAGTGGTAGTCTTATTTCACTAAAAATCAATTAGATCCCAGGCAAACTTAAAGATCCACCCATGATACTGTAGGATTGGGGACTTCATCCACCCAATTTTCAGCATGTTTCTTTTCAATCTCTTCACAGCAACCTATTTTCTGTTGCTCCTTCGGGTGGTGACTGTTCTGCCTCAGAAGACTTTGCTCTTTATAAAGGCAATGTGACAATGACCGACTTAGGTTTCATTTGAACTATTTTGATAGTGTTACACGGACACTACAGCAACACTGTAGTCCATGCATGAACTACCTGAAAACTTCAGAACATGTAATGGTGAATAATAATTAAAATGGTAAAACAAGATATATTTCTGAAAATGAAGTGATAGATGTGAACATTTCTATTTGGCTATAAAAAAAAAATGATCATGTGGATCACCTAAGAGCTTAACAGAGAGAATGCACTTGTAACCATTCTCAAATATTTAAGAGAAATGTTTTATCAAGTGTATATTTAGACAACACAAATACTGATCTTGTGTTATATTAGGACATGTAGGCACAATAATCTGGGGGGTTTGTAAATGAAAAATGAGTAAGCAACCACATTACTTTCTGACATTCAGAGGCAGCATCTACACAAGATGCTGACTGCAAAATCATTATTGCACAATCATTTAGTACTTGTTTGTACCAGAACTAAATGACTGCACAGGAATCATAGTTACTGTGCAGTAGCTTGTTGCTACTATTGGGTACTGTTGCATCACTTCCTGCCTCGCTATGCTACTGCATAGTAGTCATGAGCTACTATGCAGTCAGCGTCTCGTAGACGTGCCAGAGGGATTTTTTTTTTCACCATTTAAGGTTAGGATTATAAAATCTTGCCCATAGACTTTGTTATGAAAAATAGATCAGATCTGTGGGCCCTAACAGAAAGGCAGAACTGTCCTTTATTGCTTTGAAATCACTCCAATCCAAGCAGCTTGCATCAGAACCCCTTGAAGGTACTTTCCCACAAGAAAATATTTGAAGACAGATAAATTGCTGAAATTCTCTTATGACTTCCACTCCAAATGTACATGATTTTTCATTAAGTAAATTCAATCCCTTCTGTATTATAACACTATTCAGTAACAATGATGTGGTGATCACTTTACAAAGTCACTAAAATTCAGGAAACACACAGCTGTACCTTCGTAACATATGGCAACACAACAGTTCCTAAACTGGCTTGTGCTTAGATAAAAATAGCTAGCTGAACCTGAGAGGTAGGAGGTTTTGCTAACCAGCAGAGGAAGACTCTTTGAGATGATTTTAGCCATGGTGTCTCCAGTGACTGAAGATGTACAACCCCAAATACTCAAATCAGGCTGTCCATTAAAAGTATTTCTTGGTTTTCTGCCAGTGCAAAACACTCATACACCAGCCATAAAATTATCTTAGCCATGTTCTTGAAGGCAATCACACAGAGTTCAATAAGAGGACAAGAGTCACTTGTGTGGACAAGCCAAAGTCCAGGTCTTCCCTACAACCTTTTGCTGGAACAGCTGTATTGATCAGACATGTAATAGGATGGGATCTACAATCAAAACTCTCTGTCAGCAAAAAAATCTATTATGTGGACCCAGTTATACTGATAAAGTTTGGTTTGTGCCAAATTTGATGGGACTGGAATAAGCCATTATAGCAAAAGTACAGTATAAGCTATGTATATGTTAGGAGCACTTTTATCAGTGTAGTATAAGGATACATCACTAGTGGCAGCCTTTCAGAGGTCTCAGCCAGTGAAATTATTCAGCCAGGAGTGCACTGTGGTGTCAGTGGAATTGTTTATGTAAATATGTAAGCCAAACTTAGACCAGCATGAAAAATATGTCATTTGATTCTTTTTTCCCCTGATTAATTCATGCATCATGACATTTTAATGACACATTAATATACCAGTATCACTCACCCTACTGAAAGGAAAGGTCCTGTCAATATTTGTACTATAAGATTTGGAGTCCAGCCATTGCAAATTCAATTCAATTGAAAATTAACTTTAAAAAGTTGCAATCTTGGAACCACCTTTTCCCCGACATGTTTTAAGAAACCCACTCCACCATTTTTTTTCCTTTCGGGAAACCATCTTGTCTGACAATAAATGGAATTCTTTATACCAGAAGCAGGGATTTTTTATGTTATCTTTCATTGGATCAACTGTAGACTTGGGAAAGCTGTTGGACAGGTGTTTGGCTATCAAGTTCCTGAGGTACCCAACGAAGGACACATGATGCCTGAAAGCTTGTCCAGCAGCTACCCCAACCATACAGTTGTTACAATAAGACATATCACAAAAAATACCCCCTGCCTCAAATATATTGAAATTGCCTTTTGTACACTTCCTGGACCATCACAGCTACAACACTGCAAATCCTTCTACAGTGCTGAGAGTACCAGGCAGGAGACAAACAAATGAGTAGCTGAAGGTTATACAGACTTGTGACTTTGGATCAGGGTTGGAGAATGTTCATTAGTTTAGACTTAGCTTTCTTTCCTGATTCATACGGTTGCTACTTTAACTAACAGGGTTACTTGTAAATGATTTAAAAAATGATTCATTCAGGTTATCCGGGCAAGAGAAAGCTGCTGGCTCTCTTATTGTGGCCTCTGGACAGGGCAGCAAAATTATTTCCTATACAGACTATGGCATGACGAGCTGTTGCTTCTATGACTTGTTTCTGTCACCTGCTAGTATCAGGCTGGCTATACTAGCTTTACATGCTTTGCGTGTGATGTTACTAGCTTTGCATGTGATGTTGCTTTCTGTCAACTAGTGCAAAAAAAAAGGGGGGGGTTGGGGGTGTAAAGGAATTTTTATTAGTAAAACAACAAGAATTCCCTCATATCTACTGGTAAAGGCACTTGTGCTTGAAACAATGTTCATATTTCTAGTCCCCAGGTATGTGCAAGTGCATACTACCTAGAAACTTAAATGCATCCATTATCCCCATTTTATAGGGTAAAAAATTATAAAGTGGCTAAGTAGTTTAATAAAGGTCAGACAGCAAGTCTATCATAGTCCAGGAAGAAAATACAATCAGACAACTAGCCCCTTGTTCAAACTACTTAACAAAATTAATAATAAAAAACAAAAGTTGGGAAGGGAGAAAACTCATGTAATGAGACTTAACAATAATGCTTGAAACCACAGAAAAACTCTCTTAAGAAATCATAAAGTACAATTGTACACCCTAAATGTACAATAAGACAAAAGGACTTATTGCATTAATGATAATTACAGTAAGATGACTACACAAAGACTGAGATGATTAAAATACCATAAACATTAATCCTTTTGGGGTCTTTTCCAACTACCAATGTTAGTGCTAAAACCACCAGAGTATATCCTGGTTGCATACACCAGTTTCCATTATAAGGAACGCCATGTATAGCCACATTATGGTTCACAGATTTAGGAATGAGGGTAGGGAAGCAGCAACATAATTGAAACCCAACACAAATACTTTGATTATGCAGGAAGTAAATTCCAAAACCAAAGCACAAAAGCCAGAAGTTACTCCACAATTAGGCATGGGACTTCCACAATGAGTCACTGTGGGGTGACACTTTAATGTTCTCTGTCATTATTTGTTAGACTCAGGTAAGGGAGAATTAATCCTTTACAGGCAGTTTCTCTGCTTTTGGGAGTTTGCTTAGGATCCCTAACATGTAAGTGGTCTTTTTGTTATGTGGATGTTAAACCACACGTCAGGATGAATCACATTTTGTGGTAGGGCTATGAAGACTCCCATCACTAGGCACACACAGAACTATCAATCATTTCTATTTACTTTGAAGCACAAATCTGAAGTTACTTAAACTAAGTTACACTATTTGTCAGGACTTTCTCTAAGTAAAACAACAGTTGTTTAAGATATAGCTCAAGATGTGATGGACAGAAAAAAAGTTTTGAATCATAGAAATAGAGGAACCTGAAATTCTGACAAAACAAGAAAATTAAAAAATTATATAAGAAGTAGGGTTTTCCTCTTGATCATCAATGTCAATGGAAGATAATATTAACTCTGACAGTCCTGCCTAGCCTCCCTGTTCCTTTCAAATGCCAAATACACTAATATTGCACCAATTTCCACTACTTTGACTCACCTTGATAGCAATATATTCCGCAATAATCTCAGTGATGTCATTTCATCTGTTACGGAGTATGGATTTTCTAAAGTCCCTAAGTGACCAAATTCCATTTAAAAGAAGTGACACAGACCCAGATTTTGTTTTGTTTTTACTTAGAGACTTACTTACCTACATCTTCAAATACCTATTTATCTTTAAAAGTATGGCCCCATTGCTAACATACTTAAAGGAATGTATGCACCTAATGTCCACTGATTTTGAAAAGGAGATTTAAGCTAATAAATCAACCAGGCACTTAAAAAAATATTACCATGAAGATCTTGCTGAAGTTGGATCAGAACATCAGGAACTGGTCCATTCCCTTGAAGTTTGAAAAATGATTATAAAACTTTTGACAGTCAACATACATATGGGATTGGAAGATGTAAAGTAAACTATCCTGTTTATATTTGTTTTGTGGACAATCTTCAGGCATTTTTGGTAAATCATAGATCCATTCTAGTGAAAATCTCCCATTAAAATCAATCCTTAACTGTTAAACTGAGCTTCCAGAAATCCATTTGGCTTCTACAAGTCATATTACATCGAGTGCTAACTTTAAGTCAATAAAAGCATTCACAACACTATGCATTTTAGCAGAAACTTATATTGATTTTCAACACAGGGTAGATTAATGTTGCAGCTAGCTGGTAGATTGAAATGAAGTGGGATATGAAAGCTTCAGAAAGTGCTGGTTTCACAAAATGTTTATGATATAACTGAAATTTCCCTGTTTCCCCAATTATATAAAATGCTTATTGTGGAAAGCATGGGAGATAGCTGTATTATTTTTATGAACATTGTAATCACCACTGAATATGAAGATGCCTACTACATGCACGCAAAGAGTTAACTTAGTCACAAGGGGTTTATCCATCTGCAGGAATTCAGACAATGGCTGCAGACAGTCCAATCCCTGATATTTAACAAACAATACAACAATGTAGAGTTGGTGTTTTGTCTAAGCCCAAGGGGAAGCACAACCACCCCCAGTGTAGGACAGTACCACAGCCCAAACAGAACAATGGAGACTACTAGCCAAAGACTATTGACTTGCTAATGATGCTGATCTGCTGTCATGCACACAAGGGTCAGAGAAAGGAAAAGCCCTAGGAGGAAGACAGGAAGAGACAAAGGTGTTGGAAATCTACTATTAAAAGGAGAGATCAGCAAGGAGAGACTGGGATGGACCAGAAACAGAAGACAAAACTAAACAGCTGCATAGCACATGCTGAAAGATCCTGGACTTCCTGAAAGACACCCAAAGCACTCTCAGGAGTGGGGAGGAAACCAAGACATTGGGCGCATCTACACATCTTCATAGAGATGTGCTACAGTGACATAGTGATCACGTGAGTCTACATGTGACTTTACCATAGCAGCACACTCCCCCATTTTAGTGCTCTGCTACATGAAGTAGAGGCAAAAACTAACCATAAGCTGCACACACGGCACAGTATGGCCAGTTATCGTGCTGTGTTTTAGTACTTCCAAAATGAAGTATTAAAGCTCAGAGCAGTAATAATGTCACTGTAGATGCCCCAGTGTCTTGCATGCAGGTATTTATTTTTCTATAGTCCTTTGTGATCTGTCTAGGGGCAAATGTATGTGTGGTTCAGAAGTTTTTCAGCAAAGTGTGTGTATCCTTTGCTTGAACTGTCACATCATCTTTCAAGATACCCATGAAATGAAGAGCTGCTGAGGGGACTTAGATAGTGAGGATTCTTATAGGGTTAGTACTAGCCCTGAAGCCTTCTGCAACCCAAGAAATGGCATCAGTATTGGAGTGTGGCTGCAAGGACAGATGTAGAGCCTGTATCTGGATGCTGCTCAGACCTACTAAGCTTAAAGGACACATGAGAATAAAAGACAAGATCTGATACAGCTGTTTGGTAACCATTCATGTTGGGGAGCTTAGCCAGGGATGTAACACTTTTAAAGAGAGGTGAAAAAATAGTGTTCAGAATAAGAGGTTTCTTGGCCAGAACAGATAGATAACAGCAGTACCAAGGTAGATGCTCACAGTAGGTGTCTCATCACTAGGTTGTGGGGTAGCAGGTAATACTGTTTTTTTGTAGCAAATGACTACCCTGGGATACCTGTCAACACTAGGAGTGAGCAAAACGGGCCATATTTGATTGGGATTCAGCCTGAATCAGGCACAGTGATTCATTTCACTGATTCGGATCACTGTCCCAGACTTGATTTGGCTGAATCCAAACCTGAAGATTTGATACTGATTCTGAGAATCAGCGATTCAGCCATAGACACAACTTTAAATGTTTTTTCTACATATCTCAAGGTACCAGGTGCAGCTCATGAATGCTACAATGGTGAGGCAGATGGAGCATCCCACAGGAGTGCAGGGGGGAACCTGCATGCTTGGCAGTGAACCTGGAGTTGGACTGGAAGTCCTTCTGCAATTGGCCACGCAGGGACCCCAGGTGCTCCCCCAGACCCAGGGGGCACCAGTCACCAAGCCAGGAGGGTGCAAGGGGGGCCCCTGCATACTCCCCAGAGGACCCAAAAGTTGTTCTGGTCTACTTGCAGTTCTGCTACCCAGCACACTGGGGAGCCTCCCACACTCCTGTGGGACGCTCCATCCATCCCACCATCGCAACACTCATGAGCTGCCTGGTACCTTGAGGTATATAGAAAAAATATTTAAAGCTGTGTCCATGTCCAAATTGTCAAATCTGTCCAAATCAATTCAGAGGGTTTCAATTCAATTCAGAGAGATTAAAGGGTCTCCTGATTCAATTCAGAGACTTGGCCACTGAATCAGGCCGAATCGAATTAGCCACCGAAGGTTCATACAGCCTTAGTGAATGCACAACACTAATGCTTGTGTAGTTTTACATTATTTTTTCCCCAGGGCTATGCTATACTGGATTCCAACAAATTACATGAGTAGAGGGCTGTTTGTTGTGTTTGTATAAAAACAGCATAACATATCTAGGAGAATAATTAGTGTTATTTCAAGACATAAACCAGGAATAGCCAGTTGAGGTAATTGTTCTCAATCATAGAGTGATGGAAACTGGCTAACTACAGAGTTGGTCTAGGTCTAAGCCCTCTAAAAAGGACAGCATGGGCCACATTTATAGTAAGTGATAGAGACTTGGTAGCAAAATATGTTGACACACTTGTCATGACAGGCTGGCAGGAAACATTCCTTCATGTCAATCTTTCAAAGTGCAAATGGAGGTTGACTTCCAGCCTCTACAGTTTATTTCAAAATGCCTTACCACGTTTGTATGGGCAGCCAGTTCAATCCTACTCAATGATGAGTTTGACAATGTTTGTCATTCCCCCGTATTACATCTTTTTAGTCTTGTCACTTAGTGGCATTACAGATGGTGGAAAAAGGCTCGCTTACGGATCTCATGTTTGCTTGAACTGAAATGAGAGACCTATATAACCAAACACTTGGCACATTCTTAAGGTCAGTCCTGACCTGGTACATTCTGGGAGTCTCTCACCTTCTGAAGCATTCGACAAAGACAGGATGCTATATTTCATATCACTTTAAATATTTGTATTTGAATTGGTGGGTCCCAAAAAGATACAACAGAAGAGGCAGCAGATATTCTTAGCTGAAATCTACAACATTTCTTAAAGAACAAGACAAGTACCTGGCACAGGAAAAAAATTAAGACCTTTTTAGGCATAAAAAGATGAACATGACCAAGGAATATTTAACTTTTTTTATTTAGTTTTGAAAGCTTCCTCAGATAAACATGCTTTCCAGGAATAGTTCCTTTCGTGTTTAAAAAGATGAAATGGCTATGGGCATCAACAATGATTTTAGACAGAGGTTACTATGAAAATGCTTGTTTGTCAAATTTTCATCTTGTGGGAAACATTTATCTTAGGACTGGATGAATTTTCTCAGTGAATGGTCTGTTGTCTGAAAACACAATTGCAAATCAACTGAAAATGTTGTGAATTCAAGGCAACTGAAAATGTTTGTGAATTCAGGCTGAATTCACCAAATAGTTTTGGTCCAATAAACAATGGAAACAGTGAAATGCATTGTTCTGACATTTCTGAAACAAACCATTTCACTGTTTCAGATAGATCCAAGGCACTATATCCAACCTCTGTTAGAAGTCAAAACTATAGGCAGGCTTTAGCACTGCCCACCCAATCTTCTCCACCCCAACCTAGCCCTGATTATCTAGGTGGGCCTGGCTGCCAGCAGCCTAACTACCCCCAGATGGCCCCACTTACCCAAATGTGTGGATGTCTAGATACTAGCCGCTGACCCCACATTATTCCTCGGGCTACTCAGAGCACAGATGCCTCCCTGGATAGTGCCTCTATACCTAGTTCCTCTATGCAGGCCAGGTCCAATTGCCAGCTCCTGACTCCAGAACAGATCCTCATTTCCTGACCTTGCCTGCTCATGACTCCAGTGCTGCGCCCCAATTATCCACATCCGCATTGTCCCCTGACACCCCCCAGCTATAAGGACCCCCAGCTTTAGGTTTAACATCCCCCATCTGCTCAATTCAGAAGAAGATTTGAACTGATCTCTTCCACTTCCCAGGACAATGCCCTAACCTCCAAACTGTAGGATACTCTGGAGTGAAAAAAATCTCAGTCTTTCTCTCTCATGTGGAGCTGTTCTATTTCACACACAAAACTTAAATATCCATTGGGAAAGTGAGACAGAATTATTCTATAACCCACAACCATAGAACGTATTTAGTAAATGAGCACTGGAGTTTCAGTTCTAAACCCAAGGCATAGATAAGTATTGCATACAAAGTGCAAAAGCTTCAGTGGGAGAGATGGAGAGCTCTGATTCGTATGGTCCAGTGCTGGAAAATTCTGCTGGGGAATATTCTTATCACTGGGAACAAAAGGAAAAGCACCATAATACCTTCTTCTCGGTTTTGTGATCTAGCCCTTTGCTTATAATCAAAATGTGTGAGAATAAAACAATTTGCTTCAAGTCAAAAAGTATTTGCTTTGAATGAATTTTATTTGTGAATACGTGAATTTATTTGTGAATACGTGACCAGCCAGTTTTTGAACTGAAAACGAAAGTAGATGACCATCTGGATAAAGACATAAATATATTTTAGTCACTGAATTTAAGATAATGGATTCATTAAGATTCCATGTGAAAGTGATCAAATTAGCAGCAAGAAATCAGAGTTAATATTAGCTCACAAGAACCAAGGAAGCATCATGTGACAATAGTAGTAGTCATAGGGCACTGATCTTACACAAGTTCAGCTAATAGCAAAACAGAGCAGAGAAGTTCAAACAACAGTTTAACCAATACACTTTATAATCTTGCAGTGCTATTAGTCTGAATAATATATAATGCTACTAAGTAATAAATCACATTGCAGCCTTAAATCTGAATCTCAGATCAACTCTTTAGCTATTAAGCTCCTGATATGGGCTAGCAGCCAGATGTTTATAAACTCTTTTCAGATTACAGTTTAGTTACGGTTACAGGGTTAAACAATATACTCTCATTTAGCCCTTCAGCTGGCTAGATTAACCATTATTTATCACTATACTAGGCATATGCACCCTGCTGGTTGCTACTGTCCAGTGCCAAGTCATCTATTTCCCTGCTACTGCTAGGCAGGGGCTGCTCCATTCATTCTCCAGACAGCCTCCTTTCAAGTGAGCATTACAGGCTGAACAGACCTCATTGTTGGAATTCTATTTACACCACCTTTTTTTGTTACTATGCTTGTGAAAGGAAACAACAGGAGATGGAGAGTAGATGGACTGCTAACACATCAGACCAGAAGTCAACAACCCACAGTGCTTTGAAGTTATATGCACAGTAAACACAGAAACTATATAAATATGTACAATAACTTGGTGGTCTAAGTTCAGTTCCCTGTAGACATGTGTATCTATATCACAAAAATCACCATCATAATTGGCAGTAACTGGCAACCTTCCCATACATTTACAAAGAATTGTAGTGTAATTGTTCACCCAGTTCCCATTGATTCTAATGGGATTTGGTTGGATAAATCCCCATGTAACTCTTTGAAAATGTAGGCAGTCTCAGCACAGAGGTGAAAAATTGAACATTAAGACAGAATACAGTCCCTTCAGAGCCAAGTTAAAAATGCATTGGCAGGGCCGGTAAGAGAAACTCACACCAGCCATGCTGGACCTAGCTGTAGGACTAAAATTTAGCTCTCTGCAAAGGATCAGTACAGGGCATACACACCTTATGGACCAAGGCCCCAATTTAGCTGTCCACTCCTTTCAACAAAGCACATAAGTATCTTTTGAACTTTGAATTAGTGTTAAAATCCCACTGGCTTCAGCAGCACTTAAACATGTGCTTTGATGTGCTGGGATAGGTGTAACAATATGTCGAAACACTTGACTGAATTGGGTGTCAGGTGGTTCATATAGCCAGTGCTGGCCATATGCATTGGTGTCATTTAGGAATTTCTTTTTTCAGGTTTTAGCTCAAACCCTTTCATGTACTTATTGTATACCCATCTATATACCCAATTAATGTATTACACTATAATTACTCTCTAACCCTGCTGTGGCTTTTTACCAAGGCGTGTAGCACTCCAATGTGCATTACAACCCTCCATCAGCTTCGTTCAATAGATTTCTGCTCTGGTTACCTACCAGCTTACACGTTCCTTTCCTGGGCCTTCCTTCACACAGTGCCACTATGACAGCTCCCAGCTTTACTTCAGGTCATGCCTCTCACTTTTCTTTCCCCTATCCTGTCTCTTTTCATCGTTGTCTTGGCCAGCTGACCAGTCAGAGCCAGCCAAGGGGAACGGTGTTTAATTAAGCAGATGTCAGGCGGGCTGGCGGATGGAGAGGCAAAACAGTGTATTGGTTTTAAAATAGATTTTACTTACACCACTGGTGACCGCGATGCAGGCTGTATGCTCACTTGCGTAGTTACAATTTGGGTTACCGCATTGAGTGTACAGACAAAAGTGCGCAGGGAAGGGGTACATTGGGAGGCTGCTGATGGGGAGTCATTGGTGGGGGATCAGTCTACCAAAGTCACTCTGCCACGTGTTCAGAGCTCTTTGCGACGTGCTCAGAGCTCTGCAAGGTCTTTCCTGCAATGTGGTCAGAGTTCGCTCCACTCCAACTTGGGCAGATACTGAGCAGACTTTTATACCTTTAGAGTAGCCAATGAAAATTTGCCAAGTAGGAATATTTAATTAGGCGGAACATACCAAATCTAGAACAATGCCAATCATACAGAGGGGTGGTTTCAATGCCAATCATATGGAGGGGTGGTCTATTGTGTCAGGGACACTCACTTGATTTGGGTTGTGACAATCATAATAGCCTGGCAACCTTTTAAAACATAGGTCTCAGATCTGCAAAGACTCCTGCATATGCAATTTTACTCCCATGAGAAATCTGATTGACCGCAAAGTGGTGCAAAATGATACCTATGTGTTAACTTTTCTGGGGTCAAGGCCTTAAACAGAGAAAGCAAAAATATTATATACAATTCTGAACTCAGCCTCAGCGCTCCACTTGCCCCCTTGCAAGCCTGTTTTATGTTCAACTCCAGCTCTGCCAAAGACACATACCCCTTGTCATCAGTGCGGCTCTTCCATTTAAACTACTTTGTACCTCCGCTTTTCCTCTCTACTGCCTCCCAACTTTTCTGCTCCTTTAGCTCTTACTGAAATTACAAAAGCTTGTGATAGAGAGTAGGGCTGTGCAAAGCCTCGGTCCCCGATTTGATGCAGCGGAGATTCAGCCCAATTCAGTGGCCGAATTTCCGAAACCAAATTGAATCAGGAGACCTTTTAATTTCTCCAATTCAAATCATCTCTCTGAATTGATTCGGGTTATTGGGAATGATTCGATGATTCAGACATAGACACAGCTTTAAATGTTTTTTCTACATACCTCAAGGTATCAGACAGCTCGTGAATGCTGCAATGGTGGGGCAGATGGAGTGTCCCACAGGAACATGGGGGGCTCCCCAGCATGCTCGGCAGCAGACCCAGAAGTGGACCAGAAGCACTTCTGGTCCATTTTCTAGGTCTGCCAGAGAGCATGCAGAGGGCCTCCCTGTGCTCCTCCAGCTTAGTGACTGGTGCCTCCTGGGTCTGGGGGGTCACCCAGGGTCCCCCCACAGCCAATTGCCAAGCCAGGAGGGTGCAGGGGGTTCCCCAGAGCACTTGGCAGCAGACCTGGAAGTGGACCAGAAGTACTTCCTGTCCACTTCCGCCCCCTCGCCTGCATTCCTGTGAGATGCTGTAGCTGCCCCACCATCGCAGTGTTCATGAGCCATGCCCGGTACCTCGAGGTATGTAGAAATGTTGGCTACAAATGTCGAATTTGAGAACCCTAAAATTCTGGTTTATTAGGTGGATTGAAACACTGTAATAAAGTTAAATCATAAACCTTGGGGCTGGTCCCCACGCACACACACACACACGCACACACACAGTAGTGAACTACAAGAGTCAGGTATACCTATCCCACAGGCGCTGGAGTCTGCCGTCAATGGCCAGGCGAGGCTTCTTTCAGCGTGGTGTTATCCTCCAGAAGGGGACCCCCTTCTGTCAGCTGGCTAGTCCTTCTGGCTGGATAGGTCAGGTGCTGGTCAAGTTGGAGATCAAGAGGGTGCCGCTGAGTGTCACTTTTCGCTACTTTTTATCTGTCCTTGGCAGACTTTAGTGACTCTCCAGTTTTCAGGTTTGCCCAATCTAGTGGTCGTTGGCCCCCGTGGGACTTCCCCCTCAGTGGCTACTGGATGGCATATGTCAGCCTCAGGGGTTGTCCGCATGTACATGCAGGTTTGGGAGTCCGTTGATGAATTTTGAATAGGGCTCTGGGAGCGGTCAATCTGGAGATATTCAGCCCAAAAGTTGGTCCCCAGTGTTGATTAACTCAGACCAGAGCTTTTAGCCCTTGAACAGTGAAGTTTAGAGAATTCCCGGTTGCTACATTTCTATTGATTCCTATTGATTCCTTCCATTGGTTGATCTGCGGTTTCCCTAGGTGTTAATTGCTGCCTGCTACTGTGTTACGCATTCAATCACTGATTCACTAGCTGTTTCAGGGGCCCACCCGATACAGGGAAGCAGCAGTTTGATTCCTGCCCTTGTTAACATTGTTACAATGTCTAACTTACTTCTGAAACTAAACACATTTAGTTAAAAGGTGAGGAGTATAAAATATAAGCTACAAGAGTAATGCCATGGCACATAAATAGATAAAAAATACCAAAATACAAGGGGAAATACAAAATACACACATACAAACTTTAAAACACAATTCCTTATCTTATACTGAAAGAAAGAGGAAGGAAGAAAAGGTAGAAGAAGAGAAACATATCCAAGGAGAGCAAATGCAGGCAAGAGGAAAGGGGGGCTTTCTACTACAAAAAAAACATTTAAAGCTGTGTCTACAGCTGAATCACTGATTCTCTGAATCAGCATTAAATCTTCAGATTTAGATTCAGCCAAATCAAATTGGGGACAGTGATCTAAATCAATTAATGGAATCTCTGTCCCCAGTTCGGGCCAAATCTGAATACAGTTAGGGTGACCAGAATCTGGAACCAACTTCCTAGGGAAGTGGTCCTTGCCTTTACCTTGGGCAAATTAAAAAAGAAGTTAGATGATCACTTGTCTGGGGTCTTGTGAACCCAGCATTCATTCCTGCCTGTGACGGGTCAGTCTAGATGATCTGATCAGGTCCCTCCTGACCCTAGCTACAATGAAACTGTGAAACTATGAATCTGAATTGAACATGGCCCATTTAGCACACCCCTAATAGCCAGCTCTCCCTCTCTAATATAGTTAGTTAATAAATAAATAAAAGAGAGAGAGCTCTAGATATATATATATCTATCTATCACAAGCTTTTGTGATATATTTGTGTGCATACTAATGGTGCTAGCACTACGTGGCACTCCAGAAAGGATCACAAGGCACCCCAAGGTAGCACAGCACCCTGGTTGAGAATCAGTGGTCTGTCACAAGCTTTTGTGAGCTGAACCTCACTTCATCCGATGCTGTATGTGCGTGCATGTGTTGACAATTAGTGGCCTAGCACCAGCTTTTGTGAACTAAACCTTACTTCATCTGATGGGGAGGTGCACGTGTGCACGTGTAAGGTACAGGCAACGATGGGTGGGGGTGGATGTGTGTGGCGTGGAAAGGGTTTTCTTTAATACACAGTGGACATGCCTACAAGACACTTAACTGAGCAGTAGCCTAGTTTACTGTGCAGTAAGCACATACATCTACACTGTGCAGATTCTGTGCAATAATGCACATGTAGATGCAATCTAGGAGCAAATTTCCTCCTAGGTCAGCCCTGCCACTAAGAGATGAGCTTGAGGCTAGCCCCAGGACTCCGGGTTTTAATTAGCATTCAAGCATGGGGATGCTGATCCATGAGATGCTGAAGTACAGTAGTTACTATGCTACAAAATACTTGATTAATAAAGTCTGCTCAGAATGTGCTGTAATTATAGCATGTCAGAGCAGCCTCATTGCTCGTGTATAGGTGCCCAATAATAACAATGAAGAATTAGCCTCTTCTACCAAACTTACCTTCCTGTTGGTAAATGCTAGCACATTGATTCTCCATGGAGGTGCTGCAGCACCCAGGCATGGTGTGAAATCCTTTAAATTCACACTGTTATGTGTGCAAATACCTACTCCTACAAATGATTCACAAGGTAACCCAGAGATTTCAAATAGGAATCTATAGTGTCAAAAACAATCTGGCCTTTTGTGGTTTTTCTGAGTTATTTGCAACAGCATCGCTCTGTGTTTTTTCCCCATAGTCAAAAAACATGGAGTCAAATTAGTTTATGAAGTGTGGTGCCATTAAATTCAGAAAAGTTATGGAGGGTTGCCTTAAGTCTTAAAGGGTTGAGAACCACTGAGCTGGTAGGATTAGTCTCATAATATGTCTAAAGCAGTGTTTCCTAACCATGCTGGACCTGCTCCCACAGCCTGAGAGCCTTGGAGCAGTATTTTCCTGGGTGTATGTGTCTTTGTGTCCAACCATGTACTTTTCTTTTTTCTTTCTTCTCTGACCATTCCTTTGTTTCCAGCACTTAGAATTTAGATGCATTCCCACAGGACTGTGCAAACTCTTGTGGGTGAGAAACACTGCACTAAACTAGGCCAGCAGTATGTTTTGAACTGATACTAGGTGCATCTACACATGCACTTGACCTGAGATCAGTTTACTTGCAAGTAAACTACTTGTGAGTAAACATTCCTAGGCAGGTATCTACACGTGCAGGGACTTGGCAGCAGATTTGCTGCTCTTAGCACCAAACTGCTGCCACTTCCTGCAGCCCTGCAATGGGCCCCTGTTGCCATGGCTCTGGCTGCACCTGGCAGCAGCCAAAAGTCCTCTTGAAAAGGCAATCCTGCACTCTGCTCTCTGGCCATCCACTTCCCTGGCCAGGCACAGCATAGACAGTGCAGGGGCAGCATGTGGCAGCTCTCTACTTGCCAACTCTCCCTTCCGTGCTATGGCTACTCCAGCCCCTGCCTCTGGCAGTGATGACCAGCACTCCAGGCTCCTGCTGACCACTTGCAGCAACCACTTGCCCTGCCCCACTGCACCATCCCAGGGCTGCCGCCATTGCCACGCAGCTGCCACCTGGACCCCATCTGACTGGCCAAACCCTGGCAGGAATGCTGATGTGCTGCTGGATGCCACCATCAGACCTCCTCACCCTCTTGGGCCTCCAGCCCTGCCACCTCTGGGCCTTGCGGAGCAGCCAGGACTGGTGGGTACACATCATCCAGGAGACCTGGGATGACAAGCAATGACTGGAGGCATTCAGGATGACCTGAGCCACCTTCTGGGATCTCCTCAAGCAGCTTCAGTCATACCTGGAGCAGCAGGACATTGCCATGACATTGCTGCCCAGCCTCAGATCGGGGGTTAGACATGCACAGATGGCCAGAGACCATGTTAAGTCGACCTGGCAAGCCTGCACCCAGGTGACCACCATCCCAGCCACCCACCCCTCATTGCTCTCCTGGGGCCGGCGGGCCGTTGGGTGCTGGCCACAGGCAGCCTGCCTTCTTATATATTAAAACATAAAAGATCACTGACATTTTATTTAACTCTTACTCATGGCAGAATAACTAGTAAATAATTTAAAGAAATGTTCAGTCTGCATGTGTAAACATCTCTACAGTCAAAATACTTAATGATTTATTGTACTACACTGAACAGTGCAGTATTCTTCTCAGTAAGTTAAATAGTACTCTGTACAATAAATAAAGTTTACCCATCTCTCTCCAGAAGTCAAAGATGAAGAAATCTATTCAGCCTCCACAAGAGAAGATAGAGGGGATCTGGTGGCCATCTATAAACTCACTGGGTGGGGGGTGGAGACCAGCAGAAAATAGGCGAGGCTCTGTTCCCTGAGCACCACCTGGGATAACAAGGAATAATGGCCACACATTGATTGAGATCAGGTTCAGGCTTGATATCAGGAGACATTACTTTCCAGTTAGGGCTGCCAGGCTCTGGAATGATCTCCCAAGTGAGGTGGTGTTTTCCCTTACCTTGGGGGTCTTCAGGAAGAGGTTGGATAGATATCTGGCTGGGGTATTATGGTCCCAGCACTCATTCCTGCCCAGGGCAGGGGTTTGGACTTGATGATCCATTCAGGTCCCTTCCGACCCTTAAAACTATGAAACATATCCTAATCAAGATTTTTACATGCGCATGTGTGTATGGGTAAGCAAAAATACTGATATCTATTACACACATACATATTTGTCTATGTGCCTGGGTTCTGTAACTGGGGGGAAATACTAATTTTTCTCAGCAGTGTCTAGAGTTTAAGGGTAGCATTTTGTTACTGGCTCATTTCCCACTTTTCTTTTCATTACAGTGGATTTCCGTTTACCCCATCAGATTTAGTTGTGCTACATATATCAAAAAACAAAAGAAAACAAGACAACACCTATTCTAAAATATCTCCTGCTGAAACTGAGCATCCTTCTCTGTTAATGCGCCCTGTGAATAATCCAGCAGGGGGCACTCCAAGAGCAGTGCACTTGATTTCTGGAAGATGCTATATGCATCATATTCCTGGACCACTTTAAAATGTTTGTTGTAAGCCTGTTGTCAATAAAGTAGAAGTAGTTCTCTTACTATACCAGAGCTTGCATATTCATTCTGTGCCAAAAACATGCTCTTACAAAAGCTTCCAGTGCAACACTGGGGCTTAAGCACAACTCACTAAGCAAAATTACAATTATATTTGACAGGTTAAGTCTCATATTTGAATTATATGCATCGCTGTTAAATTGATGTAGTATGTTTACACAGGGAAACCTGGAAGGCTGTTTTACTTTAATGAAGCAAATAGCTTTTTTAAGGATATATATTTGTCTTTTTTATTTATGGCTAGACAACCTTTTAGCTTTGTGGAAAACAAGGTAATTAAAGGGCCATACTTCACATAGTTCATTTAGGAACAAACATTCTTAGGACTTTTGATAAATCTATGTTTCTGAGAAGGAAACAACCTACATGTGTATTGGCAGGTATCTGTGATGCTGAGTTGGATGCAGGCCAAGAAGTCTTTACTTTTCAAATGGAAAACAGTCAGCATGAACCAATAGTGCACTCTGATCCTTTCCCTTATAACTATTCTCTCTCTTCTGAGAGCACCACATAAATTCAGACCTAGGTCCTGACTTCCACAAAGTTGAAAATATTAGTTGTACCTAGGGTTTTAGTCTGACATGTTGCAAAAAAAGTACCAGTGGAGAGAAGTAGATTTATACTTGCATGTGTATCTGGGTTTGAGTCTGAATTGCATTAGACTAATGTTAGTATTCATGCCACATGACAACCCATACATGTCACAAAAATATTGCTCTCAAATATGTAAAAAGATCACCTCTCAAGTTTCCATCATCAACTAAAAAGGGACTTCTTGGAACATCCAGCCCAAGTTTTTGCTAATGCAGGCAGAAATTTTGCTTATAAATCATAAAAGCAACTATCCTTGGATTCTACAAATGGGTCTCTTCCTTATTCTATAAACTGGAACACAGTTTATCTGTTAGGCTATGCAATGGGCTTAGGATTCAGACTTTAGCATGAATTAGTTAATGAATTGTGCATAACAGTAATGTAAGGAGGAAAAATAAATATCATCTTTTTCATTTTATAGATGGGGAACCAATACAGAAAGCTTAAGGCTTCTTCCAGCTTTTTATTTAGCCAGGGATATATTCAAATCTGAGACCTTGAATCTTTCAAACTTTCAAAATTCAAAGCAAATTAGGGTTTCTGTCTTTAGTCTTGAATTCTCTTTGTTCAGAATTGAGCCAGAACAAATTAGAGTCAAATTAGATATCAATCTAGTGGACAAATTACATATCGATCTAGTGGCCCTCCTCTGACCTCGAGAGGGTCCAGAGGAGGGCCACTAGATTGATATGCGGGCAGCAGGATAGACCTTATGAGGAGCGTCTGAGGGACCTCAACCTGTTCAGCCTCAG
>JAGPOW010000290.1:24943315-24955562 GCA_030014935.1 Caiman crocodilus
AGAACAGTCACAAAAATGATCAGCATCACACGAAGGACAAACCTGCTTTGTGGCTCTTTCTTCTGAAACCTTTGCAGTTATGACTGTGTAGATGATCCAGATTCTCCAAATGTTTTCTGTCATCCTGCTTGGTTTAATTTTTTTAACATCTTATCTGTGAAAAAAGAAATAAAGGGAGAAATGAGCTAGCTAATTGAATTGAATTCCCTCAATAACTACCCCCACGATGGAACCATCGCCATTTCTGGATCTTGCACTTGCACCTCCAGAAATGTAATACATCTCTCATCCTATGCACTAAGTGCCCTGATAGAAAATATGTAAGAGAAACCAAACAACAACTGCATACCAAAATAAATGCAAAATTTGGGTGCACACTTCTCACAAGACAGCCACTCTCTCTCCAATCTCTCAGTTCTAAGCCTTAAAGGAAATTTACAAAACAACTTTCATACATGAGCCTACAGATTTCACTTGATAAATCCAGTGGATACAAAAAATCATGGAGTAAATATAGACATTAATTTGAAATATACACACATTATAACCTGCCTACCACCCAAGAACTCCAGGTAACCTGTCTGCGTTTTACCAGCTACATCACCAGGTCAACATTCCTTCCTCCTCCTACCCTCTCTCAACCACCTACCTGTCTCACACCTATCATCTCCCATGGCCTCTGATCCTCACTGCCACACATCTGCACTTTCAGACCTTCATTTTGCATATTGGCTTCTATTCCATCCAGGAGAACAAAACAGCAGATGACTCTCCCTATGCCTGTGTTTGGACCGGAAAGCTTGCAAGAACAATTTTTCCAACTATTTAGTTCATCTAATAAAAGATATCACATTTACCCAAAGCACCTTGAACTGCAGTATAATTTCATTTGTTTGGACTTCTGATTTTATTTTTTTTCTTCAAACAGGAAGTTAGACAGAGTGGCCTAAAAACTGACTTTTTTTTGGTAATGTTTCCCTGGTTGAGGTTCATTTTCTTTTCCCAATGATTTACTTTGGAGGTGTGACAACTTATTGGTGTTTAAAGTAAGTGCATACTGTAATTAAATACTCAGGTTTTACAACCTGTTCTTCCAGAAATATATAGACACTAACTTCTGGATTGTTAGCACTGTGCCTCCACTTTTTTACTGAACATCGCAAGTGTTACTCAGAATTGCTTCACCAGAAACAATGGGGAATGACACAACAACTCATCTGATTTGGTACCAAGAACTTTATTAGATGAAGACAAGACAAAACTTTTTAAGTACAAGGTTAATCTTACATACAGACATCTGCCTGACAAGAGGTTTAGAGCTTTACAGTGAGGATTCAGGATTGGTACCAGGTCCCAAGTTTCCTGCTGGGCATTGAGTGTAGAGATCTGTGGTCATGATCTCAGGTGTTGACACTCCCTAAGGTGATCAAAGAGGTGTGTGCAGGATCACCAATCATCTGTCTTTTATACATCTCTCTTCCTTCTTCTTGAACCTTTATCCTATCTATGCTCTAAGCTAAATAGATTTTCTTACTTGGAGCAAGTATTTTAGTTAAATATTATAATTATAATTAAGCTGAGCCCCTAGGTGTTGCCAGAATACCAAGGACCTTTTGGCCCAGACAAGAGATGAAAAAATACCACATACACAGTTTTTCCTATCTCCATAAGCACTTGCTTTCTGCTTTCTTGCTCAAGCAGCAAGTGAAGGATACTGCCGTTCAACAGAATCTTTACTACAGAGGTCAAGCCAGCTTGTTTTTACATTTTAAAACCCCAATATGTCTGATTCTGGTTCTCCACCTGAGTGCCTTAATGCCTCATCCTAAATCTTGTAGCATAATTTAAAATATCACGCTACACAAGGGTTGTCTACATTTTGCTTTAGCCAGAGGGGTACAACCTTGCAAGCAGAGTTAACACACCAACATATCAATACAAGACTTCACTTATACAAAAATTATATTGCTAAGGACAATAGTACATGGGTGCATCTAAAAGACTATTTTCTGGTTTTCTTCTTCCTCATGCTTTAGATCTTTCTTGTTTTGGGATATTGTTACATTCTTTGTGGGAGAGACCATGTCTGTCTCTAAAAAAAAAAAGAGTCCAAGATAAAGGGGACTGATGTTACTCCAGGCTTCTTTGCATTACTATAAAGTAAATAATAAAAAGGAAAGAATGATGCATCTAATGAATTCTGCAAAGGCGATCCAGAATATCTGTGGAAAAGTGGGGACAACCCATCAAAACAAGTGAATTCTGTCACCATTTGATAAACAGCGCAGACAAAACGGAATACATTGCAGCAGCGTACGTTTTAGTTCCTTTGCCAACATAGTACTGATTTAATTCACACAGGGTCTGACCACATAGCTTTTGACATCACTGGCTTCAGTAGCAGAAAGATTACATCTATAGTTACTCGAGTACTGACCTTCCTTGCTGAGAGATATCAATTGGCTGCAGGACTGGCCTTTCTTACTCCTGCATTCTCTATCAGCCTCGTGTCTTAGGATCTAAGGAGTCTCTTCTCATACCATCAACATCACAAGAAAACCAGGAATATGCTGGCTGATGAAAAGCTGAAGAACACAGGCTAACGGGGTGAAAATTGTAACTTCTGTCTGCACCCTTATACTGCTCTCCTTCAAACTTTAAGATTCCTGTTTCCTAATCAAGGTGGGTAAAAGTCAATGACTTAAAAATAATAATAATAATAATAATAAAAATGCGGTGGGCTCACTGGCAAACCTGGCTTGGAAAAGGGTACTTTGGATTGGTGGAACATTTCCACCAATCAGGTAACAGCTGGGCGGGGCTTGCCCCACCCCTGCTTGGAGGGGGACTGGGAGGTGAGAAACCCCTAGACCTGATTGAAGACTGCGCTTTGGAGGTCTGGCAGACTTCAGGAGTGGACCTTCAGTGTAAATAAAAGCCCAGTGTACTCAGCTATGCTGAGCAGATGCAGCAAGGGACAGTGAGGAGAGAGGAGCTCCAGAGAAGATTATCATCTGGACCCCACCCGAGCCTTGACAGTGCACGGATCAGCACACGGGGATCAGGCCCTGGAAGCTGCTCAGGCCTCACACAGTGTGCAGGTTGGCACATGGGGAGCTGGCCCTTGGAGCAGCTCAAGGCTGGTCAGGCCCCACACGGTGTGCAGGTCAGTGCATGGAGAGTCAGCCCTGGGAGCAGCTCGATGCTGCTTAAGTTAGCCCTGGCTCTAGTCCAGATAACCAGAGCACCACAATGTGGCTCAGCATTAAACTAAAAGAGCCCCAGTGCACAAAGGAGGGCCCAGGAAGGGGAATGACCCCTGGTGTAAGGCTGGGGAAATGAAGCCAGTGAGGGCTCGACTCCCATAGGGGCTCCCTGGGTGCCCAACGTGGGGCCCAGAAGGAAGAACCTTCAACTGAAAGCCAATGGCTCCAGGAGACCAGAGACAGTATGGGGACCCAGAAGCCAGACCGATAGCCCCCGATAGACCGATAGAAGAAGGGCTGTGAGTTACTGGGAACCCGGGTCCCACAGGGGAGGCACCCCTGGGCAAGGGACCTGGGGGGTGTGGGCCTAGGGGGAGAAGACCCTATCCCTTTTGAGGGATCAAGTGGTTGGAACCCAGATAGGGTGCGTCTAATATCTGGTATAGTTATGTTTCCTAGTCGGTATCTATTGTTATTGTTGGTGTTATAAATAGTTAGGTGTATTAATTCTGTGTAATAGGCTCTGTAAGGATGTCTTTATTAGCTAACCCACTTGTGGTACAAACTTGCTGGTTTGATTGTCCTGGGAGCAACCCCTCTTCTGGGCCTCAGAGGCATGGGTACTTGCCCGAATGCCTTTCCTAGGGCCAACTTCCTCCAGCTAACAGACCTTTATATGTATGTTTGTATCTATATCTGTAATCATATCTATCTTAAAGAGTTTTATATATGTGTATATTGGTAACTCAATAAATTGTATATAGTTAAGAATTTGGGCTTGAGCTACCTCTATAGAGCAAAGAGGTATCTGCTCAAAATTCTGGCATCCCTTTTAAAGCACCCCCTCCTGTCTACCTGCCCCATCCAACTGAAAATAGGGCACACCCTTGGGTGTACCCGGGTTACAAAAAAAAAAAAAACCCCCAAAAAAACCCAGTTTTATTTTAAATCAAAATCAGATTTTTTTTAAATTTAATCAGATTTTTTTGTTTTGATTTTTTTGTTTGTTTTTTTAAGATGCTTTTGGGGGAGGAAGAGGGCTGGCTCCCCACTGCCATCCACCCTCCCAGAGGGTGGGGGGTGGGGACTGACACTCCCCAGATCTGTACTTGGGGCAGGCACAAGCTCAGGCTCCCGCCCTGCTTTCCTCTCCTGGGACCTCTGGAGCCCAATGGGCACCACCTGGTGCAACTGGTGACAGTGGGGCTGCGTGGGGATATCCTCACTACTGCTCACCCCACCCCACTGCCCTGGTGACATGCCTCCTACCCCTGCCACTGCTTTGAGGGGTGCAGTCCTGTGCTGCTACCCTTACTGCAGCCCTGTGTACAGAAGACATGGTGCTGGGGCAGTGTGGGGCAAGTAGCGGCAAGGAGATCCCCACGTGGCTCCGGTGCTGCCTGCCACTGGGTCATGCCTGCTGGTCTCCAGTGGCCCCAGGGGAGGGATGCAGGGTAGTAGGGAACAGCCAAGTAGCACAGAGAAGCTACTAGTCACTGTTCCCTGCCACCCTGCTTCCCTCCCCTGGGGCCATCCAGAGCCGAGCAGGTGTGATCTGGTGCAGCAGGCAGCAGCGGAGCTGCACAGGGGTCTCCTAACCACTGCTCATCCAATGCTGCACCAACATCGCACCTCCTGCATATGGGGCTGCACTGGTCCAAGCAGTCGAAGGCACAGGAAGCACGTTGCCAGGGCAGTGAGGGGCAAGCACCGGCCAGGAGATCCCAACCCGGCTTCGCTGGCCCCAGCCATGCCAAGTCATGCCTGCCGGGCTCTGGAGGCCCTGGAAAAGGGAAGCAGGGTGAAAGCTTGAGCCTGCAGCTTACCTGCCCTGGGTACAGATCTGAGGGTACAGATCTCCCCTGCCCCCTGGGAGTGTACATGGCAGCAGGGAGGTGGCCCACCTGAGCCCACAGTAGTGGGGAGCAGGGGCAAGGGACTTTGGACCTGGGTCTGTAGCCCTCGCAGTTGGGGGCCCCCTTCAGCCGGGCTGGGGGTGGGGGACTGTAGGGAAGTTTAATTTTAATCATGGATTTGGGAGGGGTTTTAGCAGAGAATTTGTAATTTTTTTTAAATCAGAGAAAACCAGGATCCCTGCTGATGACCCAGCCATCAGCCCTATTGGCTCTTTGCAAGTTTGTGTACACTCAGTCAAACCCTTTCCTTTCTCTAAAAGTGCAAAGTTTCAAGAAGTGAAATGGATAAAGGATATCAAACCACAAGAATGCACTTTTTGTAGAAAATGATTAAACTGAGGCTTCCTGACCAATGATTTAAATGTGATTTAAATCAAATTGATTTAAATCAAATCCACCCTGTTCCAAATACTCATTAACTTTCTTTATTGAGACTTAGGTGTAAGAGTTTTCTTTCAAACCGTTACCTTTCTTAAGTTGGTACACTCATTCTATAAATGTGTTGCTTTTGCAGCTGGTAGAATTGCTAAATAAGTGCAACACTGCCTTTCAGACTCAGCTCTCTGTTTTAATTTTTGTACTGAGAAAATGGATACAAAAGTTACTGCTTATTCTCGAACAATCTTCTGTCAGCTGGAATTCAAATGCAGGTCTCCTTTCTTTAGGACAGTCAACTTTTATTGCTGGAACCAATGATGCAATTCCTTCAGGAAATCCATTTTTTCACGATCAGTTCTGGCAGCCCTAGAGAACTAGCTTTCAAACTGGATTTCCCCATATGCATTAAAATAAAATTAAAATGGGGAAAGTTCTCTCTCAAAATGTAAAAATCTGATGATATGTACTACTTGTAACTCATTTTTGTCAGCATCCAGTATTATGCTGATACCAAACATTCATCATGTCTGCTTGCTTACATTAGTTAAGTTATGTTCCCAAGTTGAAGATGATCAGGCCTAGAGAATAGGATGTCCATTTTAAAATATAAAACTGGGTCACGTTTTTGGTCAGAACAGTACAGCAGAGATATGTTCAGAGCGACTTCATTTTTCAGGACACCATGTCAAAATTAATATTTGAAGTGGACAGTAATTATCAAAGATGATGAAGTTAACAGAAAGCCTTTGTGAAAAATGGACCATAATTCCCTATCCAAAAGACAAAATTTTGAACAAAAATAAACTGAAAAATTTCACTGAAGCAGTGAAGAATTAAAAGAAGATAAGGAGCTTGTGCTAAGCAAAAGAGAATTTTTTGAATTTGAAAATTTTGTATTCATATAAGAGAGGACAGCCTAGAACTCTGAGTTTCACTAAATGCAGCCAAAAGGTATAAAGCATCTCACTAGGTGAGAAAAGCAGAGCTGTTTTTCTGAAAAGTGCTGAAACATTAATCTTTTGAATTTTAAGTGTCGTACTTTCCAAAAATGGTTCCAGTTTTGTAGATAACACAGTGTATATATTTTTCAAGGTCTACCATTTGCAAGCACATGGAATAAAATTCAGACTTCTCGAAAATGGCATTGATGTGCAGTAACTCCAGTATTCTTCATATATACATGCAGAAGGTATGTACTCCTCAAGGGTGCCAAAGCACAGCTACACCACAGTTATGGGTCCCAATACTTAAAAAATGAACGACTGACCCCTGGATCCTTTTAGCTGAGCCGGTAGGGAGCCATGCTCCTGAGCCCTGCCGTGCAAACAGAGCACGCCGGCATTTGCATTGGTGTTCGTGCCGGAAAGCGGGCAGGAAGGGCCAGGAGGGAGACTCCTGCAAGGGTAGGGCGAAGGCACCACACAAAACTCTAAGTAGACAGTAACTTATACAATTGTGTGGACATGGAGTGGTGCTAGGGCCCCTGTATGGGGGGCGTTGCCTGCCTGGGGATTGTCTGAGGCCTCCACCCAGACAGAGCCCATGGTGGGGCTGGCATCCACCTGCCCCCTGGCCTGCAGGGGATGCCCAGCAGGGCCAGAGGGGGCAGGGAATGGGGGCCCCCCACACCTGTCCTGCAGGTACCTGTCTTAGGGCCCTGGAAGTGCAGGTGAGGGAACTCCAAGAGGAGGTTAGTAGGCTGAGGGGAATCAGGGAGGTGGAGGATGAACTTGATGGTTATTTCCTTTCCCTGCAGGACCAGGGACACAAGGAAGAAGCACCCCAGGAGGTGCCCTCCACTGCTGAGTAGCAGACAGACAGTCACAACCAGAACCAGGGTTGCTTGCTGTAAAGCAGTACCAGTTCCTCTAGTCTGGCTGGATAACAGGTACAAGGCTCTGACAACACTGCAGGAGAAGGAAGGAGAGGAGGAAACCTCCAGTGGAGGCAACTCTCTTCATGCTCCGAACAGGCCGAAGGAGCCAAGCAGACCCAGAGAAGGAAGCGTTGAGTGATCATCAGAGGCAAATCCATCCTGAGGGGTAGGGAGGGCCCCATTTGTCACCAGGACCCCTCAACGTGTGAGGTGTACTGCCTCCCTGGAGCAAAGATTCGGGATGTGACAGGGATGATCCAGCCCACTGATTACTATCCCATGGTCCTAATCCATGTGGGTACTAATGATGAGGCCAGAAAAAGCCCTGATCACCTGATGACAGACTACCATGCTCTGAGGGGCGTGCTGAGGGAAATAGGAGCACAGGTGGTATTCTCCTGTTCTACCAGTGAGCGGACATGGAAGATGACATGAGACCTGCAGAGAGACCAATGGCAGCTTCGGGAATGGTGTCTCGAGGCAGGCTTTGGCTTCCTAGACAACGACCCGCACATCATGACGAGAGACAGGCTTGAGTGGGATGGGCTTCACCTGTCCCCCGAAGGTAAGCATGTGTTCTCTTCTAGGTTGGCGGATCTCCTCCAGCGGGCTTCAAACTAGGCTCATCAGGGGATGGGGAAGATAAGGGCAGAGGAAGCCTTGAACCAAAAAACCAAGAGACACCCACAAGAACAACCCAGCCTAGATTGAAGACAAGCAGAACAAATAGGTAAGCAACAGGGTACTGAGATTAGGGGCCAGTGCACACATCTTCAGGAGGCCTCAAATGCCTCTACACAAACGCTCATAGTATGGGGAACAAGCAGGAGGAACTTGCCCTCCTGCTAGCTGACACCAAACCAGACACAGTGGGGCTCACAGAAACATGGTGGGATCCAACACACGACTGGGCAGTGAATATCAAGAGCTATAGGCTGTATAGGAGGGACAGAACAGGGAGGAAAGGTGGGGGAGTGGCGCTCTACATCAAGGAGGAATACACTTCCTTATCTAGTAGCACAAGGTCAGATGAAGGGCACACTGAAGTCCTCTGGGTTAGAATACAAGGAAGTCGAGGGGAAAGGGACTTAACGGTGGGGGTCTACTACAGGCCACCTAAGCAAGGGGAAGAGCTAGACCAGGAATTCTTAAGTCAGCTAACGGAGGTAGTTAGGTCAAAAGATGTGGTCATCATGGGGGACCTGAACTCTCCAGACATCTGCTGGGAAGAGCAGTTAGCCGGGTCTGACCACTCGCATAGGTTCCTAGCCAAGACACAGGACCTCCATCTAACTCAGGAGGTACACAGCCCCACCAGGGGAGTCGCCTTTTTGGATCTGGTACTGGCTACAGGTGATGACCTTGTTTGGGGGCTGAGGGTGCTTGACCACCTGGGCAACAGCAATCATCGCCTGCTGGAATTCACCATCCAGCACATGGTGGCAAAAGTCAGCAGCAAGGCAGCAGCCCTGGACTTCAGGAGGGCGGATTTCAATGAGGTAAGAATAGTTGGGGAAGTATTGAGGTCCCAGAGGGGAGGGGAGGGGAGTTGGGTGTCCAAGAGGAGTGGTCATTCCTTAAGGAGACTTTCCTCCATGCCCAAAGGGAGGTAATCCCAACAAGGGTCAAAGGGAGCAAGAGGGCACAAAAGCCCCCACGGCTCACCAAAAGCATACAGGAACATCTCCTGGCTAAAAGAGAGGTGTACACCCAATGGAAGGGAAGGGACATCACCAGGGAAGACTATACCTCGGTTGCTTGGGGCTGCAGGGGGGCAGTCAGGAAGGCACAGGCAGAGATGAAACTGGGACTAGCTACCCAGATTAAAGGACAAGAAGAAGTCCTTTTTTAAATACATAGGAAGCAAAAAGAAGGTACCCAGTAATGTGGGACCTCTGCAAGACGTGCTAGGAAATCTGGTTATTGCACGAGACTACAAGGCTAAACTATGTAACTATTTCTTTGCCTCCACTTTCCTCAACAGGGACCAGATCAGCCCATCTGCCGGGACCCCCTCAGGCCCTGGGGGAGGAGCACCCAGGCCTAGGATTAGTGAGAATTTAGTCAGGGAACGTCTGGAGGGACTGGACATATTTAAATCAGCTGGTCCTGATGACCTCCACCGCAGAGTGCTGAAGGAATTAGCAGAGGTCATTGCGGGACCCCTGGCATGGCTTTACAAGCACTCATGGTGCTCTGGCGTGGTGCCAGAGGATTGGGAAAGGGCCAATGTGATTCCCATTTTCAAAAAAGAAAGGAAGGAGGACCCAGGGACCTATAGGCCAGTTAGTCTTACCTCAATCCTGGGTAAGCTTTTTGAGAGAATTATCCTGCCGCATGTCCACAATGTTATGCTTAGGGGTAACCAACATGGGCTCTTAGAGGCAGGTCCTGTCAGACCAACCTGGTGGCCTTCTATGACCACGTCACAAAATCCTTAGATGCAGGGAAAGCAGTGGACGTAGTCTTTCTGGACTTCAGGAAGGCCTTTGACACTGTCTCTCATCTCATTCTCATTAAAAAACAAGGGAACAGTGATGTCAACACCTACACAGTCAAATGGGTTGCTAACTGGCTGGAGGGCTGCACCCAGAGTGTGGTGGTGGACAGGTCATTTTTGACCTGGAGGGATGTGGGCAGTGGGGTCCCCCAGGGCTTGGTCCTTGGACCCACACTGTTCAACATTTTCATCAGTGACTTGGACAAGGGGGTAAAAAGCACCCTGTTCAATTTGCTGATAACACTAAGATGTGGAGGGATGTGGGTATGCAAGAAGGGAGGAATAGGCTGCAATTGGACCTAGACAGGTTACAGGGGCAGCTAGATGAGAACAGGATGGGTTTCAACACTGACAAGTGCAAGGTGTTGCACCTGGGGAGGAAGAACCAGCAGCATACCCACAGGCTGGGGAACTCTGTTCTTGCCAGTGCAGAGGCAGAAAAGGATCTTGGGGTCATTATTGATGCCAAAAGGAACATGGGCCGACAGTGTGGCGGGACAGTCAGGAAGGCCAACCATGCCTTGCCATGCATCCACGGATGCATCTCAAGCAGGTCCAATGAGGTGATCTTCCCCCTCTACGCAGCACTGGTCAGGCCACAGATGGAGTACTGTATCCAGTTCTGGGTGTCGCAATTCAGAAGGGATGTGGACAGCATTGGGGGGGGATCTAGTGGCCTGTTCCAAACTAGTCAGAGGGCACCAGCAGGCATTGGGAGGCATTCCCTTTTCTAACAAGCACTACCAGGAGTGACTAGAAATAATGGTCACAAGCTGGCAGAGGATAGATTTACACTAAACATCAGGAGGCACTACTTTACAGTCAGGGCGACTAGGATCTGAAACCAACTTCCAAGAGAAGTCGTGCTGGATCCTACTCTGGGGGTTTTTGAGAGAAGGCTAGATGAACACCTTTGCTGGGGTTGTTTGACCCCAGTGCTCTTTCCCGCCATGGCAGAGGGTCAGACTTGATGATCTGTCAAGGTCCCTTCCGACCCTACAAACTATGAAACTAAATTGCAACCAGGAAGCCCTAATTCAAGCCTCAAATTTATGAGACCATTGAATTAATTTGTTCTGTCTCTCTGGTTAAATCAAAACTGATAAAAAGGCAGAGTGAAGTATTATCAACAACTGGTACGTATCTCGGCTCATGTTTCCTCATTAATTCTTCTATCAACTTAATATGGAAGAAGGTGACAAATTTATAATATGAAGTCTTGTTATCATGTAAGTACCTTCAGAGACTAAGAGCTATTGTCCACAATTGTCATATGGGTTCTCTTAGAAATGTAAGAATGAAGTCACCCTAAACAAACCCCTTATGCCTAATGGGGTCCCCACAAGCAAGTCAATTCAATTTAGAAAAGTTGCTGATAGATCTAAGAACACATGGACTCTTTATTTTTATCTACCCAGAAATAGAAATTATCAGTTGATACAAGCAGTTTCTTGCCATTTCTTTCTAGGTCCATAACCTAATCAACTAGGATAGTGAAAGGTCTGAGGACTCATGAAACCAATCCAAATTTGTAACGTAAGTTCAATGCACATAAACCACTTTCAAAATGCCCGAAACCAGTTTAAAGATAAACCTGGATGGATGTAGTATTAGACTTAACTGATTTTAGGTTAAATTGGTTTATTGAACTTCTGTCCCAGACCCCCTCCAGATTCAAGTTAACTTGCAGTCCCCACAACATCCCAGGCACCTCCCGCACAAAACCCCCTCACCAGGTGGGTGGGCTAGCCTTGGCCCAGCTGTCTGCTCCAGCCAAGTAGGGTGTGCTGCTTCAGCTGAGTGTTTTAGCACCTCCCAGCTTATGGCCTGGGCCACTGCAGGCTTATGGCTACATTTCCAGAATCAGAAGTGAACGTCTGTTCACTTGCTTATCAGTTCAATCTACATGTGAGGTAGATGCCATGCTACACTCAGGGGATCCCCGAGGCAGGTGGCAAGGCCAATCTGGGTGACAGCAGGTTGCGGTCACAAGGCAAGCGTGGACTCGGTTTGAAATTTAAAACCAACAAAAACTTTACTCACAACAAAGCAGTTGAATGTAAACATGGTTAACAGTCCAGCAATCCAGTAAAAGGTTGTTGGCGATAGTCAGCAATTCAATTACAGACGGTGGTACCAAAATAGAGATGAGTTGGTTTAAATCAAGCGCGCGAGAAAGAAAAGCCCAGTGACTGATGACTGCTACTAGGGCAGAGCCTAGGGGTTGCCTTAGAATGAGGAGGGTGATCAGTCCACCTCAAATGGATCGTGCCCAAGGAACGAACCTCGTGCTGAGGCGTGCTGGTCCCTTTATAACCTCCTTGACCAATCACAGGGCTTTCCAGCCAGATGGTTCTAGAAGGCAAGGCTG
>JAGPOW010000290.1:24959789-24970083 GCA_030014935.1 Caiman crocodilus
ACACACACACACGTAATCTCGTGTGCATGATATACGGATTAGCGATCTGTGTATGTATACTGAGTGTGCAGGTATTGACAATTGATTTTTGTCTAATTTTTAGTGTGTATGTGCTTGAATCGGTGATAGGTAGGCACCTATGTGCCTAGGCTAGTTTGGATGTGTATGTGCCTGAGTTAGTAGTGTGTGTACGCACCTAATTGATTAGTGTGTTTCTATATGCGCAATTGTGTCACACCCTCTGGTCTGACAGCACAATATTGAGATCCTGAGAGTTGGCCTGACCCCACAAGGCAACATTTTAAAGAAGGAAAATCCACATTTTTCTGTGGGGAATAGAAAACCAAGATCCCTGGTAATTAGCACTACTAAGTTACAATACCACTGTGTATCACTTGTTGACATTTTGTTCAGCAGAAACGTGAAAAGAAGCACGCCCACATTGCCAGAGACTACTGTCAGAGTTACTGGGGAGGTACCGACACAAAGGGCATACAAATATACGAATCTTGGGGAGCTTAATGAAAATGACACTGAGCATCATTATAATAGAAAATGACAGTTACCAACAGGAGTGATATCACTTGAGGTTGTTCCACAGTCACAGGAGGTTCTCAGCCCAGATATGCACATACTACAGAGGATGCTTTCCCCAAACCTCAGATGTATCACCAGAGAATCTCTCAGGCATGCAAGTCGCAATAATCTGAGCTACAGGAGCTGCAGGATGGGGGGGCTCAACCAGAAGTTGACTTGCCTTCCCCTGACAGCAGCGGTGCTGCTGCTCTAGGGGTACACGGCACCTCCAAGTGATAGCAGAGGGCACCTCAAAGACTGACTGAACACTGATCTAGCCAGAGGAGTAATTAGGATATTCATAAACATTAGATCCACATTAGCTTTTGCTGTGTTGTCACTAACTTTTGACTTGGAAGGGATGCTATAGTACTGGGAAGCGTGTTCTTAAAGGGTGAACTACCCCAACAGAGGCTAGGCGGGGCACTGTAAAGGTGTGCAGCCAGGTGGAATCAGGAACAGCATAAATCAGATGTCTTGCAAAGCACCTTAGACACCAACTGAGCAAACACCCAACTTCCCTCTCCTCAGTCTAACTTAGTTACTTCAACAGTTCCCATCCTCACCGTATCTGAGTGCTTGAGTGCTTCACAATCCCATTCAACATCCCATTAGGTAGGGGGGAGTTCTGCTCAGGAAACTCTTCTTTTACTTTTCTACTTTCCTCTTTTTTTTTTTTTTTTTTTTAGACTCCACATTCATGATTGCTCCCACTTCACCACTCAGCTTCTTTTACTTTGGAGAGCAAGGAAAGGAGTGAAAGAGTGAAAATGAGCTGTTGGGCGATGGCTGCAGTAGCCTTCTCTTTGCAAAGAGAGATAAAAAATAGAAATGATAGAACTCTTTTCACCTCCTAGACAAACTGTAGCAGGAAAGTCCCCCATTTCTGTGAAGAAACTAGTGTAGACAATGGAGCCCCATGGCTCAGTACTTACCCTAAAGGCTGGAATGGATCTGCTTGACAGCTTGCACGCACAGGCTTGGAGAGGCATGTCAGGTGATGCAGACCGTTGCACTTCTCTCTTCTGCCAGGCTCTGCAACTTTTCCTCACAAATCATTAGAGACAGGAACAAAATATTATTTTAACTGAAGACAGAAAGGCTGGCATCATTTCCTGACTCATGGAGCTGGGTCCTCAGCATGCGTCTTATCTTGCCTAAATTTTAATCTGACCTGCTCAGCCATAGGCTCAGTCTCAACAGAAACAAAATTATCTATTTTCAATCTATTTGTTTCACATTTTCTTGCCCTCCCTGACTTGGGACTAGTTTGTGATCAGCTAAACCATCCGCAGTCTTTGGAATGCAAGACTGTGATCTGAAAAACAAAGGAGCAAGTTTCACTTACTTCTCTTCCTGAACTTCCTGGTTCTGCCCCTTCTGTCCAGGAACAAGAGAAAACCTAGTAAACATCAGTACATTGAGCAATACAGTCAGCAATTGGCTATTTTCTCCATCTGTACCAAGAATCAAGTTTCTTTCCCTTCTATGTTTTAAAAGCATTTGTGCAGCAGTTGACTTTACACAGAAGAGTGTATGGGAGTTTCATGTACTGCCATTAATCGTTTGGGATAGGAAAGCACTTAATTCTTCAGTATTGCCTCTCAGTGTAATTCAAAACAGAAAAAATGCATATTTCCCAGGAGTGAAACTTTTCAGTTGAATTCCCAAAGAACAGTTAACCTGTGAAAAACAGGAACTAAAGAACTGCAATCAAAAACAAGTTCAGCTTCATTTTCTCCCTATTTTAGATTTGATGTTGTAGGGTGAAATCTGTTTGTTTCTGACATAGTTTAAGGTTTGGATGTGTTAAAGGGATCAAGTGAGATTCCTAAAATTAAAATCTGCAGCTGAACTTGCTAGTTCTTTTCAAGTGTAGCATGGCAAATGCATGCAGATAAACCATCAACTTGTAACCAAGTCAGGAACAACAGGAAACTAAAACAGCTCATAGCCAACATTCCACATTGCCCCACAGACAGTGACAGCACTGGACTCGAGTCAGCTGCACAGAAGGGGTATTGCAGCAACTGGCTGCATAGCGTGGGCAAAGGCACAACCATGTTTTTGCAAGAGCGCAATAGAAGCGTTTTCTAGCTGTCTGCAAGTAATAATGCAAAACACTAACCAATTTAACTGAACACCGTTTCTGAAGGGGTCTTGATGCACTGTTTTCATGGTTTAGTAACTGTAGCTTCCTTTGAGCTGAGATCAGGGAACTCCGCAGGGATGACTGATCATTTTATTTAACCTACATTCATTGATTGCTTAGACCTAGTGAAAAAAACAGGGGAAGAGCTGAGCAAAAGAATGGAAAAAGTTTCAACTACCAAGCTGCAACATCAGCCAACCTCCTTGATATCTTGCAAATAGGACAGATCAGGGTACAAACACAGGGATTTCTCTAGGCAACTTCCTAAAATCATGGACAGATGTGAGATATTCATATATTCCTCTTACCGTTTCCCAGCAGTCTCTCTAGAGTCTCTGAAAAAGTGGTGTTACACAAATTGCCAATTGCTCAAATTACGAGTGAGACTTTATAAAAGGGGATAAGGCAAGGTGCTGCGTTTATTGATTATGTGAGTTAGACATAGAGGTTCAGACACACCATTTATACAAACACACACAAACCATCATATGATTGAAAATTTTATTACACACAGGCATACACATACAAAACAACCATTTCATCCACACACACTAGATTTAGTTACCAGCAATAGTTGCTTAGTATCAGCCCAGGGTGTCCAACCCAAACTTATTGAGTAGATGATGATGATTTGAAGACAGCAGATTTGAAGATAACAGCTGGAGCAGGGTGAACAGATGCATCTGTGCTCCAATGAAACAGCAGTAGAGAAAGAAACTCACCCAACTTGGCATTTTCAAAGTGTTCTTTTATAGGGATGGGTATTCTTTGTTTCAGTGCTTTGGGGTTTTTTCATACCCAGCTTCTGTTTTTGTGGTTGTTCTTCTTCTGTCTTCAGCTTACCTTAGCCTTGGAGTGTTCTTGTTGCCAGTCTGGCAAAATATCTTCTTCTGTTATCTCCTTTGTGCCCTCAAGGTTCAAAGGGATTCTTCAGCCATTTATTAGTTCATTACTGGCTGGTAACTTACGTTTTGCTCCTTGTTGCTTACATAAACAGTTAATCTTCTCTCGTCTCTATGCCATTCTCTCATCATTCACCCTTTTACACACACTCATACATAAAGGCTACGGGCATAAAGGCTAAGGTCGAGCAGAAGGATACAAAATGGAGTTTTCAAGCTGCTTACAGAACAAGACTAACATGGTTATATTTTACTATTATTACACTCTATCTTAGCATCAGCTACAGCAGTTCAGTTCATGCTACAGTGGACCCATAGCAAGTTACTAGAATGCTAACACAACATAGCAGGAATATGTGGCCCAGTGTCATAGGGCACTCTGGTGCCCTGTGCCTGAAGAGGGGAAAACTGCTGAGGGGTGTGGGGCCCTAGTGCCTGGGAGGGCAAGGTCCAGCGCCAGTGGGAGCGCAACTACACAGGGTGCGTAGACCTCAGCCCAGAGAGGGGCATTTCAAGAGCCCAGGTATGGGCATGGTAGGCCCCAGACAGGGGGCAGTATTTTAAGGAGCCTGAGGAGGGAAATACCTGAGAGGCTCAGGTGTGGGCATATAAAGCCCCAGCAAGGGGGCCAACTTATTGAGAGGCCCAAGTGTGGGCACACAGAGCCCCAGGAAGGGAGCAACTCAGAGAAGCCCAGGTGTGGGCGTACAGTGAGCCCCAGGAAGGGGGTAACATTGAGAAGCCCAAATGCGGGCATTGGGAGCCCCTGATAGGGGGCTGCAAGGATTAGGAAGCCCAGTGTGGGCACTGGGAAGGGGTCCAAGTTGGACTCGGTGAGCCTCAGACAGGGGCAGCATTTCAAGGAGCCCCGGAAGGGCAGTGATGAAGAAGCCCAGTTTGGGCACTGCAAGCCCCAGAGAGTGGGTAGCGTTAATAGGAATCCCAAGGTGGACATGGGGAGCCCAGGAAGTGGCATTGTAACACTCAGGAAGGCCCAGAGAGAACAGGAAGGGACCGTGATAAGGAAGACCAAGTTGATATATGCGAGGCTTGGGCTGCAGTATTGGGGAGGAAGGAGCCACAGATAGTGCCCCCTAATGGAGGGGGCAATACAAGGATAAGGGCAGCCTCCCGCTAATTAATTAACACCAAAGACATGGCAGGCGAGACAAGGCAGGCAGTTGCCCAGAGACAGGTGCACAGGCCAAATTAAGGGAGGCCTAGAGCGACAACCTGTCACACCCAGTATGCAGCAATGAGTAACTGCTCCAGAGGCCCTCAGTAGCATGCTCTCAAAGAGCATTTTTACACGTGCTCTGGGGTAGAGGAAAGGTGCTTAATGACAGCAGTTCTGAGAGCTGATCTAATTAAAGTGCCCAGAGCATCTCATGTATCAGCGTCACCACACTTCAAAATGGTGGCTGGGGCGCTTTAACAAGCTTTAGTTAAAGAGCTGTATCATTTTGAAGTATGGGGACACTGATACAGGAGAAGCAGGGGCTGGCTGAAGCATGGTAATTACCACGCTCCAGCAGACTCAATTAATCATGTAATTACAGCACACTGGAGCAGCCTCCAAGCTCATGTACAGGCACCCAAAGGGACCCACATTAGCCCAATTTCTCTTCAATATCTATGTGGGAAATCTGGGAGAAACACTAAAATCTAGTAGCATAACCCATAGCAGGGTAGGAGAGGCAACTGAGGCAGTACCCCAGTTAACTGAGCCCATTACCACCATTGACAGGTGGGAGGGGAGGCACAAAAGCTGCAGTGGCAGCAGGTTGTGTTGCTGCCATCAGCACAGCAGAAGCTGGCACCACCCCATGCATCAGTGGCTGCTCCAGGTGCAGACTTACTTTGCTATGCCTCTGGTAAAACAGCTTGTCTGCCACTAGTGTGCTAACCACATTTAACTACATATTTCATTCTCATTCCTGCCTCAATTTAAGCCTTCCCACTGTCCGTTATTGTAGAAGGGATCAGGGCTGAGTGGCTGCACAGGGATGGAGCCTGCATGTTCAGCAGGTGTCTCACTCTCTTGCTCTCAAATCTCACCTGCCACAACTGGATGTACTTGAAAAGAGATATAAGGAGGTAATACATGCTTGGAGAGAATATGTTCAGGTTAGCATGGGTTGATGTTGAGGTTTTCTGTGGGGCTCCTCCTTCCTTATATCCTACCCCTTTCCACTCAGGGGTGCAGTTGATGGGTACACATTCAGCCAGCCTAAACAATCGCCCTGTAGCTCAGACACAGAAGAAAGCAGCGGAGTTGTCTGAAGTCTGCAGATTTTGACTATGATTGTTGAAGTTGGCTGCAAGTTCTGGGATCACCCATGTAAAGAAGCAAATAAACTTAATAACTCAAATGATCATGCCCTAGGACTTTATCTGGCCCTATGGGTGTTTTAGTCACCTTCTGTCAGGCACTCTCAGTCTGGCAGGCACAGCCCTGTACAGGCTTAGTCTTTATGTGCAGGCTTGCCTGTCCTAGGCAAACCCATGGAGTAATGTGGGCCCAGAAACATCATGAACCCTGGCTTAGCCCCTAGAGGTACCTGGCTCCTCCCAGCAGCATGGTTGTCTGGCATCAGTCTGGAGAATTCAGATGTGCAAAGTCCTGGGCTCCTGCCTCCATGGGGGGAATTGACGAGAGCCACCATCTGACTACACATTCCACCTCTCCTGGCATCAGTGCAAGCATTTGTAAGGGTATCTGAGCCAATCTGGCCTCCTGTGCCCCCAAATGCCCTACTGCTGCCAACAGATGTTAGGGACTCCTGAGGTGTTCATTATCCCCTGCAGCTGCTGCCTCCAGGCCCCAGGCAGTGCTCTGTGTGCCAGCTGCCTTGGGGCTGCAGCCTGAGCCCACATGGGACTCGGATTCTGATCCCCACCCAGATCTGGGTGCAGGGCTTAGGAAATGCCTGCTGTGCACCAGCTGCCTGTCCTGAAGTGCTCTGGGGCTTGGCTTGGGAGTGCAGGCTTGCGGTTTCCCCACAAGTCCAGCCAGGAATCTGCTGACCGCAGAATGTCAGTTGCTGCCATCCCAGTAAGTCAGGGGCCCAGCTGAGCCCCATATAGTGATGTAACAAACCTCCAAGCCTTCCCAACCCTGTCCTTGGGCAATCAGTAAAACCTACAAGGAGGGTTTTGTCCCCATAATGGAGATGTTCCAGAAAAAATGGGTCACCCCACCAGGGTGATGGGGGTGGGGGGTCCTGTCACTGAGGGAGCAAAGGAGTAGGAGGGTAAAACTAGCAATCAAACCAATGAGTCAAGTCAATGATCCCCAAAAGAATTTTTGATCACTCACAGGGGTGCAGTGAAAGTCAGGAGACTTTCCTTTCTTTAGCCAAACCATAAAAAGAGGTGTGGGTCTATTTTACAGACTTGGAAATCCAATGCATTTGGAGAATCTGAACTTGGCAGCAAACCTGTCTCGTGAGGTATTTTCTCGGGGTGTGCGAAGTGGGCCATATTCGATTCAGATTCAGCCTGAATCAGGGACAGTGATTTGATTCATTGATTCAGATCACTGTTCCCGATTCAATTTGGTCAAATTTGAATCTGAAGATTTGATGCAGAGTCAGAGAATCAGTGATTCGGCCACAGACACAGCTTTAAATGTTTTTTCTATGTACCTTGAGGTACCAGGTGTGGCTTGTGAACACTGTGATACTGGGGCAGATGGAAGGCCCCACAGGAGCGCAGGGGGGCACCCTCATGCTTGATGGCAAACCCGGAAGTGGACCTGAAGTACTTGGGGTCCCCCCAACCCCCTTGGCTCGGCAATCAGCCATAGGGGAACCCGGGTGCTCCCCCAGACCCAGGAGGCATCAGGTCGTGAAGCTGGAGGTGCCCCCCCCCACATGTCCCCCAAAGGACCCAGAAGTGTTTCTGGTCTGCTTCTGGATCTGCTGCCAAGTGCACTGGGCACCACGCTCCTGTGGGATGCTTCATCCACCCCACCTCTCAGCATTCACAAGCCCCCTGCTACCTTTAAAAACATTTAAAGCTCTGTCTATGGCCGAGTTGTCAAAGCTTTCTGAATTTCTCTGAATCAATTTGGAGGGTTCCGATTCAATTCAGAGATTAAAGGGTCTCCTGATTAGATTCGGTTTCAGAGATTTAGCCACCGAATCAGGCTGAACCTCTGCTGAATCGAATCAGTGACTGAAGCTTCGCATAATCCTAGTATTTTCTCTCTTCTGGAGGTAAAAATGGGATTGATTTGATTGCACAAAGGCACCTAAGACTTGAAAGTACCCCATGACGATCCATTACCTAGGTGCTCCTTCACCTATTTCACCTACAGAACCTGACATGGTAGAGAACATCTACTGGACCACGCCCTGTACAAGACGACACAGTCAGTAGGACTGTCAAACCCCCTCTAGCTAATATCTGAGCTATAGGAGCATGTGAAAGACTTAGGTTTAGTTCCCTCCACTACCTGATGGGATATGCACTCACATTTCCCAAAAGAGGACCCTAACCATGAGATTATAGGCTATTTTAGGGTGGGGAGAGCTCACTCGCTTTCTCTGGTCTGATGAGTTCTGAGAGTCCCTTCACCCCATTATTCTCTGGCCTAGTAGGTAGGCCACACAGCTGTGATGGGGCAGATCTTGTTTCCACTCCTGTGTCAATGGATGTTTAAGTACTTTAAATAATCATTAGAGCAGGAAGTAGAGAACCCACATCTCCCCCCTTTCAGGTGTGTGGCCTGTGAGGCTAAAGGCTTGTGTTCACTCATTCACTTTCTCTGATTTGATGCAATTATTCCATGCACAGTAGAACAGCTTTGATGGGAGGAATTGAGTGAATCCACTTCCCACCCTTGAATCTTAGGCTACGGGTCTCTGGGAGGCAGGATGTATGGGTGCAAATTCTCAGTCAAAGTAAGAAGGAGGAACATGGATCTCCCATATCCTGTATGAATGCTCTATCCACTGAGCTACTGATTGAAAGGGAAGTATTTACACTACCCTTGCTTGAGTACTGCAGGAAAGGGTTTATTGGGAAAAGACGCCTATATCTCAGAGAGAGCTGGAAGTGAGACATACCCTTAATTTCAACATTTCCTATTTACTACCTTAGTTCCTTATTCAGTTATGCTTTGTGAATGGCCATTGTGAATCCCCTTTTTAGGCACCTGACTCCATGGTGAATTTATAGGGATCTTAAACAACTAACTGAGGACTGTAGGTTTCACTGGTACTCTAAGAATTAGACATTGTAACAATGATCCTAACTCCACTTTGTGGCTTGAGTCCTGGTTAACCTTCAAACTGAACACCTATTATTCATTGTTTGGTGAAACCAGCATACCAGTTCTGTACCCAGGGGATTCTTAATAAAGCTCTTTAGGATTACAAGATTTGTGATCTTCTTGCTAGGAATTACATAGCATGTTTAGATTTTTATGAGATTTTATTTACCCTTACTACTAGTGGATTTTATCTTCCAATCATTTGAATGCTTGGGTATTCTTACTATATAGATTCACAAATCCTGCATAGCCTCTATTCCCACTTGTGTTCTGTGTCTTCTGCTCCTCTCAGAAACTGACAGAAAGGAGGCAACAGTACAGACTGCAGCACAATACATGCACATGCACATGCCAAAGTCAGTACACCATTGCATATTTAGTCTCCCACTACAAAGCCTGTCCAATCAGTTTCAGATTTCTTGTACTGTTCATATACAGAGATGTTTGCATGCACAAGAGCATGCCCACTTTCTTTGCAACTATGTCAGTGAGAAAGTAGTAAGAAATAACCTACTTCTGAAGTTACTACTTCACATGACTAAAATTTTCAAAGGTGAAGGACAGGCTGTTTCTCCCCAAGTAGCTGAACTTTTAGTTTAGTTTATTTTAGTTTCGTTTTAAGTTTGGCATGTCCCATAGATTCAGTTCATTTTGGCTACCGAGACCATCACAAATCACTGAGACCAGGAAACACAGAAAGAGTGAGACGTTTCCAAATGATTCTTTGTCGCTCCTTTTGAGAAGTACTGTTTCAGTTAAACCAAATCTTACAGTCTTTAAACTAGTAAAACTCCCATGGGGCTCTTTAAGCAATAAATCCCATTTGTCAACAAAGCCAGGAGTCAGAGCTATTTATCAAGGGATTGTCTCATAACTTAATGATACCTTCATTGTCCTATCCAAGTTATTTGTGCAGTACTGCAGCTCAGATTGCATGACTTCCAGTCACTGACACATCTTATTGCTTAAACAGTTGGAAGCAGCATATTGAATGAAGACATTGTATTAATGCCTGTAACTTATGAGGAGATGATAGGCTTGTGGTTTACTACTTGCTTTTCTTAATTGCATTTTCATTCCAATTTTAGAATTCAGTTTAGGGAATTTTGCAGCAAGTTTGATATTTATTGTCAGCTATAACACATTGTGCATAAAAGATCCCCTGTGCCATGGCAAATGGTGATAGCAATCCTGTATTTTGCACCCAGGCTCAACAATATGTTTACTTTCCAGTATATTTGCTTTGCTTGATAAGGCTCATACAGACCTTATAAAACATTAAAATCCTTAACTCAGAACCCAGCCTAGGTAATCAACATCATGCTCTAGAGCAGGGGTGGCCAACCTGCTTCATGGGTGCCACAAGTGACAAAGGAAACTTCTGCA
>JAGPOW010000290.1:24970183-24997146 GCA_030014935.1 Caiman crocodilus
TGCCACAGGGCAGCTCAGAGGGGACAGGCAGCACAGTGGCAAATGGGGTAGGAAAGAGAGGAACAGCAGATCGTGCAAGGGAAGAAGACTGGAGCAGCCCTAAGGAAGGATGCAGAGCTCTCATTGCTCTACTGGAAGAAACCCTCCCCTCAGACAGCTTAATCACAAACTCCATTGCTGTGTTCCCTCTTCTGTGGCAAGGAAAGGAACAGGACAAAATGAACCATATGGCAGGAGCCAACCCTCGTCCTGAGGCAATTGTGTGAATCTCCATGGAATGGACTAACTCAGGGAGCTTGTACCTCCTCTTGGGTCTGATCTTGTACAGTCAGAGTAGGGTTGGACCAGATAAAGATAAAATACCTGCTTTGGCCCATGTTTCAAAATGAATGAGTTTTTTCTTTTCAGACAATATTAGTCTAGAAAGCCAAAGCCAGAACTTCAAGGCTTCCTCCTTTTTTCCTTTGGGACACTCTTGGAAAGCTGAAGATTCCCACATCCTGGTGCCATGCCAAAATGACTGAAATTGCCAAGGAGAAGGAGCTAATTGCTTGGGCATTATCTGACAACACATACTGGCTGAGGAGTGCTTCTTTTGTCAATCTCAGGGGAACTCAAACCGATACATACTCGGCTGCTTGAGGTTGGCATTTCTGGGTACCACCAGAATTAGAAATGATAGACACCTACAGAACCTTAACATTGAAACGTATGCCACACACACAGTAAATTTACCATGACAGGAAGTGACATCCTTAAGCATGCTGTGCTACTCCTAAAAGGCTGCCTCTGCATGGTGCTTCAATCAGGCTAATTAAAAACAGCTGAATGACAAAGCCAGTTAGCTCATCTCCATACTAATTTTCCTGCCTGTAGCACCATACTGACAGCCATGCTGCTTCTCCTTCTGAGAAGCCTTCTGGTTTTTGGAGGTAGCCTGCACAGAGAAGAACAATCTGTTTGAGTGCACCATTGCCTACCACACAGTAACTTCACCAAGGAGACAATTTTAGACACCTAGCTAGGGACAGAAATTACACATAAACCAGTATAAGTTATTGGAAACCAGTTCAAATCTGTGACACAACAGAAGTTCAGTGCAGAAAACCACTTTCAAAAAGGTCGAAGCTGGTTTAAGATAATCCTGGATGGATGCAGTATTAGACTTAACTGATTTAGGTTCAAAGTTGATTCAACTTTTATCCCAGATCCTCTCCAGATTCAAGCCAATTTAGTCTCCCCAGCATCCCAAGATGCTTTGCACCACTCCTGCAGAGCACCCTCCCCTTGCAGGGAGGGCATGCTAGCCTTGGCTCAAGCTGTCTACTCCAACAGAGCAGGGAGGCAAGTTCTAGTGCTACCAGCTTTTGGCCCGGGCACTGCAGGCATGTGGCTGCATTCCCAGAATCAAAAGTAAACATGTTTAACTTGGCTATCACTTCAATCTACACAGCTTAAATTAACCTGCAAAGATTGCATCAATTCAGCCTCCAGCTTTTTGACTGGTTGTACTTAGCCCTACGGAGGCTTGAATAGGGGTTTGAGTCTGTATATTTATGATGTGCATTCCTGAAATAGCAGTTAGGAGCCCAAGTCTATTTGTGCACCTACCCCCTATTTTCAAGGCTTTCCAGTAAATCTGTTCTGTGTCATCTGAAGCCCATGAACTACATTGTTAATGTAGGTAAGCATTAGTACTCTTTTTTCTTTACAGTTTAATTAAGCCAAGAGCTCAATGAGACACTGCAGTGATTTCTGAGCCAGTGTCTGTAAATCATGCTGCCTCCTTCCATTTTCCAATTAAAAGTTGGATGATAAGCATATATGGTGGTTTGCAAGAAATGCTGAGGGTTGACAATGAATTGATTCCCAAACTTTTGGACAAATATTAGTTCGGTGGACAGTGTGGGGTCTACTCACTAAAAGCAAAAATTCTCTAAACTCTCTCACAGCTTTTCCATGTAAGTTTTGACAAGTCACTTGAAATCCACTATTCCTCACTTACTTTTTCTGGATAGCAAAGATGTATATGATTTCTTTTCGGTCATCTTGGTGGGCAGGGCAAGATAAAGTAATGTTACTAAATCCAGAAGTTTTCAAGCTCTATCATGCACTTCCTCCTTTGAACAAAATCCATTTTAATACAGCCAAGCGCAATAAATCTAAGAACAAGGAACATAAGCTGCATTTTGCAGACTGGGATTCAACGTCATGGGAAAGGCAGTGACTCTGACAAGGATTTAAGGATCACAGTGGACAAAACTGAATTATTAACAGCTCATGAACAACTCTTGTTCTTGGAACAATACCATGGCAACAAGGGTTAGTACAATACTTGCAAACATAGTGAGTGGAAGCAGTGAGGTGCCTATAAGAAGATAATAAATATTTATGGGAAGTTTGAAGGAGTCATAACTATCTGTATTTGAACTAGGAGAGAAATGTTCTATGCTGTCATGTGTTTAGATTGTGGTAATGTTTAATAAACTATACCCTGTAAAGAACATTCTCCTTTGCCTTTGGAATAAACTTAATTACCACACTTTTTTTTTTTTTTTTTTACGGGGGTAAAGTTCAGTGAGGACAAAAAATAGAAATATAAAATGGAACCTGGCTGCCAACTAAACTGAGGCAACCTCTTCAAAGTCCAGGACACAGAACCCCCTCTCCCTCTTTTCCCACAGTGTTAAGATGCAGAAACATTTCCCGCTTTCCTGCAAGTATACAACACTCAGGCCCATTTGAGTTGAAGCTTTGCTATTAAGGTCCCCTGACATGATCTCTTCCAAGCACTGTGTAATATTTGAGGCTAAGAGAACATTTTTCCTGATTTCCTAATGCCTGAGGTATATTTGTGGGGACTTTGGGTGCAGTCATAAAAAATGGACATTAATCCCAATTTATTACTTGCATTATTGGGTACATTTGACATCAAATAGGTTTATTGAAATGATAAATTTGGGTTGTCATGCATAACTATGCAATACTGTCTGCTTGTGGTGAGTGCTTCCAAATTACTCTTTTGGTCTTTATGAAGATAGCTGTCTAAAACTGTGTAGCTATCTGATATACAAGAACACTATGTACTGTGCTGGCTAGCACTGCTTAATTTTATAAGACAAATGGGCACCTGTTTCCTATTTCTATTTACAGAACTAACAGAAATGTTGCTTAATCTCTGAGGATTTCACTAATGAACAAGCCCTCCTGCACCTATCAACACTGCATTGACTGAAACAGGCACCACAAAAATGTTCTTTCTGAGAGGATGGAAATAAAAGAAGATACTGAGGAAGGACACACTACTGGAAGAGGGAGGAGATAGGAGGAGAAACGGGAAGGAAACTGCAAACAGATACTTTAAGGCTCCACCACTTTCCCCTTCATTTGGTTTTCTAGCAAAGCGAAGTTTTGTTTCAGACCTTGTTGCAGGTAAAGGATATCTTAAAGACTGGTCAGGGCTCCATTTAATTAATTCATACACATGAACATACATTTCTGGAGGGGTTTACAGACCATTTTTGCAGTGTAAAGGGACTTTGGTATGAAAAAGAATTGGGTTCCATGTAACACTCATGATACACGGTGGAAAAGGATTGTTTGCATCACAGGTTTCCCTGGCCCAGTTACCTAACATGAAAAAAAACACACTGATACTTAGCACATATAGCACATTGTCATCAAGATGCATAAAACATTTTTATCAATAACCATTGGAACCTCAAAATCCTGGTGAGACCAATGTATCTTAAAGTGAATAGAACATTTTCTCCTTGAAGATCACAAGTCTCAACCATATATGTTCATTTTAAAACTACAAATTACTTACCTGCTAAAACCTTAAGTTCTTGACAGAGCATTCCCATTCAATATATGAAGCCCCTATGGTTGCCTACAATAGAAGCAACATGCCTCATGTTAGTAAGGTTAAACGGCTGCGGTCAGCTGTAAAATAGTTGTAGATGGCAAAGGCATGTTGGGCTTACCCTTCCACGCTACCCCTCAGCTGTGTCTTGCTGATGGTTAGGCATTTTTGTTAGGACTACTTACAGCTTTTCAAATAATTCTTCACTTACATCTTATGTTCAAAATTGATGCTTGAGATCAGGAATTCCGTGGTCCAGAAGTAAGGCCAAAGGAAAATTTGGACCAGCTATGAAAGATCATGGCTACACTATCACATGCACCCAGAACCTGAGGCCATAGTAGCATTTTATCTTATCCTGGTCACATTGCTAATCAAAGGGTCCAAATAATAAGACTTACCTTAACAACGACATGAAAGGAGCTCTGGTGGACAAAACTGAAAGAGAAACTAAAGACCAGGGTGTCAGACCATAAGGATGAACACACAGAACTTGAATAATAGCAGGCCATACTGACTGGTTTGCCCTCAACAACAGTAAGGAGGAAGGCCACTCTGAAGAGTCCTGGTGATAGGAAGAAGATATTTCCTAGTAAAGGGTTTTCTCAGCTAACTTTTTAAATCTTGTAAGGGCTAGCCTCAAGACTAAGGAGCATGTTTGTAGGTTCTGTGGCTAGAAGCCTAGGTACTTGAGAAGAAAGTGAGACAAAGTGAAGGTTCAGCTTGCCCATCTAGGTGAAGGGTCTCTGAAGGGTTGTATCCTGATTTAAGGATTGTTAGGATTCTGGATGTAGCTGGAAAGGAACAGAAAAAGGCAACCACAATTAGTTATTTCAAGACCAAACATGATTCATATGAAGTACTGAGTTTAGGAGCCTTTTGGCCAACAGCAGATCATCTGTTTAGTAAGGGATTGGAAACTCATGCTGTAGGGCTGCTGTGTAATCTGGTGAATGCCCACTTGCTATTCCTCACACGTAAATGGCCATCTGTGCCTACTGTTTTACTGACTACAACCTCAAAGTTGTTTAAATGGCAAATGACTGAATAAAATTGATTGGAAAACTAAATAAAAGAACCAGGAATAACTTATCCATGACACAAAAGAAGCAGGACAACAATTAGGTATTTTTCACCTGTCACAATTTGCTCTTCCCAAAATGTACATTAGCAGATATGAGCCAAACTTAATGAAGAATACACCATAAAAAAGGGCTGGTAGGAAGAATGTTGTGAAAACTTCATTTGTTATTTGAGCAAAAGTGAAAAGAAAAAATAGTCTAAAAAACCATGTCATCACTTACAAATCAAAGACTGGTTTGAAGGATGTAACCATTTTCTTTATATTATGCTTTTACTTAATTCCTGAAAGTTTTCCTCATAAGTTTCAACATCTGTTTTTATTCTTTAGAATTTCCTACACTGCACAGAAAAAAAAACAACTTTCACTTTAACAAGGACAAACCAAATTAATTAAATGAAACAATTACTTTCAGCAAGCTATAGCCAGAAATCATAACAGGTCTGTGTATAATGTTAACCATGAAATGTTTTATCAGCTGCACCTGAACTGTTACATTCAGGGAAGAGCAATGTATTTTTAATGAAAGGAGGAAGGGGGGAAACAAAAAATAAGCCTACAGGACACTTGGCAAACATCTACTGCTCTGTACTAGTGATATCTGGAAGTCAAATGAGTTCATGAGCAAACTTCCGGTACATCTGTGCTCACAGAGAATCAAGAAACCAAATACTTCCCTTCAGATACCATTTCAGTAAAAAGAAGAAAAAAAATCCAGTTATTGGCACTACCCTCTTTGAGAAACCAAGCTTACACAACTAGTTAACTGTAATAAATAGCTGAGATGTGCCAAGACTTACCACTGCTTCCCCTCATCTGCAGCACTGTCTACCAGTGAAATCACAGCTGCAAGCTGAGGCATCCCTGCTCCCAGGTTAATGATCCTGTCCACAGGTTCCTCTCTGTCCAGAAAACATGGGTGAGACCAAGAGAGACAGAACAATATCTTCTCAAAAACCTGGACAGGGGCTACCATGCATCAAAATAGTGGTGTAATATGGAGGAAGATCATTTGAGCAAGGATTTGTCTATACAGATCACTGAATCTGATTAACTCAAGGTGTAAATTAAGACCTATTAAAATAGAGCAGTGCAAACCCCTGTGTGGACATTTTAATTCTGGCTTCAGAGTGGCTTTTTGCAAGTTAGTGTAAACCAATTAGGAACAATTGTGCTAGCCTAAAACAGACCATTTTCAAACCCACACAAGGGTTTGCACTCATTAAACTAAACCAGTACCAGTTTCTGTGTAAAAAGGGCCCCTCGTTTCAATACCAAGTCCTTGCCAGCTTTACCTCTGATGGTGAAACTGGCAATCTGCAACCAACAGCTCAGCCTTGTAGAGAATTCCAGGAACGCACCTAAGCTACTATGCAGTATAATTGAAACAAACCCTTAACACATTTTAGCAAATCTGTTCACAATCAAACCAAACTGAAGAGTGATTGCAATCCAAAAAAACAGAAGGAACGGTCACACTGAAACACCTGTGAAATCAGAAGATGTTAGGATATTCCATTTTTCTTGGGGTTTTTGGTTTTTTTGAAAGGAGGGAGCCAAGACTCGTCTTAGGGGAGAAAGTTTTACCCCCCAAAATTAATTTCAGCAAAAGGGACATTTTTGTCAATCAAGATAGTGTGGGAGACTTTAAAAGGAAACACACTTCATAAAATCAGGGAGAAAGAAGGGCAAGTCTACTTCAGCATGAATGTTGCTGCTGTGGTGGCTCAATGTCTAGACAAAAAGGGAAGCATAAAATCTCCCAAACTGTCACAATTCTGCTTTGTAACTGTAATACTGCTTTACAGTAACACAACAATAACCCAGTGATTCCTATGGTTTCATAATCCCCTACCTACCTGAGATGGGGAAATTTTCTGGGTTTCACACAAATACTTCCCCTCAGGTGTAGAACTTGGTACCTAGTAGAGAAATATTCCATTTCCTGAACATTTGAGTGAAATTCATCCTTAGCTAAGGATTCCTTATGGCTATATACTATTTCTGTTTCAGTTAAGGCCAATATTAAGGATTGGCATGGGGTCAACAACAGTGATATTATCCTGTCTGACGGGAAGGAGGTATGAGGCAAGCAGATACCCATGAAGCTGATGAAACACATAGATCATTTAACAGGCCAGATATATGCAGCCTGTTTCCTCCCTTGCTACAGTCATAGTATCTATTGAAATACAGGATAAATGTGATGTTTTGGAGCTACCCTTTCTTTTCCCTAGTGTCTCAATTAACTAATGGTACCATGATATTACAGTAACAGACATATAGAATGGTGCTGTCTCTGCCCTGAACTGACTACCTAACACTTCCTGTCCTCAAATCAAACAAAGTATGCCCACTGGAAGGAGCGCAGAGAGACTTAAAAAGATAACAGTGGACAGCTCATGGTGAGCAACATCTTGTTCCAGCTGTTTTATTTTTTGAACTTAAATAAAGCAAAAAGGAGTGAGATAAGACCTGCAGAATGGGGTATGGTAAAAAAAGACAACACTAAAAAAAGAAAAAAGTGAAATAGATTAAATAAGAAAAAGAAGAATATGCAAAGAGAGAAGGCTAGGAGACAGGACAAGTAAATGCCCATTCATCAAAATAAAAAACACCAACAGCTTAGTGTAGGGATAAGAATTGACTGATCCAGGCTTTGTGGAGGTCATTGCTAGGAAGACCCTGACTTCACAAAGTCTAGATCAGCCAATGCTCACCTGAAAGCAAAATTTGGCCCACAGCATATAAGAACTGCCAACAAAGCCTCTGCAAAGCCTGGATCATTCCTGAGAAGATGCTGACCCCAGGGTGGAGCTCTTGCCCACAGGTTTCTCTCCCAATCAAACCAATGGCAGTAGTGCCAGCCCCATGTGTTCAAAAAATCAAGAGCAGAACTTTCCCAATCATATTTTTAAGATTTTTTTTTTTGTAATGAAATATTTTTGTTGCTTACTATTTGCCTTCCAGTTGGTGAGTCTTCAAGGCACATGCAAGGTCATATTTTCACGCTTCCCCCAGCCCGACACAACCAGGAAAAAGAACTATTTTTTTGTTTAATGACAATAGCAGAAGCGTTCTAATTAGAAGTGGTTTAATTAACTTATCAAGGAGAAGGAAATGTATGCAAGCATCAGTAATCTATACTGTATTTGCTCATTAGTCATACAATATAAAGGGAAATGTTCTTTGGACACTATGTTTCAAAGAGATGTGAGTTAGAAACCCCTTCTTCACCCAGATTTTTATACTCCTTCCACGAAGTGAAAAAGAATCAAAGGGCAGAAACCAATGAAAGCCATGTTCCTTTTAGGCTGAGTTGTACTCGCCAAACACATGAAGCTCTGGCTAAAGTCGCTGGATGCATCTGAGGGGAGAATCTGGCCCACAGCTACAGCATATAAAGACCTGCCAACATACTTGGCTTACACACTTCCCTTTGGAAATAAAAAAAATTAGCCGGTGCTAACTAAAAACCTACAATATAGTCTGGCTTTACTGCGGCATCGCAGCTATAGATGAGGCTGAACAAAATAACATTTAGACTCGGGCAATGCCATCTTGAGTTCAGGATGGAACTTGACTGTAATAACTACGTATGTATATTAGCAGTACAGCAACTACATGCATTAGCAATAGAATTTTATGCGTGTCAAAATAGAAACAGTTTTAATGGACTTTTTTCAGGAAGTTCTCAGGTCCAGGACAGGCATCCAGGTTGTAGCTGTATTGGTCTAGAAGAAAAAGCAATCTGGACTCATGGTAGAGGTGATACCTTTTATTAGACCAACAGGATTTTTGAAAAAAATTACTAAGCTTGCAATTAAAGAATTTGTTTTGCAAAAATCTTGTTGGTCTAATAAAAGATATCACTTCTACCATGAGCCCAGATTGTTAGGTCCAGGAGAGAATTTCTAGTCAATATCAGCACGAGAGAGAAAAAAAAATGTAAAGATTAGCAGAGTCTAAATGCAGGCTGACACTCTAATAAAAGCATTAAAATACAAATAGTATGATTTTCAAAAGTGTTTAGTGTTGATTCAACTTTGCTCCCAGTTTAAAACATCTCCACTGAAAGCAGTGTAAGCCAGTGAATGTCACTTTGGAAATTCCCAGCAAACATCTTCTCCCCCTACTTAATTATAATAAATGCTAAAAGTTGATTGGATAAGGAATTCTTCAGTGGAACATTTTCATCAGAAAAGGCTGATTTGTCAAAACTGAAGATGTGTGTAAGTGTATTTGAGTTTGATTAAACTTTTGTCAGGAAAGTTTCTTGGGTCTTGGGTGGAATTACTGGTCAAAACCAGTGACAGACTGCAAAACAGATGCTCTCTGGGTGGTGCTGGTAGGATTTGTGCCTGAGATTTGGGAGACTAAGGTTTATGCTCCTGTAACAGGCAAAGCAGAGTTTGGAACCTGGGTGATCCATAATCCCAGAAGGTTTTCTAACCATCTGGCTAATCAATGTCCAGGGCAGGTTCTCCAATGCTCATTTTAGAGGGAAAACAACTTTGAAAGTTTTAAACTCTTTTTCTGTGTGTGAAATTCTTGCTTCCGGCCAGCCTTAGCTAAAAGAACAAAAGGAAAATTGTTGAACTAACAAAAATAATCAACTTGCTTACGCTAGCCGTGACTTACTGTTTGCAAGCAAACCATCTCCCATCACCTTTGGGGACGAATATTTGAAAACGGAAGTGCTGTTAAGCAGACCCAATGATGGTGTCATTTAACACAAGCTAAAGAAGTCCTGCTCACACTGTGACATTTCAAGGGGGGTATTGTGGGGGAAGGGGCAACTACAAATTCTCCATGTCAGAGAACAAGGCTCTAAAGAGATGATCTGCTAAGACAGTTTGCATTGACTCAGCAATTTATTTTGTAACCAGGCACTTTCTCCATAACATTTTCCTTGGCAAAGATTTACTATTCGTAACAAAAGCAAACGTGCTTCTGTTCAGTTTTAAAGAAAGTTGTAAACTCATCTCTCAATGCAAGGTGTGTCTGAATGCAAATGCTAGCACTAATAAACAAAGGGCATTAGAATTAAGTGTACCCCAAATGCCAATGCAACATGAAAGTTAAAAAACAAACTTGCAATATCAGGAGATACAAGAAGGAAAGTTTCTCAAGTGAACTCCCACACCATACACACACATGTTACTGTCAAATAACAAGTTTGGATGTGAAGCCAGATATAGACCCAGGCCACAGCCAACCTTCCAAATTCATGGGTTCAAATTTGCACCCATAAATAATTGTGCCTATACCAGCTGCACTTGGACAACAAATATGAGACTTCTAAGTGCAAGCAGGTAGTGAGCTGTTCTACCATCAGATATGAATGCAATATTGGTAAGTTCAATTTTATACTTACACATTGACACCATTGCTGGAAATAGGCCCCAAGTGTAAATCATGTGTAATGCAGGTGTGTGTCATTATAAGAACCTCTTCCATTTTTTGGCAATGCTGCATTATAAATGTATAACCTCTGCATGACATTACCAAAGTGTTTTGTATTCAATATTTATTGCTTCTTAAAAAACACCAACTACCCAGATTTCTGTAAAAAAAAATTTATTTTCCATATAAAAGTGCCAAAATATCCACCAACATTGTAATCTATTCCAACAACCAGCTTACTCTAGTAATCAAAATTGCAAGCAACTTTACTCACATTTTAAGTCAAATTTCTTTCACACATTTCCACAGTAACCTGAGTCCCTAGAAAGTGGAAAATTTGCATTCCGATTGGCTGCTGTAGTCCATATGTCCAAGTTCATATAGGCACGGAATGGGTTAAATCTCGGATAATATTCCTGCTTACACATAACTGCCTGGTTCTCAACATGGGTTGAGTGTTGGGTGGTGGTACTGAGTGGGCAGCAGTTTTCATAGACATCACTCTGAGGTGCCCAGATGGAACCAAAAAGTCCAGACATTGGGGACAAGCTTCTGGTGCTTGAGAGGTAGGGCTAGAAGGAAAGATAAAAGCATTGTGAAAAACTGCACATTGCTCCATTAGGGAAAACAATCAGAGGTAAATGGGAGGGGAGGGAAGGCAGTAATGCTGAGAGAAAGCTGAGGATCACATAGGTGATAAATCAGGGACCAGCTTACAAAATGATATGCTTGGGGTTGGGGGGTGAGCTAGTATTGCTTGGGGTTTCATGCACAGCACTGGTTTCAATATTAGTGTGTCTCCCTATTGGTCGGACAAGACCACAACTGGCATGCTGTATTCAAGACAGGTCGAGTTAACGAGCCAGAGAGATAAATTAAGGTAAATTAAAGAACAAATGTCAAAACTCAAACCCAAAACATGAGGGTTTGAAATCTGAGAAAGAGAGAATGAAAAAGCAAAGATTAGAAGGCTGTAAATACCAGGTCCATCACATTTTTTAGTAAGAAACATGGGGCTAAATGATGAGAAATGAGGTGAAAGTAAACAACATTCTGGAAGAGTATCAGAAGAAATCCTGACGGTGATATGTATTAGGCTATGGATTTGTCTCCAAGTAGGGCAACAAAAGCCTTCAGACTTTCAACACTGAATAAAATATAAACTTCATTATGATCTGAAATATCCAATAGGTTTTTCAAATATCTAACTTTATGATAAAATATGGAATAATGCTCTCTGTCCTGCATGTTCCATGATTAAATACAGTAGAAATAATACATGTAGTTCAAATACCTCTTGCTTTCCTACTGCGAATACAAAAATATTCAAAATGGAAGATTTTCAATAATGGTGATGGAGAGGTGATAATAATAAGTGACAGCAACATGCTTTATTACAGGGCTGAAATAAACAAACTTCCGCACTTCTCTCTCTGTAGCTAAACCCAAATGGCCAAAGTCAGTACGCTCTCAGACATTTACTTAAAGGCGTGCCGGTATCCGATCCATAATCCCAACAATCATGCCTCCTGCCACACCACACATGCATGACAGGACACACAATTTTGGGATCAGGAATTAGATCCCAATTGTGTCTTACATGGTGCTCACAATCAGCCGCTGGGAACCCAACCAAGGTCTGGAACTGATGCCAACTGATAATCAACCGATTGTCAAAACCCCAGCTAGGTGGCACGTTCAATTTTTACTCATCCCAGTGCACAGGGATCTCAGGATTGGGCTGCAACAGACTGATCCTGGGATCCCTGTATGCGGAAATGAGTAAAAACCACATGTGCCACTCAGCTGGGTAGCACACTTGATTTTCTAACATCCCTGGTGCATGAAGACCTTGAATCAGCAAAAGGCTCCTTAATTCTAGGGTCCCCATGCAGTGGGGATGGATCGTCAGAAGCCACATGTGCAAGCCAGCTACGCATGCAATTTTTAAAGGTCTGGGGTGCAGTGAGCCCCAAATCAAGAAATGCTCTTCAATTTTAAGATCACTGCACACCTCCCCATCTGCTAGGGGACAGCTGTGCCCCAGACCCTGGGGTTGCCTTATATTGACATGCATGCATAGCCAGGTCGCTATTTAAGGCACAATTAACCTGTTAAATATAACATGCCAGGGGCCTCATGCACATAACAGATGAAATCAGTGTGGGTTTGTATGAGGCAGTTACTGTGCATGCCAGAAACTGCAACTGCAACTTTCCTTTTGGATTTTTTTTAGCTATAGATTTTTATGTTTGGTCAGTACTTCTTACTGCAGAGTATTCTTCTTGCTAGAAAAAAAGTCAAAATAGATTTTTTTGAAAACCTATGTGCATTTCCATTCTTTAGTGGGTGCAAGACACTTTTTGGGCAAAATATCGTCACAAGATTTTGTAAGCAAAATTGGATAGGAAACTTAGCCCAGTACTGTGGGCATGCCACGGATAATGCCAACACAAGTTACATCAAATACCTTGGCCTCTACTATACAGACGTGTGAAGAAAGAGCAGGTAAGCGAGACAAAGATGGAAATGCAAATAGTATATGAAGAACATTTCAGTGAGGCACAGTATGGCAACATCTTGTAACAGGAATACTCACTGAGGAGTTGACATAACTGGCTGGCTCCCAGGTAGGAGGCATGTTGGGTGGGGCACTCCAGGTAGACTGACAGCTGTGATCAAGGAAGGCTGTATTTTGTACTTCTGCAGTACATGGGAAGCCACCAGCATAATTTATGTTTTCTACAGTAAGAAACATACGGAACAAAGTAAAATCTGTGCATTGTATACATGACTCAACTTTCTGCGTATGAAGCTGAACTGTCCCAATTTTCTGCGTATGAAGCTGAACTGCCCTATTATGAGAAGTGCCAGAATTACAGGTAGGCTTTCATCAATCACAGATAATTCAATGGAAGAAGAGCAAATCATCTGCATGTAATACCTTGATACTCCTGTTGGCAGAAATATGCTTTTTATGAGACACTATTGAGGCCACAGTTAATTCGGTAGCATGGAGGACTGGGTAATGGCTATGTGATATTTTTTTACCCCAGGGCTGCTGGAGACTGCATTTTTTTGCCAAAGACAGACATGGATCCCTGAACAAATAACTGCAATGAACCTGAGGGTAAGTATTTGCATCATGCTAAGTCCTCTGTGGACTTATGAGCTCACGCTCATTTCCTTTACCCTATGGTAAAAGAGAGCAAGCATGTAATAGACTGCCCCGCAAAAAAAGAGCCTCCACTTTCTCTGGGGTAAGAGTGTCCATAGGGGCAACTTCTATGGAGCAGGTGACACACTACTAATCCCTGCTCTCATTTACCTTGCAGTAACTTATTTGTGCACCTATGAAACAGAAGAGCAAAAATTTCTTCATGCTCCCTTGTCAAAGTACCTCAGCTTTCACCTCCCAAGACATCCCTGTTACGTGAAATCCTGGGTCAATGTAGGTCAACTTTCAGTTATTTATTTGGTATTGCCTCTGGGAAACTTTAAAAATAACTCGTATCGAGGGAAAGAAGCTAGTCGGAGACATTCTGAAGGTCATGTGAGCAGTAACATTTAGAGTGGGAACAAAAAGAGGATGCCCAATCCACCCTCATTTCCATCAGCACTCCGATTCTGCATTTTGTTCCTCCTCTGACAGGTACTGGTGGTAGAAGGCCAATTTTTGCTTGAGACTCCTTATGTCATCCTGCTCTCTCTCTCTCTCTCTCATCACTTGCTATTGTATAATACCATGCCTGTCTGGAGAACACACATTAGACTCTCCATTCAGACATCTATTTTAACTCCATCACTGACAATCACAGTATTGCTGCAGTTTTAGGCTGGAGATTTATTTGAAGGGAGTAGGGCCTTGTGAGAGGACTGAAGATAAAGAACAGTCTACACCAGATTATACTGTTCTAAGTCAAGCCTAATTCTATGAAAGAGTGTGTTACATGAACTGAAAAACTGGCATAAATGGGACCAGAGTCAGGCCTTTAAGCAAATGCTGCACTCCAGGTTTTAGACAAGCAAGTCAAAAAACATTTTGTGCTGTCCCAAATTAGGAAGTTAATTGAGGGTACTGGAAGTGTTGCATGCAAGGGAGGAAAGGTGACAGACACTGGAATGAGAATCACAAGACCAACGCTCTAACTCCTGAGTCTGCCACACATTAAGACACTTACTCTTCCTAGGCCCCAATTCCCAAGGGATGAGCATCACCTTCTCTTTCACAGATTCTGTCTTGTATATTGAGAAACAGAGGCTCTTCTAGATAGTAAGTCCCTCTTTTTTAGTAGTGCGGGACTTAAAACAATGTGACCTGAAATAGCAGCTTGGGTCTGTGGCCATTTCTCTCATTCATTGCTACATGTTGTGGAACTGGCTATCATAAGTTGCCTTGTAATCAATGAAGCTACTATAACAAAAATAAAAATTTAGTTGCAGAAATTCCATACAGAGTTTATGAAAATAGTAAGAAAATAAATAATCTCTCCTGGTCTATTTTAAGCACATTAGCAAGATAGGTATCTAATAGCCTGTTGGTCAGCTATCCATCTATCTGAATGAATCATCATTGCTTTGCTGAAGGAGAGAGAAAAGAAGTCTTATGCATATTTTGGAAATCTTACAGCATTCTTACCTTCTGGAAAAGCATTGTACTCATTCATCTCTACTGGACAATACATATTGGGAAATGGGCCATCACAAGCTGCATTCCAATCAATGAAACTATTACAACAAAAACAAAAATCAGAAATTCCATGCAGAGCTTTATGAAAGTAAAGCTTGAATGAACCCCTTTCATACACTGTATATTTTTTAGATGACAACCGCTTGTGATGAGCAATTGTGCTTCATACACATCAACTAAATAATAGCAGAAAACAGCTACTAATCGGAATTGTATTGTAATGAACCCATAACGATTCTACTAATGAGCACTGTTTTATGTTTGCCCCAGGAGAGAGACAATACATTTGCGACTAAAGTATAGAGCTGGTAGTTGGACTGATTCGACTCCTCCAAGCTTCCTGGATCACTTTAAAGTCACACACTTCTAAGCCTCAGCTTTCCCATATGAAAAAATGGAATTACAATATATTCCTACCCCATAGAAGATATTAGGCTTAATTATTTTTTATGAAATACAATGTAAAGTAATTTAATATAACATGCCATGGAAATGATATGTATAAAGTGAAATAAATAAGATTTATACTAATATTTTAAAATTAAAGACAATTTTGTTTTATTAATCTAAGCACCTTACTAATCAAATATTTAAAAAATAAGAATGTAAAAAAAAAAAAACAAAAAACCAAAACAACCTCGATTATCAGTGTTATCACTTCAAACAACATCAGACTCCTGGCAAATAAGAAACCCTATCACAAATGTGCATCTGTTACTGTATTAAGAGTAAAATAATTGAAATACTTTAGGAAGGTTTTCCAAGAAGAGTTCTTTGCTTAAGAACACCTGAGTCATAACCTTAACACTACTTAAACCATAGTTTGTAAAGGCAAAAAAAAAGATATTTTGCTGCATGGGCTTGGAACAGTGAGATACAGTTCCTAGGTCATGGACAGCTGCAATGCAAACTGCGAGCTTTTCTTTCCGTCAGGTTACAGCACAGAGGTAAGATTGTAGGGAATATGGTTCTTCCTGTCTGAAGTTTACCACTGCAGAAAGCTCAATCCTCAAGTCTAGGAAATGTCCAAAAAAGTTCACGTAAAACTCATGTGTTTATTACCTTCATCCAAGGTATTTGTATCTTATACACACCCTAGTGCATGCTGTATTCACTCATCTGGTGAAGGATTCCTGGTTATAGCAACAGGAAAGCATGTTTGAAAGGGAGACACCCAATCCCTCTCAAAGAGAAAAATGAAAAACAGAGCAGGGATTTCTATATGGCACAAAGTACTGTTGCATGAAATGTGAACCAGAAGCAACATAGTCATATTAGGACAGCAATGTGCCTGGGTTTAATAAACATGTTTCCTGGCACAGCTAATTAGCCTGGATGCATACTACATTAACATGATTATACTATTTCCAATTCTGAACTTGGAGTTTGCAAAACAGGTATTCCTGGACAGTGGTGCCTGGCACCATACCCTAAAACTTGCAAGATTTATTTAAAACTGGGGAGAATTCTTAAATTTTGAAGTTTCTAAATATGAGGAAAGGAGCTGGGGTCCACTTAGACTGACAACATTAATACCATGTGGTGGAAAGTGAAAAAAAAGCCACCAATAAAAAGTGTCTATAGTAAGAGTTTTGCTTCAGAATTACTCAGTCTGCCTTTGCAAACTGCAGCTCAAGCTTTAACCCAAGCACTGTTGCTGTCAAACTGGTAGCAGCTTTTGACTGAATAGCAGTAGCTCTGAATGGGTTAAGACTATAGCTACTATGCTAAAGACCAGACTTCTGCCCTTCCCTCCATGTTGCCAGCGGGTAGAAAAGGGAGAGAAGTAGTAGCCATTACATTGTCCCCATGCTTGCCCACTCAACAATCCCAACTTTGGAGGGATAATTTTTGGGGAAAGGATGCGTGTGTTGCAAGTAAATACAGCGGGGGTAGGCAACGTTTTTTGGCCACATTGCCAAAAAACACCATAATGTCTACCTTGGAAGGTGCTGGAGTGCCGGCATGGCAGAAAAATAAAATGAGGGCAAGGGGTACATGGCAGGACGCCCTGCTTGTGCCCCTTGCTCCCCGCCCAAAGCCTCTGTAGCCAGCTGTTTGTAGCCAGCTCTGGGCAGCTGCAGCAAGCAGCAGGCTGGCTACAAATAGCTGCACCAGGCTTATCACCTCCATGCCAGGAGTGGGGGAGAGATTGGGGCTGTGCTGCCTCAGGCCCCACCCCCGCCACCCGCTTAGAGGTGCACCTGCACATGCCAGTGCGGAGCTGGTGCCAGTGCCCGGCACAGGTGTTTAGAGCCTCCTGGCTGCAGCCAGCCCCAGCTCTGGGGAGCTGCTGCCAGCTGGGATCCTGGGCTGCTCCCAGCAGGCAGGTGGGACGCTGCAAGCCCTGCTCAGAGCAGTCTGGGCTCCGTCGCTGGCAGCAGCTATCCAGAGGTGGGGCTGGCCGTGGCATGCCTAGCAAAATGGCCTCACGTGCCAGGGGCTGCTGACCCCTGAAATACAGTAATAATACTTCCCTAGTTAATAGATGGACAAATGTTACCTAAAACATTTAAAGGAAAAACAACTTGCCTGTTGTGAACAGAAGGGGTTTCCTGGATCATGCATGGTATGTTGTTTTCAAGGTTATAATTTAAGCTATTTGTCAGACAGACTGGTTGAGCAGGCCACAAGTCTCCTGTTGGATACAGACCTAAAAAAAGAAAAGTGATCTCAATTGCACAATTTATGAAATACAAAAGAACAGGAACCAAAAAGTCCCCAAATCTTAGTTCTGCAATGATATTAACACATGACAGAGAATCTAGATGGCCTTGCATTGTAGTCTTCACAATATAAATTATCTAGGCCCTCCTTTTCTCAGTTTTTGAACCCAAAAAAGAAAGTTTGGCACTATGGAAACAAAACAAGCCACTGGCACTAAATCCTGACTCAGTGCAGCTAGGCCATTATATATCAGACACAGACCCAGCCCAGGAGTGATTCCGCAAATAAAATGTTTTTAGTGAATAATTTGATAAATATTTACGTTGAATGAATGTTGTCATAAAAGTAAAATAGAAAAAAATTAGCCTTTTCCATTTTTAAACAGGTATTAAAGTCATTTGCTCAAATCATTATAGAAAGAACAAATTTTCCAACAGAAAAGATAAAGTGTTGGAAAAATTACATGTGTGATGACAAGCCACTGGACCTTTTGTCCTTGGAAAGAGAGGTTGTTCCATACCCAAACTTCACAATTTATTAATTTCACTCAAGTTCATATTGTTTCCCTTTGAGATGCACGCAAATGAAAAACTGCCTGAGATTTGAAAGTCAAAGCTGAAGCCCATCGTGCATCATTTGTTTGCAAAAAAGGAAGGCAGAAAAGAGATGAGGTCTTTCCTCAGCCATTAGTGTGGAAATGAGGAGCGCGCCGATGTTGCTAATTTGGACTAGAAACTTCATTTCATATAGAAGTGAGTTTAGTGCAATTAAACATTAGGCTGTGGCAAAGCAAAGGAAATGTTAGCGAATGCTGAACTGTAAAATTAAAGCTAGATGGTACTTTCACTCAGCAAGAGTACAATAAAACAAATCAAGATTATATTAAAAGCTAGAGAAGTCTACTTGTTTGAAAAATAATAAAGTTCTCAGATACATGGCTCAAACATACCAGTCTGTTGCAGTAAAGCTTGTGTGCAAACATTAAAGTAACAACATGTGTAGCACTCATACTAGTGTATGACGAGTAGTGTAAAACCTGCTGATATAAAGCAACCGACCTTTAGTCTTGTCGGGATCTGCAGTCATGTCAGTGAAGTTGGGACACAGGGTTTCTGGATACTGGGGGATGGTATTTATGTCTCTGCTGAATTAAGAAAAAGGATTTTTTTTTTCAAAAAGAAAATCAGATTGTGAAACATTTAAAATACCCATGTGATTCTTTTCCAGGAAAAGAATATTCAGGAAGTTTTATGGTGTTAAATAGGGCAGGTGGCAGAAACACAAGTAATAGCTAACATAAGTTAGGCTTTACCTTTGCCTATTTTCTTTATTCTGAGCCATGGTAGAACCACAAAAATGTCAGCATTTCAATACAAAAAACCATATGAAGTAGAGTTGCCCATAGTTATTACAAGAGGAAAAAAGGAAGTGCTGATTATCTCAACCCTTACTACTCAGATATCTCTAATAATATTGGAATATACATGTGTGGAGAATAAAGGAGAGTACAGGCTCAGACAGATTAAATGAATTTGGAATGAGCATTATATGTTAATGATGGCTAAGCATAAAAGGACAAAGAGGCTAGCTGTCAATATGCTGTACTGTTAAAATTTACTTATTGAAATTATGTCAGTAGCAAAAAAGCAGCAGAAAAGGCTTTGCTCACTGAGACTACACCTTTCTTTTCTGCATCTGATCTCTCCCCCAAGGGTGGCAGTTCTAAAGCTCCAGGCCTTATACCCTCATATCAGGTTTTAATACAGCTTTGAAAATAGTTATTAGTTGATAGATTTATGCTCATGGTAGAAAAGAAAATACTCAATGGGGCTGAAAAGTCCACGTCCAAGCTCCAAAACCAGTAAACCTTTTTAAGCTAGAGAAGTGCAACTTCAAAATGGCATCGAGTAACAGGCAGGTATAGCACACACAGCTGCTTTTACCAAAACTGGCTAGTTAGACTCCCAAGAGTATGGTGTTCCCTTAGTATATTCCTAGAATCACAGAAAATTAGGTTTAGAAGGGACCTCAGGAAGGTCACCTAATCCAACCCCCTGCTCAAAGCAAGACCAGCTCCAACCATATCATCCCAGCCAAGGCTTTGTCTACCCTGATCTTAAAAAACTCCAAGGATGGAGATTCCATGACATCTCTAGGTAGCCTCTTCCAGTGCTTTACTATCCTCATAGTGAGAAAGTTTTTCTTCATCCTAAATTGCCCTTGCTGCAACTTGTGACCATTGCTCCTTGTTCTGTCATACGCCACCACGGAGTACAGTCTCTTTGAAACCACGCTTCAGGTATGTACTGGAAGGCTGCTAATAAGTCCCCTCTAAGTCTTTTCTTCTCTAGACTAAATAAGCTCAGTTCTCTCAGCCTTACCTCATAAATCATGTTTCCCAGCCTCCTAACCATTTTCATTGCCCTCCGCTGGACTCTCTCCAATTTGTCCAAATCCTTTCTGTAGTGGGGGGCCAAAAACTGGACACAGTACTCCAGATGTGGCCTCACCAGTTCCAAATACAGGGAAATAATCACCTCCCTCAGTCTGCTGGCAATGATCCTACCAGGGCAGCCCAGCATGATGTTAGCATGCTTGCCAACAAGGGCACAATGTTGGCTCATATTCAGCTTATTGTCCACTGAAACCCCCAGGTCCTTTTCTACAGAAAAGGACTTATTACATGAATATTACATTTCTTTAATATATTGTAAGGGTAGATTTAAAAATGTACCTGGTATTGCAGATGTTATGAGACAGATTTAAAGTGATGGGAGTTTCAGTTGGAAAATCATTTTGTGAAATAGTCTCCCCTAAGTAAAACAAAAATTGTGAAATCAAAAGTTTTTGAAAACAGAAATGTACAACATTATATAAAACTTATTTTCAGTATAAAATATTACAAAAAGAATTTTGCATTTCAGAAAGTCTCCGTCAGTTAATGTTATGCTTGCTTATAGCTATGCGGATTTAATAGACACTTTTTTTCTGTCTTTATGGCAACTTGGTTAGGGAGATAAGGGACTTGATTTTTTTTTTGTTAAACTATGAGACCAAGGATTAAAAAGAGTTGAGAAGCATTATTCTATTAGAGTATGTGTTTTCACGGAGTGGTGTTACGAAAAAACATTGTTGATTTTTTTTTTTTTTTTAGTTAAATGATCAATTTATAAATTATTACCGCTATCATGTACAATATCCACCTATGCATTATTATTTGAAAAAAGTTTATTTTTAAAAAGTTTCAACAAATATAAACAAAGAAAAAAATTAAATCCAGGCACAATTCATTCAATTAGGTCAGAGGCTCAGACTGAGATTAAACGTGTTCTATACTAATCGCGAAGCTGCTTTGGGTATATTTTTTCCTCAGACAGTAAAGTATGTTCACATCATTCAAAACAGCATCTAGACATGTGCAAATAATTTTTCTGTCACTAGAGAACAGTCCCTGGAAAACTATTTTTAAAACTTTAAATTCTGTTCATTCTGTATGCTGTAGTGTGCTCTCTCAATGTCAGTGAATGACACTAAAGCTTTTCACCATTCCTGGTAATATGCCACAAGAACTAAGCATAATTGTGGCTTCTGGCATGTACAAAGTGGTTTAGGGTTCTTCTGCCATGTATCTGGGATACATATTCTCATGGCCATCCATATCCTCTTGATTTTGAGACACTTCCAGTAATTTTTTGAAAGACTTGTCTGTCTACCCACTTCTTTGAAATCCAGATACCACGCTCCTTTTACTATATACAGATGTTAGGTCATAAACATTGTTGCAAAAGTAACAATCTAAAGGTCAGAGCTACATAAACATCTGAGTAGAATTAGCAGATATCAATTCTGTAGTCTTCGCAAGAGTGACTAATTGTATAGCTTCCTCAGGTGTCTTGTGGGAACACAGTTCATGTGCTTATCCACAATTTCTCTTTGGCCTTTTACATCTACTGCTTACGGCTCTTCATATTTTCCTATCATTTTTCAAGCAGCTTACTCTGTCTGCATCAGTTCCCCTTTGGATGCTGTATTATTTCTGACAGTTTTTAGGAGTGATCCCGTCTCACTACTGACTTGGGAGTTGCAATGATTGGATTAAAAAGGAGCACAATATTATAGTTCATCCACTATATTACACATTAATTTTAATGCTTCTCCAAGTACTTTGCAAATGCAACTGCTAAAAGGCAGGGTAGATAGATGTGCATATTATAGATCAACAAAATACACCCAAATGCAAATAAACTCAAACATGAAACAAGCCTGGAAAACATACAGACAACTGTAAATTAAGTGGAACTGTCTAGTATCGGACAGCTAAGTAGTGGCAGAGCTAGAAATACAACACAGGAGTGCTGTCTCTGTTTGCTGTTTAATAACAACATCTATTGTCTCCCTGCAACACTCCAAACTAAAAAATACTGATTCGTCTGGAAGAAGAAAGCAAGTTGGAAGAAAGCAAATTTGCTGACTAAAATCTTTTCAACAACACAGACTTCTAAGCTCAAAGCCAAACATTCCTTCTCATATGAATGCCACCATGAATACTGGAATCTATTAACCCATGACAGGCAGGCAACCTCTAACTTTTCTATCCCACCTGTGCTGACCTAAGAATTATACCCCACCCATTCATTCTCGCTCCATGTATACCAATTCTTGGAAATGAGGCAACATAGATGCCTTCAAGTGAGCCAGGACGTGTTTCAATAAGCAAGTCTAAGACAGAACCTAAGGGTAGTTCTGTGGGTGTGCTCAGCATTATTTTGAAACAACTACACTGCCTTATTTCCAGAGGCGGATGTGTGCAAAGCAGGAGTGTGCTGGCTGGTGTGTACTTCACAGAAGCTCTGTGGAGGAGCAGCAAACATGCCCTCAGAGTTTCAGTCCCTCTCACTATCCAAAACAATATACTAACATTTTCCATGTACTTTTGTACATGGTATTTTTCCACAACTTACTTGATGGAAGAAAATGCCTGGGTGTCATTATAGGCTTTCTATCTCCGTCAGAGCTGCTGGTGCTACTCCAGCTGCCCCAGCTCCCGCGACTGGCACGTACGCTTCCCGAAGAACTGCCACAATCAGAACTTGAATCAGAACAAAACTTTTCCAAACACTTCTTTGATCGTTGATAAAAGTTTTCTGAAGAAGGTGAAAAGCATTGAAGAAAGTGTTTACATTTAAACTTAAAATGAATTTGAAAAAGTATCTGAAATGTGTACTTAGCTCTTTAAATCTACCTACTCAGCAGGGACAAACACATTATGTACTGACAGCATTGCAGACATACACATACAATGCATTAAAAATATCCTAAGTCCTGCTGAGAAACTTAACATCTGAATTACAGCACCATGAAAAATGATCCCAAACCATGGTGTGAAACAAGGGGCATGTGTGCACAACACTTAAAAGCAGGTTAAATGTTTTTGTACCAATTTAATGGTGTTGGTGTTTGCATGTGTTGGTGGCAAATTGTGCATTAATTCCAGCTGCTGTAGCACATTTGGTGGCATAATGCATTTAAATTACTTTGGGGTGCAGCAAACTAAAACACCTTTGAGGAGTTTTCATTTGCTGCCCTACAGCCATGGAGCAAAGTACCGGGCTCTGTGCAGCTCAGGGATTGTGCAGGCAGCCTGGCCGCAGCCAGGGAAGGCAGGCTCTGCCAAAGAGAAAAAAAAGTGGTGAGCCTGATCTTTTTCTTCCCCCAGCACTGCAGCCTGTGTGAGCCGCGTGGGGACCCAGTCCTTCCCTCCACAGCTGTGGGACCGCCCAAGCCAGGGACCTGCAGGTGGGGGCAGGCGCTGCCACAGAAGGAAGCACCAGCCCTGCCACAGCTCAGGGACCACTCTGCCCACTGTCAGCGCACTCTCCCCTCCCCACTGCTGGAGAGGCAGGTAAGACACGGGTGTACATGACACGGGGGTTTACTTCGCCCTAAACTGAAGCAGTGTTTTTAAAACCCACCACTTCGATTTAGGGTCCATGTTTTGTCTACACATGCCCTCTATTGACTAATTATGGATCTTTTATCAATCATCATCAACTTGTCATATGCCTTCCTAAACTTCCCCCTTCTCACAAGCTTGGGAAAAAAAGAGCTGGACATTAAAGAGAATTAAACAGGCAGGAAATATGTTTCCAGCTTGAATATCATAACCTGTCTAAGTTTCTTGTAGCAGTCCTGAGGGCTGTCAATTTATCTGCTTCTGTCTGTGCAAAACAGTTAACAAGATGCCTCGGCACAGCTGTGTTGAGCACATTGCGAACATGGATGCAGGGATTTCCCTTGTAGCGCGGGAAAAGTTTCGGTGCAGTCAGAGCCCGCCAAAACCTTGCAGCTACACCACCGAGTGCATGCTTACAATTGGCCTGTTAATTATGCAAATGTGTCAGTCGGCAGTTGGCTCGCTGACCGAATAAGAGGCTTGGGCAATGACCGCCCGAACTAGAGGAGAGCTTGGACACGCATGAGGAGAGATCCCCATGTGCGTTTCCAAGCCACAAAGGAGGCCTGATCAACCGACAACAACTCCCTGCTGGAATCATTCGATGCCCCATAACCTGTGTGTGTGAGCTTCTGTGTGCCTGCGTTCCTGTTTAAGTTTTGTAACTTCAAGGAACGTACCTACAGCCTACAGACTGTAAGTAAAGTTTTTTTTGGCTTCCAACAATCTGCGTGTCTAGCGCCTCAACTCTGCTCCGTCAGCAGCCCCATTCCGCCAGCGTTTCTCGGCCCCCACAGCTTCAACTGATTGCAGCTTGAGGAAAAGGTGAATAAAAGCCCCCACTGTGTTTCAGTGTCAGAGACAAAGAATTCTCTCTTCCCATTGCAACACCAATCACAGTTGCATACCTGTTTCTCCCTGCGTACACAAACTTCCACCTTTCTGGTCAGCTTTAAACATTTCCCCATTATCCTGAGCACAACAGTTTCTTATGCCAATATTAGTTCTCAGTTCAGGCCTTTCAAATTCACTGCACATATGTTTCATTTCACTCTGTTCAGGAACCCTAGAACAAAAAATGATGCGTTTACAGTTTATACTTGTACTATATAAAGTACAAAGAGATGAGCAATCACTTTCCCCTAAAGAACTACCCAAAGGTCCTCAGACCCTTTGGTGACAAACATGGTTGAAAAGTACACAAGGATCAAAACAGACTACGAATATAACCGAAGTAATATATGCCCTAAAGCATTCCATGGCACCCTAGGTGCCTTGAGATCCTTTCTAGGGTACCACAGGGTTTACAAATACAATTCACAAGGTAAACCCAGAGATTTCATATAGGAAATCAACAGGTGTGGGCTTTTTGAGTTCTAAGCAACAGAAGAACTGCTCAATTATTTTTCTGTAGGCCAAAAAGAGTGAAAACTTAAGTTAGCACTCAAGAAGCAAAGGCACCATAAACACTGCCTTTTCTACCCTTGCCTAGCCTACCTTTATATGCTGCAGACATTTTTACATGTGCTTAACTTTACATACCAAGAGCAAACTGCATTACCCTGAACGCAGTCTGAAACAATGTAGACCCTGAAACAACGATCTCTCCTGATTTTCCAAAAAAAATCACAACTTCCTTTAAAATCTTTATTCAAGTAAGTTTGAAAGAAACCTTTACAAAAACATTTCCCAGGATCTCCTACTATTCCTGTCAGGCTAACATTACTTTAACTTCTTGTCATATTTGTCTACAAACCGCAATGAAGTTAGTCAGTCAGCTTCTATGTGGTATACCAAAGTTCCTCTTTTAAAAGTTAATTTTAATCACTGTATTTGGTAAAGAAAACACTGATTTTTTTTTTTTTTTAAGGAAGGAAACAACTCTCTCAACCACAAAGATAAAATTCCTTAAAATAAGTTAGAAGATGATCTGTTGCAAAAACCTGGAATCACTTTAATGGACTCTCTTTCCTAAAGGGAACATGTATTGGATTTTATCCACTGACAGCAGAATGGGAAGGAAACTAACCCTATGAGTCTAAACTAGGCACATTTCCAGTCTCTAATGAGAACCAATTAACATCAACTAGGGCATACATATAAATGCTCAAATTTCTCAATTACCTTTCAATCAAAAATCTGTTTACAAGGCATGTGTGGATTCACAAAAAGGAAGATAAACTGTGCTTTGCAATTTTTAATTAATATTATTGTGCTATTTCTTTTTAGTCATGCAGGTTTTTGGATGTTTGTCTCCCTTTAGTCCAAAGCCCAAGAACGGATTGAGGAACTCGGGCTGAGGTTTCAAAAGGCACAAATAGTGGTGAAGAACCAAAATTCTTCTAAATCCTACATACTGTCTTGAAACTATGAAGAGATCTATCCCAGTTGCACTTTACAACAATACAGACTCTCACTGAAACCATGAGAACTCCAGAGAGATTACTTCACACAATACACTGAGGCATATATGTATGCATACATATTTTTCCTGTGACATTTAGTAATATATGTTTTAATAGGAAAATTTTAGACCTGGATTATTGTTCAACTTAAATGTATCATCAAATAATCTGCATTAGGTATTAGAGAGAGACCATTAATCAAGGAATGAAAATATCTTTAGTTTCTCTATTGTTTACAGTCATCACAGTGGGCTGCATTAGTAAGAGTGCTGACAGCAGATTGAGGGGAGTAATTATTCCCTCTATTCTGCACTGGTGAGGCCACAGCTAGAGTACTGTGTCCAATTTTGGATCCCCCACTATAGAAAAGATGTGACCAAGTTGGAGAGAATCCAGCAGAGAGCACTTGTTTAGGGGGCTGGTGCACATGACTTCTGAGGAGAGGCTGGGGAAACTGGCTTTATTTAGTCTGCAGAAGAGAAGACAGAGGGGATTTGAAAGCAGTCTTCAACTACCTGAAGGGGGATTCCAAAGAGGATGGAGCTAGACTGTTCTCAGTAGTGGCAGATGACAGAACTAGGAGCAACGGTCTCAAGTTGCAGCAAGGAATGTTTTAGTTGGATACCAGGAAAAGTGTTATCACCAGGAGAGTAATGAAGCACTGGAACAGATTACCTAGAGGTAGTAGAATCCCTGTCCTTGGGGGGTTTTTAAGGCCTAGCTCAACCGGGTGATTTCAATTACCCAGATATCTGCTGGGTGGAGCAGTCGGCCAAGACCAAGAGGTCCCGGAGGTTCCTGGCAGAGCTGCAGGACCTCCGCTTGGTCCAGGAGGTGCATGACCCCACTAGGGGGAGGGATGCGCTGCTGGATCTGGTCCTGGCCTCAGGGGACAA
>JAGPOW010000290.1:24997246-25009744 GCA_030014935.1 Caiman crocodilus
GGCTGGGGTCCTGTGACCCTGGCACTCATTCCTGCCATTGGCGGGGGGTCAGACTAGATGGCCTGCTCTAGGCCCCTTCTGACGCTAGATACTATGATATTGACAAAACCCTAGCTGGAATTATCTAGTTGGAGATGGTCCTGCTGTGACCAGGGGGTTAGCCTAGATGACCTCTTGAGGTCCCTTCCAACCATCATTTTCTATGATTCTAGGATTCCATTTGAGGCTGTAATACACACCTTGTAGATAAACTGCCAATCTTTTTCTTGTTCCTTCTAGATGTTCTATTTCTATTCCAATTCATATTTGTCAAACTGCCTTCTTTTTTCTCCTGAGATTTCTTCTTTCTGTAAACATCTTCTTGCTGAAACGTAAAAATATGAATTAGTGAGACAACACATAACTTAGGACCAAAGTTGCCATATAAAATTTACCTAGATAAAACTACCAATGTAAAGTACTTTGGACAAAATGGCTCAGTTTCATAGCTGCTGCAGGATTTAGTGCCTGTCCTAGCACTTCACTTTCCCAGATCAGATAAATTCATCTGTCGGCTCTAGATTCAGTCCCCTTCCCCCCCCCCCCCCTTTTTTTTTTTTTTTTTTTTTTAAGCGCTGATGAAAGCCAAACATCAAGTTTCTGAAGCCCCGTATCAGCCGTTTCTCTTCAGCATCTTTCCTTCCCTATTTCTTGCAGGAAGTAGAATTTTGGGGAAGGAAAATAGTCTATAAAATGCTTCAATGTGCAAAAAAAAAAAAAAAGCCCAAAAATCTGCCAGACTTATGATCTGAGCAATTTCAGCACCAATAAATCCTCTCTTCTCTTACTTGTGGTGGTGCCCATCTGCTCATTTGAATTACTATATTGAAGAAATAACAGGGATAAATTAAGTACCAGATACGTTAATTTAAGATTTAATTTATATTGGGTTTAAACACAAAGCTGATCAACACCACCACTAATATTAAAAAGCAGTAGATCATGCCCAAAAGCTGTAAGTAACTTTATTTTCTAGTGGGGGGTGGGGAGGAAGGGAAAAAGGAAACCAAGCAAGCCTCATTTATTCTGTGCTTCTCAAATATGGCATTCAATTCATCATGACAGATATCCATAAAACAGAACGCTAACAGGCGGACCACAACCAAGGACTGAATCTGAACTTCAGGGATCTGCCAGTGACTTGTCAGTGTAAGGGATCATGATTCCACACTCTCCTTGTACCAGAAGGTAGAAAGAGTGCAACTGGAATCTGATCTGTGATCCCAAAACTTCACTTTCTATAATACAGGTATAGGGGATTGTACCCTATGACATCTTTTAATGAATATGTGCCAGGGGCCTTAGTTTCTGCAAAATGCTCTGTAAAACTATGGATGAATGGTTACCTTTTACAGTTGTCTCATATTCTTATTAGATAGTATTTTCTGTATGTGAATTTAGTTTTTTCCACTTTCAAATTCAGTTTCTAACAGAGATCCACGTATGGAGATTCATCTTGTAAAAAAAATAATAATAAAATAAAGGGGGTGGGGAGCAGATTTGGAAGTTGATATCATAGAAAGTTAGGATTGGAAGGGACCTCAGGTCATCTAGTCCAACCCCTTGCTCAAAACAGGACCAGCCCCAACTAGATCATCTCAACCAAAGGTATGTCTAGTCAGATTTTGAAAACCTCCAAAGATGAAGCTTCCACCACCTATCCAGGTAACCTGTTCCAGTGTTTTACTACTCTCCTAGTGAGAACTTTCTTCCTAATATCTAACCTGAGCTTCACTTGCTGCAGCTTGAGACCATTAGCCCTTGTTCTATCATCTGTCACCACTAAGGAAGTCTAGATCTCTCCTCTTTCAAACCCTGCTTCAGATAGTTGAAGACTGCTATTCAGTCCCCTCTCAGTCTCCTCTTCTCTAGAGGAAATAAGCCCAGTTCCTTCAGTGTTTCCTTATAAGTCATGTCACTACATCCCTTCACCATTTTTGTTGCCATCTGCTGGACACTCTCCAATTTGTCCACATCCTTTCTGTAGTTGGGGGCCCAAAACTGAACACACTACTCCAGATGTGGCCTCACCAGTGGTCAATAGAAGGGAAGAATCACATCCTTTGACCTACTGGAAACACCTACTAATGAAACCCAATATGCTGTTATCCTCCTGGGCAACAAGGACACACTGCTGGCTCACATTCAACTTACTATCCACTGTAACCCCCAGGTCCTTTTCTGCTGAGCTGCTGTCCAGCCAGTCAGCCTCCAGCCTATACTGATGCATAGGACTGTTGTGTCCTAAGTGTAAGACTTTGCACTTGTCCTTGTTGAACCTCATGAGATTTCTTTTGGCCCAATCCTCCAATTTGTCTAGGTTGCTCTGAATCCTATTTCTATTCCTTAAGCATATCTACTACTCCTCCCAGCTTGGTGTCATCTGCAAACTTGCTGAGGGTGCACTCTATTCCATCTTCCAGGTCGTTGATGAAGACATTGAAAAAAACCGGCCCCAGGACCAACCTCTGTGTCACTTCACTTGATACCGGCTGCCAACTAGACATCAAGCCACTGACTACAACTCTCTAAGCCCAATGCTCCAGCCAGTTTTCTATCTACGTTACAATCCATTCATACTTAGCTTGCCTGCGGGAATGCCATGGGAGAGCATATGAACAAACCTTGCTAAAATCAAGGTATACCACATCCACCGGTCTTCCTGCATCCAGAGCCAGTCACCTTGTCATAAAAGGCAATCAGGTTGGTCAAGCATGACTTGCCCCTGGTGAATCCATGCTGACTGTTCCTAATCACCTTTTTCTCCAAGTGCTTAGAAATTAGGTGAGGCTGACTGGTCTGTAGTTCCCTGGATACTTCTTTTTCCCTTTCTTAAATATAGGCACTATGTTTGCCCTTTTCCAGTCGTCCGGGACTTCTCCTCGTGACCATGAGTTTTCAAAGATAATAGCCAAAGGCTCTACATTCACATCAGTCAACTCCCTCAGCATCCTTGGGTGCATCCCATCTGGCCCCATGGATTTGTACACATCCAGCTTTTCTAGGTAGTCCCTAACCTGTTCTTTCACCACTGAGAGCTGCTTACCTCTTCCCCAAACTGTCCTGCCCAGTATAGTAGGCTGGGAGCTGGCCTTGTCTGTGAAGACTGAGGTGAAATGGGCATTGAGCATTTCAGTCTTTTCTGTATCATCTGTCCAAAGTTGCCTCCCCCATTCAGTAAGGGACCCATATTTTCCCTGACACTCCTCTTGCTACCAACATACTTGTACAAACCCTTCACATCCCTTGCTAGCTGCAACTACAATTGCACTTTGGCCTGCCTGACTTCATCCCTGCATGCCCGAGCAATGCTCTTATATTCTTCCCTAGTTGTGTGTTTAAGTCTCCACTTCTTATAAGCTTCCTTTTTGCGATTTCATTTACCGAAGAGTTCCCTGCTAAGACAAGCTGGTCTTCTGCCATACTTGCTAGTCTTCCTGAGCATCAGGGTGGTTTGTTCCTGCATTTTTAGTAATGTCTCTTTAAGGTACAACCAGCTCTCCTCGATTCCTCTCCCACTCAGACTGGCTTCCCAGGGGATCCTGACCATGAGTTCTCTGAGCGAAACAAAGCCTGCTTTTCTGAAGTCCAGGGTCCTTACTCTGTTGCTCTCCATCCTTCTTTTCCTCAGGATCCTGAACTCAAACATTTTATGGTCACTACTGCCCACATTGCCATCCACTACTACATTCCCCACCAATTCATCCTTATTTGTGAACAGCAGGTCAAGAATAGCATGGCCCCTAGCTGGCCACTCCAGCACTTGCACAAGCAAGTTATCCTCAGTAGTCTCCAAGATCTTTCTGAATTGCCTGTGCACTGCTATATTGCCCTCCCAGCAGAAGTCAAGGTGCCTGAAGCGCTCCATGAGAAACCAGGGCCTGTGATATGAAAACATCTACTAGCTGTTTGATGAAAGCCTCATCCACCACTTCCTCCTAGTCTGGTGGTCTGTAGCAGACCCCCACCACAACATCACCCTTGTTCTCTCCCATCTGACCTTAAACATACTCTCAACATGCCTATCTCCAATTTCGTACTGGAGCTCTGGGCAATCATATGACTATTTTACATAAAGTGCAACTCCTCCTCCTCTTCTCCCTTGCCTGCCCTTTCTGAGCAGTTTTCACCCACACATGACAGTGCTCTAGTCATGCCAGCTCCCACCATGTCTCTATTATTCCAATCATGTCATAGTTCCGCGACTGTGCAAGGACTTCCAATTCTTCCTGCTCATTTCCCAGGCTCCATGCATCTGTGTACAGGCACCTGAGCTAACTAGTTGATTGCCCTGATTTCTCAGGAAGCATGAGAGCACCTCCCCTGTTGCCCACTCTTGCTTGCTCTTCCTCCAGATGTCCTGCTTTCCCACTTACCTCAGGGCTTTGGTCTCTATCCCCCAGCAAACCTAGTTTAAAGCTCTGCTCACTAGATTAGCTGATATCTGGAGTTAGATTCACATCACAGGGTATATGTGTGTGCATGCATTCCCCAATATTAAAAGCAGGGGAAACGGTCTGTGGTATAGTTAGTATTACTGCATTAAGTATAACGAGGATATATCATGGAATAGCACAACCCAGGATTTTGCTCATTCATCACATTTTCAGTAAACTGGTTTAAGGATGCAATCTGTATCTTTACTGAATCTCTCTCACTTTTTAAAAGCATTTGAAATATGACAATAAAAAAAGATCCAAGTAACAAACCTCAACTGATGCAAGTTCCTGTTTTCCACAGCAGGGAATCTCTTCCTTGGGTCCTTTACTAATCTTTTTCTCAGTGGAAGGCTTTGTGTTAATCTGTTTTTTCAAAGTCTCACAGTTTTCTATTTCATTCCTGAGAGGCACTTGCTGGTTATTTCCTGGAATGGAACAATAGAAACAGTTTGAGAGGGTCATAAGCCTTCCATGCACTTTTCCTGAAATTCCCCTTCCCTCTAGACTAACATTTTCAACTGTGGATGCTTTCCAAAACAACCAAATATTAAATCAGTTTTTGTTCTGCTGATAATACTAAAAAAAAAAAAAAAAAAAAAAAAAAATCCAAAGCTAACACTGCTACATAAACATCCTAAAACCAGCATCAAGCAGTAACTTCATATCTAACAATACTAATGTATGCGTCCCCTGTTCTTCAGCTACAATCATGCTCAGTCAGGTGAGCATTAGTCAGTACCAGACTGGAACAAAAATTACTTGATAAAGGATGCTTACTTGTGAAATAATATTATTACAATATAGTTGAAACCAGTATACAAAATTACTCTGTACCTTATTATCCCTTTGTGGTTTTTCCAGGTTTAAGACTGACCTACCTCACAGGGGTGAAAAGTGATCAGGACAGGTTCCTTATCAAAAAATGCAGAAAGCAATCTAGTTACAGAAGATACAAAGAAGCCTGAAGTATTTAATGCATTTTTACTTCAGTCTTCATAAAAAGGGATAGCTGTCAGATGACAAGTTGAACTGGCAGTAAAATAGGAAAGAAGACAAACAGCCTAGAGTAACAGCAGTAAGTTAGGGATGACTTAAAAAAGCTACATGTTTTCAAGTCAACAAGGATGCACCCTAGAGTACTAAAGGAATTGGCTGAGGTAATTCCAGAGCCATTAGCTATCCTCTTTCAGAATTTGTAGAAAATGGATAATGGTTTGAGAGGATTGGAAAAGGAATAATACAGAGCCCATGTTCAAGAAAGGGAAGAGAAAAGATCTGGGGAACTACAAGACCAGCCAGTCTGACCTCAATACCTGGAAAGATCATAGAGCAGGTCCTCAGGAAATCAACTGTGAAACACAGAGGAGAACAAGGTGATCAGGAACAGCCAGCATGGATTCACCAATAGCAAGTCATGCCTGACCATCCTGACCTCCTTTATGATAGGGTGACAGGCTCTGTGGGGAAGAGCAATGGATGCGATACTGACTTTAGCAAGGCTTTTGACACCGTCTCCCATGACTTTCTCACTGGCAAGCTATGGAAATACAGGCTAGATGCAAATTACCATAACACTGCTACATAACTGATTAGATCATTGTGGTCCACCAACAGTCATCAATGTCTACTATGGAACAGGTATCAAATGGAGTTCCTCAGGGCTCTGTCTTGGGTCTGGTATTGTACAATGTCATTATTATTAATCTGAACGATGGGATTGAGTGAAAATTTGCAGATAATGCAAAGTTGGGTGGAATTGGAGACACTGGAGGGTAGGGGCTAGATCCAGAATGACCTGAATAGACTGGAGAAATTGTCTACAATCAATCAGATGTCCTTCAACAAGACCAAGTGCAAAGTCTTGCACTTGGGATGGAATAACTGCATGCACAAAACACAGACTGAAGAATGACTGACTATGCTGCAATACTACGGAGAAGGATCAAGGGATTAGCGGGCCCCACATTGAATATGATCCAACAGTATACTCTTGTTGCAAAAGAAGCCAACAGCATCTTGGGCTGTATTAACAGAAGCATCACTAACAACCCAAGGGAAGCCATTCTTCCTGGTGAGGAAGAATGAGAGGCCTCACCTGGAATAATGCTGTGTCCAATTTTGGGCCCCATACTTCAAAAATTATGTGGACAGTTTGGAAAGAGTTCAGTGTAATCAACTAAAATGATTAAGGGCTTGGGAAACTAGACTTATAAGGAATGGCTAAAAAGATCTAGGGCTAGGTTATTTAGTCAGCAGAAGTGAAGAGGAAGAAAGGGACTGTTTGAAAGTCTTAAAATACATGAACAGTGATTAGAGAGGATGGAGATGGGCTTTTAATTGGGATATCACATAAAGCAGTGAGGAAGGTCTCAGCTTTGAATCAAAAGACATATTGCTAATCTTTTAAAAAACACTGTCACATCCCCAGGCTGTAACACATGGAGTAAATTGTTTCCTAAAGACTTCTTGGTGCCTCTGTAATTAATAGCCATGCCTTTTCCCCACTGACATGACAAATTCATTCTGCAGTATCAAACCACTTAAAAAGTAAACCACAAAATCTTGGATAGCCAGGAAATCCCAACAGATCCAGGAGTGAAATAAACAGTTCATTTAGTTCTTTAACATTCAATAATAGGGACTGGGATCTACAAAAGGACAGGGAAGTAGTAATGATCAGCTTTGGAAATTAACAAATCTGAGTGAGGTACCTAAGAACAGAATTCACAACCAAGCAAAGCACAAAACGAGAGATAGGCGGGCTCCTACACCAGTCAAAGGAAATATCAAAGAAAGAAGAGATATTGGATGCTTCCCTTTCTCCTCAACTTAGACCTTTAGCTAGGCATTTACCCGAGCCCAATAATCCACTTCCTGGAGTTAGGTGCCTAAATCACTTGGCTATGTGTGGCTAAGTGACTAGGGCTCACTTTTTTCTTTTAAAATGCAGGAGGGCAATGGTGGTAGTGTTTGCCTAACAGTGACAACATCCACCCAGGCAGTGGGAGGCTTGGGTTAAAGGTCCTTCTCAGACTGAAGGGGCTCAAAACCAACAGCTTCCATATTCCAGGATAATACTTTAAACCCTAGGAAACAGTCAAGTCTAGAATAAGGGCATTCTCTCCCCTCTTCTTAAAGCCAGGTCAATTAACAGGAAATACAAGATCCACAGAACCACAAGTCAGCCCAAACTGGCATAATTTTATAGCTTCATAGTGAGGGAATTTCCTTGATAGGGGGGAATCCTGAGTTCTGGAGCCTGCTTCAAGGACTGCAAAAGCGTTCTGTAGGAGAGTCATGGAGCAAACAGTATTGAAAGCAATGACTGGGACCCAAAGGAGTGCCCTCATTACTGGGCTACCTGCACAGATATTCATCTTCCTTTTTTGCTTTCTTTTTCTCTGAATCATGAGTACTGTGTTCTTGGCTGCACAACAGATACATTAACAGGTCAGGTGACAGGTGCCCCTATTCCAGCTTTGCCTCTAGTCAAGTAATCAGGCACTTTCCTGGGGGACATGGGTTTGAACTCAATCAGGCTGAGGACAGCACTTAATCCAGAAGCCTGGAAATACTTTGTTAAAGTTTTATACTGTGATGATAAAAAAAAAAAATCATATAATTGCTGCAGTAATCATTTACTTCTGGTACTCGTATAATGACAGTTAAAGGAAGATGATGCCATCTCCCATCTGATTTATGTACAAAATGTGTTATCTGGAGACTATAGCTAAAGTTAATTCGCTCAGTTATTTGTTATAAATGAGTAAAGTAATCTGATTCAAGTAAATGATTTTAATCTGTTTTTGTGCCATTTGCGAAATATTCAAGGACTAACAATAATACTTGAACTTTTAAACCAGCATGCAGGCCACATGCCCCAGTTGAACTATGCCATGTACCTTCCTGGCCTCCACCATGTAGTGGACAACCCCTGCACTGCATTGGTGCCCCCGCATCAAACTTTGGTTCTCCTGGGCCCCTAGCCACAGGCTCCCTCTCCCATAGGCTACAAACAGGGGGAAGCAGCAGAAGCTGGAGGAGGGAAGGGCAGCAGGAAAAGGGAACAGCGCTTGAACCAGGAGCTCAGAACCCCAAATGCAGCACACAGGCCACTAACTGGATAGCCCTGTTCTAAAGCATCTAAAGAATTTAAAAACACTTTACAAACGTGATGAAATTTGCTAACATCTCAGAGACTGGTAAACAGTATTATCTCTGTGGAGGAAACTTACCGGAGGTGGGAGAGAAGTGGCGAGGCGCAGCACTGGCAGCAGCAAAAGTGAAACCATGGCGGCCGCTGCGGACAAAGATCAAAAGGAAAACCCGCAGTGGAGCCAGGAGGAGCTGGGAATGGCTCCCGCGTCTATTTGGGCACGCTTTATAAAAGCGCACTGGGGGCAATTGACTGGGTGGCCACCCAGTGCCGGGATAAAAGGCCCAGTGGGAAGGAAGCTGGGGAGACTGGAAGCAGACGACAAGTACCAAAACCAGGGAGGGAACAACGCAACAAAGGGGCCCGAGACCCAGGCAAAGTCAAGCACCATGTGAGCTAGGAAGCACAGAAGGGTGGTGGTGGACACTCGATGCAAGTACAACCTGTAGCCCACAGCTGCAGCCCCTAAGAAACAGAGTCATTGGAGGGCCCGAATACTGGCCCCAACAGACAGCACGGTTGGCGTTAGGTGGAGCCCCGAAAAGCAATATCTGCAAAGATGACCAAAGGAGAGTACCAGGTAAGACAGGATCAGACACCATCCTCCCACTAGAAAACCAATTACCATCAAAGGCATGGCAGGCGAGACCCCTGGGAAGCTGACCCAAGGCCGCTCCCAGTAGCCTGGCTGTGCAACCCCAAAGGCAATGGCAAGGTTTGAAAGAAACGCAGACACGCGACGCTTGGGAGGGGGAGAGGCACAGCAGGTTACAATCTTCATTTAACATATATACAGAAACACAGCAGTGAGTAATGCCCCAATAGAAGTTATTCGGTAACAAAGCTTTACATCTAGCCCCATGTTCAACCACTAAAATCACCCCTGCAACAGACAGGATAGAGTTAGCATGACCTCAACAAGACAAAGCTGGCAATTCTTGGCTCTCACTGAGTAGGTTTGCTTTTGCCAATTCTCAAGAGAAACCTTGCACAAAAAGCATTCCTCCGACGTCCTAAACACCTCCTCAAAAAGCTGTAAGATTGCCCAGGGAACCTAGACATATAATCAGAAAACCATGAACTATGTATATCTGTATTCAAAGATATAAATGGCAACTGGTGAATTCCTAAAAAGATGAGTTTTCAAATATATGCTGGAAGAAGCTTTTGGTCTTTCTATGTTACAAAATTGCAGAAACGAGGCGCCTTTCTTTTGAAGAGTGCTAAGCACCCGTAATTTCAAATGAAGTCAACAAGAACCCTTTTTGCTCAACAGCCCTAAATAAAGAAAATCATGCTTCCAGATTTTCACCAGGCCTAACCACTCAAATACCTAACCAAAGGCAAACTGTATTTATCATCACAACTACAATCAAAACACTTATCTCTAAGCATTATTTTAATTCTTACAAGTGCATGGGTGTATGCCTAGATTTTGTGTGAAGCCCTGAAACAAATCGCACAGATCCACAAAGTTTGCTTTCAACTGCAAACTTCTTCAGAAAAAAAAAAATCATTGTTGCTTTTATTTATGACAAAAAATATTTTTTCTGAAGACCTTGTTGCTTGCAAACATGCTATCAAACTATCCAAAACAAGTCATATGGAGAACAAATTTCATTGGATCCAGGATTTTGCCTAGGTCAAATAGTTTCCAAAATTGTAAAAAAGAAAGATTACCATTATTTTTCCTGGAAACTTCTTGCATTTCTGGTTGCTGCTGAGGTGAATTTCTTGACAAGTGACTTTCAGGTAGCTTCTTAGATGTCTTCACAGGACAGAACTCCTGTTCTTTAAGCTCAGTTATTTTTTCTGAAATTTTAAGGTTAGTTTCCTTAGGAAACATACATGTTTCAAGATCCTCCTTCAAATCAAACTCTGAAGAAGTATTTTTCATGAGAACTTTATTTTTCAGTGCACTTTCTTCTTTATCTAGAAAGTTTCCTGAAAGAGTTAAATTTTTTTGCATATTTATATTTATGCCATTTGCATATTTTAGGGTTACCCAGTTCTCACCAACAATATCAGTACAAATGTTCTCTTTTGGTAGTGAGATTTGGTTCTCTACAGTCTGATTCTGTTTTTCATCAGTAGTTGTGATGACACTGCCAGCTGTTGTGCTTGCTTTTTGTTTACTATAGTAAACTGAACATTTGTGTTTTTTCTGAGAGTGGCTGTACGTTGCTGGACTTCTCTTTGCAGCATTCTGACTTCGGTTGGATGGAGTGCTCACAGAAAGGAAACCCTTCCCTTTGCCTTTATCAGAGGAGTTATATGAATCTATAAATGTTTTGCAGCTGCCCCTGGATAATAAAAAAAAAAGAATTTTAGAATGCTTTACACACACACACACACACACACACACACACACACACACACACACACACCCCCATGCACACAGCTACCATTAGATTACTTTCTTTTTACAAAAAGAAGAATTCAATGAGACAGAATGAAAAATACTGCAAACTTTAAAAACAGATTTCACCTTTTCAATTGTCTGAGTGTGGTAGGGCTCATAAACAGTGCACCATCATATAAATGTTGCACTTAAAGGCTACAACTCACATTCCCACCCAAGTTGCATGCATGCTCCCAACTTCAAGGACAGCCACGATTATGACTGCTTAGACACTAAAATATCTGCCGCTTTACTTTAAACTCATTGCACCCCAAGCACATGTCCAGAAGAGGCATCTGCATTGTGTTAACTGGACCCTGCTCACCCAACATCTGTATACATCAGGCTCTTTAGCGGGGCTTTTTTGGCATTTCTCTCTAATAGCTAATTGAATCAGCTATTACAGGGGTTGTCAACCAGAGGTACGCGTACCCCCAGGGTACTTGGAAAGGCCCTAGGGGGTACATGTGGGCATGCAAGGATGGAGCACAGCCACCCACCACCCTGTGCCACTGGTTCCATTCCTAGGAATGGACTGGGGGGGCCCCCTGAGGGAAGCAGTGTCCCCCTGCAGGCCACCCAGGCAGATGGGGAGGGTGGGGGGGGAGGGAGCTCGCATGCACTGCCTGCCACCGCCACCCACCATCCCATGCCACTGCTGCTGCCTCTCCACGTCCAGCCACACACACACCCCCCACCCCCCCGGGGAATACTTAGTAAAAAAGATGAAAACCCCTCAGCTATTAGATAAAAGCACCAAAAAGCCCCATTGAGGCTGTGCAGCCAGGTCCAATGAACATGCCACTTCTTTCAGTAAAGTGCAGTTTTGGTTTTTTTAACATCTATAAGCAGCCTATGTTTCCAAGTAGCCTCAGCCCTAGATGCATGTGGCTCCCCAGGGCTCTGGATTTTTACTTTTTTAGATTTAAATAATAAAAGTGATCCTGGGCTCTGGGCACTTTAACAATTAAATGTTATAACAAATTACCCGTAGAAGAATTCAAAAAAGCAAACATTTGGATAAGGACAAAACTCAGCCAACCTCCTACAAAAACCCTGTTAACTAAGGATCGTACTCTCAATCCTCTCTCAAAGCACTATTCAACTCAAAAGTGCCACAGCTGATCTAAATGGCTCCTAATATATTTTGAACAGAGGCATAATGAAGTGGCTGGAAACTCAGGCAGCTGCCACATACAAGGGCAATAGCAACTTCCAGTTACCAGTACACTACTGACATGATTGTGTGGCTGTAGCCAGTTTTTTCTGCCTCTATTGTGATTCCTAGAGTGGCTGCTCCAGTCACCCACCCTAGTTATGCCACTGATTCTGAATCCTGGTGAACAAAGTTCCAGGGTCCCAGAGCATATACAGAAAAACACCATAAGCAGCCCCCTCCTTTTTATAGCAATGGAGATCCAACATCAGTGCCTCTGCTGATGTTAGTGGTGGTTCTTCTCTTC
>JAGPOW010000290.1:25009844-25025490 GCA_030014935.1 Caiman crocodilus
TCTTCTCTTCCTTACACACAGATATTTTCTCACCCTTCTACACTGAAAGATGGATCTGAGGCACCAACCCACCATGTTTCCAGACAGAGAATCACCCCAACACACCTCCTACAAGTTTCTGGCCTTCTCTCTCTCTCTCTCCCTCCATCTCAGACCAGTAAGGTGGTCATCATAGAGGTCATGCTGGTTTTCTGCTACTCTGTCCTCTGTTGATACAAAACCCAACGCCTTTACATGGATTTTTCTCTTGAAGAGAAAAATGGAAGACATAAAGGCATCAGGTTTCATATCAGTAGAAGACACCCAGAATCAGCAGAGTAGCAGAAAACCAGAATGTCCTCTATGATGACCACCCTACAGACCAATCACTTAGCAACAGACATCCAGATCTCCACTAAGTTCCTAATTTTTCTATTTATTTTTTAACATGCCAATATTTTATATAGTCCTAATATTCTAATATATTCAACTATTTTCTATATGGCCCTCAACAACCTAGGATTGATTATATGCCAAAGGCAGAATTTCCCATTTGGTATACAATTGGATTTCAGATAACTGATCCTATTAAAGACATTCAGTTTTACTTTAGACTTCACCCCTCTCAAATAAGCCTTGTTTAAAATATTAGCAAATCAAAAAAACTTACAAGAAATACAATCCAACTGAAGCATCACCCATCAAGATCTTCATAGAGATTAATCAAGATGTGCAGTTAATATTTCTCTAGGTGATCACCCTGAGCTAGGACTGATTCATTCAACCTTTTAAATATATTCTGTTTTCACTAGGAGTTCATTGGGAACTTAACTTCACAAACTGATTTGACTGTGTGCTTAAATGCTGGGGTGAATCACCACCTAAGTACAGAAGGTACTTCATTCCCTGCAAACTGCTCTCCATTCCTAACTTAGTTGAAAGTTATACTTCAATCACACAGTAATCAAATACAGCAAAGATGAAGTGTTTCTACCCCTTTTGACACATCACCGATGTAGTTCCCAAAAAATTGTTTGATGATAATACCAAAGTATAAGAAACTGTTCCCTGTAAAACAGAGTGCCAACTAGAGCACTTCAAAAGAACAAAGGGAAGACTATTTTTACTTGTAGGAATCAGAGCTGATTATGTCAACAGGATTGCTGTTCTGCTGTGCCGAAGGACTCAGGTTTGGCCTCTGTCTTGATTTCATGAACTCTGCAAGAATATACTGTGCTTGTTGGAAGGCTATTAGAATCACACCCAGGAGCGACAAACTGAAAAAGAAAACAATGCATATTAATGCCCTCATAAGTCAACCAAAGAGATCAGGCTCATAACCAGAATTTGTTTTCTGAACCTTCTGTTGATAAATTCTGACACTAAGCTAGAAGAAAGATATGGTTTTAAAAAATACAGAAAAGTTATTAATTTTTCATTGTAAGTAATTTTTGCCTTTGTTCCTTGCAAGCTATGATCATTTTCAGGGAGGTGGAAGGGAAGCCTAAATTATTTGCTTTACAACATAAAAAGTACATAATTATTCACTCATTAAAGAAAAGATAAATTGTAGTTTGAATCCAAACTAGGGACAGACAAGTGTTATATTGGAATGACAGGCAACAGGAGTCTAAAAACAATTTAAATCCTGTACAGCACACAACAATATATACTTCACTTGATTTGGCCATACATATGTATTTGCAGAAAAACAGAAGGACTGGTCTGTCAGGCTGGTTGCTCTTTCTCGGATGTCATAACTTCCATCTCTCATGCCTTTCTGGAGAAGATACTGACTTAAAACTTACTAGGAATGCCATCATGCTTCCTTGGTCAAGGTTGAAATCGCAAAGGATTCCCCCCCACCACCCACAGTATATTTTGTACAACTAGTTAGGTGAGCTGTAGGTATTTTTGCCACCTTCTAAATCAGTCAGTACAGACTACTAACAGGAGACAAAATACCTGACTAATGCAAAATGGCTGTATTTAATATTCATGTAGCATCCATTAATCACATATGGTAGCCTGAACGATGAATTTCCTTGCTTTTCAACTCAAATACTTTTGGTTTTGATACATTACAAACGGAAACACAATGTGCATTCAGATGCCAGAATAAACTTGCACTGGTATCAACATGACATTATCCTTCACATCCAATCAATTCTAAAGGGTGACAAAATGTAATAGGATTTCAAAAGTAGTATGAAAAAGCTACCAGAAATCACCTGCACTGGGCACAGTATTCAAATATACTACACGACATGGAATGTTACTGAATACACAGAATAGTAAAATAAAAATTATGAGGTTAGAGTCTTAGCAGCTGTACCATACTTTAGGCCCTTTAATTTCAATGGAAATAGAACAAGTAACCCTACCTAAATATCTAATATTTATTCAAATCAGCTCAATCGCATATTGAATCACCTTCTAACCACAGACTTGTTTCTCAAAAATCTGCATTAACAGTGTTAAAAATATAGGGGAAATATTAAAAATATGTGATTGTTTTATGCAACTAAAAGCTGATCTAGAAATGCAGCTCCATTTGCGAGTCAGCCACAGAAACCACACATGTCTCTACTGCTGGAGATTTCACTAGTATGGGACAGTGCTCAGTGGACTTAGCTGACACCAACGCCTTTCTTCTCAGCATGTGGAAACACCTAGTCTGTAGCTTGTTCTAATTATTCTTACTCAACGTGGGAGTCCCAGACAGATCACACAGCCTGCTGGCAAGCTTTAGAATAGCTTCTAGACTTAAGATGCAGTAGAAAATTAGTTTATTGCTTATTAAAGCACTGTGACAGGAGCATGTGACACCTTAGGGCAGTGTTTTTCCAAACTTTTGATACTTGGGGCATGCTTTTTTCCAGATTGTGAGTAAAGTGTGCCCTCAATTTTAATCTCACAGGCTGGATTCAGCCCATGGGCCTGACCTTTCTGGACAGGGCTGGCCTAGCTAGAGCCCGATCCAGACCATTTTTTGTGGCATACCAGATACCACAGAACACCCTTTGGAAACCACGGGCTTGAGGACACAGAGGACAGGTTTCTTTCCTAAAGAACTTACTATCAATACAGTTTAATCATTCTTTGCCCAGCACTTAGCGTCTTGAAAAAATGGCCCTTCTTTATGAGCTAGAATTTCTCAAAATTCTGCAAAGACTGGTACCAGCTGCTGAAAGTGTATGCAAACCAAAAACAATTACAAATCTTTTACTAAGCCTTGATAATCAGGATTTGAGTAGCAAGTGTATTACCTAACAAAGAGAACTGTGAGCCTCCAGAAAGATTCTTCCCAGCTGGGTCCTGGCACTATGTCTGCACACAAGGGTAACAAATGGTGAGGAAGGGTCACATTGAGCGTGAAGTGGAACTCTAAACCAGCAGTAGTCACCAGAGTAAATTCCCGGATTACCCATGAAGAAGTAAAATCAGGGGTAAACCTGTCAGGAATATAAAACAGGCCAATGTTCATTTTTCTATGGTAAGATTTAGTTCCAATATGATCACAGGTTTATATTACACAAATTCTAATTTTAATAATATGAAAAAAAGACTATGAGTGGGAACTGCCTATTTGTACACGGACATTAGCATCTGTATAGGAAAGGGTTTGTGTCTCTGCATTTTTGTAATACAATAACATAATTTGATAAAACTTCATAATTAGTAAATATGTAGTAATCAATGTAATATAGTATGTTTTGTACTAATATAACTTAGTACTGAGACCTCATTATACTATTTTCAGTGTAACGTACCAAATAAAGGGGAGGTTTTGTGGGTATTAGTGAAGTGGTTATTAGTGAGGTTCTTTTGCCATTTCAGATTCCACTAAAATTAATTTATCAGGGGGAAAAAAAAGTAAATTCTTACACAATGCTGATCTCCCGAGAAGAGTTTTGGGCTAAGAAAAATTCTTGGCAATCTAACACTTCAAATCCATATCCTTGGCAACTGTATCCATTTATCTTCATAGATGATATAGTTATGGGAAGAGGCCCAATATTCTCCACTTTGAAATTCTTTGTAATAGATAAAATTTGCTTGCTTTCTTTTAGTTCTGAAAGAAACAAAATTAGCATACGATTACAACACAGTGGTTACCAGTAGTGGTTCTCAACCTCCTTAGGACTCTAGGCACCCGTTGGAAAATGCAAGCTCTTATTATTTTTCTGTAGTCAAAAAATTAGTGAAAACTAAGAGAAATTCTTCTGTTGCAAACAACTCAGAAAGCCCATAACAGATCAGAATGGTTTTAACTACAGATTCTTATTTGAAATCTTGGTTTCATCTTGTGAGCTGTGTTTGCACACCTAAGAGTGCTAACATGATGTTAATACCTGTTATTACCCTGTTAATTATTACCTGTTAATACCCTGTTAATAATAATTAACATGATGTTAATACCCTGGAAAAGATGTCAAGGCACTCCAGAGCACTGTGGCATCTTGGTTGAGAATCACTGGCTTCCAGCAATGTAACTTTTCATCCTAACTTTTTCCGAGATTATTGTATACAATTTTAAAATTTACAAAAAAATTACAAAAGCAAGCACTGACTTTTTCATTTGATAAATAGTATTTTTATGAACAGTCCAAAGAATGTATGAAATCAGAAATCTTGTGTTCTGACAAAACAGAATACATATTTCTTACTGTACAGTCTAGATTTTACTTTGACAATTACTTTATTTAATGCTTTATTAATTTTAATAAAAAAGTAAATAAAATCAAGTTTATTTCTCTGGTAGTTCATTATCTTGCTAGTAATATTAAAAATACAGCCTTGTACAAAATAGTCTGCTTTCTGTTTTTCGTTTTTGGGGGGGGTTTAATCTACCACATATACTGCAATTTCTATTTCTGCTACACTAGTTTATCAAGAGCAAATTTCTGAATTTCAGGGGCAGACATGAATTTCTTGATAAGTTAAGAATTTTGGTGATGACAATGCAAAAACCAGAATTCCTTTTCATTGACTACTTTTGATCAAAAAAAAAAAAATACTTTTTAGTCTTTTATGCTATTTTTATGTTACACCAATATAGCTGAAGAACAAGGACAGCAACCTATAGCTTGTGGGCCAAACATAGCTGGGGATTTGCCAGCATGGGCTGTCCCTATGTCGCACCATGCCAAAGCCAGGTGACAGGTAGGTTTCCCAGGCTGCGTTACAGCTAGACAGCAGAGAAAAGTGGCCATGGGGAAAAGCAGCAGCAACTAAAGGACAACTGGATTTTGGTGCCAGCCCACCTCAGACTTGAGCTGGGCCATTCTGGCCTGCCACTAGAAAACACTGCTAGCTGTGGCTGTAAAATAACTGACTTGCTACAAAATTAGAAGCCTGCTTTTTCTTACTCACGTCGTCTGCAGTCCATAAGTGTAGCTTCTGGTACCTTAAAACGGAGTGACCCTCCTGCACCAGGTAGCCTCCCACCTACTTTCAGTAATTCTCTGGCTCCAAAGCCTTCTACACTGACCACATCCAGGACAGTTAAGTTATTTCTGCCATAACAAGAGAAACAGAAAACCACATTTTGAACAAGAGAGAAAACTTAGCTAAACTACTCCCTCTTTAAATCAGCACCTTGGCACAGGTGCCATCCCAGCACCCCAGCAGCTGAATCACTGTGCACATCCTGGATGAAATTCACTTTAGTAGTATATATCCTGACCTGTACAAAGTTGCATTTATGAGCAAAAGAGAAATCCCCCACTATTATCTCAGGGACTGGTGAGCCAAGTTCCTTGGGAAGCCCTCTACAAGACCATGAGTAAAGAACAGCAAAGGGACCAGAGGTCCAGCTAATGGATGGAAGTGGCCTCAGCATGTGTAAAAGGAAGGTAGAGTTCCTTCTCTCCTCCCTTCTTCTCCCTCCCTTCACCTTCTGCCCCAAGATCTCTTTCTGCAGACATATCCAATGCATCCTGGTACTCCTGCTGAGCTCCAGATCCCTGGATTTGGTTCTCCAAGAACCAACACACTCTAAATCATCATGCTACACTGACTGGATTCCTAACATGCAACATCAAGGACTAAATCGAGAATCACATTAAAGAGAGAGAGTCAAATTAGTAACAATCATCCTCTGTCTACACAGAAATGAAGTTGATGGGAAATGGAGAGAATTAATCCACAATAACAGTCACTGGAAATGTATATTTAATCCAAGTCTTTGAACACACTTATAAACACACAAAAGTAATTCCAAATCAGAACACTAGTTATGACAGTGTCCCTTTAAATAGCTACAAGAGCAAAAGGTAGATCACAGATTTGTTTAATATTTTTATATTGGAAAGAAGGTGTTTTAAATTGCATGTGTGCAACATGCATCTCTGCCACAATAGTTTGCAAAGTAATTTTCTCAAGTCAATGTTTGATTATTGCTCATAAACTAGGTGAAATCTGAAAAGCTCACATACCTGATGAGTATAAGAGAGGCTACTCTTTTATAATCAACTGGTGTAAAAACCACACCAACTCTTTTAGTTTCCAGTGGTTGCAAATGTAAATGAAGCACCTCAGAACTGGATTTCTTGTTGGCAACCTCCTCCTGATGTATATCCTAAACAAACATGCATTCATTTATTTATTGGCACAATACTGAAACCACCCTACTGAAGAAAACAATACATCACTTATTAGTACTGTTTTAAAATAAAATTTGATGGTAAGGTGCAATTACTGCAATTCAACTGATTTTATGGAAATTATTCAATCAAACCAATTCCAAAATAAAGCATTGCATAAAATTGTGTGTTAATCAAAAATTCACATTATACCATTTCTTTTGTTATGAAGATTACTTCATTTTTAGCAGAATTCATTGCTCTGATGGAAAAAGTAATTATTTTTTATAAAACACTCATTCTAGAAATCCTGAAGCAGTGTGCAAAGTACTGAAAACAGCAGTGTACTGATGGTATAAGAAAATGTGACAACTGTTATACATATAGCATTAGACATTATAACTTGATTTAACTGATAGAGAAACTGCTGGCAGTTAGCAAGATCATTTGAACCACTGGAAACAACACAAGCTCCTTAACATATTACCACATTCACTGAAATCCAAAACAAAGATTCGGCCCCATTCCAACCCCCACCACCAAATGCGCAAAAGTTTGTCCAAACACATTTCCCAATTATACTGCTAGTCAAAAAAACCCCATATCACAAAAAACCCTCTTGCATCATACATTTCCTGGATTGTCATGGCTACAACAACACTCCAACCCTTTTCTTTCAAAATGTTCTTACAGGTAAGGATATAGAAATTGCTCCCTCCACTCCAAATACTACTTCTGAAATAAATGGCACCTGAATTTTGCTGTGTAATAAAGTAAAACAAAGAAATGAGGGAGAGAATTAAACAAATCTTTGAGATCATTCAAAAAGCTGAGACAGAGCAGAGATGTCATCTCCACATAAATACTAAGCCAATTCAGTTATTTTTTACTGAAGAAAAGATATCATCAGACAGACTAACAGATATCGGGAAATGTAATACAACCCTGCCCTCAAAAACTAAAACTGCATGATAAGCATTGAGTGCACACACAAAATCTTGATAGGTAATTTCAACCTAAGGCTATTTCACATGCCCACATTTCCAACTTAAAAACTAAAAGACTGCCCAGCAATTTGAAAGGATATTAAATGCAAAATACTGAATATAATGAAGGATAGGGGGAGGGGGGAAATCATATTATTTTAGACAGTACTCTGCAACAGTTTAAACATAACATGGTAGAAACATGTTTATATTATCACAACTTGTCAGATATATTTTTTTTTTAAATATTAGGCATCTCACCCTGTGTGGACATTCATCCAAGAGCCTGAATTCAGTGGTTGTGTAATTAATAGCTTGCATACTTATGCCAAACCTAAATAAAAGGAGATGAGATATTGGTCATTTAAACCCAGCTTGTCAAAACAACACTGTATATACATTCTGAGAAAAGAACATATTTTAATATGTTGGGACTTACTTGTTAGAGAAGAATACTTTTAATTACATTTTGGTGGATCTGTGTATTAAGAGGAATATACTATAATAAATACATTTCATGGGAGTACTGTGCATTTGAAGAATAGGCTGATGTTTAGATTATTTTTCCCCTCAATATAAAAGACAGGAAATGATTGTAAGACAATCAACTATACTTTCTAAGCAAGCTGAAACAGGAAAGCAGAACACCTTTTGACTGCCTATGTAATTGTTGGAGCCAATATAATTTGAATTATTTGTTCAATAAACATTGTTCCTCTTTCTGTTCATGTCCAGTAACTATGGTTCTCTCCAAATTATTTTGTAATTTGACCTAATTTACTGCAACAAAATCTTGGGAGAAATTCCACAGCAAATATTTGATATTTGGCACTTCTGCTATTTGTTAGCCACTAGATAAATGTTTGTTCTTTAAAAATTAGTACTGCTTTAGCATGAAGCTTCTATGGTTAAGTATTTATAAACAAGAATTCAAAAGCTCCCTTTCCATAAATGTTTGCAAATTTGTTTAAAACTAATTTTCTTTCAGAAAATACTAGAACTGTAGTAATCAAAGATGTGTGCACATGCAAAGAAAAATTAAAACACTGGAAAGGACATTTGTGGAAATTTATCTTCTTGGCGTTCCAATAAATATAGTTACTAGATTGAATACATTTTAAAAATTATGATATTGAAATTTTAAAAAAAAAGTTCAAAATCACCAAGGCATGTACACACATATCCAATTTAAAGTACCCAAGTAGTTCTACAGGCTATAAAGTACATAAATGTGTTGTCTAAGTGAGTATGATTAGAGATTAACACACTCTTTAAAAGTTGGGTATTACAGCAGGGACATACTTGGTTGGTCTTCAGTTATCCACTACCTCTTTTTTCTCCTATGGACTCCCACCAGGAACTTTACCTAAGCATCAAATAACACTCTTTCTTGGGCTTTTGTTTCTTACATAAAGTACAAGAAGCACAAACATTTCTATCAGCTTTCCCAACTAGCTCACAAGACACTTCGGACACAGTACTGAAGCTTTCCTCCAGACTATCCTAGATGATTCCTTCTTTCTGCAGCTGCATTCCAGAGGCCGTCTGCCTGAGAGCATACAGTCTCTCTGTGCAGACAGCCCTCCTACTCTCCTGAGTTCAGGTTGCCTTTTATAACTCCTGGCAGATTTGTTTCAAAATCTGACGACCCATAATGTGACCCCATATTCAAGGCAGACATTCTGCCTTGACCTGGGAGGGAGGCTACAGCTAATGTAGGTGTGGCTAAGCCTCAACTCAGCTCTACCTGTGACAGGTGCATGTGTTGCTAAATCTATAAAAACTTAGCTGGGATATATTAGTCATGTACAACAAAATGTAACATACAAAGTGAACTGATCTTAAATTATTGTACACCATCAAAAATAAGACATAACACTAAAGGCGACCAAGCACCTACAAAGCTTAGGCTTGAAAATAAATCTTAAAATAAGTAAGAAAGTTAAGACACAGACATAGTGCATTTAAAAGGAATAACAGTAGTCTGGTATATAACTATAGTCATTACCATTTGCTGAGCAGACTCAGTGAAGCTTGGGGATCAGGATAGTAAGAGAGAGGCAGAAGTTGCAACATAACTGGGAAGGACGAGGGGTTTCTTAGCATAAAATATTTTACCTAAACAGTTTGAGAAAAATCAGTTAAGACTACATACTTGTGTGCTAGAATTCTATAACAAGGTAAAATAATTCAGCATTTCAAATACTGGTTGCGTTTTCCAAGGCGCTTAAATCTCATCTCTATTTCCACACACAAAAATTTTATATGAACTAAAACTACAGGTAAAAGCTGAGCACATGTCATTTGTAAAAGCAAGCAAGTGTGTGTAAATAATTCTACATGCAAAAGAGAGATTATGCTTTCAAAACAGATTTGGCTTCCGGGTTTTTTTTTTACCTTCCTCTAAAGCCCTGGAAGCCAAACACCAAACTAGACAGGTTTGGCTGAGGATCCTTCATACCATACTTAAAAACCTTTCAGGTTCCTGGCTGGTGGATTTTTCTTGTGTACTCAAAGGCAAAACAATCACCAGAAGGCATTTTTTACTGGATCAGATTGTCAAGGATCATAGGACTTTACCCACTTCTGTAACATGGGGCATGGTCCTCTAACTAGTAAATGACCTACCATAGTTAAATGGCTTCCTGTGAACATGAAGGGCTTGACTCAGTGGCCCAAGAACGCCTTTCCAGTCCTACCTTCTTAAAATATGGTCCTTTTATTTGGATTTAATATTGGGTTACACCAGTAGTCATTCTGCCACAGTTACAAATAAAATTTTCCCACAGAAACAGATATAGTGTATAATATACTTCTTTCTGACTGAAAGATATGGTGAATGTTGGTCAATTGCATATCTCACTGTACTGACTGATAATATGGCTAGGATAAATTGGCTATTAAGATAGCTGATAGTATCCAAACATGCTCCTCTTCTGCATGTGACTGGTTCTAGCAAAAGGCAGGTTAATTGTGGTAAAAAACTGGCATATGAGAATTTATGGAATCCGTCTTGTTCCCACACTGAAAGGCATGCAGTCACACGTCTGGCTGGATCTCTGGCGAGTGCTATACTCACTTTCAAAAAACGGGAGGGCAGAGATGTGATGTGATGAAGATCAAAAGGAAATAAGCAACACTAAAAGTAAAGCTCATCACAGCATTTCCAAACATACAGCACTATCAATACTTTTACACTAAGTACAATCTTCTCTAGGATCCAGTAAAAGTTTTAACAGCAAATATTTACTAGAGAAGTTTTCAAGTGAAAAACTTTAATCTTCTAGTGTAAAGTATTAAATTTTTCAAGTATCTAATTTCAATCGTTCTGGAGCCAAACTCATTACCTATATCAGAAGCATTGTGCTGAAAAAAATGTCATACAAGTACAAGAGCCTTCTTTAAAATTAGCATCAATATAATAAAAATAGAGCATTAACCATTTTAACTGTGGTCCTAATATTTTCAACAAACTAAAAGTACACAAGCTTAAAGTTCAAGAACAATTTTCCTCACCATACTATTCTTAAGTGCAGTGGCACTGAAATTCAAAGTAAGGCCAGGCTCTGCTATCAAACGTGGCAAGAAGAAAGAAAATAACTCTTCTTCAGGTTTCTTCTGGTGAGCAAAGTGAGCCATGCCCCAAAAATTCCTCCTGTTTAATTGATAAAAACAAAAAAGCTTTGTTTAAAACAAGAGAATATTTATTTATCCTGAACATGAGTTTCCCAGAAGGTTTGTCACAGCTGATCCTCTTTTTGGAAAAATCTTTTAAAGCAATGGCCTTTTCACTATACCTCTACATCAACAATTAATTTAATCTTATCTTTGATCCTTCAATATCTGCATTTCTACTGATAAGTTTATGAATTCTTTTTATAGAGCTCCATTTCCTAATATCAGCAAGAGGTCAATGTCACAGCTTTGCTGTCTTGGCAAGGACTACTTATTCAAAGATTCTTCCCTTCCTCATGTCCCCAATATGTCGCATCCATTAGGCATGGGAATAAAGAGATTAAAATCTATTCAAAGCCCCTGACCCTGAAAAAACGACTGTGCAACCTGCTGACAGAGGGGATTTGTCCATCTTCCATAAATGATTCAACAAAATATGCCACGACCTCTTTCACAGTGAGTAGCAGTGGTGAAATTACATAATGTTAAAAACTCAGGCATTTGAAACATTTAATTATCACTGACATTGACTTGAAATGGGAGATTACTTTAGGCAGTAAAGCCTGAAAACTTTAATTCTTGCTTTTAAGTACACTACAGCACAGTAAAATGTGTTTCTGATCATACATATGAAGCCTAGTAATAGGTTTCTGGCATTAGGAATATCAGCTCTTTTGTACAGACCTGCATGTTTCTCCATGTTTCATTTTCTCCCATCTTTCATACACTTCACTTGCAAGCTTAGAATCCACGTTCCATGTGGAATGGTCCAGAGACAGACTCCTTTGCCAATGCAGATTTGCTAAAATGAGAGTATCATGGTTTTACTGTGATAACACTTGCTCTATTACTCTGCCCCAGCACTTCAGTAACTGATATTAACAGACTCTCTTGGTAAACAAAAAAAAATATATGCTCAATATAGTAAATTCAACATAAAAGTTACTAAAGGCTGTTCAGAAAACCAAGGAGTTTTAGAAAGTGGGATATTTTAATGGCTACCTGTTAACAATTTCTATATTTATACTACAAATATAGCTGCAACAATTTTCTATAATATTAAATGACTATCAGATGCCTAAAAATAAACAAAACCTACCTGTATCAGACTTTCCCAGGTAATAATGTACATCACAATGTGCCATGGCTTCAAAATGAAACTCGCCCTGCTGAAAAACAATACCTGAATATATGACAAGGCAACACCACAGGAAATCTAAATTCACATAGCCAAAGACCATTACATGTCTTATCAATCAAGTGTATTCTATTAAGAGTCACCATTAAGAATAGTAAACCTAAAAGAGCTGTAAGCACTTGTTCCTGATTAGATGATGCACTGCTTCATATTTCACATGATGGGAACATACAGATTGAGGTCTGATTGTGGCCCCACAGAACTCTCCCATTTCTTAGTCTATAATTTGCTGTTCCAAAAAGTTTAACACCTGTGGATAACTGGAAACTATTAGACTCTAGGAATAGTAACATTTAAGAAACAGAATTTTAATTCTGCCCTTGTAGCTGCAATTATAATACATTTTTAATTACATAATCACATACTCTTTCTCCACTCGGCCCCTGACTCATTCAATGCACAGAGAAATAATTGAGGTTGCACAGGTAACCTTAAATCTGTCACTCCTAACTTCTAAGTGTTTGACTTTGCAAACTAAACACTGTTCTTTTTTTTTTTCCCCTTGGGGTGGGGGGATGGGAGGAGGTGAAGGTAGGAATTGAAGAGTGCAGGAGCATCACAGAAGAAGCAGGATTGTATGTAATGCACATATAATACCTTGAAAAGAGTTGAGTAAATCTGTAGAGGTATTGCAAACATCAGTCCTATATTTGTAGCCAAAATTACACTGGAAGATATATTTATGACACTATCTTTCACACCGAGTTTCAAAGAAAATACATTCCAACAGCCTGGAGGTAGAGTGGAGGGTTCCGCGAAGTTCAGAATCTAAAAGGAAACAATCAAATGAGTCTAGTCTGGATAACAATTATTAAAATATTTTAAAGTGTATTTTAAGGTATAAGCTATGCTTTGAACATGCCAGTTGCTCTACTTACACTATCATACAATAATTAACTGTACATATATGTGCTCTCTCTTTCTAAATACATAAATAAAAAGTAGTAAAAAAAAAAAGACAAACCTATCAAAACACTATAATGTACCTTTTAAAAATAAAATTGTATTTTTTAAGCACATGTATTTGTACACTTGGGTGAACCATGCAACCAACTAGCACTTGCGTGTAAGAATTGTGTCTAAGCGTTCATATGGCTGCCTGGTCACTTGAACACGTTCTCACCTAATTAGTTTGTTCTACTAAAGCAACTCTAAGAATAAAATGGTTAGCATAAACTAAAGTCCTGAGCTTTTCTAAAATGTTTAACAACATTAATCAGTGCTCATCTGTATAATAAAGGTTTCCAATAACAAGGTGCTGAATCCTAAATCACGCCAATGGCATAGGCTATGATGCTGAAAACACATAATGCAATAGGGTGAAATACTGGAATGTGAGACAACAGCTGCCACTAGCACCACAAAGTGGCTACTAACACAATATGAAAATAAGCATATAATACACATTGAGAGTTTAGCCTTCTGGGCTCTGCTAGCACAAGGTACTGTGTGCCTTTAACCCTCATCTATTTTACCGGAAATTGAGAACAATCATCACTATACGACTACTTTGTTCCTTGGATCGCTGCCTTCTTTCATCCTCTGTTTGTACAAAATCCCAGAAATAAAACAGTCTAGCCTTCATAGAACAGCACAGAATTTCAGGAGAAAAGTATATCTAAGGCAAAGAACTTAAGGGTATGGACAAGGATTCACCTGAACTGATTTCAGAACAGAAGAACAAGCTGCTGCTGCTCAGGACCAAGCAGCAGCTCTTATCCCACCCTGCAACCTGTGCAGGAGCCTGTAGGTGATACAAATGTAGCAAAACTGCTTCAATTTTAACCCTGTGAGCAGGTTGCAATGAGAATGTAACAGGTACTCCCCTGCCCTTTTGAGAATGCTGCAAGTGTATGTTTGGTTGTGTTCAGGGATCCTGGCCTTCTCCAATTAAAAATATACAAATTCATTGATTAAAAATTGCTAATTCTCTGCCTGAAAAACCCAAAAATCCACAATGAAAATGAAACATCACTATATATACACAGAGACAGCAATTGAACACAATATTTTATTGATATATTTATAATTTAAAAGCAATTTGGAAGCCTACCACTGCCTCAAATCACTAGAATAAAATAAATTCTAAATACATTTTGGTATTTGATTTTGGGTTCATCTTGGAAAATCAAAGGAACCCCTGCTTTCTTAGCTCACAGAATGCAGGTCCAGGCCCCTCACTCCTAAGTCACAGCACCCCCAGCCCTACTACTGCCCCTTGCTCCCCAGCCACCTGTCCTCCTGGTGTCCCTTACCCCAACCCACAGTTCTCTGCTGCCTCCAGCCCTGCTAGAGGAGGCCCTCAGCTGCCAGGGTTACACAGCCCCTGGCCCCCCTGCAGCAGCACCTGAGCCCTGGTTGCCACCTGCAGGAGGTGGCAGATGATGCAGCGTAGATGATGCACGAAGCCCAACTCCCCTCCCCCCACAAGCTGCCCACAGCCCCATCCTGCTCACTGCTGGGGCTGTCCCCGGCCCCAGCCCCAAGCACCACTGGGCTGGACAGCAGCCCCAGCCCTGCCCAACTCACTCTCTCCCTCCCCATGGGGGCCTCAATCCCCGCTCTCCCCCCACCACCCAGACCCCTGCAGGCCATGTTCATGTACATGCACATGGCACCCCTGCCTGACTACCCTCCTCCTGCTCCCTCCAGCCCCATGAAGGCTGGAACTCTGTCAGCCTGCAGAGAGCTCTTTCCAAAAATGCAAAATGTGCATGTTCCTCTGTTAAAATGAAAAATCCGCATTCTTCTCAGGTAAAGGAGAAATTCCCATTTTTCCCCATGGGAAACAGGACATGACCACGGATCTGGGTTTTCTACGAGTAGTGTTAGAGCACTATTTAGCCTGCAATCCAACACAGCTACACTATTTCTTTTCTTAGGAGCTAGTAGGTGTAGCATGGACGAAAGTGGATGAGACACACTTCGCGGCAGGACAAAACGGAGGCAGAGCCTACCTGCCCTCAAAAAACCTCCTCGGCATGCTGAAGGACTGAACTCTCAATGGGGCGGGGGGAATTGTATACATGTAAAATAAAACCTACCTTTAAAATGTTCTTAGTTCCTCTGGCTACAAAGACATCATTTACTTCAATGCTGAAGTCAAAATTGTTTGTAAACCATATTGACCAAACTCCTGAAGTATTCTGATGTGGCTCTATGTGAAATAATGCTGAAGAAGGGTCAATGTCAAAATACCTGTAGGTAAACAGATTAAAACA
>JAGPOW010000290.1:25072898-25088173 GCA_030014935.1 Caiman crocodilus
CCATGACAATGACATCCTTTGTCCTAACCGCCTCCTTAAGCTGGCCAGCAAATTGGAGGTCCAGCTCCTCCTTCTGGTTGGGTGGTCTATAGCAGACACGCACCATTAAGTCCCTTTCCCCTCATCCTCCTTGCAGCCTGACCCAAATCGCTTCCACTTGGTCCTCAGTCGCCCCCAAGTTAATGCTCACTGCAGAGAAGCGCTCTTTGACAGAGCGCAACCCCACCGCCTCTCTTCCCCACCCTATCTTTCTTGAAAAGGGCATAGCCATCGAGGCCTACGGCCCAGTCATGGGTTGTGTGACCTGATCCCAACTGAGCTGCACAGAGGCAATGCTCTGATCCAGCCACAGGGCTTGGGACTTTGGCAGCTTTGAGACTATTCCCCCACCACCAAATTTCCCAATTCATGGTCAGATCAAAACCCATAGTGCCTTTAAATGAACATGTGCCAGTGCCCTACAGACTAAGACCAGTCTCTGAGAAATATCTGTCTTCTACACAGATATACTTTTACCTTGATAGTGGAAAGTCCTGTTATACCTAAAGACTGGAAATTATTAAGCACAGTCTTTGCCCCACAGACATGCTGGGCCCAAGCTATTGAATGTTTTGATGATTAAAGCTGAGACCTTCCACTGATGATTTGACACCCTATACCAGAATGGAGGATGCATTTAATACTCAAGCCTAAAGTGCTGAGGAGGTAACCTGCAATGCCTTTTACTTCTTTCTTAGGCTTGCAAACTTCATGCATGAGGTACAGTGCATAGTTCCAGGCCAAAGGAATGTGAAAAGACATGTATTACAAAGGTTAAGAAGCTGCACAAGAAATGGACAGAGTCGCACAGACAACCCGAGAAAACAGAATGCATTACTCATCCTATGCTACATAAGAAGTACTGTCAAGTGATAAGTCCAGCAGCACTCCTGACCTAGAGACTGAACTAACCAATTGAGAACATGGACCTGCAATGAGATTGCAAACTCTTCCAAAAGGGAGGCAAGTATCAGCAAATTATGCAGCTCAGCATGGATGAAAGAACAAATGAAGCAGTGTGTCAATGGCTGAGGTTAGTTTACAGTGATTATGATTTTCAGGATTCTTGATTTCCCTTCTTATAGGTAGAAGCAATGCCATCTATTAGCAATCATTTGAATTTGACAAGAATCCAAAAACATCTGTGGTCAACTCAGGGCCCTTGGTCTTCTTTACTACCTGGGAGTTGAGAGCTCCAACCCATGGGTCTTGATGAGCCTATGCTGTAGATTAGTGATTTTCAACCAGGGTGCTGCAGGACAGGCAACACTGCAGCAGCAGCTAGGTAAAAATGCCAAATGCCTAGTACACAGTCAGACCAGGAAGGACAGTGGCACACTCATGTTCTCCCGTCTCATTAGGGATTGCTGAAAAACCCAAGGCAGGCAGGACAGCTAGCTTCTACCACAGTACTTCCCAGTCAGGCCCCCCATGTTACTCCCAGAAACAGATGCATGCAGCAGTTATACCTGTCCTGTGCACCTTTTTTCTAGGAGATGCAGTACAGGGTTAGACCATGAAGGGCTATAGCATCAGCAGGCTCTCCTGCCTATGAGCCCATGCAGGCCATACCCCTTCCCAGTCAAGGTGGGTATAAGGCACGTATAGCACTTTTACCCAGCACTGACAAAAGCACTCTGAGAACCACTCTTGCACTGCCTCAACTTAGCTCAGTGGTTCTCAACAACCAGGGATGATGCTAAATTCAGAAAAGTTGGGAGTGACCTAGCTCTTATAAAACTGAAAACCACTGGTGTAGACAGTGTATCCCCAGCCAGTGGGTGGGAGCTGGGTCCTCAGTGATGTCTTATCTGAGACCTGATACAAGATATGACCCATTATGATATGATCATAAAAGATGAACTCAAGGTAACTTGAAGTTCATGGATAATACTATAACCCCGACGCTAGCCACAGCTCAGTAAGCAGATGCACAGGCTGTTCTCTCCGTAATGAAATCATCTACCCCTCTGTTAATGACCAGCATCAACTTCAGCTCAGGGGGTTCAGACCATGTCTGATTATAGTTCAAAATAGCATGTCTGGAACCCAGTTTCTTTTATCTGCTCTGCTGTTTCTTTGAATAGTTCATTCCAATTTGGAAAACTTCTAATTTCCTTTTTTTCAAAAACAACCTGTGGTGCCTGCGTAGATGCTACGTTCCCTCTGGGGGAAAAGAAAAGGGCTAGAACTGGGACCTGGCACCTTTACAGGTGCTAAAGCTCCCTCATTTATTCCAGTATGACTAGGGCATGAAGGGATAGTTGAAAGTAGTCCTCACTTTAGGCAAGGGAACAGAAAGTCTAAAGAACCCAAGTAAAACAACTTGTTGCTTATCCTGCATATTCAAGAAACCTGCAAACCTCTCTTCTCCCCCACAAAGATAAATTCTAAAATGGGGCAATCTTATGCAGGTCTGACATACCCCATCTCTCTCCTCCCTTCTCAAATCAACTGCTCTGTTCTCCTAGAGGAAAGGCTAAAAAAAATTCCGTAAGTATTATACTCTATTTGGAATGTGTGTATACAATGGTAATCGTTTGGCTGCTCACCTAGTCAATACATGTTCCTGCTGATCAAATGTGAACAAATGTTATATGCAAAAATGGGGAATAGGGCACTAAAAGCAAAAATATGACCCTTCTTTTAAACAGGCAACAGGACAAACTCACCGACTATAAAACTATGCTCCTTTTGTTCTGCCTCCAGGCACCAAGAAAGGCCACCCTGCCTTGTAAACCAGTGGTGTTTAACCTGTGACCCATGCACTCTGAGGGTCCACAGACTATATTTAAGGAAGTAGTGAAAGCCAACTATGATCAATAAAAAGTATGTGGATACTCAGACTTACAATTCAAAGGGGTCTGTACCTCCATGCAAAATTTCCAAAGGGGCCTGCAAATGAAAAAGGCTGAAAACTACTGCTATAAACCACTTAAATCAAGGATGTCAAATTTATCTGGCCCCCAGGCTGAGTCATACGGGACTAGCCCACAGCCAGATAAATAGCACATGGCTGGATTAGGCCCACAGATCCACTGTGTTCCACTCAATTTGCATGCCAAATTCAGCACACATGGTGCTTGTTCCAGCTGATTCGGGACTGTACCATCTTATGTGAGGCTTGTCCAGGACATGTCACACACAGCACCCACTCCAGTCAGTCCGAGTCCCACTCTGCATGTAATACCCACCCAGAAGTGGCCAGGATGGGGAACGGGAGGGAGAGCTGTGTGTAGCTCAGGGTCCCAGACAGCAAGCAGTATGGGTCCCAGGCCACTTGGAGGAGGTGCAATGTGTGGCACGTCCCAGGCCCTGCGCACAAGGTCTGTCGGGCATATGCTGTATGGGTCAACTCCAGACATAGGGGCAGCATCCAGAGCCAGATGATGGGGCTTTGCAGGGTGGATCTGGCCCACTGAGCCATGGCATGTGGCCCACAGAGTTCCCCATAGGTTGGGCAATTTGGGGGCAGGTGAGCACCAGCAAATAACAGGGCCATCCTCCTTCACTGCCAAATCCTCATGCCTCACTCCCTGCAAAGCCAGACTGGGGCCAAGCCACACCCCTTTTCCCCCCAAATGGCTGAAACATAGCTGAGCCATGCTTTCTTTCCCCCATAGGGCCAACCTGGGGGCCAGACCATGCTCCCTTCCCCCCAAAGCAGCTGAGCTGGGGCCATGTCATGGCCAGGCTATGCCACCCCCTCTCTCCACATGGCTGAATCAGAGCTAGGCTGCCCTACACCCCCCATCTACACATGGCCCTCCTGTGTTTGCCCTGGGATGTGAATCAGGGTCACCAGCTAGATGACCAGGTGATAGATGGGCTAGGTACTATCTATCCAGCCCACTGGCAAAAAAGCTCTTAAGGCCTTAAAAGCCTTAAACTAAGCCTCAGAGTATCTTGGTTTAACATTGTATATAAATGCAGTAATATTCCTTCCTCTCTCACCACTCTCCTTTCCAAACTTTTTGGATGGCATATTTGGGGGGAGGGGGGGAGGTGGAAAGGTGTTATTTATGATAGCAAAGAGAATAAGATGCTGTTATGTGTCTATAAGAAGTAGAGGTGCACCAATAAAGATTTTTTTGAGCTAATACTGATAACTGATTCTTGACCAGGCATATTGGGCAATACTGATATAATTGATGATATGCAGTCTGACGGCTGGTAAGTCTGTTGGGGAGAGGGGGCATAGAAGAGGGAAAAAGAGGCTGGACAAAGGGGAACAAATCCTCCACTCCCAATACTTACAACGGAGCAGGGATGTCAAGGATAAAGCTCATTGAACAGATCCAGCCTGCAGAGCCCCATCATCCAGCCCGCAGTGCTTCCTGAGGGCCCTGGACTGACTGGCTTCACATACTGCAAACAGTATGCATGAGGTGCCTAGAAGTCATCTGGGCAGACTGTACAGGGTGTGGGGACTGGAGCCAGCATGTGCACCACAGGCAACATGCAGGACCAGACCAGACATGTGCTACACAGCACACAACATCAATTCAGGTCGCATACTCAGTGTGACACCCACAATGGACTGACCCTGCACACTGGATCCAAGGCCAGTCCAGACTGGGCTCACAGCATAGACACATCTGACAGAGCAGGGCTGGTCTGGCACAGACTGCGCTCAGAGCACAGGCCTAGCTCAGAGCACCAGGAGAGCCCTACACACTGGATGCAGGGCTGATGCGGATTGAGCCCACTGACTAGCCTCATGTGCCAGATCTACTGTACTAGGCTGGTCCAGCCTGGGTGCCACATGCAGCACATGCTCTGGGCCTGCCCAGCACACTGCACATAAGCATGTGCCCCAAACCCACTGCATACACCAGACAGGGCTATCATGTGCTGCATACAATAAGCAGGGCTGGAGAGAGCACGTGTACTGCAAGCATCATGCAGGGCCAGTTCAGGGCATGTACTGCATGTAGCCACCCACAATGGCTAGATTTGACATGTGGGGCCAGTCTGTGGGTCCAATCTAGTCCACTAACCACCCCCACCCCATTCACCCAGCCTGCAGGACCAAATGAGTTGAAACATGCAGTAGAGCTTGTACATTTTTAATCTATGACACCACCCCACACTCTATGATTGATATACAAGCCTGCTCTTGATTTTCATGTAACACTCTTTTTAAGTTCATGAAAACAAAATCAGATTTTATTATGTATTTTCTCTGCTATTAACTATACTTTTTATGTCATCATACAAGTTCATTCATAGCCCTGGAAATGTTCATTAGTGATCCTGGCAACATTTTTCTCTAACATTAAATCTATAAAGTAAGATAAAACTAAATATGTTATCCTTTAACAGATCTTAGATGAATTTATCCCATGCATGAATCTTCAGAAAGATACTAAATTTGATTTGATTTTGCATTACTAGTCACTAAGTGGTTTAAAATATGGATTTCATAACATTTATCTGTTGCTACGTAAGCTCATTTATTATGTAGGAGTACTCCAAAGTCCATTAACCTGCTGTCAGAAGAAAATAAAGCAATCCCTATTCTGTAGAGCTTTACATCCAATACAGGCCCCAATCCTACAACTTGTTCAGTTGGATACAAGAATCTGCCTTAAACAATTTTTAGGACTTTAAATTCAGGTACAATAGCAACAAAGGAGGTCTTAAATGGATGAAACAGCCAAAATTGGAAGAGGAAAGAAAAATATGTTCTTAATACGGCAACGTAATTGCTCAGATCTATACACAGCTTACATGTCAGTTATATAAAGCTTTTACTGTTTTATTTTAGTATACCCTTTTCACCATCAATGCACACACTACATTGGTCTGCACCATCAAACCACACAATAACTAAGCAAGATGATGGCTTGTATTTCAGCCTGAAAGTACTGTAAGATCTCTCCAGCCTAATAAATGAAGTTTGGACTGGGTTTAAGGGGCCTATCTGGCAGGCAATGCATGTAGCACTAGAGATCATGCAAATGATGTCTGCAGCATACAGGCTGGTGCAGGACATGCACTGCACGCGGCATCCATACTGGACTGGCCCTATGCACTGGATGCAACACACCCCACTGGCCTGTGGGCCCAGACAAGCTTGGTATTATTTCTGCTGGAAGGCTGCTTCATGACTTTTGGCGAGCTGTCAAGGGCCGCAAAGGTAGTCCCACCCCTTGACAAGTGCCTCATCCCCCGATAGCCATCTTGGGACTCAAAGTCCCACTCCTAAACCTGGATCTTTGACGCTGGAGTCCCAGCCCCCTCCTCCCTTCCACTTGGCTCTGGAAGTACTCCTTTTGTGGGGGAGGGAGAGAGTGGGGGGTTGCCATCTCAGAACCCAGCTGTTCAAGCAAGGACACAGCAGCTGCATCTGACTTCCCAGAATCACAGCATGCTACACACACCTATTCATAGTTTCTAGGGTCGGAAGGGACCTGAACAGATCATTAAGTCCAACCTGCTGCCCTGGGCAGGAATAAGTGCTAGGACCGCAGCCAGATACCTGTCCAACTTCCTCTTGAAGACCCCCAAGGTAGAGAAAAGTACCACCTCCCTTGGGAGCCCATTCCAGAGCCTGGCAGCCCTAACCATAAATTAATGCCTTCTGATATCTGGCCTGAACCTGCTCTCAACCAATTTGTGGCTGTTATTCTTTGTTATCCCAGGTGGTGCCCAGGGGAACAGAGCTTCATCTATTTTCTGCTGGTCCCCCTGGTAAGTTTATAGTTAGCCACCAAATCTCCTCTGTCTTTTCTTGTGGAGGCTGAATAGATTCAGGCCATGTTTTGTCTGCCCCCCATTTTGCCTGCCCCTCTGAAAAGGTATTAGAGACCACTGGTCTCTAATCTGATCTATTGTATAACACAGGCCACACAATTTCACCTAGTAATTCCTGCATCCTACCTATAAATTCCAGTTGAGTTAGCCCAGGGGTGTCAAACACATGGACTACAGAACCCATCTAGCCCAACAGGCTACTAGCAAGCCACCCAAAATTGGAGGCTGTGGCCTGCCACAGAATCTGGGGCCACTACCTCCCCCAGACTCCCTATCACTGTTGGACCCCTCCAACTACTGACAGGCCCCCACCACCAGAGCCCTTGCCACCATCACAATGGCCACTAAGGCAGCCTCTATGCCTGGGCTGGATCTAGCCCACAAGAAGTTCCACAGTCTGGATGTTGATCAGGGCCCCAGGCAAGTTTGATACTTTTAGAACAGCACGAAACACTGATATACAATATGTACCTTAAATTTTGTTTATGAAGCTTTCATTTTCAAAGCAGTCCATTGTTAGTAATAACTGCCAATACAAACATCAGTGAGCAAATGAAAAGCTTTAAAGGAACCCTCGAGATTCTGGTAGGGATTTGAAGGATTCTACTTACAAGGGAAAAAAATCTCAAACTCATAACATGTTTATATGCAGAGCTGAACACACATTACAATTGCTGACTCAAGGGCACAGGAGTCTCAGAGTACCCCAACTCCAGGTTTACTCCCAGTGGAAATGAAACATCCTAATCCTGCAGCCCCAGGTCAAAAGTCCCAAGTGCAAGATTAGTTGTCCAATTCAGCATGATATGGGGTTTAGTTTCAGTTTGACAAGAAGCTTGAACTAGTTCCCATTAACAAGCACGCTGAACCTCACACAGGAAGTAGGAAAGTAAATTACTCAGTCAACCTCATCTTTCCACATAATCAAGCAACCTAAATACAAAAGTCTTCACTGATGTCAATAGAAGAAGCAAACACTGACCATAAGAAACAGAATTTCAGGTGGCAGTTGCAGGCTTGCTCTTGCAACTATATTTCTGAAGACAATTATGATAGCCCCACTCTCAAATGTGGAGACTTGAATACACAGGGAGAATAAGAGTCCTGCAATCTGTTGTGCTTCCTCAATTCCCAGTGACATTTGTGAAAGTGGAAGGTATTCAGCAACCTTGCATACTCTGATCTGCCAAAGTCAGAATGCCTGAGATAATTCTTCAAGACCAATACCTATTAATTTGGAAAGTATGGTGATCCATACATAACAATTATTCCTAGAGCAAATAAAATTACCTTCTCCTGGCTCATACCAAAGACTATCCAAACACACATGCAGGAGGAAAGAAGTTCCGTAAGGAGCTAGGAGAAAAAACAATGTTACAGGGGCAAGGGAGACACTGGAGCAAAGTTGCTCTGCAAAGGAACATGGAGAGGACAATATAATATAGTAGACACCAAAGTAGACACCCAAGTTGTTCATCATCAATTTGATTAACTACCAAAATCCATCCACAGTTATAAAACAAAAAGGCTAAGAAACTCCCATTGCATAGCTCTCAAGAATTCTCCTCCAGGTAGAAGGCAGGTAAAGCTGAGAAAAAGAACTGATAAATAGAATATCAATGGTATGCTAAGTGATTCAACCGCTTATTTCTTTCCTTGCTTGCTGGAGTTCACATTGTTTATAGAAAGGTTGCCTATTGATTTTAATTCAGAGTTAGCATGAGTTTTTCTTTGGAGGGAAAGGGGAGGGGAAAAGACAGCAGGAGGGGGAAGTTGCATCAGGCTTGCAACAAATTCAAGTGAGGCCTCAGAGGAAATGAAAGATGATGAATGACAGAAAATGAAAAACTAAACATAATAAAAATGTTAGGAATATGTCAGAGTTTTTCATTTGGAAAGGGTTGGAGAGAGGGGGCACTAACTTAATGATGTACACATAGAAGAAAAAAAAAAAAGTTTCCAAAGTTTTTCTAGACATTTTAAAATTACCATTATAGTGACATATTAGCACCTAAAAATACCATATCAGTTTTATACTTTAGGACTAAATAAACTTAGGTCATTTAAATGAGATTTAGGCAAGTTTCCACAAATGTCACATTGCTGTCATCCAAAAGAAATATTTCTAAATCCATCTAGACTTAAAGAAAGTCAAGCCATTTTCTAGATTTCTTACATTCCCTTAAGTAGCATGTTATGAATAAACAAGTAAGATTTAAATATATTTTTTTCCTGTTAAAAAGCTCATGTTTCCCAATAAAAGAAAGTAAAACTATGAATCCAGCCACATAAAAACCAGTACATTTCAGGGGTCTGCTGAAAACAAACAACTAATTCCCTGTTCTGACCTTCTCATAGTATCTATGTCATTAGAAATCCTTGATGTGCAAGATGTTCTATAGTTCTGAATGGATTTCATCATGGCAGTCATAAATTGTGATGTTTTTGCTTTGTATGTTTTTCAAATTTCTTAAGCTTTGACACTCGGGGACTTCTGCATGCAGATGGATGAAACTGCAACTGAATGGACAAGATTCATCAGGAAGGATAAATCCCTGCATCCTTGGGCTACTGGAGGGAATTCTACAAGACAAAAGACCAGAGAGGAGGCTATACTCATTTCCTCCTAGAAAACAAACATTCAGTTTCTCCACATAGGGTTTCTCTCCCCCTTTAAAATTTGAGAGCTAGGTTATATTGACAGTATTGTTTATAGTGTGGAAATTCCTGGTTTGTGCACCCCCCCCCCCCAAAGCATATTCACTCTTACTATTGAAAAAAAAAAAAATGAAAACAAAAGGTTATGTTATAGATAAAGAAATGCCCTAGCTTATTATCTTTTTCTTTTTAATTATATTTTCCTGGCATTTCTTAAAAATAATCACAACAAAATGCAGCCCCATTCTACTTATAGTCAAGGTATGATAACTAAGTCAAGACATACTTCAAGAACTTCTGGGGTAATAAAAAGGTTTAACTGAATAAGAAAGAAAAATACTAGGAGTATGGTATTTGACAGCATTTTGCTGCTGGCTTTGGCCATAATAATGAGAGGTTGGGCATTCAAAAGTAACCTGTCATCACTCAAAAGACATTAAAAAATTCATCTTTCCTAAGTTGCTACTGGGCAAAGTAGATACAAATAAATGCTTATCTCAGTTTAATTAGATGTTTAAAAACTTAAGTGTGAATTAATAACTAAACTGAAAGTGGTAAATAAACAAGCACTTCACTTTGCTGTCTTGCCTATATTTGCTACCAAAACTATCAAAGCAAATGTCTAATTACTGAAGGGACTGCATTTTCTCCTTTAAAGGAGAAAATCCGGGTTTTTCTCCTTAAAATAAGAAATTCTATGTTTTTCCACAGCAAGCAGAAAACACAGATCCCTGGTGATGACAGACAAGCCCTAGAGAGGCATTTTCCCTGCTGCATGTTCTCTTTAAAATGTAACATATATCCCACTGCTCCCGCTCCCCCATTACTTAAAAAAAAAAAAAAAAAAAAGGAAAGTTTTGTCAGCATTGTTCCAAACAAGATGGGTCTAGTTTAACAAGATATGTATTTTGCTCCTTCTGGGAACATAGACATTGATGTGTGTATCAAGACAGCACTCAAATTCAGACAGTATGCACTTACACAGCATACTGAGCTGCCCCATTGTCAGTTTGTCATATTCTTGTCTTAAGAATAATAACTGTAAACCCCCAAAGACTGCTCTTGCCTTGCTTGGAGCATAAGTTAGAGGAAATGCAGTCAGGAATAGAGGATGAGTATCTCTGTCCCAGATGCATTTCACACACTGAAGCCGTATACTGGAAAGGTGGGGTCCTGGAACACAACCAGATGAGCCTGCAAGGACTCAGAAACAAAGCTTGAGCAAAACTGTGTATTAGTCTATCTGAATATATTCCTACTGACAAATTTGTGGCTTAATACTCATCACCCCTCAAATCCACTAGCCATCTCCTCCCCCAAATCCATCAATTACCTCTCTTCCCCAAATCAATAATCCATCAAAGCATTCATTCACTCCTCCATCCTCTTGTCCCTGCTGACCCCTTAGCTCTCTTCCCAAAACTCTTTTGCTCTATCCTTCTCACTCCCAAACTTTATACACAGGCGCCTCCCCTGTGAGCTGCTTGTCTCTGAGCTAATGATTCAGCTATTATTCCCCAATCCCTTCCCTGCTGCTGTCAGGGCCACATCTCAACTCCTTCTGCATCTCATTAGATAAGACAGCAGGGACTGAGCCCTGGGACAAGACAAGGGGTGAACTCAGACACCACCAATCCACCCTCCTTGGCAGTTGGCCAAAAAAGGGCACAGGAGAAACAGAAAGCCATAGGGTTAGTTAGAAAGCAATATACTGCGCTCCTCAATGAGCTATGTGAGCACATAAACCCAGAGTGCTCAACCCAAGCTTAATTACAAACCACTGGCAAGACACACTTTCCAATAGAGGGATCTGTTTCACTGGTAGATTCCACTCTGATTGGAGACAAACTCTCAGCACATTTGCAAGACAGATATGTGATCATGCATAGAGATGTGCATGCAGACTGATAAATCATTACACAGGTGAAGACACAGGTCTCATCATTTTACTTTTTGAAAGCTTCACCATTTAATAAAACTTAAGGCCGAGCACTAGAGTTTCACAGGTTCCTATGCCATGAAAAATATTAAGCTCAAACATGGCCCCAGAACACAGCAAACTTTGAAATCAAGTCTTTACCAGAAGAACCCATATCCAGAGGAGAGAAGTGATGCTAACCTACTGGCATGGACCCAGACAGACAGAGACTGAGAAACAGGACTGGGAAGTAAAGGACTGGAAAGATAAATGGACTCAATAAGGAAGGAAGATCTGACAACAGAAGGAAGAAAGAAAAGAAAGTGGAAGCAGAAAAGGAAGAAATACAGAACACCAGATTTAAAAAAAGTCAAAAACTTATTTGTTTATATATTTAAAACATGTACAGGTGGGGTGGCTTGAGGCCACTTCTTGAGCTAATGACAACAGTAAGACTCAAAATGTAGCAGTTTGAGTCAAACCAATCCTGTGCTGACTTCTCCAGACTTAAAAGAAGGTGGGGAAGTGCATGACGCACAAACTCTACAGACCAAATGCACCTGGGGCAAACATGTATCTTTCTGGTAATTAAAGTTCAGAATGGCAAGAGAGGTGCATACCAACAGTTATTTGTTTTCTAATCAAATAACAATTCTGCATTTTCCCACACTCTGACAAAAAATGTGGATTAAAAGACTTAAATTAGGGGTCTTAACTCCTGTACAATGTTTCAACTAATGTCAAGTAGGATCTAAGGCAAGGATAGAATATTTGGGAACTCTTTTTAGACTAGGGTGGCTGGACTCATTTTCTTCCATCAATGCTATTTCTTAAAAAAGGAATGGAATATAGCTCTATGATATGGCACAGAATATAATCATTTGGTCTAAATCAATGTTGTAATTTCAGATTTTGGTAAAGATAAGCTTGCCAGATGATTCATTTGCTCGCATTAAGCACTGACATACTTTCACATGGCGTTTTGAGATTAACCGAGTCTTTTCTTCCCTGCATCAGCAGACTTGCAATACAATTGTAAAAGAATAAACATTCTGGAATAAGGACTGTAAAATGAGTAATGATTCAGAGGGGAGCACATTTTTTTCTGAATTAAAAGTGAAAGCAAAGCTTTACAACCAGAAAGTGTGTGTGTGTGCATGCACTTGTAAAAGTAAGACTTACAGTGGTGCTCAACCTTTTGGCCTCGTAGGCCAGATGAGCGCTGCCAGGACAGTCCATGGGCCATATCCCACCATTGGGCGGGGGCAGAAATTTGGGGTATGGGAGCAGTCACTACGTTAATTACCATTGCTTCCCCACTACCAAATCTCTGGACCCCCCTGCCCTCAGGAGGGACTCCACGGACTGGATAACATTCAGTCAGATCCTATTGGCCAGGTCCTATACTGACAAAGCATCATTTTTTGCAGAACACTTCTACTGCTCTTGCAGTACACTAGTGTGCCGCAGCACACCTTTGGGAATCACTGAAATAAGGGTACTGCTACACCATGCAATCCAAGACAGAATTAAACAGTGAATGAATTACAATATATGAGAAAGAAAAGGGTGCTTTAAAATAGGGGTGTCAAATGAACTGGCAGGCTAGATCCAGCCTGAGGGGCTTTCTCATGAGTCTTATGACTCGCATCCAGCTGCAGCCCTCCAGGCTTTCTGTTGTAGCTGCCAGAGCTGCTGCGTTGGCGCAACCAATATGTGGGGATTCATGCTGCTGTCAATTTGCATGCCAAATGGCAATCCAAAACCAGAAATCTGGCAGTGGGTAAGGAGGGGGAGGGAGTGGCATTAATATTGTGCATGCTGGCTGTGAAATGGATCTGAAAATGGAGTTGTCTGGCCAGAAAATCCCCTCAGTACTACCTCAATGGGCCAGATCTTTCACATCCCTCTCTAAGAGAAACAAAGGCAGAAAGCTTCTAGCTTGCTCACCATCCCTTTGCAAACTCTAGGAAAATGCTGTCATAACTGAACTTTCCTTCACATTGTCTGTTTCTCCATAACTACAGTATCTCGTGCTTTTGGGAGACACTAAGGGAGTAGTAAGAAACAAAGGCCAGTTTTTCACCCACCCAAGGAACACTTTTACTCTTTTCTAACCCATTTCTGATCATTCTGTTTTCCTACACATTACCTGCGTGAAATTTTATTTTAAAATTTCATTTAAATTTTAATTTACTTAAATTATTTTTGCCTGAATAAAATATGCAAATGCATTTTTTGTAGTGCCTTAGCTTAGGAACCATGAAAAACAAAACGTAAATTTAAAGTAAGCCCCTTTTTCTTCAAATGGTGATAAAACTGGAATTGAGGATTCCCTGACAATGTGCTGGAGCTGTAAGAAATGTACAGTGGTCAAGATATAATCTTTTAAGGGAAAAGAACCTGACAAGAGAATATATATGTATATCCAAAATACAGACCGATTCTATACATGCAGAAGCATCTGGGATGTTATACACTCCAATTAAGGAAGAGTAAAGAGCCTTTAACAAAAAGACATTCTTTTAGAAAAAGAGAGAGCGCATGCGCAAGCTAGATCTATTAGACAATTATGAAAAACACTTGCTCAATTTCTAACCTGCAATTAAAAGGTATCTCCTACATAAAGCTGCATAAATTTTTCCTAATAGTCTATCTACATAAAAATGCAGTTTCAGTGTGACGTATACAATTTGCAAGATTAAAAAATAGCTCTATTCAAAACAATAGGAGGATGATTTCAGAAAAAAAAAAATCAATATTTTATTTTGATATTCTAAAAGTAGAGCATTCCATTTCAATTTTTCATTTTAAATTAATCTTCACTGGAAACTTCAATCTGACTTAATTTTGAAGAGAAAGTATAAGCAGGGACACAAAATAAATACATTTTTGGACAAATGCTTCACAAGACCTATGATGATTTTTGTCAGTATTTAATTCCCAGAAGAAAACTTGAAAAATTCATTTCAGGTTGACACAAATGAATCCCCCTTCACTCCCCCACCAATTTTTTGGTGGGGCACCAAGCAAACAAACCAAAAAAAAAAAAAGATGTATACTACCTTAAACTTAAGTCTGCCACACGACTGCCTCTCCATAACCAAGCAGTGAGAAATTACTGCATAAAGGTGATGTGTGCCAGCCTTTTTTATTTTGTTATTTAAAAATTGCATAAAGATTCTTGTTACTCTAAATATATATTTACCAACAGGCATAAATGGGTTTCTTGCACTCTAATTATGAAATAAATAATTTGCCATTAACAACAAATTCATTTGCAGCAGTTCTACTGTCCAATGTGAAGTGTGCCAATTCTTTCAGGTCAATTTTTAACTTTCTGATTAGCAACCAAGGAGCACTAGTACATTTTGGAACATTAAGAGCCAAACCAATTGCATTTAATTGCTTTTCAAGTTTCAGTGAATTACGGAAAACTTAACTCTTTTATTCTTCTTCAGGCACCTGGTAAATTGTGTGCTTTTCAAAATTTATTATAAATGCTTCAAGCATAGCTTACATCACACTGTGGTAATGTCAACTCCCTTCTACTGGCCAGCTTCATGAAAAATACCATGTCAACACCATACAACACTAACATGTTTTATTTACTGTAAGCGGCTGTGAGCCTTCTGGATAGGATGAAGCATAAGTCTAATAAATAAATCAATCCACCTTCAAACTTCTTGCCTAGAATTTCACAGGGGAAGAAAAAAAAAAAACAGAAAGGGAAAGGAAACAAAGACCAGAGAGATCAAAGGGAATTTCCTAACAGCTGAAAGAAGATGGAATCCCATCAATGCTTATTTTAGCTGCTGAATTCTTTGGGTGTTTTGAATTAAATTTATATCTTCCAGTTCAGCAAACATCTCCACTCCACTAGGTCATATACCCTCTTAAA
>JAGPOW010000290.1:25088653-25106541 GCA_030014935.1 Caiman crocodilus
TTTTTTTTTTTTTTACACAAAGACAAAAGCAGAGCTAAAGTTTTTCAGTTATTGGACAAAGTATCTTCTATTCTATTTATTAGTAATATTCTAATATAATAAAAGAGTTTGTCTGTCCGTAACACTCTTGGAGCACTCTGATTATAGTTACTGAAAAAAACAAATCAGAGTGCTCCAAAAGCGTTGGACGGGAGGCAATGGTGGTGGCGTGCCACCATGACAGTGGGGATGAAGCAGAGGATGAGGCCAGCACCACTGGCCTTGTTCCCCCTCCCCCCAGCCCTACTCCTCAGAGGCAGCAGCAGCATGTGGTGCTGGTAAAAGGGGAAAGAGGGAATGCAGGGGCAAGCTTCCCACCCTGCCTCCACCCTCTCTCTGGGTGGTGGTGTTGTGGGCAGGTGGAGGTTAGGGTTAAGGTTATCAAGCTCCATGCCCCCCCCCCATTATTCTTGACAGGCAATTTACTAGTAATATATGAGAAACAGCTGAAGAGCAAGACAGATCTATTCAGAGTTTTCTTCTCTCATTAAACACTGTTGCATCTCTCCATCACATAAGGGTGCACAGACATAGGAACACTCATTTTATACAAACTAATCTAATTCTAGTGCAAATTTCTCTCTAAAACCACAAACTGAAAGAGTCAGAGGACTTTTCTCTGAAAGTGTTAAAACTGTAAACATGTTTAAAAACAAATCTTAATAAAGATGTCCTTCTCTCCTGTCTATTCCAGAGACTAGTTATTTAAGGTCAAAATGTGGTTATTTCAATAGTTTTGGTCTCTGTTTATCACTTGCCTATACCATATCTCTCTGGGTATATGCATGCCCTAGTGTGAAAAAGCTGGATAACAAAAACAAATATTGCTAAATTCTCCAAAGTCACCAGTTCTAGAAAGCTTCTGCCCCTAAGAGTTAGTGTTTTCTATACATCAAGAAGAGCCTTTATCAAAGCTTGCTTTATCATATGACCTCTTTCAGTTGTCTGAACTTCACTTCTTGGTCTAGCATTTTTGTCCCCAGCTAAGTTGTGTCTGGCCAGAAGATTAAGCATATTTTACTGTATCATCTCTGTTTACTTTAGCAAGCTGAGATGAGCTACAGGCATGAACTTGCCTCAATTAAGACAAGTAGTATTTGCATGTCCACTTTCAGCTATTTATACTGAAGATTCACCAAACTGCAAATATAGCAACTTCCTGTCACCTCTTGTCATCAACTTTCATATGCTGATAACAACCTATGACAACTTCCTTTTATAAGTCATCTTTCATTCCCCCTCCCCAAAGGCAGGATTTTTTTTTATTGATTTTTTTTTAACTTAAAATTGTATGTCAGGTCCTTTCCAAAGAAGAAAAACTTTTAATTTTGAAAAGTGTGGTCCAGAATAATATATCCAACTACTTAACTCCTTGCTGGTATCATTACCTACCCTTGACTCCTATTGAGGTAGCCAAAAAATAGAGGAAAGTTACCAAAGAGTCTCTAATCTGAGGTTGTAACCTAGGCAACCAGCACCATCTCCTTTCTCATCTCACTGAAGCTACTGCCAGCCTACAGAGTTCCAAACAATCCACTTCTGACTTATCCATTAAAGGTTCTTTCCAAAATTTATCTCCATATTCTTGTTTTCCCAATGGTCTCCGCTTCAGCCAATGTGGGAACTTGATTACAAAGATAATAAATCCATTCCTCTGTGCTCCTGACATGTGAAAAAAAAACCAGCCAAAAACAAAAAACAACTAACATCTGAAATGGATGATACCAAGATGAACATGTACAGGAAGTCAGTTAACAGACTGTTAATGCTTTAGTGACATTCTTTCTAAAATTAGATTAACAAGCTCCCAAAAGAACCCATTAAAGTAGAATTCAAAATTACAGATAACACAAGGCTTTTTTTTTTTTTTTTTTTTTTTTTTTTTTTTTTTTGCATACGTCCCAAGATGCTGAACCTGTCTACTTGCTTCAGCCCTGGGGACTGCTATATATTCACCTTCAGCATTAATTTCTGTTCCACGTGCTACTTTTAGAACAAAGTGAATTTTACTTCTAATGCTCTGGGAGTTTCCTCAGGACTGCCTGCTGTATCTTTATTACAGTATATTGCTGAGTGCATGATAAAGTATGCTACCAGCAAATCAATAAGACATAGTGCAGCTTTCAGGCTCTTGTCTACTCTGCTATAGGAAAAGAAACTAAGTTCCCAGATTTTCAGCATACAACAGGATAATCCAAAAGAATGAAAATCAGTCTGGAAACAAAGTAAAATGGGGACTCTTACTTGAATAGTATTTTTCCAAATTATTTTCTAGCACTTCTTTATAATGTCCAAATAACTTACACATGCAGTAGCACATACAAAAAGAAGTTTAAATGACTCATCAAGAGTCAAACAAGAGCTACTTAGATAAGCCTCCTGCAGCACCAAAGTATTACAGTCACTAACATCCATTTTCAATCAGGTATCAGTGAAGTTGACAAATTATATTTTCATAACAGGAGTCCACATGTGAAATGGACTGGCCATTGATGTATTTTAAACAACATGAAAGGTTAAACTGGCTGAAATCCTTGCATTGTATCACAAATAATTTTCAGTTTCAACAATGTTTGTATTACTACAGGTGTCCCTCAACAATCACAGGGGCTAGAGGTTCCTGCAAGTTCCCGTGGTTGGGAAAACTGGCAGGGCTGGGAAGCAGGGGCTGTGGGGGCGAGTGAAAGGCATGAGCAGGGTTGAAGATGTGGGGGGGGGTAATATTTCCCAACTGAACCCTCCCCTTCTTTGAAGTGTGGATACTTAAAACCATGGTTGGCAAGGGAAACCAATACTGCACTCTGACCACAGTCACTCTTGTCTTCTGAAGAAAGCAAACAGGAAATAATTTTTTTCCCCTCCAAGTCTTATGTTTCTGGCCACTAACGAGCAGCACAGAAAATATCTTTATGTAATTGGGAGCAACAGTGCCAAATGACATCTCAGCAAGGACAACTTGATTAGATATACATTGAAAACTTTGTACAGAAAAAAAAACAAACCTGAGTAAGCTTCAGGTATAACCATAGGGGGTGTGGGGAAAAACAATTTCAGTCATTGACAGTGCATGTTTTGCCTGAAATCAATAAAAGACTTGCCTGAATAACAAGGGAAGACTTGACTCCTACTTCTCTACCAGGAAACATGACTGAAATTCTGCCTACCAAACTAAGCAGTTTGCACAGCAGCTACACATTGAGACTATGAAACACACAGCACACCCGTAGGAACTGCAAGTAGTGCTCTATATTTCTGTTGTTATATTCCTAAAACCATTCTTGCCATTCTGTCAGACATTAGAGAAAAAAAACTATTTTCAATGATGACACAGAGATCGTCTTGTGAAACCACCCCACGAGTAACTAACAAGTTCTGTGTTTCACTAGCAATGGGCTAGAGGAAGCAAGTTTCTGGACAACCACAGCTATCATATCACTGTTAGAATGAGATTTAAAAAGAAGGTTTATTTTAAGAAGCATTATTTGTAGGACTTAGCACAGGAAGTTGCACCCACACTAATATATATGAAAGGAAGGAACTGTTTTATTGGTAGATATAAAAGTAGTAGAGGAAACCATTTTTTTTAGTCAATCTATAAATACTGCAGATATTATACAATCCTTCAGAATAGGAGATCCAACACCAATACAGATGACTGCATTACCTAAGTACTTTATCATTTATCTGTTTTAAAAAACTGGAAGTTCATGATACTATGGTAAGAAAGCAACAAGGTTTCTCCCTATCATAACTCTTGCTCTGCCCAGCACTAATATACGAGTGTTAACACTCGGATAATGTTAACACTGAGAATATTACAATTTGCCATTGGGATTTAAGGCTGATTCCTAGTTCAACCAGTCCCATGAAAAGTACACAAAGCCAGTTCACAAATGTCTAAATCTTTATTATTTTTTTGCAAAAAAAGAATTAAATACATTTGAGAGAGAAAAGGTAAAAAAGAAAGGCAGGCAGGCAAAGGACAAATCTCTCTCTGTCTTATGCAGGTTGTATCTTATTTTCTAGTTTCAATGACAACAGTTAAGTTTATATTAATATTAAACTCCTAATACTGTAACTCAGCAGATCTCAGCTGGGGATCTGCAACCCCCTGGGGGAGCCATGAGCAGGTTTCAGGGGGTCTGCATTACCCCTCACCTCACTACCCCTCCAGGGTAGAGCCATAGCCTGAGGAAAGCACTGGCAACAGTTGGGCCAGGGCAGTAAGGCATGACCAAAGGCCTGGCATGCAAGCGGCTGAAGGCAAGACAAGCTGAGAGCAGCGTGCCCCCAGAGCCCCCTGGTCTGCTACTCCTTGTATTGCTATCAGTGCAGCTGGTGCAGGGGTCCCAGTAGCAGCAGCAAGTCTTGTCACCCCACTCTACCCTCCTGTGCCAGGTGGGCTGTAGAAATGACTCTGTGCTGTTTCAGCCAGGCTGCAGTTGTGTGCCCACCGTGGGACCCTACAAATCTGGGGAGACAACACATCACCTATACCCCGCACTGCATACTGGATATGCAGAACAGTTGCTGTGGCACTGGTGGGCCACGACATTTTTTGTTAGGGGGGTTTCAGGAAGAAAAAAGTTGAGAACCCCTGCTGTAACTGTTATGCCAAGAGCCATTAAAAGTATATTAATAAACCTAAACAATCAATCAGAACATTTTTGTTCAATGGCATTTCAATATTTTCTAAAGTGGTTTATACACTGGAATGAGCTGTAGCGTTCATGGTTGGACTTTGCTTACCTTTGCTCTTGTGGATGCTCCTCCACATCCTCCTCAGAATCAACCTAATGAACAGAAAAAATACCAAGAGAGGTGTTCAGAATTATAATACTGTGCACATCTTGGCCAGGTACAGACACTACACTTTCACTAGTATAAATGATCAAAAACTGGTCTATACCCAAACAGAACAGGGGTTCAACACACAAAACCTGTAGCAGAACAGTTTAGCACACAGACCAAGTTAAAAATGGTGGAACCCAGCCTAAGATTTGCACATACACCCCCACCAAGGAGTGAATGTGTGTTCTGTTCCCTACCAACCTAAATTATACTTCTTGCAGAAAAACTGCATAACTCTGACTCTACCTTGGGGCTTTTTAATGTATATACCTAGCTCTTGTGCCTACTCTTACAGAAGTGAATATATTAAGAACTTATTTTAAAAAGTCACAAATTATAAAGTTACTTAATTGGTTCCACTAGGCATTAAAAAAACTTCACACTGAAGTAAATAAACAAACTCAATCCAAGATTTGAGATTTTACTGCCATTCCACTTTTTTTTTTTTTTTTTCCAAATTTAGTTCTAATTTACTTATTTTAGTTTAAACACATGCACTTATCAGGAGCTTTAGCGCATGCAAAATTCAATCTATTAAAAGCACTACAAAATTTAAAGATAGGCCAACACTAACATCAGAAATTCCCAAAACACAAAGACTGAAATCATTGCTACTCAAATTATTTGCCATCCCTCGAAGCATTCATGGACCAACGTATAAGGCAGCAGACTGTGGAATGCCTTGAAATTCACCAAACATTTATTTGCAGACTAAAGGCAAGGAAGCAGCTTCCTAATCACAGGGCCTTCCACCAAGCACTGAAGTACACAAATATTTTTAGGGACTGTAAATTCAAACACCACAGCTGCTCTCAACTGCTGGAATAAGATGCAAGAAGACAAGCAGAGCAAAGAGATGCACAGGAAACAAACTGAGACAGTTTGCAGTTCAAACCCAGACACTTTGAACCATGACTAGAAGAGAATAAGGTCCCCAAAGAAAACCCTTTTTAGACTACAGCTGCCTACTTGTTTTACCAGCTGAAGTGTTCAAGTGGCTTTAACGTGCAATTCAAAATAGAATGCATTACAGCAACTCAGTTTGCACTGATGAAAGAAAAGAACAACTTTCATGAGACTGTTTTCAGAAAAGGTCACAGTCATCCTGCCAAGTGATTAGTTTTCCTTAGCTATTACAGAGGTAGATGCAGGTTCCAAAAGACACATACACTGTAAACCTGAATGGCAAAAAGTAGGAAAACTCACCAAAATCAACAGAAAAGGTCATTTCTATCATGTCCTCCCTTTGTTGTCCCATGCTACCTATATAAAAAAAAAATACAACTCATCCCAAAAAATTACCTATGAATCGCATTTCAATTTTGGCTAGACAACTGAAAAGGCAATCATCTAGTATCCAGGCTCACTGAAATGGGAGCTTACTAGGTGTATATGACCTACATACATACTTGAAGGCACACCTGTCTGCCCAACCACACAAGACCACTGAGCAAGGAAAGCCAAGAGGACAAGAAAGAACCTCAGGAGATGAGAACAACTGTTTAGAACAGTTACCAGATCTTCAAAAAAGAGGAAAAGACAACCACTGTAGTACAATGCCACCTATCTTTACTAGCATCAGCAGATAAGTAAATCATGGGTAATATTACTTAAAGCATCTTTTAGTCATTTTGAAAAAGCAGAAGATGCACATCCAATCTTCGCACAGGATCAGAAGCAGATCATTAAGCAATGAATCCAGGTCAGTCTTTCCATACCTAAGCCTAGAACAAGACAGACAACAATTAAAGTAGTCTGAGAATTCTACAATCTTTCCCTCAACTTGCTTGGAAAAGGAAAACAGAAAACACGGAGATAGTTGTCAGGATTCTTTATTTAGGCTGATACCCCCTCAGCATCAGCCTAACTAGAGTTACCAGCATTTGGAGTGCCCATTAACAGGATCCTAAGTAGCATCCTGTACATAAACAGTTGTGTGCGCTAAGCTAGAAAGCACCTAGGAGAGCCACACAGGCATTGTGGGAGCTATCAGGTTTTAGCTAAGAGAGGACAGCCTCTGTATTCCCTGCACGAGCCAGTCTCGACCACCTTGACACATACCCTAGGAACATTTACATGTGCATATCATTGCTCCCAGGTGCTATAGTTACACATGTACCCAAGAGCGCAGCATGTTGAACCAGGTCAGAGTAGCCCCAGCTAGCAGGGGGTCCAGGGGGTCAGCCTGCCAGCCCAGGGCCACTCTGACCTGGCTCAATGTGCTGATGAGCAGCTGGCTGGGGCATGAGGGTGCTCCAGTGTGGGTCTAGCCAACAGGCAGCACCTGCACTGAAAAGCACTCTCATGCCAGTCAGCCACCTCAGTGTCTATATACTGTGGTGCTGCACAGTAAAAAACTCCATAGCAGGATAGTACTTGTAGTTACAAGTATTACCCTACTGCAGAGTTTATTAGCTTACTCCAGCCTAATAGCCCTGCACACAGAGATGCCAAGACTTTAATTGTAGAGTTAATCAGTCTACTCCATAGTACACATCTTGTGTACACACACCCCCTGAAGCTCAGATAAGGATTTTAAGATGCAGTAGAGCAGCCTATACAGAGAAACACAAGTGGTATCTTCCTTAAGTCAGTCTCAGACTCTGATGAAAACTAAATACACTCAGATGAATCCTGATTTAAAGCAGAAAACCTCATATACTCCTTGTATTTAACTAACAGGATATGTTTGAGCTAAAAATATATTGCAGCATTATCTAGCCATGTTTCAGTTACACATGTAATTTCAGGAATGGTGATTAACTGTATTAACTCCTGACATTTCATAAAACAACGTGAGCTGAAATCAGGTCCTTACCATCTGGCATTCTGTAGACCGAAGAAAAGATCTGAGAATAATCAGGGCATAAATAACAAATGGCCAATACTCCTCTGTAACCAGGACAGGTTTTCATCCTGCTTAATTTCCCTTGGTCCATGGCTTATTTTAATTGATTATAAAAATAAATATCTAGGAACAAGGAAAATATGCCCAAAAAATCAGTTCCTCATAGAAACTGGTATAAAATCAGATCTAAGATACAGATAATATAAAACAGAGTTAATGAGTCTCAACACTGAAAACAAGAGTCCCAATCATTATTCAATAACAACAGAAAAAAGAACATTGAAGAGTTTACAGATTTGGACAGTACAGTAATAGCAAACTGAGACAGTAAGAAAGACATCAGAATCAGTAAATCAAACCAAGTATCTGAATCATTCTGAAACACGTTTCATCTTCCAGATAAAACCAAAAAAACAAAGAGTTAAATTACAAAAACAAATGTAAAAAAATGTGTTACTCTACAGACCCAAATGCTATTGTCTAAAAGTGTGCATAAATTAGAAGCATGTCAGAACTGTTTGAGGAGAATAATGAGACTATTCTGGCCTGAAAAAGTAACAGAAGAGCTACAGAAGAAATCCAGTATATGATCTATGGATAAAATAGAAAAAGAGAAAAGATGAATAATATTAGGGCTATGCACATGAAATGAAGAATGATGCCTTACCAACTACAGTTCCAAAGTAGAATCCACCAAGGAAAAGGGAAAAAAAGAAAAACTCAGGACACATGAAAAGGAACAACAGAACAAGAAAAAAAATAAGTAGAGTTACAGCTGGAATTCCAGCTGCTGCTGACCACATTGGATGAATAGTACTGCATTCTCATTTTCCTCCAATTTTACTCCAGAAGCCTGAAAATGCCAAGTGTAATGAGAAATCACTAGTTATAGAAATTTCCTAACACCTGTAAATCAAGTCAAATCCATACTTGTAACATCTCTGACGGATAATCTCAATGGTCTCCAATACCTAAAACAGGTACAAATGTGACAAAATACTTTTAAAAAACTACTTGCCTCAAAATAATTTAACATGGTTGGCAAATGTCTCAGATTCCAAAGAAAAAGCACAGAGCGAGCTAGCTTTGATAATTTATTCATGGCCTTCTTCAATATTTATATCCATACCCAGGATTTACTTGTAACTGAAAGTATTTTATAAAAAACACACACGTTCCCCCTATGAATCTGAGGCAGTAAAGAGGAATTTTTTCCCTACTTAGGATTTTCCTGCAAATTGCTAATTAACATGCCACTGATTTTTTGAATTCTGGAAGTAATTACCAGAACATACAGCTTTAAGAAGCACATTAATAATTTGCTAACATTTTTTTTTCAGAAGGTATCCGACAAGGAAAACAAGTCATGTTTGTGTCTCCCTTCCAGGTTTTTGTGCTCATACCATATTTACTTGAATACAAGATGAGGTTTCCCCTCCCCTTCCCCTACCCCACTCAACCCCCCGGGACATGAGGGAAAAAGCCCTTCATCTTATAATAGCATACAAGGAAATCTGATTAAATACACTGGGCACATCTACATATGACACTTAACAAGCAGTAGACTAATTCTACTGCACATTGGCATGGCAGGGAAAAACACATGCTAATGCGCTAATGTGCAGAAGAATTAGTCTACTGTGCATTAGCATCACAAAAAAAAATGCTCCTGCACTACTACGCAGTTAACACCAATTACAGCGCATTAATGAACACATCGATGCACTCACTGCCTATCATTAAACTGCTGCCAAAAGCAGCATGTGCTCAGTACTGCAATCAAAACCAAACGTCATGGCAGGCTCCTACAGGGAGGGCCATGATCCCCAAGGTCCCTCTCGCCGCATCTAGGCCGGCCCAAGGCACCCTCAAATTCTCACCCGCCATGTCTTGATCTTAAATATATATGGGAGGCTGCCTTATACCACCTTGGGCACAGCATATCAGGACCTCTGTCCCCGTGGCCTTCCAGACTCTATGTGCTCTTCCTATTCACTGGGTGCTCCCCAGGCACCCTAGCCTTAAAGGCTACACGTGGCTCCGACCAACCCCTAATACCACGCCGCAAGCCTCACAGATGTACCGGACGTTGGTGTGTCAGAACTGCACCCACTCTCTTGGGCCTGCTCTATCATCTAGCCCTTCTCTAGGGCTTCTCTTAGCGAGCCACCAGTCTTCTCAGCCCACCGCACGGCTACCCTCTTCTCAGGCCGGGCATACCGTGCTGCTATCCCCTCTAACCAGGGACCACCGCAGCACTTGCCCTTCTCTAGGGGGCGCTATGCTGCTAACCCCCGTCTCCCGGGGTCCACCTCAGCATCCAGCTCCTAGCCAGGGTCTAATGCCGTACTAGCCTGATGCTGGGCTTGCTCCTCGACCTGCCCATCCTGGGCTTCTCAATTCTGCCCCTCCTGGGCTCCTTAAAACACTGTCACCTGTCTGGGCTTCTCAAAGTGGCGTTTCCCTCTCTGAGCTCGCTGTGCCCCCAGACAGCTTCTAAATAATGCTGTCCCTCATGGGCTCCTTAAAATACTGTCCCCTGTCTGGGGCTCATCATGCCCATGCCTGGGCCCTTCTAATGCCCCTCTCTGGGCCTGGGGTCTCCGCACCCCATGTTGCTGCACCCTCTCTGAGGCTAGATCGTGCCCTCCCAGGCACCAGGGCCCCACACCCTGTGGGTCTCTATGAGGATATCGCGCCCCCACAGGCGCTGGGATCCCCACACTACTATGGGTCTCCCCTGAGGCCTCCTCCAACCCCTACAGCCTCGCCCAAACCACTGATATACTCCAAACACTAAAACAAATGCAAGCCCCCTGGCTGTAACCAAAACATAAGGCACCTGGCCATAACAACATAAGCCTCCCGGCTATACCACAGCATCATTGCTCCAGCCTCTGGAGCTCTTGTGAGCTGCACTCACGTTGTCTCCCCCAGAGCTCCTGCCCCTCTGGCTGCTGGCAGAGAACTCCCAGCCTAGCCTCAGCTCTAGGCTTTATAAGGGCCAAGCCCTGCCCCTTTGGTCAGCTGACTCACCAGTTGCCTCAGCAACCCTCAGCTGTGATGCCTAATCAAACTGCTGGGGCTTTGGGCCCCAGCCGCACTCTCACACAAGAAGCAGAGCGAGGTGCACCACAACACCAACTATGAAACTAATTAAATGGAGTCAACCCTGAGCGTGGCTATAAAAACACATGGTCCACAGCGGGCAAACTCTGCACACCCTCTCTCAGTCTGGCACATACGATTAGCGTGGCCCCATCCTGCACAAAGCAAAGTCAAACCAGGTTGCCCTGCACCTCACCTGCACAAACTTTTGGAGGATCCCAGAATTCGTGACAAGAACACCCAGTTCCAGTCATGAGTGGGGGCTAATTAGCCAAATCAGCTAGTACAAACATGACAACGTATAGAAAGCCCACTCACTTTTAAAATAATTAAAGATGGTTGGTAATGCCTCAGCTTTCTTCCATAACTCTTGTTATGTTTTCAGAACAGAATAGTCCCATTATTCTCCCCAGACACTAGTGCTACTCAAAATTGTGTTTATGAAACACCTGTGCTAAAACTTGCAACATTTTCAAAACAGTAACATGCATCAATTCTGGATGAGTTGCATCTATGGGTACTATATGCAAATTGCTACAACCATGTTTAATTTCAAGTCTACTTTTTTTTTTAATTTGCTTTTCACTTCGACATGTTCAAGGAGAGCAGGGTCTGACAGTAATGGGAGTGGGAAGGGCTCCCACAGGAAAACACTGGGGAGAAGCAGAGAGAAAGCTACCTGATCCCCCAGATTTAATTTCCCCAGCTGTAGCAGTGGGAAGGGGACAAATTCAAGGCACATGTCCAATAATTAGATTTTATGCCTGGAAAATAATAGTAAACTTATAAACTTTCCATATATGGAATCTAAATATTGAGGGCTCACCTTATAATTGGGATCATCTTCTATTCGAGTAAATACAGTATATAAAGTCTTATCCTTTTCCCAATTCTTTTTTTCTTTTTGCTTGTTTAACTGTGTTTAGAAAATTGTAACAGTGTTTCTTTACATGTTGGAGGACTCAGATTTTAGGTGGCAAGTCCTTTAAAGATTTTTTTCTCCCTAGTTTTTTAATTAATACCTATCAGAAAATTAAAAACAAAACCACAGATTTATAAAGAGCATGAATAAAAACGACAGGACTGTAATCAAGCCACCCCCTTGATATCAAAATCCCATCAGTTTTCCATTCTTTTGTAATTGTTCAAGATAGCCTAAATTCTCAATGTTATAAATAAAGGAGGATTTTAAAAATTGTTTCTTTCTAGTATATGAGAGGCCTGAAAACAAGTATGAGCCCACCTGCTTCCCTTCCCTACAAGCGACCTTCAAGAACCACCAGGGAACAAAAAGAATCAAGATTATGCCATAGTCCAAGTCAGATTCAGAAAGGGAGCAATTGTAAAACCAAAAGCCAAAATAAACTGCAAAAAGAGACACTGGTATGGAGATGGTTGTAAGTTATTATTGACAGAATGCTAGTGATGTGCTAAATACTCAACTACAAACGGGAGTAAATGTTAACAAGCTCGCACACAAACACATGCTGTACTCAGGTCATGACCTAGGACAGGGGTGCTCAATCCCAGACCCATGACCCAATCCAGGGCACAGGGACCAAAACCAGCCCACAAAGCCATGGCATCTGGCCCACAGGGCTCCTCATGAGTCAGGAAATTTAGCACTGGGCAAGCAGTAGCAATTAATACTACTACCCTTCCCCCACTGTCAAAATTCCCAAACCCCATGCAGCTGGGTAAGAGCCTGGTCACATCCCCTCCCCAGCATGAGACCAGATTAGGGCAAGCCTACTTCTACTTCCCCACAAGGCCAGATCATAGCTGGGCCATGCCCCTTCCCATGAAGGTCAAAGCAAGGTCAGGTCATGCTCCCTCCTCTCCTGAACAGCTGAATCAAGGCTGGGCTTCCCCCACCCTCCTGCCCCCGCACCAGATACAACCCATGGACAGACCACACACCACCCAGCCAGCCCATGGGAAAAAGGACCAAGCACTGTTGAGTTCACTGTTCATCTAGACTCGCGTACTGTGTGCAGAGGTGTAACTAGAAATTTCGGCACCCTGGACAAGGAGGTCAAAGAGTGGTGTGGGATTGTGCCAGCTGCAAGAGTTTTACCTGATCCCAGAGACTCAAAGCTCCTAGCTATAGGTGTAGCAGCACGGGATCCCCTCGAGACATGGACTACTGTTGTTGCCACCATTTTGGCAACCCTTCTAAATCAGCAGCTGGGGCTTTTTTTTTTTTTTTTGGTGTTCTGCTTGCCTGCCCCTAGTTACTCTACTGACTGCATGTATGTAGACCAGAAAGGGTAGTCATCAGTGAAAGGTTTTTGGATTGGTGGGTGTTTTCAGAGGAATCAGAAACTAAAAAAGGGGATTCCAAGACAAAGGAGCAGCATAGAAAAAAAAAGTATGACTTCCAAATCATACTTTACATATAAAGGGGGAAGTTGGGAGGGGGCTTTTGAGGTGCATAAACAAGAAGAAAGTAAAGGGAAATGAAAGCAAAGATGTGAGGGGTGAAGATGGATAGGTCCTTGAAGGTTAGGCAAAAAGCATGAACTTGATACAGCTCAAGTAGACAAGACCTATGAGAGGGACCATAAAGCAAATACAAATTTTTTGGGTAAATTTTCTCTTCTATTCAAATTCTTTCCCTCCCCTTTCCCCCACCGCACCTAAGTTTCTTGATTCTGAAAACAAAGATATGAATGGAGGATTTTAATGGCTGAAAAGAACACTGATCATATTAACCTCTAACTCTCCAACTCAAACCCTATCCGCAGCAGGAGATGTTTAAGCTATCATTTGATGAGTATCTGTATTCGGGACAGAAAGAACTACATATTGCAGTGAGGATGTTTCCAGTCTTTCGAAGTCTTCATTAGCACTTATTTTTAGAAAAATGTCAATTTTCTCATCCCATAATGAAGCCATTAGTTGAATATTTTCTTCCAAATAAGAATTACATAGCACTTGAAAATAAGGAAAATATTCATTTTACTGGATTCTGCCTAGTCAGTATTGTTCAGTTTTGTGACCTATGAAATGGAGTTCTTGTAAAGGTAACAAAACCATGAAAAACCTGCTTTGCTACTGGCAAGCAAAGATAATTTCCCCTGAGTGGGGAATCATTGAACAACAGATTTCTTTGGAGTTTAAATTCCCATTTAACAAAAAAAATGATAACAAGATACAGAAGAGCAGTGCCACCTCACTTTGCATCTACAAATAGTTGGTTCCATTACTTCTACTCCTAGTTCACCCAATATGTAACAACATAGACTGCCAGGAGTCTGGTCAAGCACATGTGTGGAGGCCAGCTGGGCCGTACTCCGCCTGGGCATGAGCAAGACCAGTAGCACTGTACCTGACCCCCGGGTCGGCAGCAGCAGGGCTCGGTACCCTGGCAGGGCTCCTCCCTGCATGCTGGGTGCCAAAAGTAGCACCCCCTTTCCTGCGGCCTGGCCAGCGCTGCCTGGCTCTAAGCCGACCTCCACATGTGCTGTAATTTCAGAACTGTGTAATGAATATCAAAACTGCCAACATTATGTCACTTCTCTCTGCTACTTCTTGGAAAAATCTATAAGAAGATGACAACCACAACACGGAGGCTGTTCACAATGATGGAAAACCCCAACAAATAGAGACTAGGGAAGTGAGCAGAAAAGAATAACCCTCCCTTCCCCTCTGTGATCCTTCCAAGAGGGTCTGTGGGTAAGGTGGTTAAAACACAATCTCCTTCCCCCTTCCTGCTAGTTAGAGAAGGTTTATAAATGATCATATTTACAAGCCAAAAGTTCAAAAAGAAAGGTGCTGAGACCAGCAACTGCATGATGGAGGAATTCTAGCAGCTATGTAGCAAGGCTATGCCTCTTAAGAGGACTGTGCCCTGGTACTTGGCTGATAGGTCCAGGACTTCCTACTCCATTGTATTACCACCCAACTAGTAAAAGCCTACTAAGCGTTTCAAGCTGAGAAAAGAAAGCCAGTGCAAAACTGTTTTACATATTAGTCACTGTGACACAGCTGAAATTAGAAGGCCACTTTCTTTTTCTACATTCAATGCAGAATCTGTGAGAAATGAAAACATTCTCCTAATCTTTACCTATTGCTTCCACAGAAGTAAGCAAAATAACAACTAAATGTTAGGTAAAGTACAAGATGAATTTTAAGTCTTTTTTTTTTTTTTTTTTTTTTTTACAAGTAAGCTCCATCCAAATAGAGTCCTTCCCAAGTGGTCCTACTCTTCCCAACAAGTACACATTATAATTACCATCTCTGAATTGCTGCTTTACTGTAAAAAGTAACCAGGTACTGTTACTGTGTGGTTTCATGTTTAATGTGTTTCAACATTAAGATTGCTCACTTTACAATTGAGACTTTTTCCCCCTTAACAGTCAGCCCAGAAAACTTAGCCTAGAATCAGGAAAAAAACAAACATAAAGCTCTTTTTGGCCTATGCATCTTTGATCATAAACTTTCCCTACTTAATCTTCCATTTGAAACCAAGCAAATTCTGAAGAAAATAATGAACAAACAAAAATATTTGCAGGCACAGGTAACACTCTAATATAAACACAAAACGCTGTCAACCTAGAACCTACGAAGTAGCCTAGCCATAGATAGCATCTATTATCAAGTCTTGGAGCCTAGCAGTGGTTAGCTTCCTTATACCACCACTCTGGAATCAATATCCAATAACATGGATATGATAATGATATGACTTGCAACAGGAAAGCTGTTCTATTAGCCTCTTACCGAAGACAACAATGTCCCCGAGGACTGATCGTTCCCAGTTGTAGGCCTGGTGCCTTGAAGTCTAGGAGAATACAACAATTCTCCCCTTTGGGCATAACCCATTAAAACAAATTTTATGGCACTAAACTACCTCAAATATCATAAATTCTGTGGTGCACCTCCTAGCATTCTTCTGCATTTCTAAGAGCAGCCATATATTTTACAATATGGTACTTCTTTCCTTCCTCCTGCAAAATCTAACAAAAAATGTGCTGCTCTTCAAAGCAGCTACATGTTAACACTTACCCCAGCTAAAATATGCCAAAAGGGTGGCTTTGTGAACGGCAGTATCACAAAGAAAAGGTTGTTCTCAGGAGAACAGGATTAACTATACATATGTATATTTTACATGCATTCATATATATTCACAACACACACAATACATACATACACACATACATACACAGAAATACTTACAAAAACATTGTTTTGTTCTACCATCATCTCAAGGGTGGAACATCAACCATCTAAAGTTTTACCATCATCAAGAAAGACAGCATAGGGTACAACAAGTACAATAAATAGACCAGCTAAACTGTAATTGTCAGCCACATACAAATAAATGGCAACAGCAACGGCAATTTAGCAAAATACACACGCGCGCACACACACATCTATAAATCTCTACAGATCTAGCAATAGATCTAGCTTTATATAGATAGAAACCTGTGTGTGGATGGATAGATCAATCTAGATGAATCTACATGATTCTTTTTTAAGCACCAAAACCAAGTTCCCCCACTTAAATCTTCAACGCACGCTGCAGAATCTTAGCTGGATCCTTGTTGAGAAAATCAGGTAGAGCAACACCAAGCGCTCCCTTCCCAACATGCCGCTCGATATCACTTCCAGCCTCTTACTGAGTTGCAGCCTAATCTTGACTGCGCACACTATCTGCAGCAACCTTGTGTAGGTGCAGTCCCAATCGCTGTCTCACACATGCACACTTCTCCCACCCCCCAAACTTGAAGCCACCATGACTCAAGCTATTACGTGGTGGACTTAGAATACGGGCACTCTTGCCAGGTACAGTGGACACACAGTTTGTTTGCTTAGCAAACTGGCATGAGTGCTACTGCTGGCCGACCAGGAGCCTGTGCTCCTCCTCCTTCATCCCCACCAGTGCTGTCACCCTGTCTCCTCACCTGAGTGGGCAGCAGAAGTTCCCCTTCCTCAGCTTGCCACAGCTCCACCACGTTGGGAATGGGGTTGATAGCTACATGAACCAAACAAAAACCACACAGGCTGGAATAACAAAGCACATTTGAAACGGGAGGGGGGGGGAGGCGTGGGTTGTATTAGCCTGAGGATTAAACAAGCCTGACATAAAGAGGCTTTCCTTTTCACCCCCGCTGTAGTCCCAATAGCAAAAATAAAACAGACGGACCATAAAGTTTCCATAGGAAAAATACAGCGGCGGAAGCAGGTGACATCTGAAAGCGGGCACGCAAACCTGGCAGGCCAAGGTGCTTTCAGAAGCCAACTTCCAGCAGTGGCGAAAGCTCATCGTGAGTCTGGCTCAGAAAGGACTGGGAGGCCAACGCCTGCTCCGCAGGGGGGCCTGGCACTGCAGTGGCAGCATGGCCCAGGCAGGGGGGGGTCCTCTGGCTGCTGGAGGAGGGTTGCTGGAGCAGGAGGAACAATGCTGGTACTGCTGCAGCTGCAGGAAGCCGCGCTCCCGCTCGGGCGGCGGTAACCATTACAAGCGACGCGGAGCTGGGGCGGGAGCGGAGAGCAGTCCGTCGCCGACCCGCCGCGCAGCGGGGCCCAGGGCTGGGGCAGCGCTGCCTGCGCCCGCTATGCGGGCGGGGCCGGCTCGGCGCTTACCTTGGCCCTGCGCTTCCCCCGGCCGAAAGCAGGGGAGCAAGACCTGGAAGACGCCGAGCAGGAGGTTCATGGCCGCAGCCGCGCGGCAGTAGCTGCCTGCTGGCGGGTAGCGCAGCCCCGCCATGCTGCTGCGGCGGCGGCGGCGGCGGCTGGGCTGGGGCGGGCGGCGCTCTGAGCGCCTGGGCGGCGCGGCGAAGCGAGGCGAGGCAGGGCCGGGGCGGGCGGCGAGCGCCGACAATGAGCACGCAGCAGCCCGCCCCGGCTCCGCCCGCCGCGCCGCGCTGCACTGCACATGGCCCGGGCGCCCGCCCGCGGCCCCGCCAGCGCCGCGCATTGTCGGCGGCCGAGGGAATGAATGATCGCCCCGCTCCCCCCGCCCGAGTGCGGCCTCAACGTCTCCCGCAGCACGCTGGCCCAGCGCACGGCCATGTACACGCACGTGTGCGCACCCACG
>JAGPOW010000290.1:25106641-25118778 GCA_030014935.1 Caiman crocodilus
CACGTGTGCGCACCCACGCGCGCTCTGCTTAGTCTGCGGTACAAACGTGTGCGCGTGTGTGTGTGTGCGCGCGTGCGTTCATACACGAGCGATACATACTGCTTAGTCTATGTGGTGCAAATGGTGTGTGTGTGTGTGTGTGTGTGTGTGTGTGTGTGTGTGTGTGTGTGTGTGTGTGTATAAGATGCATTTGCACCACAGACTAACCAGTGTGTGTGTGTGTGTATACATGCATATGGATATCCATCTCTAGACAACGTGTGTGTTTATTCTCTAGATATTTTGATAAATAGACTATTATGTTTAGACATAGCTACACATACCTAGACACAGACAACTGGTAGAGGGGGCATGTGCCCACCCCCTGGCATGGCTCAGGACAGGGCAAATTTTTGGTGCATGGGCTGGAAATGTGTTTGGGGAGGGGGGGGACACTAAGCCACAGCACAGAAGTATAGGAGTAGATACGGGGCTTTTGGCCCATCCACAAATGGTGCCTGCCCCCCCCCCGACTCAGGAGGCACTAGTCATCCCTTCATCTAGATATCTACATCAATATACATATATATATATATATATATATATATATATCCATCCCTTTTTATAAATATATCCCTACCTATGTGTACACACATATCCATATATACAGGGTTCAAATTATAGGGAGCTCAGGGAGGCTAAGCTCCCCTGTAGGAGACAAGAAACCCCCTGAAGGCCAGTCAGACCCTGGCCAGCCCCTCACCTTTCTAAGCAACCCAGGCACTGGCTCCTGGCTGCCACTGTTGCAGACCCCAAGAGTCAAAGTGTAATTTGAACCATGCATATATATCTATAGCTATATATATAGATATCTCCCTAACACATCCATCTAAATGTACACACATCCATCTAAATATATATGGACATATATATAGATGGAGTCTACATATATAGAAAGATATGTATATGGATGTGTGTATATATATATATACACATACACACTGTGTATATATATGTACACACGTGTGTGTGTGTGGTACATGGATAGATGTACACATGTATACATGTGTATGCATGTATATATAGATATGTGTGTATACATACACTCACACACTGCTACAAAAAAAATGATGGACACGAGGGCATTTGTATTCCAGATGATGGAACATTCGAGCAACATGGAACATGCAAGTCTCGCAAGTGAGCACCTACATGCCACTTACAGATTGAGACTGCAAACAGCATGCTGGCGGTCAGGGAGTAGGGAGGAGGGTGCAAGCAATGCCATTAGGAAGTGATAAATTCAATACTAAGTCTTCCCCCCTCTTTCCTTTGGTATCTATTTGCTTGAATAAAAAACCCAATATGCAGAGAAAATATTAATAGCATGGTGGTTAAAACACACAGGGCTTGCAAAGGAAAGGAGAAGTAAACTAAACCTGTATGGTCTGCCCAGTCTTGCTGGGAGGATACCCAGTTAACAGGTTGTCATTCAAGATCACAAGACAATGACACTGCTTCCAGAGAACTCAGAAGTCTGATCTGGCCATAATGTGAAACTGGGGACGCCTTATGGAAGTCCTCCAGTTTATAACAGGTGTTGACAGAAATAGACTTATGTACCCTTTTTGCACTTCACAAGTGGAAATGTAGCCCACTTCTCTATGAGATGCTAAAGCCTTTGGAAATGTTTTCCTTCAAACTGGAGGCTTGTGCAATTTCATGGTAAAAAATTCAGAAAAAAGAAAAATAACATTGTGAAATTTATGTACACTAACCCAACTGTATTGTCAACTATATCATCCAGTAAATCTTGGATTGCTCTACAGTTTTTTGATTTGGCCACAGTATACATCACCTTGCTTTAGCTTCCTTAAAATGACTCCTGAAGTGCCTTTATCAGACAAAGAATGCTTGCAACTTGGTGGCTATGAGTAATACTATTGCACGTGCGTGAGGCAATATTAATCCTTAAAAATGGGGCTACATAAACTCATCTAACTTCACTCTAAATTTAGTGAGGATTGAAGCTCTAAAGCTTTTGTTTGATCAAAACTGATTGAAAGATTTTTGCCCAACAAGAGATTGGAAGGGGGAACAAGAGGAAGTGGATGGCAGGGAAAAGGAGGGAAAAAAATCTTGGTTCAAAATTATCCAAATCTAACTTTTGAGGCAGGGTGTGTGTGGGCGGGGGTGGCGGGAGATGAGGGACTACTGAAAAAACAAATATTAGGTGTGATGTTTAGGGAAAGAAATTAGGAATATGGTTTATTTTTCTCCTCAGGTATTAGTGTTACATGTTACAGGTTTTTTATTATTATTATTGCATAGCTTATTAGATGATTCCACCAGGAGCACTTTTGGAACTGTTATCTTATAAATCTAAATAAGAATGTGTAAAATAGTCCATTTTACCTCATACCAGACATTCTTTTTCATTCTGCTGAACAGTATTACCAGCATTGTCATGTGTTCCAACCATAAGGCAGGCTTTTGTCTACCTAAAAATACTTCTAAAAAATTTTAATTTCTCTCAAAAAAAATCTCAGACCCCTTAAATTAAAGGGAAAAATGGTTAATCTTGGAAATCTAAAAACACATACACAATGCTAACTGGGTTTATACAATCTAGCATTATGCCCAGTTCTCCCATCTCTATTTAACTATCATATATAAACAATAGAAATACTCTGGTTACTTAGAAAAGATGTCAAGAAAGCCAAAGAAATTACAAAATGCCTTTTCATGCATCAAACCATTTCCTGCTGGGAAATCTATTGCTATCAGTAATATTTTAAACATAAGGAATAAACAATAAAAAGTTGTATATATGCAGTTAGGCCTTTATACTTCCTAATTATTAAATGCTTCTGAAACCCATGGACCTTTTTGTATAATGATTTTTCTAAGCATTTAACCTAGGAAGATTATAAAATGTTTCTACATTCACTGAAAATTCAGCATTGGATCTTAACCAGTTGTCCCTCCTGTAAAACAGACTTTGACTTTGCCTGTATTGCACAAGACTGTATATACTAACTCCAAACTTTGTCCCTTACTCATACATCCTATTTCTTCTCTGTCTTTTCTTCTTTGCCATTTCTCCTATCATACTGTTCTTTTCCAACACCTTTCCTGTTTCCTATTAATACCTCTAATCTCTCTAAATATTGTTGAGATGCACCTATATGCTACCACTATGCTAGACCATTAAAAACTTGTTTATACCTAAACATTATATTATTTTAACCGTATCCGTTTGCAAGCATCCCCACTTCTATATTATGCTGAGGTCAGACTTCCAAGTCCTCTGTCTTGTGACTACAAATGACAGTCTGTCAAGTTAACTGGATAGCCTCCCAGCAACAACTAGTAGACCATACAACAAGTCTACTGTAGATGTAGTTACACTAGTTCAGTTTATCCTTAGAAAATTCAGCTCCTCTTCCGTAAGAGGCTGTATTGGTATAAGAAATCTCCTCAGTTTCAACAGCTTCTACATTAGAGTTTATAGACCAGGCTTGGCTGAGTTATAACAGAAATGGCATACATATAACAGTTTTCTACCTTTTTAAAATAGGGTTCCAGTTAAGCAAATCATTTTAAGCAACAACATCAAACTCATGTTAAAGTATTAGTAAGTTTGATCAGTTTTTATGAAATAGCATAAAAGTGAGCAAATGATTTTAATCACTCTGCCCTACAAGCTGCATCCATTTTTATATCCGCTATTGACAGTAAGGGGGAAGGTGGCAAAGCAGTTAAGGCATCCTGTCACAGTTCCAGAAGTGAATTTGCACCTTCTCTAGACTCATGCCACAAGCCACCTGCAGTCAATCCCACCTGATCATCCTGGCAGACAACTCAAAGGCAGCTGGACCTGATGTTAACAACATCTCTTACTTCCCTGCATGCTAATTACAGGAACTGGCATGTCTTGACCATAGTAGCCCAATAAGCCACTAGATTTGGGCAAAACTTTGCTGCCCATAAATAATACTGTTCTGGATAAATTTCTGGACAATTCTTTAAAACAGTTCAGTTAAACAGATCTTAAAGCTGGTTGAAGCTGCTGTGTATCCCTGGGTTCAAAAGGCCCCTGGTAGACTTGTTAATTGTGCAATAAATTGTACTATGCCACACATTCATACAATTTATCATACAATAACATGGCAAACCAACCAGAAAAATATTCTACATTTAACATTTAATATGGAATATCTTTGCAGCTTTTTGAACATGTATGGCCTGCTGATTTATTAATTTGAATGTGGGGCATGTTAAGCTTTGCCATGTAGCTCAGCTTGGGGATGAACAGTGGGGCTTTAGCCTGTCAACATGGGGGGAACCCATAGGCTGTACATGTCCCAGCACCTTTAAACCTCTACCATGCCAAGCTACATGATAAGGTTTTAAACTTGTCAGCATGTGCAAAGCCTGAGATTGCAATTACTGGCTCCCAAAACACCAGGACCTTAAAAGGTATGCCATACAGACTGATGAATTTTATTCCCACCAATTTTGTTTAGGATCACAAAAATCACACATCCTGCAATACATATCTGGCATGGTAAGACGGATGATTTTTGGAATCCGAAATAAATTTGGCCAATTCCAATCTTGCAGGAAAATTAACATCTTCCAACAACCACGTCCTAAATTGCTGCATCTTCCAGCAGCTATGTCCTAGATAGACCAACCTATTTATACTAAAAGTATTTTCTACAAACAAGAGGAATGAGCAATAAGTTTGCAGTAGGGTGCTTTGCATAGATGTCAAAGGAGCAACTTTGTGAAATCTATATTAACCCCATTGTATATTGACTACAATGCTGCAGAATACTTGCTTTTTGAAGTATGGGAAGAAATAAGGGGTGCAATTAACAGGTACTCTCAAGAAACACATATTTTGCTGCACAGATGTGAATTGTATACAAGAAAGGCATCATCAGAGAACAGACAATGTAATCCTTTTCTCTTATTCTCATGCCTGTATAATTTCTGGATCCCTTTGCCAGCATAATATGCCTAGGACTGTTCATACATTAAATGGCAGACCAGAATGAAATGTGCTTGCAGCAAGATAAGAGCAGCATACTAATCAGGTGTTATGGTCTTTTGTTTTTTTTTTTTTTGACAGATCATACATATATTGCAGTTACCGATTCCAGACCCTGCTCCTGAGTTTGCCATTTTGAATACACTTACGCAGTACAGCTCAGCCACCCCAGGCATTTCTATCCCATCTGGGGGCAGCAACTCATGCAGCTATGCTTAGTTCAGGGAATAATCAGTCAATCAAACCAGGAGATCCAGGGAGAGGCTTATCAGCTACCACCTGTTGTCCACGTGTATAGGAAGGGTAATAAAGGGAAGGCAACAGTAATGAAGATGTAGAGAGGTTTTTCTACCATTCAAAGATATATTTGTCATCCAATTAATGGAAGTGTTTGTAAGTACTTGGAAAATTATTCTCTTAGAACTGAAAAAAGAAATAAAATCAGCTACCAATTTCCTCCTGGCCCAAAGGCAACTCCTCCCCCCCCCCCCCCCAAGATCCAAACCTCCCAATAAACACAGGATTTTTGTCTGTCACCTTCCAGTCAGGTTGCTCATCTAGTTGGCTTGCTTGGTTCAGACAGCCATTATCCTTCATGACCACTTTCTTCGTAATGCATTTGAATCCTACCTTTACTTTCTCAATCATGAGGACTTGGGAGTGGCGGAGTGTTTAGTAAGCAAGTATATAAAATAGAAAGTTACTATCCTTTAGTTTATATAATTCTAATATTATAAAAGCCTAAGTCTGTCTGTCTGTCTGTCCATAATACTTTATTCACACTCTGATTGGCTGATGGAAATCACCAATCAGAGTGCTCCAAGCGTGGGGGAGCATTGCTATGGTCCTGAAGCTGTGCAGAGGATCAGACGGAGGGTGGGAATGCCGAGGCCCCGCTTCCTGCAAGAGACAGAACAGCAGCAGCACGGGGTATTAGGTGGCAGCACTCTAACCCAACCCATCATTCTTGACAGGCAATTGGCTAGTAGTTATATAATACCACAATGTTCTGATTACATATGCAACTCTTACACCACAAGCTTTCCAGCTAAATCTGACATATATAAAGTGCCTTTTAAATAGAGCTGCATTATGTAATTTTGAGCACCATCTCATTTCAATAGTATAGTTATAGCCATTCTAATAGGTCCACACACATGTCCCTGTAAATATAAACTTGACAGCATTGGTGACACGTAGGGGGTACACACGGGTGCATGTGCACCTCCTGAGCGTGGTGATGCACCCCCTATGAAAAGGCGCTGCTGACACCGCCAGTGGCACCTGTGGGCAGTCCCGGATTGCCTCTGGCTGCCACCAACACTGCCAGCAGCATCTGCGGATAGCTGCCAACCACTGGTTGGTACTCTCCATGCCTCCACACTCCTCTGCCGCTGACAGCATTGCGGCATCCTGCAGGAACTCCCCATTTGCCACTGCTACCAACAACACCACTGCCACCACCTGCGGGAGCTCACCATGCCCCCCCCCAGCCTCCAGGGGCACACAGCATTCATGCTTGACAGCAATCTGCATAAAATGGTCAGAGGGTTTGCTGATTTGGGATCATTCCCTCTGTCTTCAGCATGGAATATGTCACAAAACCACTTTTAATTTATGTTTGCTGTGAATCAGAAGCAATGACAAGTGACTTCTAGTGCAGAAAGATGGAAAACAAAAGCCAGTGGCCTAAAACTAGAAATGCTTTCTGTGTCTGAGAAAGTAATAACTAATCTCCAGACAGTGTTTACTTCATTTACCTTGGAAAAGTAAAAAAAAAAAAAATTAAAAAGTGGAACTTGTCAAAAGATGGTGTGGAGAAATTTGTTCCATTACAATTATAATATAAATGGGTCCCTAGAACTTCCTCAGACTATTTTGTAGATGTGTTAAATTAATTTTCAAAGTTCCTCTATTTACAGATGTATGAATAATGTGACATTCTCCACAAGGAAAAAGAGATCTTGAGACTAAACAAGTACTTGCTATTCATCTGAAGCTCATTCCCAGACTGGTCTGCTTTAAGAATCTTGACTCATTTTGCAGTATAGTATGATATGCTGTTGAAATATTTATTTGTATCATTTCCCTGGACCTTGAATTACAATGAAAAGGATTCTATATTTTCCATAGCCTATCCTGGAGATGCATCTGTAAATTACTATAATTTCTAAAATAATTAGCCATTAATCCTGTTCTACAATTTTTGTCCAAGTAAAACTGCAAGAATTCCACTTTGCAAATATATGTCCTCACCCTATATTGAAAGTAAACAAACAAGAACTCTAGGAAAAATAATGGACAGAGCTCATAAGGTCATTTTTAGGGCCCTAAGCCACAATGCTTTACATTCAAAGCATAAAAGCATTTTGCTTGACTATTATTTGAAAGGCACATTAATTAACTCTTTAGTAGTTTCTTATAGGTGTTGTTTGTGAGACACTAGGCACCAAAGAAGTCATGGTCTTAAAAATTAAGGAGGAGTTGTCATGCTACTTTAATCAATCGTTTCTTAAATACAGAAAACAGGAATAAGTCCAATGGCCACGAAAGGAGGAGGGGGAAGGAAAGGAAGAGTTTAATCTCACCCATTCTCAGTAAGAATTATAAATGTTTTGCCAAAGAATAGTCCCAAACTATTTCTGGTCACTGGTCCAAAATTTCTCTTCCAAAATTTCTTGGGGTATATCAACAAAGCACAAGGTAACACCATACCAAGAAACACCGCACTAACTCAGCATGCACTACCTCCCGAATTGGAAGTGGTATGACTAAATTAGTGCCATGCTGACCATGCACCAATCAACTCTGCCTTTCCACATTAACCTAGTTACACTCAGAGAGCAATCTAGAGGGAGCGGGAGGGGGAGGTGCAGTAGTACAATCGTCCTCCACCTGAATTCCTGGTCCACCCAAAGTTTGAAATCAACTGCCTGGCAGTCATGAACACCACATGCCCCCCAGAGGCTGAGGGGGCACAGTGAGCTCCCACAGGGGCTGTGTGCCGGTAAGTGCCGACCAGTGGTCGGTGACCACCCACAGATACCGCCAGCAGTGTTGGCAGCAAGGATGAGGGTGGTGAACAGCAACTGCTCACAGGCACTGCCAGCAGTGTCAGTAGCGTCTTTTCGCAGGGGATGCACCGCTATGTTCAGGAGGTGCATGTGCACCTGTGTGCAACCCCTACATATTGCCAGTGCTGGCAGTGGTAGCTGCATTTCTATTCAGGTAGCAGAGAGGGAGTCAATTAACTATGTGGTTCATTATAACCACATAATTCCTTCTAAAAACTCTTCATTCCACAAGTATTAACAACATTTTCTCCATTTTAATGGTTCCACTGATCAAGCTTGCAATTCTTCTGATAACCACTTCTGGTAATGTAGCTCCTATTTCACAGCCCTGGAGACTATTTTTAAATTCAGCTAGAAACATTAACTCAGATGTGAGGTGGTTGGCTGTAAACTGTGCAACTGTAAGGACATAGGCAGACAAGGTTCTTTGGGTAAATGTGATATCTTTTATTAGATGAACTACATAGTTGGAAAAGTTGTTCTTTGCAAGCTTTCAGACACAAACACCCATCTTCAGGCATAGGGAGAGCCTGCTGGTGAATGTGTGGTCTCCTGGGTAGAATAGTAAAGTTTGGATCTGTGAAAATGCAAATGCATGGTAAATGAGGATCAGAGGGGTAGAAGACAATAGGTGTGAGACAGGTAGGTGGAAGGAAAGAGAAAATGTTGAACTGGTAATAGAAGAATGTAACTGGTAAAATGCAGACAGCTTACCTGGGGTTATCAGATGGTAGGCAGATTATAATGTGCTGTGAATCCAATGAGTATATTTAGTCCATGATTTTCTTGTATCCAGTAGATTTATGAAGTGAAGTTCTTACGCTTATCTACAAAAGGTGTTTTGTAAATTCCCTTTGAGGATTAGAACTGAGAGATTGCAGAAAGAGTGGTTGTCTTGTGAGAAGTGTGCACCCATGGGTAATTGGGTATTTCTGTCTTTGACAGATTGTCAGTGTATGTTCATTCTGGTATGCAGTTGCTGTTTGGTTTCTCCTACATACAAGGAAACCCAGGCAGACCTGTAATATCTAATCATAGATCCCTAACTGAGGAAATATCAGGTTTTATCAAATCCATCCAAATCCATCACCAGCAGACTCTCTCTATGCCTGAAGAAGAGTGCTTGTGCCCAAAAACTTACAAAGAACAATTTTGCCAACTATTTAGTTGGTCTAATAAAAGATATCACATCTACCCAAAGAACTTTGTCTAACTTAGGTGTGGAAGTTTTAACTCAGGTGAACATTTATTTAGGTGCAGAAATAACTTTTAATGAAGCATTGGATGCACTGTCAAGATGCTCAAGAAGGCTAGATTTTGTTTAATGAATCTAAAAGAGATGCTTTTAATGACTACAGAACTAATGAAACAACATCTTTTGATTAATTTTGCCATTTTGTTGTGTTTTATACATATATGATAGAGCAGATAAATGCATAAAAAATGCATTTCCAAATGCAGATTCCAATTTTTTTTTGCTTTGATTTTAAATTGAATAATATAGCCATAGGTCCTTAACTTTTTAGTAAAACTTCTTTTTAACTGGATAAAAATGTTTTGTGCTTCATGCAATGATGTACCACACCATCTGCTTTTAAAATCCTAGATCCACCCATGGTTATGCTGTTTACATTTGAGAGTAAACATACAAAGCAAGTACAGCATATGTCAGCATGGTATTACCTTGCACCATCAAAATACACTCTTTGAGATCCAGGATTCATTTTACCAGATTCCAAGCACGCCAGTCCTGAACCAGATAAAACTTAATAGTAAACATGCAAGTCATTTGCCATCCAATGGAATGATTCAGGGCCTTGTTGTACTGTGAGCTGTACAAATGTTGATCAGTTTAGTGCTTTCAAGCAATCACGCCTTCAATTTGAGCAGCACGTCTGGTGGGGAGTGGCCATATCTTAATGGAACAGACACCAGGTTATGCAGATCAAGAGATAATCCTACCCTGGAGTGGCATAACTTTAATATAACAGGTGCTTTAAAACACTTTAAGGTGTTAATGTGTGCATAATCCAGGGATTAAAACTCCAGGACTGGCCACAATTACCATGTAACAAGGCTCTCAGAAACTGGAGCCAATACAGTAGTGCTTTGATGCTCAAAACATGCAGGACTGAACTGTAAAACTTACTACTCAGTTCCTCGTTTCTAAATGGACACCCTCATTCTGTCACTATTAACCTAATTGCTTTGGTTAAAGACTCATCTCTTACTACCTGCTTGGTCAACATCCTGCAAAATAGAGTCTTGATCTCTTGCTGGGGCCACTAAGCATAACTGTAATAATCAAATGACACAGCAACAAAAGACACTTTCTGTCTTTCCTTCAAAAGAATTTCAATACCCTTCCCACTCTTCCCCTCCCAGTCCTCACCCCTGCCCCCTCCCCAAAAAAAGAAGATTAAGTAAAAGATGTGATCACTTCTTGTTAGCAAGTTGGCAACTGTTGCTCGAGATGGACTGGCAGTAATTCTTTCAAGACTAATTCAGACTGATAAGACAGCCTGAGACAAAACCAGCTCTTGAAGCATAATTAAAGAAGTACAAATTGTTTCTAAAACCTCATACTGGCAGAATTTTTAGAATTAATGAACAGTTGTCACTGTTGGGGTTTGTTTGAGAGAAACTGAACACTAACCGGGTCAGCAACCAATCATCTGTTTAAGAAAGGGAAAGTAAACAGGCAAATCTGTGCTACACCAATAAAGTATTAATGATGCTACAGCTCATTACTGCCAATAACAAGTATTGCACTGCTGTTTTTAGGTAATTTTTTTCTAGTTTCCTTTAACTATTTTTTTAAGCAAGACTTTAATTAAATTCTTATCAATAAATAGCATGCTTACCTGGCCTACTTTTCTCTTTCCCTATGGCTTCTTCCATAACAAATCTCCATGGTATAAAGAAATATGTACAGGACCTACCTATTTATACACCCAGACTATTTGAATACTAAAACAATATCAGGCAACTTAAATAGTATATTCTATTTTATTTTTATAGTATATTTTATACAATATTGAAAAATAATCTTTACTTTTGTTACTAAGTAATGTATAAGCAAACACTTCCTTTGGAATCTCAAATAAGAAAATTTCTGTGCTGATTTTATCCATGTAATTTTAAACATATTCCTTTAAAAATTAAATTGATTTTAATTTTAAAAATATTATTACTGTTTTGATATAAATCAAATGCAAGGTAATTAAAAATTTATGCTGACACACACTGCCCTTTTCTTGCCCTGCTTTGCCTACATTTTTCAAATACAGTGCATCCACTTGAAAGCGTGGTGGATCCTTATACACAGCAGGATTTTGCAGTCTCCTGCTGGACCCACCATGTTACAATAGCATTCAAAGCTTTATAAGCTTCATTTAGTTTCAGAAAGCCTGTTTCAGCATTGTTTGTGCTTAAAGAGGCATTAAAAACTAAAGCGAAGCTTTGAAAGCATCAGAGACAATGACGCTGGACTCCCTAAACCCATGAGTTCACTATGCTTTTTGAAGTGATAGCACCATGTAGAAAACATTATACACTGATCTAAGAGCCCTGGAATACCTGGACATAAAAAGGAGAACAGCAAATTTAGGATAGTTTCTAATATTTGATTTAGATGTTGTTAAATTATACATATGCCTTCAGGGAAGAAAGTAAACCTTTATTTTATGTAGCCTTTCTACTGAATCTTGGGCAAATATACGTTTATTCCCCACACCACTTCAGTTATTAGGATATTACTACTGATATGTACATGTCAGGATAAGCTTTATAGATCAAAATCAATTACTTGAACAATACTAGAAACAAAGCAGAAGGTAGTGCAGGCTGCAAGGAACTGGTACAACAGCCTGTAAGCAAGAAGCACCATTATTGCATCTGAGGAGAAGATCAAGAGTAGCCCAACCAGAGTACAGCCTAGTATTCCCAGTTTAAAACCCAAAGATAATTCTGCTGAGGCCTGCATTCAGGATGAAAGTGAGTGAGTGAGTGAGTGAGTGAGTGAG
>JAGPOW010000290.1:25118878-25138853 GCA_030014935.1 Caiman crocodilus
GAGTGAGTGTTGGGGAAGGAGGGGAGCAGCAAAGAGGGAATCCTGGCCATGTTCCTTCATAGAAATTCAAAAGTGAGCATGAGCAAGGACCCAGATTGCAAATCTTTCTGATAAAAACTACATATACCCACTTCCCACTAAAGAAATACATTGCACTCTGTCTTCTCTCTGGGTGTCATCCTATTCTATAAGCTCTGAACAATGAGAAAGGAGATAGCCTGAACCCACTAAATTAGTAAAATTGGCTTAATTTTTGTTGCTGTTGTTTAATTTTCAATTAAAATAGTTGCAGTATTTTAAGGTTTTAATTTCTTTCTAGATTAATTATTTTAATTGAAACTAAAAATAAATCCATTAATTTAATCAATTAAATCAACCTAAGGCAGACGATTAGTATGGAAATTTCAACTCAAACAGCCAAAGTTTTTCAAAACAAAAATAGTAGAAATTTGAAAATCCCAGCTTTCACATTGGAATGATGATCATTCTGGTTAGGATCTTTAGGTACTACCATGGTCAACGTAATAAAAATAATTAATAATAATCCAAAACTCCCAATCAAATGAATAGTCATTGTACCTGAGCAAGGATTCAGTACTGAATCCAGAGTGATAAAAAAACCTCGCAAGTCAGGATGTAAGGTTAATGGATTATAGACCTTCTCCTTTCTGCATTAATAATTGCATATATTTATTTTTTGATGGTTTAATTCAGAGAACAAATTAAAGGCACAATCAAAAAATGGAATTTATCATCATTTGATTAAATGACTAGTGTGACATAATATCAGCTACCTCTACAATAAACAATGGTAACAGTTTAAGAGTGCAAAGCAAAACTACACCACCCAGTTTAGAACAGGCAGTTAGGTTTCATATCCCTCTGCAACAGCAGGGGGAATTTATATAAGCTAGAGGCAGAACGTAGTTAAACATGCCTGTGAAAAATACCATGTTTTTTTTAAATGGCTACCAATTACAAGGCTCTTGTATAATGCAATCTAAGAGCCAGGACATAGCTGTTCCCTACCGCAGTGCAGCAGTATTTGTTCTGCTTATACCCAGAAAGAAAAGTATCCTCATCTATGACAATCAAAATCACTAATTCCTGCACTCAGGATTTTTGTTGGAGTTTTCTTTTCCAAGTACTGAGCCTGCTCTTCCTATGAGAACTCTGAGAAGATAACTAGCTAAAAATGATAATTTTTTCTGTATTATTACATACTTATTGATCTATCCCACAGGACTAGCCATTGACCTTACTGTTTTACGCTGATACTGGAAATATTGCAGGTCCTGCAATAAAATCTGCGATAGATGTTGAGTATTTTCTGATGCCACTGTAAATGTGAGTAAGGTTATAAAATCTCCTTAATGGATTCACTGCCATTCTCACTGAAATCAATGAAGTCTTATTATTGACTTCAATGCAGAGTGGAGAAATAGGCCCACTATTAAAAATAAATGAGGAAACCACTAAAAGACCTTCCAACTCCTGGGGGAATTAGCCGTTTCATAGAAATGCTCCAAGTTTTCTAACTAAAATAATTCAAGGTTCAAAAAAATGTATAGGTTTTGATAAAATGTGTTATTCTCAAACGGCTTGTTTCTAACTTTTTCTAATGCAGAGTGGTAACACACTGAAAATGTTTCGGCTCCTTCCAAAGTGCATTAGGGCAAACACATTCTGGATGAGAGGAGCAAAAGCACTGTTAAAGCTTCAGAGATATAACAGAGCATACTTCTGGTAGGGTAAAAAACAGTTTTATCTGGCTGGGTTTTACATTTGTAACCTCATTTTTTTAAATGCCAAAAGAGGTACATGTGAAAATAACTTCCTCTAATGGTTTGGCTTAGAGCTGAATACTACAATGCAGGCAACTCAGCTCAGATTTCTGTCTGAGACCACTCACTCCCTGAGCAAGAGAAAGCTATGGGAGAATTATACTTAGCTCTTATGTAGATGCTCTGTCATCTTGTTCAATAAAGAAGTGCCTTCATCTAATTAAGGGACAATATCAATGAGATTCAAAGAAAGCCCCTTCCAATACTCATCAGATAAGCAAGCTCAAAAGTACCACGTTTGCCTTGTTGCTGTGTAGATTGGAGGGAGCTCTGACATTTTCAAAGGTCCAACAGAAATTCAGGAAAACCTCTAAGGAAACAACAGAAGTTAGTTTCTTCTGTCACACCTAAAACTGGGAATCTATCTAGATCATTGGACATTTTAACTTCCTTCCAAACACACACACATTGCCTCTAGAACTATTCAGCAGAAATAAGATAATTGTACCATGTTGAAGAATTTATTGCCCAGAAAAGTTTTATTTTTGTTTTAAAAACAGCATTTTAAATTCTGCAGCTTCCTTAAAAATAGAAATTCTATGAGGGAATTTCTTTTTGGTGTATGTTGTTTTCCTTCATTGTACCTCTGCCGTCCCTCCCCCCACACATACTTGTTAATTTGCCATGCCAATACTCTCTGGGCCATATCAGTTTGCTCACCAACATTATTTTCAATAGCACAGAAAGAACAGCTGTACAAAAAGAGGCATTTTCAGCACAGTGTTGGATGATTAGGCATGCAGCTCCCATTAACAACAGGAGCTGTGTGCTTAATTCCCTACATGCCACACTGAAAATTTTCCTCACTGTGCCAGAGGCTATACAATGCTGCTTTTTTGGATGTACTGTGTGCTATGGGTAATAGCACTCAGATAAAGTGTAACTGACGTTACTTTAATGGTCCTCGTAAATTGTCAAACAAGAAAACCTCTGAAAACTCAACCTTACACATTTTTTTCCTCAAAAACACATTTTACTTACTGTTGTGAATTACTTGTTTATACTCTAAAACTGCTCAGTTTCAAACTGGTTGCGGGGGGAGATACATTTTTTATGATATATATCTAATGAAATAGAAATATCTATCTGTTGTCTATTTATTTTACATATATACATACAATATATATACAATATCTGCTACGGACTTTAAGACGCACATTGAGAATACACAAAAAATACTATTGTTTTTACTTGCCTGTATGAACAAAGATTAACATAAAAGATGAAAATAAAAGTTTACATATAAAAATGTTAGCTATTTAACATGCAACTTTAGGCCCATGTAGTCAGCTTTATATATTATGCTGACTATGCACTTGCACTTACATGTTTTCTTATTTTTTGGCTCACTGAAGCAAGCAGTCAGCTTTTACATCATTCCTGAGGGATATAAGGTTACAACTGATGCTATTCCACTCTTATATACTTACCAAATGGCTTATTACAAATGCATATTTTCCATTTGATTTTCACCTCACCAGAGGTGAATCTGTTAATGGGTTAGGAATGCTGCTCAAATTAACTTGTGGTTATAGCCACTATTTGTTAAAAACACAGAAATTCAGTTTTAAGTAAGTACATTTAAAATGCATCTCTGAAGCTAGAATTTAATTAATTAATTTGGGGGTAAGTAAGACTAGTTTAGTGAAAGTCTTTGTAAAGGTAAAGCACAGGACAACTACTAGCATCCTACTGCTACTAATTCAGGACAAATATTACTGCTTCATACCATGATGTGTCTTCAAATCTCCATCTTTGGGGTATGGTATCTGCTTCACTACCGAGGTTCTTATACAGTGGATTATAGTTATTCCATTTATGATAAGAAATAAGGGAACCTACTATGGAAGAGCTATGGATTTAAGGTGACTTATAAGGTTTCAATCCATTTACATTTTAATGTGTGCTTGCTTGTTTCTTGTAAAAGGAGTTCTAAAATAATGCACAAACTAGCTGTACTCAGTAAATTATATAATGTGTTAAAGTCTTAATTTAACCCACCCTTAATTGAGACCATAATGGCTCTTTCTAGTAACAACATCTGATGAAGTGAGCTTGGGCTCATAAAAGGTCATGTTATGTATGCATATCTGATTCAGTTAGTCTATGAGGTGCAAATCTACCCTACCTTCTTCCTTCTAGTAACATAATTTCACATTATCACTTGTTTTTGCAATTATGTCCCATGTGGAGAACCCTGGGACAAATCTTAGACCTTCATAAAGCTGCTTTGTGAAGCTCCAGCAGTACAAATTTATTTTAAAGTTTCTTGGGGATTTCTCTGGCCTAAGGGAAAACACAACCCATGATTTCTCTGGCTTAAGGGGAAGCCCAAGTGGAACAAAGCTAACATCTCTGCATGATGCTTCTTTCCGCTTGTTGCAGTACAGGGGGAAAACCTAGTACTGGTTATCCCCTAGGACAAATGCTTTGAAAAACTGCTCTCTTCTTCACTTGGAGGTGCATCATGCATAAAACATCTCATTCTAAGGATCTGACCTAATGACTTGAGTCAGATTCTGAACCATCCACATGTAAGAAATGCATGATCTGGCTTCTAATTTGTAAACTCCTTAGGTCAGCAAGTAGGCTTTGCTGGTCTTGTACAAAGCCATATTCACTTACTATGCTTGTCAATGTTAAAATAAAAAAAAACCATACTTCATGTTTTCTGGACTCCAAACACAAATCAAATTAAATAAACAATTGATGCACAAGCTATCAGAGGACAGATGCATTCTCTAACATCCTCTTGTACAAGAAAAAAGGAGCTATTCAGTATAAATTTTAATTATGGTGATGTGAGGGGTATTTTATTTATCAAGGAAGTCATGAAAGACAGAGAAAGGAGTTCCAAACTTGTTTACTTCCAGCATAAAAATGGTGAAAGTTCCTGTCTGTGGATATATTTTACTAATTATACTGCTCTGAAGGGTACAAGACTAAAGGACTAGCATTGTAAAGAGAGGTAGTTAATTAAAAATCCACATTGCACTTATGAAAATGACTGGTGACCACTTAGTTTAGAAATGCTATTTAAAAGGGATTACTGTTTTTGGCATAATATTTTCTACATCCATAATGGAGGATATAAAGAGGTAGCTCATTGCTCAGTTCAAACTTTTCAATTGCTGCCTCATTACCTGGATTTATTTATGGCCATGAAGTTATGGGTATTCACAAAACAATTAAATGCTTTTAGTAAGTAATGATCCCTGCACTGGAAGATACAGTAAACAAACAAATGCAAAGGAAAGCAAGACATTTTAAAAGCTGGAGAAAAATGTCTAGTGAATGTTATTTATTTACAGTTGCAAGGAGAACAATACAACAATTCTAAAATGAGGGCTAGAATATAAATACATTTAGTTTTAATAATCATAAAGAACAGATATATTTGAGCTGTACATTTCATATAATGCTTAATCCTAAAATCTGATGTGGATGAATTGTAAATCTTAACTTAACCTGTGACACTTTTTTGGTTTCCATGTTAACTCTTATGAATCCGTGGCAAGATATTTAGCTAATGTTCCTTGCCTTACAGGTATGTAGGTATTTCATTTTTTTATGAAAATTCAAAGTAAAGTAAAAATGTTCTATTTAGCATGAACCAACACCTGCAGAAGCAACAGAGGATTCTTAATGATTTTCACATGCTAAAAGGACATCAACTTGAAAGTAAATTTATAAGTAGTTTCAGGTAGTGCTCCTGTGTCTGCGTACAAAGTGAGAACATTTGGGTTTTGTCAAATTGCAAAGGAAAATGCATTCTTTCTGTCTACATTCATGGGTCCAAAGTCTTCTTTGTCCTGAAATCATATATAATGAGTTTGCACTGCACAGGGGAAAAAAAAGCAGATTTTGGAAGAAGCAAAAGCAAAGGAAATACTTCCTGTGTAATGGCTCAGACCAGTGGTTTTCAAGCTTGCTAAAGTCACAGAACTCTTTCATAACACTTCTTCTGTTCATAACTTCTACTTCTATCCTGAAGACTGATGCGGAGCCAGGCGAACCATCCTGGCAATGGTGGCACACTGTTTCCTAGCCTACCCTGCTCTGCCATTACCCCCAGGCTCTTGCGGAACTCCTGACAACTTCTATAGAACAGACTGAAAACCACCAGCACAGATTAACCCAAAGTAGCCTGTCCTACAGGCACAGATTATTCAAGGGGTGGGTGGGGGGACAACACACACGGGACCCAAAGCATTTCTTCCAAAAACATTAAAATATAAACAAATTACCCACAAACTAGGGGAAGGGTTTAGATTTATCTTCAGAAGTTATTTATTCCATTAATATTTATTTGAAATTAACTTGCATCATTAATCCTAAACCTGTTAAAGCCACCAGATGCAAACAAAGGTATTTTGACTCTGACAGTAGCCAAGAAGTGGATGTCGCAATTAATCTTGTCTCCCTATCTAAGCATGCCTAGACTAAGGCTTAACAGCCACACAGTCAGACTAATGAACTCCCCTAGGCTAGGGACAGAAGTTACACATATACCAGGTTAAGTGATAAGAATCTGGTTTAAACCTGTAACAGAATGTACCAGGGACACAGGGCCTCATCCAGAGGCACACACCCCAGTTGAAAGTAAAAGAAAAAAAATTACCTGTTGCAAGGGTCCAGAAAAGCAAGGAGGTGTGCCAAGGAAAACGGCTGAAGTGGTTTATCAGCTGTGCCTATCTCCAGCTGGAGCCGGGTGATGTCATGAAGAGACATCACCTGGCAAAGATGAAAACTGGCCTCAAGAGCATGGGAAGGGGAACACAAGTGTTGGAGGAGTGGCAGGGAACTGCTGAGCAGAGCACATTCAGCCTCTGCAGCCAGAGGCAGCGGTAGCAGGAGCTGTGGGAGATCTCCATGCCAGGAAAGACCAGAGGAGATCAGAGGCCGGCAGTGAGGCTGGCAGCAGGAGCTGCGGGAGACTCTCATGCTGGGGAAGATTGGCAAGGATCAGAGGAGCTGGCAGGGAGATTGGCAGTGGAAACAAGAAGAGCCGGCAAGAGAGCTCTGTCTGGAGACAGCAAGTGCTGCGACCCTAGGGAAGAGGCAGATCCCCAGAGGGGATAAGAGAAACCCCAGCTGGGGTGAAGGCGTGGGCCCCAACCCAGGAGCATTAGGGGCAAAGGGAGCACGGGACTCTCCCTGCGGTTGCCCCTCTCTTCTTTGTTTCTCCTCTTCATCTCTTTCCTCTTGCTCTTCTTGTTGTTATCCTTTTTTTCTTTTCACATTGGGCTGTGCCCATCACAAGGGGCTTTTCAGGTGGTGAGTGTTCAGTTCATGTTTTTCTTTCTTAGTCAGATCTATTTTGTTCCCTGCCAAGAGCAGGGTAGCCTAGCACACCATACCAGGCTTGGGGAATTAGAGACCCCAGTCAGAGACGGAAGAGCACGTGACAACCAACAGCATCCATCGTGGAATGCACAGGGCATCACGAGGGATAGCCCCAAAGGCAGAGCGTTACCAGACCCTCTGGCTCTGGCTAGAGCCAAGGCACCCATCCGCAAAGGAGGACATATGGAAACCAAGGAAGACATCAAAAGAGGCTAGTCACAAAAGATACTGAGGCTCGTCTTGTAGGTTGGCGTATGGCTGGGGTATAGGGGAGGTTGGAGCCCCATAGGGATCTGCCAAGACATGTGACAACTCTGGAGGCATCCTCCGAGGGGACCGCCTCCACTGAAGAACCATCCGAAGTCGCGGCAGGCAAGTTTGGGGACTACCCAGAAGGTTATCAAGGAGCCCTCCGGGGTCTACACAAGGGTCCTAGGCAAACAAGACCAACTGCCTGGGCAAAGGCAGCATGGAATTGGGTCATAGACATGCTGCAAAGGCAGCATGGAATTGGATCATAGACTGGAGATGGGCACACAGAACAGAAGTTCAATGTACATAAATCAGTTTCAAAATGGTCAAAACCAGTTTTAAGATAAACCCGGTTGAATGTAGACTACATTGTCTACATTGAATGCACAGAGTCTACATTGAATGCAGACTCACAATGTTTCTGCATGTTTTTGAGCAGCATTTAGTTGTGGACATCTGGGCAATGGAGGTTTTCAAGAAGAGGGAGCATGGCCACCTTTCTGAATTTGAGGTCCCTTTGCAACTCTATGATTACTAGATTGTCAGAATAGTGCTCTGAATCCATTTGGATGTCAATGCCCTAACAATTATATTTTTTGAGCCAATAGCGCTATCAACTGAGCACAACTCTTTACAATAGGAATAGCAATACCCTTGCTAAGGTGCTTGCTGAATTATATAGTCCCCAGATAGGTATAGTAAAAATGAACAGTATGAATAAATGAATGAATATACGTATCGATAGATCGATCAATCGATCTATGTGGTGACTAACCTTGAGCCAAAGTATTAAAAGTGAAGTTATCTGAATTATATTCTAAGAGTTTAGCAAATAATGCTAAAAACTCTAAGGAAGTAAACTATTAAACCTTAGCACAGAGAAAAATAAGCAAGTGTACCTAATGGTAGTTGATACTTGCTCTCAGTAGTCAGAGTTGGTTTCTAGATTCATAGGTCTTACAGTCAGAAGAAACTATTAGAAATCTGTCAGTACTTAGTAGTTAAAAAATGCCTCAGCACAGTGGAATTTCTCAGCACAACGCAATTCCTCGGTGCAACAGATTCCTCAGTATGGCGGGAAAACCTTGGTGCAGTGAACAGTTCCTGCCAAGGTTGGCAATCGCATTGTTTGAATGAGTGCTACCTATTGGCTTGTTGTAAATTATTCCTACCTGGCGACTAGCAATTGGCTCGCTAGCCATATAAAAACTAGAGCAGTTTCCGCCCAAGTTGGAGAACTCCACATGTAGTTGGAGGAAACTTCGTGCGTACCTCGGAGAAAACTTGGAAGACTGATCACCCACCAACGACTCCCCATCACCAACCATCCCAACGTACCCTGTACCCTGCATACTTGGAAATATCGGTGTGTTGTTTAGAGCTCTACCCAGTGCAACTTTATGGAGGTGCCTATGCTGTGTACATTGACAGTGCGAGTCTGTGTACTTCGACAGTGTAAATAAAGTTATTTAAATTCAACCAGTATGTGTCTGTGCCTAATTCTGCTCCATCGGTTGAAGTACCCACCTACCATCTTGGCTTGTGGCCACAGCCTGCCAACTATACTTGGCCCCCACAAAATCTAGTCTGATTTCCCGCATACAACAGACCATAGAATTTTATCCTATTATTCTCGTATTGAATGTGGGGTCATCAACATAACTAAAGCAGTTCACTACAGTGCCAGACGCAGGTGTTCAAGTCCTATTCTCCATGTGTACAAGTAGGTTGAGCCTAGTCAGTTCAGCTATAAAATGGGTACCGCATCACTCAGCCGGGGAGTCAAAGGTACCCGGATGTGGTACTGGCCACCTCCTGTGTATACTGTCAATTACAGAAAATGGCACTACTTAACCATGATAGCCTTGTGGGCTGCTAGGTTTGGGAGGACATCTGACCTTGGCTGTTGGATTGGGTGTGATAACTTGTATTTAACTAAAAAAAAATACCCCTAAGAAGGTATCCAATTTGGAAAACTCCTAAAGCTGGATAATTCTGCGCTGCTCTTGGTAGCCTGTTCAAGCTGAACTAATAAAAATATGTGCTTTATTTTTTCATATTAACATACTGCATATACTTCTGCAGGTATGACACAGGGAAGTATGTTTCCTACGTAACATTTGTTTGGAGAGACTATTTTGAAAAATTAATATCTGTTTGTATCTGCACAGTCACAAATTTTCCACAAGAAAAATTCAGTATCACACATTACCTCAGCAATGTATCATTTAACATCACATGGGTTAAGCTAGACATTTTCTGTTCAGACTCTTGAAAGTACAGCAGAGAAGAATAAAGTAGAGGCTGGAAACATTTTAGTACACATTTTCTTGCATTACATAAGACCACAGATCTGTTACAGAAAACCCTTCACCAAAGTTATTTAGTTTAGATAAGAATTACATGCGATTAAACAAGATTTAGCCACAAAAAAGTTAAAGTAACAGAGTGAGAACCTAACCTACAACATAAATCGTTTAGTTTTTTATCCTTGAAGAAAAAGTTACTGTCTTGAAATTGCAGAGGAAAAGGGAGAAAAACAAAAACAAAACTTATTGATGAAAGTCAAAGTTTCAAATAAAAAAGGAAATCTAGATTGATAGTTACCGTCAAATTATCCATGAAAGAAAATTGCTATTCTTTATGTTGGCAAGATGATTATTTCAAGTGCAGCATTACAATAGAAACTGATTTTTAGAATAAAGAATAAATTCACTATAGAAACGGAATCTTCAAAGAAGAACGACAACCAATTAAGTTACAGAGCTGATCCTCTTGGCCGGCACCTGTAAGCAAAACAAAATCATGACTCAAAAAAATAAAACATGGCATGGGAAAAGTATGGTGCATGGAACTGCTGTAAATTTGTGTAGTTATAGTACCCCAAAGTCCTAGAACATTTTGGATATTAAATTCCAAAGAAAGGTGCTGCCTGGCACAGGTTGCAGCTGAGTTAGCTAGAACTCAAAGGAAGGAGCAAACCATGGCTCAGTGCTGTTTACATGACTGTGCTCACTGTGCTAACTTAATTACTTTCTTGTTAATTTATTTTCTTTCTTTTTTTTTTTTTTTACCTTAGCCCAATTAAAGTCTTATTGCAGTTAAATAAACATGCAGAATTGGCTGAAGGGATTTTGAAAAGTATAACAACTCCTTGGTAATGTTTTGGTTTTGCAATAATATTTTCCTGGTTTTCTACTCCTGTTGTACAAAAGAAGGACACACAGATGTGGCAATTGACAAATTTCTGCTACAATGAAGAAAATAATATAGCACCATGCTGGCTCTGGGAAACTGCAGAACAAGAAATCATCCACAGCCAGAGCTGTATTAATTATTGTCTCAAAAGTGTCTGTGGATTCTTATCACATCACACACATTAGCTGTTAACTGGATTGTTCATTTCAATTGATCTAACCACCCCACTTATTACCTCTTTCAGTCTTCTCACTATCACTTTCCCTTCAATATAAAATCTTTTCTTTTTGTCACTCCGTCACTAGTGTCTGACAAAGTAGGTTGTTGCATAAGAAAGGTCATGCCTGTCTGAAGCAGTTAGTTTCTAAGGTCCTGCCCTGCCCTACCTTCTGCCTGACTTTGGACCAAAACAGCTGACCACCTCTGAAGAAAATAAGTAAACTGACTATGTACAAAATAAAATTGACTAGAGAAAAATGTTATCTTTTCTTGCACTTGCAATAAAACTAATGTTCTTCATAATGCTTGCACAAAAAGTGATTTAAATTGATTGCATCCTTTTAAACATTAGATGGAGGCAAGTATATTGCCTTGGCTTGAAAAGGAAACACATTAATGCTTTTATTTAGGTTCTTCTCATTGAGAAGAAGTTAATTTGTATCTGTGTTTGCAAAAGAAAGGATCTGAAAAGCCTGACTGTGTATGGCTACGATGGGGATATTTTGTGATCTTTACATATGTCACCTCATCATTAGTGCAGCGCAGGTTAGAGCTTTCAGGCAACTGGTTCTCTGGCACTGGAGAAAAATCTTGTGGTATGGCAGCATGAAACAAAACCAAACCTGGTGCCAACAAATTAAATGTAATTATTTTATTGCCCAAACAACTGAGGCTTGCTCACAGCACAACTTTATTTCAAACAACATTTTGACAGCCAGTTTCTTGGCAGACATCCAGATATGAGATCCAAGTTGTCCTTGGACAAGTCACCTGAATAACAAATATTTTCCTAGCTTGCTTTTGAGGTCTTTATGGTAAAGAGCTAACTGAAAGATCCACAGCACACTGAATAAAAAACATATTTCATGCTACTAGTCTGATGATCCAATCCATCTGGACTACAGACAGAAATTCACAGGTAAAAAGGTATCATTTACTGAAGCCCTCAGTACACAAACACATAGTTCCTATCCCTTGTCAGTAAAAAGAACGAGCAATTCACTTTTCATGATGAAAGAAATCAACGGGAAATTTCTCAGAGATAGTCCACCCCAAGACTAAATGATGATGATGAAGACAGAAAGATCTCTTAAAAGTGGGACTCCAGATAAAGAGTTAAAAAAAAGTATATTAGACAGCATTTACAGCAACCATTAACACCTAAAACTGATGATGTCACAGACTGAAAAGACCTTACTAGCTGGAAATTAAAGGAAAGCCACTTGTACAAATTCCTTTGAAGTACTCCATATTCTAGGTCAGCCATTTGAGACTGCAGGGCAACTAAACAGATTGTTAATTCCCTGAGAAGAGGAGGGTGTATCTTGGATCTAGGATCCAAGTGTTAGGGCAGACGGACTGAAAGATGTTCTGCCAATGTCATACCAGAAAACTGGCTGTTGTCTTTAAAACAGAACCATTTTGTCCAAGACACTCTTCTATCTTTGCTCTATTTTGCTTTTGGTTTTGTTTTCTATTACTACTATCACAGAACACTGAGAGGGAGCAAAATGGAGAACTAATGCATGTACATGTCCTAAATAATCTCCCAGAGTGAAAGAATTAATAAACTTAAGATACAGGTGAATACAAGCTTTAAAAACAGTGAGTAATATTGTATCATGTATCTACATCAAGTTTTTCATCAAAGGATCTCAAAGTGCTTTGCAATTAATCAGGCCAGTTTTATTCTGCTATTACAAAAGCGGTAAACTGAAGGTCAGTATCCAAGACCTAGTCTTTGCTAGGCCTCCACATCCAAAACCCCTCTGTGGCAACAGAACCCTCTGTTCTGATGATAGTTACTTCATTTCTGCCAGGTGGATTAAGGTTTCTGCTCCCAGCCAACAGAAGGCAAATGCATATACTTTTCAATGTGCCTTCTGCTGCATGTCTCAGTCCTTTTAGTAGCTATTGTTTTTCCAGAGTGAACTTTGCATTCTGGTAGCACAACCATAGAGAGGACCTGCACAGAGCCATGAAAAGCACCTTGGTGGGCCTATGCCAGGGACGGGCAAAATGCAGCCCGTGGGCTAGATGTGGCCTGCCAGGCCATTCTATGCGGTCCCTGGGGCCCCTAAAAACTTTTAAAAATTAATATCTATCAGCCCCTGGCTGCCTGTCATGTGGCCCTTGATGGCTTGCCAAAACTCAGTAAGTGGCCCTCTGCCCAAAATAATTGTCTGCCCTGGCCTATGCTCTGGCAGTTTGACAGTGGTGCTTGTCATCTGCTTGCACACCCAGAAGCTGGAGGGTATAAAGGGAGAGAATACAACTCTATGCTATGAGATTTCTCCTGGGTAAAATACAACTGAAGACACTAGATGGGGAGTCAGTCTGTTCAAATTTTGATTCATTTCTAGCAATCTAACCAATCTGTAAGGTGCAGAAGTATACTATTTCAGAAGTACTGAAATATTTTTTGAAAGCAGCTCAATTTTATGCATAGAGTTTTTCCTCTACTGCTTCTAGATCATTCAAGTCTTGGCACAAATCCAACTTTTAATTTTAGAAAGGCTGAAGCATATGTACGAGCACTTCCTCAATAGATCGGAGGAAAGGAGATAAAACACTAGAATTCCAGGTCACTTGCACTTAGTACCTAAGCAACTAGAAAATGTAGACATCTACTGTATTACATAAACTTAAAGCTTAACATTTGCCCCTTGTCATGGAATGGTTTCCTTTCAACCTCTCTGTAGGTAATCGATAAGCACATTGTATGCGTCTTGGTTGTAAATTAAATAGCTGTTTATACATTTGCATATCAGTTTATTATATGAAAAAAAATCACATTACAGTGTAATTGCATACTAAGGCTGTGCAAAGCTCCGGCTACTGATTTGATTCGGAGGAGACTGACCCAAATCAGTGGCCAAATCTTTAAATCCAAATCAAATCAGGGGACTAATTAAAAGGTCCAAATCGATTCAAAGCTCTCTGAATCCTCAGAAAAAATTTGGAGAGCTTCGATGATTCGGACAGTCCCTGTCCACTGCAGCGGGGAGCTGGAGCTGGACTTGGAACAGATAAATAGGGGTTGGAGGAGGGTGGACCCCTGCCAGCCCCCATCCCCTGTCTGCTCCCCCAGCCTTTCACGGCTGCCCTGTTCATCCCAGCTTCTAGCACTTTAAAAAAAAGCCCCAATCACGGATGCTGCTGGGCAAGGGGATGATCCCTGCTGTCCCCCACTGCCTCATGCTGCGTGGGGCATTCTGCACCCCTCACCTCCGCTGTCCCAGCCCCCTCATGGCTGCCCTGCCCACCCCAGCTCCAGCCCTTTAAGAAAAAAAAAACTGAGAAAACCCCCAAGACTCACCAGCTCCTGCAGCAGCCTTGGGGCTTCAAGGGGCCTGTGCAGAGCCCTCCATGCAGCACGGGGCAGTAGAGATTGTCCCCCACTAGACAGGAATGGTGAATACAGGAGTTTTTTGGGGGGGTTCCTTAAAGGGCAAGAGCTGAGGTGGGCAAAATACCCATGTGGGGTGGGCTGGGACAGTGGGGGAGGCATCCAGGGGCTCATGCAGAGCGCCCCACACAGCAGTGGGGGGCAGCGAGGATCACCCCCTGCCCAGCAACGCCCAGTGAGTCGAGGCTTTTTTTCCCCAAAGTGCCGGGACCTGGGGCAGACGGGGCAACCATAGCCAGACTGGGAAAGTGGGTGGGGGGTGCTCCTGGACTGGATGATTCAGAGATTCAGCAGCCACCAACTCTCTGAATCCGAATCGATTCGGGACAGTGATTTGAATCACCAGATTTAATCACTGTCCCCTGAATCGGCTGAATCCGAATCCGAAATGAATACTAGCCAATTTGCACAGGCCTATTACATACTAACCCATTCCCATGGAAAACTACTTCCTAGTAGTGCCGAGTCAGGATGGAGTTGGGCTCCATCTCACACAACCAAAAACTAAAGAATTTCTATTAATACATAGATCTAACCATAGCTATTGCTAGTGCTCCTTAAAAAACAACTGTTTCTATGCAAACACCTTTAGTAATTAAGGAGGAGAGACATGCCTACTAATAAAAACTGAATAATATCACCACTGTTTACGAAGACTGGTAGGCACGCAAAACAAAAAATGAGGGAAATAGATGATGAAGTGTGAGGGAGATGTTTGTCTGAGAGTTCAGGGAATATGGTGTGTTTGCATAACAGCGTAGAGACTGATGTTTTTCATTTACATATTGTAATTCTGGGATCTCAATACAGACACAGGGTTCAGACAATTCCTTTTCACTCCTTTAACATGAAAGGAATAATTTCTAAAACCAGTCCAAAACAGAACGCCCAGGAGAATGCCCAGCCTGAAATTAAGAAAATTTAAGGTTTGGAGAAAATTCGTGGGAGTACTTCATTTTCTTAAAGAAATGTACGCATTGATTTAGAGTACAAATGAGGGAGCAAAGAATTTATTACCTTTGCTACAACAAGCAAAACAGTCCCCTAGGCCCCTGGTAGATATTACACTTAAGACACAATTAACCAGTTAATCGCATCCTAAGTAGTAACCTGGCCATATGTTCATTCAAATAATGGTGCAATAAAACAGGGACTAAGCCACAATGTTATTACAAAAAATATGTTTTCTGGAGTGTATTTATTGTTTAGCAAAAATGTTGCTTGGGATCATCCCTCATGCTTTTCCGGTTATGTCACAGTTGTGATATTGGCGTTGGCCACACACTCCCTTTTAGGTGCAGTAGGAAGTAGGCATAAAATATGTGCAATAACTTTGTTGCTGGTTCCCATCATGCCCAAAATTGAATATGTGGCCAGAATCAGCATCACAGCTGTGATGTAATCGGGGCAGCAAAAAAAGATGATCCCAAACAAAACTTTCACTAAACAGTGAGACAACTCCAGAGCAAACAATTAGATATGATGGGCTAATCTTCTGTAGGAGATTAGCACCTGAGTCAGTAAAGTCAGTGAACCACATGAATAGAGGAGGGATCATTTGATCTGAGGAAAAAGGCACACTAAAGTCATTTTCACAATGTACTACAACACACAGCTGGCAGTTTGTTACATGTTCTAAACACTACAACAGCTTAGGAGCATTTCAATTTCCTTTAGTTAGACTCAATTGCACAAAAAAGGTTGTTTTGAGAATTGAAAGGTTACCTACACTCACAGCAGCAACATACATACGCAATATCAGAAAACTTCCCCTGCTTCCAGAAGGACTTACTCTTAGGTCACACAATATTAGGCCCCAGACCCTTGCAAAGGCCACTATCAAGATTGTTATTTCTTCACTTTAAGTAGTTTTTTATATAGGTACTGTAAATAAAGTGCTGTTTTTTCCACATCACAAGTGTCATCAAGTCACTACCAGCAACTCGCTTGGTGCTTTTGGCACAAGCTACAGTCCTTAGCCAATGGCTCTGGAAGATGGAGCTCAGAGATCTAGATGGCAGTGACAGCTGGAGCGGTGGGGAGAATAGTGCCTGGGCAGAAACCCATGGCTGCAATTTAACCCATCACAGGCAGCATGTATGCCACTGGCCATGAGTTGGACAACCCTATTTTAAGTCACACCAAAGGTCAAGCACATTTAAACATTTCAGATCAGAACTATTCTGCTAAAGCCAAAGTTGGCATGCAAGGACCTGCGTAACAACAATTTATCAATGCAAAGTCAAAATGTTTGGCTTGGGGTTGTGATCAAGCACTCAGCCTACCCTGAAAAAAATACGCAGCAGGTTGACAAGCGTATGCAGCACTATGCATATATGGCTCAATTTTGCCTCTGCTTTCAATAAGGGTTCGCCAATGCATTTGGTTACTTGACTCCCAGAGTTTGCCCAGTGGTAAGGTCAGGCAAATCATTTGCTATTTTATGTGATTTGATGCCTGGGTTTTCAGCAGTGGTAGGAATTGACACTTTTCTTAGAGGAAATAATTTTAGTGCAATAATATCTACATGTATATGTGATCACTTGTATGTGCATCTGATCTCACTTGGAGACCACATCCTCATCTACTGACCAAGCATGCTCATGTGAAAACAGCAGTTGCCAAGCCTCACAAGAAAAAAAAGGGGCCCTGCCTTTAAAAACAAGCCCAAAACCCATTATAAGCCCCAAACAAGCCCAAAACAACTCCACAACCCAATGGGATGTTGTTAATTATCAGTTTAGTCTTTAATTATCTGAGCCTACCCAAACAGAGGCTCTCTCTGTCAATTAACCCTCTGAGAGGTGGGGTGGTTCTTTGCCCACAGCGTATCTACTCACCGCTTTATTAAGTAAGTAAGAAAGAGAACACACAGTAACAGTATACAAACATTATTATTATATTATTATGCTATTATTATAGCACTGACAAGAACAGGTAAGTATACAATTACACAAGAACACACTTAGTCTAATTATCTATCAAATCCTAAGTACAACTAAAATACAAGGACTGAACTTTATTCATTTTGGCTTCGGTCGTTGGACTAGGGACGACTGAACTGCAGACAGTGGCTTCTAATCTTCTTCGGACACATGCCGAGAAGGAGAACCTTAATACCCAGAGGGGAATGGGGTAATGCTTACCAAACGGAACAGAGGGCCACTACTTTGCATGAAAGACGCACCCAGAGGGAAAAGCCCGGGGAGCCAACCCTTCCTGCTCCAGTGGCAGACAGAAGTTTTCTCACGGTGACTGGGCCCAGAACTGGGAGCCTCTGCGGTCCACACAGTTAGCCAGTTGTCTCTCTCTCTCTCCTTTCTGTCCACAAGCACCCTGACTTCCTTCCCTCTCATAGTCCCACCTCAGTTCAGCCACACACATGCACCCTACACACCAAGCTCAGATGCTTCCAGTCCCACACACATCCAGACACACACAGTTCCTTGTCAACTGAGAGCCCTTTATAGAGGTAGTGCACACGACATGCCAGGGCTCTGCACACGGCACGTGGCTATGCACACAGCACTCTATTCCAGGGTCTCTTGAGGGTTGGTCAGATAAAGGTTATCTGTTGGCCTACATAACATAAACTAAATGAGCCAAGCCCCGATTTCCACCACTAAGGGGGACTACAGGGAATTTTGGGTGGCTATAGCTCACCAAGTGCCACCCCTGCTGGCAGGGCACATGGCTGCTCCACATCCAGGCTGGGATCTTGTGGTGGTGTCAACATGGTCTGGAGCTGAGGCAGAGCCACAATCTGCAACCTACAAGCTCCAGGCAGAGGTGTGCAGGCAGTGGTCGCAGCTCTGCCCCGGCTCCTTGCAGTGGTGACAGCCTGGTCCGAAGCCAGGGCAGAGCTGTGATCTGCTACCTGCACACCCCTGCCCGACACACACTGACTCCAGATCACGGGCCTACCCCAGCTCCAAACCACTGTCACTGCCACAAGATCCCATATCGGCTGCAGAGCGGTTCCACACCCTGCCACACACCCTGCCAGTGCTGCTGGGGCTAGTCTCCACGGAAACCCCAGCTCTGCACTATCACAGCATGGCTGCTGCTGGGGTCTCCATGGAAACCAGCCTCATCCATGAGGGCAGGGGCAGCTGGGAAATGGAGTCCGGTTGCTGGCCAGATTGGCCATTTTGCTCAGCCTTGAACTATAACTTTTTAAGTTACCTATTACAAAAAAAGCCTAAAATACGCAACTTCCAAATAAAACAAATCCAAAAAACTGCAACCTGCAACTTTCAAAAAATGAAAACAGCTTTTAAAAAAAACAAACCCAATTCTGCTTATTATAAGTGGGCTTGGCAACCTTGGAAAATGGACAGCTTCAACTTAGCTGTTCCACTTTGTGATGATTACTGGAAAAGTTATTGTTCCAGGTCTTGTCCCCTTTGTCTGGAAGTACTGGTGAAACAATGCCTTGTGGTTAGGATAGACACTACAAACCCATTTTACCAACAAGCTCCTTACATTTATAAAAGATCCCAATTACGTTGAGCAAATATACTGTGCAAATTACCTGCACTGTAGTCAGAAACAGTGCTTTAAGATTTCATTCCCACATTTTTGTCATATATGCAACATCACCAGTAACAAAAAATAGTAATTATGTCAAAAAGAACTCCATGTTTCTGGCCATTCCCATCGCCACCTGACTCACTGTTTTGACATTCTTGATATCTAAACAAATGCAGTCTGTTAGCAGAGACTTATGTTCCAAACTCCTCTCCCCATCCCCGCAAAATGCCTGCAAAAGAATAGCACAGCACAGCTACAATATTTGGCATGTAGTAGACTTCAACATCTACTTTCTTATCTTCAACAAGATTATGCCCAAGATAATCTTTCAGCAGTTCTTTTAGCTCACGCACCTGACTTTCAGAAAAGAAAGCTCTCTCAATGGATCTGATCAAGATGCAGCACCACAATTATCCAAAAATCTCTTAAATCAGCTTTTCATAGCAAGATTGTCTAGAAAGGGAAGTGTAACATTGTCAATGCAAAAAGACTTCTGTTCTATGATTCAGGGGTGTTGGTTGCATCCATGTTGGTTTAAGGACTTAGGCAGACAAGGTTCTTTGTGTAGATGTGATATCTTTTATTAGACCAACTAATTGAGAAAATTGCTTTTTGCAGGCTTTTGGGCATAAACATCCATCTTCAGGCGTAGGGAGAGTCAATATGATATACATATATAACAAAAACTTCAACCATTCTCCCCACTGCTCCAGCTGCTACTGCCACCTAGATCTCTGGGCTCTGCCTCCCAGAGCTATTAGTTAAGCATTGTAGCTTGTGCCACAAGAAGCATGAGTTTTTGGTAGTGACTTGCTGACACTTGTGATACAGAAATTTATGCCTGAAGAAGTCTCTCTCTGCCTGAAGAAGGGTGTTTGCGCCCAAAAGCTTGCAAAGATTTTTCCAACTTTTTAGCTGGTCTAATAAAAGATATTGCATCTACCCAAAGAACTTTGTCACCTTCTGTTCTATGATGCATCCATTCTCCTTCTTTACAGAAAATACCTCACTCATCATTTTAAAACATGCCTTCCCTATTTGAAGCTCACAAGAACAATGCATGCTGTACAAGATGCTGTGACTGCCCACTCTAGCCCCAAGTTATGCTAAGACCAAATGGAGTTTGGGACAGTGGCATGCTGGGAACAGCACCATCAGTCCTAAGCGAGAGGGT
>JAGPOW010000290.1:25138953-25164509 GCA_030014935.1 Caiman crocodilus
ACTTTGATTAATCCTTGTAATAAAAACTTAGTATAGAATCCTCTCGTCTCGAGTCCCTAAATTTGGATCGCCAGAACCTGGCCCTAGCGGGCTGTAACAGATGCTAACCCACCACTTCCATTAAATATCCTTTTGAGACACCTTTCACTTCTGAGGTTAGCATTTATATTTCCTATTTTGCTTAGTCTTCCTCAGCAAGTGTCACAACATGATTTTTTAAATTAAATTAAGGATCTGCTGAATTACATCCCTTGCTGCCCAGCCATGGTCAAGATTTTATGGAGTTTCTGAGAATTGCATCTGCCCTGACAACATTATAGCCTTAATAATTTGGTAAGATTCAATATACATCCATAAAACTATTCAATTGGCAAAGGGCTCTTAATTAGACCTGTGCAAAGTAGAAAGTATTTGTTTCAGTTTCAGCAAGTCGGAAACTTGGGGTCGGACTAGATGATCTGCCCAGGTCCCTTCCGACTCTAGACACTATGATACTATGATACTAAGTCAGAGGAACAGTGATTTGATGTGGTGAATCACTGTCCCAATTTGATTCGGCTGAATCTGAAGATATTATCAGATTAGTATCTGAAGATACAGGCAGGCAGTGCTGGCGGGAGCAGCTGGACGAGTCGTGGCTTGAGCCTGCAGGGGCTGGGGGGAATGATTGGGGAACTGGGGGAATGACTGGGAGCTGGGGAATCAAATCAGGAGCTGGGGAAAAGCCCCTGTTCATTTTCTCAGCTCCGATCATTCCCCCAGCTTCCTTGACTTCTCTCGGGAGCTGCCAGCACTGCATGCTTCACCTCAGGAGGCAGCTGGGGGAGCAGCCGGGTGAGCTGAGGCTTCTCCTGGGGCTGCTGGCTCAAGCTGTGGCTCCCTCAGCTGCTCCTGCTGGCACTGCCTAGTGCCTGTCTGTACAGTCTATGGCCGAATCTCCAAATCAATTCAGAGGCTTCCGATTTGATTCGGAAAGATTAAAGGGTCTCCTGATTCGATTCAGATTTGGAGATTTGGCCGCACCAGAGGTTGTGAGAGGGTGAACACTGGACTCTACCCCTACTTTTTGCAACCCCATGGAAAAGTGGCAGTTATCTTAGCAGCAGTGAGGCACAGTGTCTGCTTGCTCTATTCTACCCTGCTTCCATTCCATTCTGTTTTAAAGGAGAAAAAGAAGTCTCATTTAAAACAAGTGCAGGCAATTATTTTGGGTGGAGAGCCACGTAATGAGTTTTGGTGAGCTGTCAAGGGCTGCATGGGTAGCTCCGCCCCTTGGTGGTAGCCCCACCTCCCAGTCACCATCTTGGGACCGGAAGTCCAACCCTAACCCTGACCTTTGTCACTGGAAGTCCTGCCCCCTGGGAAATACTCCTTATTAAGAAAAATAATTTTGTCATGATTTGTGATTGCATACTGTATATAGAGGTGATTGCATAATAACTCAAAAATAAATTCTTAGTCGTGTGTGTATGATAGGATGTGGGGAGTATAGGGTGTTTTGGGGGGTTGTCTATATGTTGGGGGTTGTGGGGACAGAGTGTGGTTGTGTGGGGTTTTGCTGCTACGCCATGGGGGAAGTGTGGGGGTCTTCACACCCCTCACCCTCCCTCACACACACTGCCCACCCAAGATCTATGCTGCCACTGCCCTTGTGGGTGCAGGCTCTGCACAGCCACTAGCCCCAGCCCCGGCTGCATGGTCCACTCAAACCCAGCGTGGGTGCTTTCCTCCACCCTTGTGCATAGAATGGTTGGGTGGGGTGCAATTCATTGGGGGGCACCACGGGCTGTATGAAAGTGCATGGCAGGCCAGATCTGGCCCATAACCTGCATTTTGCCCACCCCTACTTTAACAAAAGTGTGTAACAAAAGTGTGAATTAGATCCTGTGTTTCCCAACTATGGTCAAGACTTTATGGAGTTTCTGTGAATTCTGTTTGCCCTGATAACATTATAGCCTTAATCATTTGGTAAGGTGCAAATAGACATTCATAAAGCTACTCAATTGGCAAAGATCTACCTCACTCCTGCCTGGCTCCTGCTTCTGCCTCCTAGGGTTCTCCTTGCCTTCCATAAGGGGATGTTCTCGAAGGTAGGTGAGCCTCTGGTGACCACTCTCCCTTTCTCTACTCACTTCCTCAAGCCCTACTTGCCTTAAGGGCTGAACTAATGGGCTCCTTCCACCCCTACAGTCATGCCCATGACACACACAGATATCACCAGTTACTCTTATGAGGCACCTTGTCTCAGTACCATGTCTGCCCTCCTCAAGCCTCCAAGTCATGTTGGAGTTTCAGCCTTCCTGCTTCCACCCTTTCTCTCCAGCTAGGCTGCTTTAGGCTAGGCCCACTGCGCACTGCCCACTATGAACTCCAGCTCATATTTTACCCTTTCAGTTTCTGGGCCCCTGGCCCTGATTTTGCTCCTCTTGGGGCATATGGATTTAGCCCTCTTGGCCCCAAGCCATGCCTGACTTAAGTCTTGTCCCAAGCAAGATTCTAACCTTATTGTGCCCCTGGGGCACCCCACTGTGGTCTTATTTGTCCCTTACAGCAACACCCAGTCCACTGGTTTAAAGCTTAAACAAAAAAAAGAATACAAGCACACTGACTGCATCTAAAACCATCCCCACACTGGGACAAGCTTCTTTGCAAGCTATAAGCCCTTTAGTTGCAGCTCCTACAGCAGCTCCAGTGCCAGTCATTTCACCTCCCTCTTGCTCAAGGAACAATTTTCCCTGCTGCTTGCAGGGCCAGACTGCCCTCCAGCTTAAACCCTGTCCTTTCTATCCAGTCTGACCTATTAGCTGGCCTGTGTACAGGAGCTGTTCATTAGACCCTGCCTGACCAGCTATATCTTTGCCTGAGCCAAAGCAATCCTCCCCTTATAGCACTCTTGACAGTTTTGCTGAACATGGTATGAGAATAAATAAGGTATTCTTTTCATAAGTTTGTAATTCATTGAAAAATCTTGACTGAACTGATTAAAATTTCTGATGAATGAAAAACAAATGTAAAAAGCATCTTGCATCTTCCTTTAAAAAATAGCCACAACTTCACAGTACCCAAGATGTCTAATATAATGCCTAGTAGTTTAGTATGCCTTTGGGGGCTGAAGCTTATTCTTTTGACCATTTGGAACATATGTATTTCATTTGTGTCCTTCATTTAAAATGGACTTTTCCCACAAGATACCCTAGGAAATCCATTTGTGCATTTGTACACAAAAGTCTTCCCTTTCATGCAGGCTTCAAAATGGCACAGGTGCTCAGTTACTATGAAGCTGATGACCACATAAATGCCTAGGAAATGATAAGCAGACTCAAAAAGGCTGCAGAGAATGATGCATCTTAAATGCTGAAATTTTCCAGTTAAATTTTTATTTTTTTTGGAAAAAATTGGGTTTTCAGCTAAATTAAAATTTTCACTCAAGTGTTTCCCATTCCCAAAAATCTTTGATTTCTTGTTGGAAACTGAAGATGATTTTTTTTTCCCTGGGAAGTTCTTAACTATGTTTGACTATATTTTTTTTCCAACAAAAATAAAAATGTTCTAAATAAAAAAAGTGGTCCTTAGTAGTATCTGTACTGGCCAGCACGTCACTATATTATCTACAAACTAAGATTAGGATTATTTGTTTATGGAGCATTCCAAGGCTTTCACGAAACCTTGAAAAGAGAAACAAATATACATGTTAGTTTTCTCAGCTGGTTTTGCTTTTTAACTTTTGTGACACATAACCTTCTATATATACAGGTTTAAGGATATATGTATACACATAAGCAAAACTATGAAATGGTATGTGTGCTTGTTACTAGCACGTCTTTTAGATGGCATACCTGGTTGTTTCAGCTTACTAAAGGTGATGTTTCTAACAGCAAGAAATGGAAAAAAAGAAGGGAAAATGAACAGGGAGGGGGAAAAGGGAAAATGGGGAAGAGAAGAGGAGAAAAGAAATGTGTATGAACAGTCTCTGACAGTGGTGACACTTTTAATGATACAACCCCATAAACCCATGACTATTTGTGGAAATACTAAATCTCAGTTAGCGGCTACAAACAAACTTTCTACAAGATACTTGCAAGATATTAAACAAGAGCCAGTATACTTCCATTAAAGTAGACATCTAGAAATGCACTTTCTGGTACTCTCTAGGGCAGGCTATGTTTCTTCTCTACATCTTTATAAGCCCCTAAGTAAATTAACAGTGCAACAAAAACAGTAAATAATAATTAAAAACCCAAACCAGTAACTAAAAAGTAGGTGGCTCACCCACACCCTTAGAAATTTCTCTGGGATGGGGTGGAGGGATGGAAACTGCATACGATATCCTCTCCAAATTTTCTACTAATCATTCCACGATGGAACTGGTAATAAAACACTGAAATGGAAGTTAATTGCAATGTTTACTATACTGAGCATTTACCTCACAAAGTCTAGTCGTACCATACCTTCTCAGGCAAACCCTTTGACAAACATTTTTGTGGGGAAAGGTTGTCTGAGTAAGGATTTGGCTACCAGGCTCAGTGTCATGGCTCTCTAAAACATTCACATTACAGTCATAAGAAAAGCTGCAGAAGCTTTGATTTTAGATAGCACAGCAAAAAAAACAAACCTATAGATCATTGTAGCTAAAGATCATTTTATTAACTTTATTCTTTACTTGGTTTTGCTTTAAAGTGTCTGATTAAAATCAGTCCAAAATAGCAGACTTGCACTAAGTCTGGGCCTCTAATTATTTATTTATTACTGCACTTTACATGGAAAAGCTATGTCCAACGCTATACCAGATGTTTGCAAACATGATGGAAAGCACTGATAAAACACACATTTAATTCATACAGTGACTACTGGTAGCTGTTTAATGTTAAAACAGAAACACAGTGAAAGCAGACCTGCTGACTTGGTTACAGCAGCTCATACTATTTACCTTACATGGGCAAAGAGATCTACCATGCAAGAAAAAAAAAGAGGAAGGCTTACACAAAACACAGCAACAAATAACCACAACGGTAATTACATGAGAGGGTGGGGATTTTTTGTTGTTTTTTTTAGTTTCCTTTTAGGCTGATCATTTAAAAAAAACTTAGATTCCTTGAGCTTTCCTAAGAAAAAAATCTATCTGGGACCCAGGATTTGCAACTGGCTACTTGAGCTTTTATCATACTTGCAATTACACAGCACAACTGCCAATTTGTTGAAATAAATGGAATACAACATCATTAAATAATCCTTGGAACACACAACAAATATTCACTCTACATCATGTAGCTGTCATTCAGACAAAAATGGGATTTGCAAGTTGACTATATCCTTTTAAGAAAATACTGATTCTGTTCACATTTACAGATCTATCTTGAGCCTTGCAAGCAGCATGCAACAGCCAAGAAGTGTAAGTTTTTCCCATTTTTCCAGCAAGGCACTGACTTAACCTTCAGAGTTAAAATTACTTAATTGGAAACACATAAATGGGAGGTAATAAAAAACATGCTATTTATACTAAAGGAGCAAGCATTTTTTTTCCTGCATGAATAATCTCTCTCCTTTCTTTTAAGTCTGTCGCACTGCATCCGAAATCTGGGCATTGGCAGGTTAAATACATGTTCACCTCTATTTTCCCTTCTGTCCTCCAACTGATCTTGACCAAGAGCGAGATTAGAAGTAGATCAGACACAGCCTGCACCTATCTGTCCACATTTTATCTGCTACTATACCTGCAGTAAGCAAAAGAGCAATGCAAAAAATGTATTTCCAGGAATTCCTTGAGCTTGCAGTACTTGAATACAGCCTTGTATCCACTGTGCATAATGGCTGTCCTTGGCATTTAACAAGCATTGATTGTAATGTCTGGCTGCAACATCCCAGAGCAAATTTTCTCTCAGATAGAGCTAAATTGGTCAGTGTGAAATCATTTCAACACTGACAGGAAGCTAGAAGCATTGTGGCTAAACTCATTCAGCCAGTTATCTTAATTTCTTTCTTGAACCTGGAAGCTACCCAGAAACATTATTTAAAAGTCCCTGTTCCAGGCAACAGTTCCAGGTCCAAGGGAGAGAGACTTCAGCTGCTCCAGAAAATTGTTGCACAAAAACTTATAAGCTATGCAGAGGCATCAAAATGTGTTGCTCTATAAGAGCATTGGTTTGTTCACATTAAACTACTGTAAAGACAGGCAACATAAATCATTGATGCATCTACTGTCCTTTACTATAGACAAGCACTTTTATTCATAATCTGTAAAGTGGATATATGCTCTTAGTTGTAATTACATGAAACATTTTGTAACACTACTTAGGTTTAGATAACTGCTTTTTATTAATTTGGCATTTCCCCAGTAAAGATGTCACTTTCCAGATAAATTCAGATAAAGAGCAGATGAGGAAAATATCTCTTAATCTCATCAGTGTCCTTGTGCACAATACAAAATCCAGAAGAAGGGAAAACCACTCAAAGCCCTGCAGTAAGCCATGTGTCATCACTTAGTTTGGACATTAGCGATAATGGAAAGTATGAGACTGACTGGGCTAAAAAGCCGGCCTGGTGAGAAAAACAGCACTCTGTTCTAATCACTTCTATCTAATTATATCAGTTCTGATATTGGCCTGATATATTTAGTATGCAAAGTGTTACATACTAATTGTATTAAGAATAGAATCAACTCTTTCAGAAATTCGAGCAGCTGAAGAGACTTGAGCTTTTTAACTTTAATTAAAATGAACTATTATTCATAAAGACAGAGGAATTCCTGCAGGGGCAGTCATAAAAAAAAACAGAACTCTTGGTTCCAAAACGATGCCTTTTATTAGACCAACTGGGAAATCACAAGAAAATTGTCCTTTTCTACAAGCTTTCAGGATCAAAGTCCCTTTGTCGGGCTCTGGGAAAAGTATAGATGGTACAAGATGGTAAAAAATCCCTATAGGTAGGAAATAAACTTCATTTGGTAAGAAATAAACTTCATTTTTGCACAAAGTACACCCCTGGAAGGGTGGTCGAAATTTTGGATCTTCATCTTTGGACAGATGTATTGGTTCAATATTACTTTAAGTTTTTATTCAGCAACATGTATAACTAAATTATAACATAAGTGAAATGACAACTGTTTAAACACTAGGGCTCGAGCCCAAGTTATTACAATTATGCTGGTTCATAGGTTTAGTTATGAAAAATAGAGATGAGATCCTGTCTCTAAGGAAGAAATTCCCCAAACCAAAAATTCACATCTGCCCCCTCCTCAAATTCAAAGAACTGAACTATACAGCTCCTCTGTAGATAAGCTGCCTTTCCTTTCATGAACTTTCCCCAAAACACCTAGAAAAGGAACTGGCTTTCACAAAGAAGGTTCTTTTCCAGGTGAATAATCCTTCAAAATAGCCTGACCAGATTTGTAACTGCACAGGGCTCTATGCTACTGACAACATACAATGTTTCAGACAAGCCTGAAACTGACTCTTGTCATGCTGATTTTGGGGGAGACATCATCAGTTTTTGGCTGAAACTGGGACAGAACTGGACACTTACATAACCTGCTACAAGGCAAATGACATTTGCATCTTGGTAATTTATTATTCACTTTGTAAACCGGTCAAAAAGATTAAGCCGGGCTTTGAGCTGCAAGCAAGTACTAGTGTCACAGGTCCAGGCTCTATCAAAGGTGCAAGTTGGTTATGCTCAGCTACTCTTGCACTTCATGCAAAGTAGCACAAAAGCAGAGGTACAAGGAGATGGAAGTGCACTAGAACACCAGTGCTACAGCTACTATAACAGTTTTGGTGAGCTGTTGAAGGTACACCTCTTGTCCAACTGTTAAGCCCAACCCCTTGGCAGCTGCCCCAACCCCTGACTGCCATCTTAGGATCAGAAGTCCTACCCCAATCCCCTGACCTTTGCCACCATAAATCCCTCCCCTTGCCCCAGAAGTACACCTTTTGGGAAGTGGTGGGTATCCAACGCCACAGATGCATCTGATACTGCCAGGTGCAAAAGCCTGAGCTATCTATGTACTTAGCCTTTGATGAAGACAGCTTGGCCTGAAAATGTACCTCACCTGTGAACTGCCCTTCTGTTCTCTCCTGCCACATCTTGATCTTACTGGATAAGCAGAAGGCTCCCAATGTCACTGGGGCTATGCTTGTGGGGCCATGGATCTTTCCCACAGGGCTCCTGCCTCCCCTTTACCCACCATATACCAACCAGGCGCTCCCAACATAAAAATTGATTGTAAATCAAGGAAAAGAAATAAGTTTCATATACCTGACACCCATCCAGGGTTGTTGCAATGTCTCAGTGCTCTTTCAAGGTCTCAGGGTGTGACCCTCTGTCAAATCGGATCTGCTCAGGCCATTCTGCCAGTTCTTATATAGTCCTTAACTCGTATTTAGTCAACAAGCAAGCCTGCTCCAGACAGGTCTTTCCCCATGAGCAAATGGTCCAACTGAAACAATAAAGAAATAGTAATACAAAACACAATGCACTTGGACCCACCAATCCTCTCACGTATGTGTGGGCTCCTATCCTGCCACGCTGGACCCTCTCTGCCTTCAGATCTGTCTGTCTCTCGACCACTTCTGGCTGCGGTGGGTCCCCATCAGCTGTTCTAAGCTCCAGGCACCTTCTGCCAGGCACTCCTCTGACTTTCACAGACTTTCTGGACCACAGACTCTCTGCAGCTCTGCTTCTGCTCCTAGGTGTCTCCCTGTTACACCAGCCTTCCTCTCTAGCCGGCGCCAAGCTTCCAGTTATACTAAACATAGGAACCAGCATAATTGTAATAACCTGGGCTCGAGCCCTGGTGTTTAAATGATTGTCATTTCACTTATGGTATAATTTAGTTATACATGAATAAACACTTAATGTTGAACCAATACTAGGAACAAGTAATGTTGTTATAATCCCAATATTACTTAATGTTGTTCCATAACGAGAACATGCTCAGTAGAGCTAACCATACCTTGTCCTGTATCCACAGCTGCATCACAAGCAGGGCAAGGAGGTGATCCTCGCCACTCTACGTGACACTGGTCAGGACACAGCTGGAATACTGTGTCCAGTTCTGGGTGCCACACTTCAGGAGGGATGTGGACAGCACTTAGAGGGTCCAAAGGAGGGCCACTCACGTGATCCAGGGACAGCAGGGCACACCCTATAAGGAGAGGCTCCGGGACCTAAACCTGTTCAGCCTTAGCAAGAGAAGGCTGTGGGGAGATCTGGTGGCTGTCTATAATCTTACTAGAAGGGGACCAGCTAGAAGGGGATTTGGGAAAGACCTTGTTCCCCCAAGTGCCTCCCGGAGTAACAAGGAATAACGGCCATTAAGTTGCTAGACAGTAAGTTTAGACTAGACATCTGAAGGCACTACTTCACAGTCAGGGCAGCTAGGATCTGGAACCAACCTACAAGGGAAGTGGTGATGGCTCCTACCCTGGAGGTCTTTAAGAGGAGGCTTGATGTTTACCTGGCTGGGGTAATTTGAGCTCAGTTTTCTCTCCTGCCCAGGGCAGGGAGTCAGACTAGAAGATCTACAAGGTCCCTTCCGACCCTACTTCTATGAATCTATGAATACCGGAAGCTGCAGCTGGTTTGCCTATGTGCAGTGAGCACGTGCTTCTGAAGTGTGGCTGCTGCTGCGCCTGCCACTTTTGCTGCTCCCCCACCACTGATGAAGCTCTTGCCAGGAGATAAGAGGCACGATTGGCCCTTACCAGGCCCACTGGTTCTCCCCTGGTGCCCCAAAATGGGTTCCTGAGGTCTCCATGTCCTGCGTTTCTCGGAACACAGAGAGTCGAGCTCCTGCAGGGAATTTGCAGTCTTGGAACTGGAAGTGCTGCGCTGTCACCTGGTCCATAATGTAACAAGGCCTGTCCACCCAACACTAAACCTTGCCCCCCTCGCCGCTGTGTTGACTGCCCTGTTGAGCCACCATGTTGGTCCTAGAACCTCCTGCCCCCATCACATGGTCTCTGACATCAGAAGGTCCACCCTTTGACTGGGAAACACTGCTCCTCCACAGGGCCCACTGTCATGGTGCATGGCCTATCCCTGGAGTCCCAAAGTTCACCCCCTAGGTCATGCCTGTGCCTCATGACCTATCAGGTAGTGAGGGGTTGTGACCCCTCTAACAACCTGGCCCATTGCCCTTGATCAATCAGTGGGGATTCCACGAGCATTAGACCTCCCTGAGAACAGCACCAAACCAACTGAGTCGAAGTCCACACCCATAAAATCTTTCAGAAGGTATCATTTTAACAGTTTATAGAAAAAAATTCAAACTCAAAATAACACTTCTATTATATTTTAATTTTATTTCAAAAAAATAATTTTTGTTATTGTTTATGGTTGAGTAGTGTATATAGAAACAATTGTATAATAGCTTTAAATAATTGTATACTGAGCCTTGGTGTGGGGGGCAAGCAGAGTTTCCTGGCCTCTCAAGTGCTGCAAGTAGGAGAGGAACAAGGGGAGGAACACTCATGGACCCGGGGAACACTCAAAAGCCCCTAGCTCCCCCTAGGAGGCAGCAGGAACTCCTGCAACCAGTGCCTCTGGGCCAAGAGGTAGCAGGTGCTGATGCCACTACACAGCTGCAGTGGGGCAGCCTTGCAGCCCTGTTCCTGAAGGCAGCACCTCCCACCTCCTGCCTCAGCAGGTGAAGGGCTCAGGGGTTATCAGTGATGCTGGGCGAAGGCCAGGATCCCACTTCAGGCCTGGAGTGGAATGTTCTCTCCTAGTGACTTCAGTGGCACCCCAACCCTGCTGCAGGCAGGGCCACATGGACATAGAATAGAAAATTAGGGTTGAAAGGGATCTCGAGAGGCCATCTAGTCCAACCCCCTGCTCAAAGCAAGCCCACCCCCAAATAAATCATTCTAGCCAAGGCTTGGTCTAGCCAGGTCTTAAAAACCTCCAAGGATGGAAAGTCTACAACACCTCTGGGTAACCTGGTCCAGTGTTTTACTACCCACCTAGTGAGAAAATTCTTCCTAATATGTAACCTAAATGTGCTTGCTGCAACTTGAGACCATTGCTCCTTGTTCTGTCATCTTCTATCACTGAGAATAGCCTAGCTCCATCCTCTTTCGAACTTCACGTCCAGTAGTTGGAGGCTGCTATTAAATCCCACCTCAGTCTTCTCTTCTCCAGACTAAATAAACCCAGTTCCTTCAGCCTCACTTCATAAGTAATGTCCCCCAGCTCCCTCACCATTTTTGTTGCCCTCTGCTGGACTCTCTCCAATTTGTCCACATCCTTTCTGTAGTGGAGGTCCAAAACTGAACACAGTTCTCCACATGTGGCCTCACCAGCACTGAATAGAGGGGAATAATTGATTCCCTTGACTTGCTAGCAACATTCCTAATGGGGGCCCAATTATATGAGAAATGCTACTTGTGTAAGCACCCTGAATGTATGGAACAGTTCCTTCTGTGGCCAAATGATGATTAGGGCTGGCTGGAAAACAAATTGACATGTCAAGAAAAATACTCAAGTTCTGAAATTTTCCATTTTATTCTAGACTAGGAGAGCTTTACTCTTTTGGATGGGGGTGAAGAGAGAGAGAGAGAGAGAGAGAGAGAGAGAGAAAATGTACATAAGTGCACACTATGTATATAGAATATCTACAGCTGCACCATTGAAACAATGGCTTGAGTATGGTCTCTCACATGCTAGGTGTACTCTCATCACCGAGTTGTTTTGGGACAAATAGTTGTTTCTCTTTCTTCTTCCCCTAAACTTATACCTAGAACTAGAGAAGGCTTCTCAACCAGAATTTTGTCAAAAGCAAGATATTTCTCCAAAAATTTTCAGCTTTCTAAATGGAATTTTCTAGCAGGGAACATTTAATTAAAAAATTCTCCAAGCAGTTTTAGCAATAATAACTTCTATGGACTCCACCACCAAGTCCATACATCTTTCTCTAGACATCAGGTCCTGTTGCCTCTTGGTCTTTTTAATGGATCGTGCCTGCTGCATATCAACACTCAGATCAAGAGAAACCTCTTCTTTCCCATATACTCCAATGTTACTGGTACTCCCATTTCATAAACACATCACAGAAATCAAACCTGCGAAAAATGCATAGTTGAAAGCTCCCTGCAGCTTCTGCTCCTCTTTAGATTGCTGATCATAAGGTCTAGGAAGAATCCAAACAGAGGACTTATAATCAGTGGCCACAAGGTTGTGTGACAACTACGCTGCAGAGCTTTCCTTTCGCTGTACTTGATCTCTCTAGACCTGATACATTGTGATTTGCAGTCAAGGACTCTGAGAGGGAACAGCAAAAAGGAAACAGAACATGCGGGTTTTATATTTTATTGACGAAAAGTGCAACTACTACAAGCTGGGTTGGTTTTTCTTTGGAGGGAAACCAAAAAGATAAATGCCAGCTGAGACATATTTAACCGGTTATATACAACTGTGCCATTAATTATTACTGAAAACTAATCAATGTAGTCAAAATCTTCTGGAATGCCAAAGCTTTTGTCAATTCTGTTCTCTTCAAATCCAAATTTCCGTTTGGCCCAAGATTTTACTGCAAAAATGTTATCTGTGAACAGAGTGAAGAAAAATGTAAGTTAGCAATCAGAAGAGGAGAGTACCATAATCCTTGCCACAGCAAACTTTTCATCATCTCTATTTGTTTCACCTTCGGAAGATCAAAAAACTGAGACTAGCCAACTTGCTTCATACCATTTAACAGGTAGGGATAAGAGAGGAAAGAAAAAGCCAAATACTTTTTCTGCTTTTAGAAGTAACTGAGCACTGCTACAGATACTAAAGGGGCAATCAGGATCAGTAAGAGATTGTACATAAAAATTAAGCTACACTCACTAAGTTGTTGATTACTTATGTCATTATATGTAATATGAAATTCTGCCCATATTTTATTTACCCTATCAATATCACGTAAAAGATGAACCGAAGGGATCTTTAAAAAAAAAAAAAAAAAAAAAGAGTTTGGCTTGTGCCAGTTGTCGTTTCAGCAGATTTTTCAAACTTCAGGAAGAGTCAGATGTAATTAAAAACTACTGAAAACATATCAACAAGCATGAATAAGATGTCCTTTCCATCTCGGGTGCCTAGCACAGTTTTCACAGTTGAAGTCATCATGTAATAACAGCCCTCTAGTCTTGTTAGGCGGAGAACTGAATGTATGTCTCTGAAACGAGCAGGTTGCAACTAAACCAGATAGACTGCACTGGTATAAACGAACAGTCTAGTACAGCCACACCAAAGAATCCATGAGAAGTCTATCCCACCTCTGCAACAAGTTGTTTTAAAAAAATCTCTCACTTAAAATCTCCTGAAAATACCTACTTTAAAGTTCCCAATGCAGTCTCCCATTTGTAATATTTCAAAAGACCAGTGGTGCACTGTGTGATAACCAGTGAACCAATTTAAACACAGGCCTTATGGAAAATCACCCCAAATACACTGTCCCATTATTACCCCCTTGTTGAATTAAGTTGCCGACATGAAGCTGAACAAATTCCTTTACACACACAGAGTCTGCCAAACCACAGTCAGTAGTGTCTCATTGAACTTGAGCAAAGAATGACCAGAAACAAACAATATGTTTTTGTAATATAGAACACCATTTTTGTTACAAATTATTAAAAAGAACACATACCCATGTTTTTTCCTTTTGCAGCTCACTGGAGATTTTTCAAATATAGTATTAAGAAAGGAATTGTTGTCAAATGTATTTGTCTTTAGCATAATAGTAGCATTTTACCTTTCAAAGAACGTTAAGCTAGTATTAAAATAATTTGAGACAGTGTTAAACCAATTCTCTGCTAAAGTCATAATTGTTTTTTAGAACAAAGAAAAGACATTTCTACTCTTTTTGGGTTGTACAACGTATTTTAGTATAAAAGATGGAACAAATGAAATATACCAGCAAATGGGAAGGTTAAAAAATAGGTTAAAATAATTTCACAAGAACATCAGTGCAATGACCATCTTCAAAACTGTAATAGCATATAAACTGGAGGACAAAACAAGTGACATTCCTCAGCTAAAATAGTAACTTTATCATTCCAAAAACACTGGAATTCAGATGCAGAGCAACAACAAGATCTTTACAAAGCATTCTCAATAAAAAACAGACAGACCGATCTTTGGAAAATTTAAGGCGGGATTAGTTAGAAAACAACTCATACAATTTTGGGGATATTCAGGGAAGTGTGACTGCGTGCCACTCTTACTGCTAGCACCAGGGAAATTTGCTGACCTCAGGAGTTGAATTTAATTACAAAGATTAGTTTAAGGTTGACTATCTGGCTTACACCACTTCTACTAAAAGAGGAAGTCTGCTGTGCATTTTTGTATAAAACAGGTCAGATTTTGAGTTATTTGTGAGAAACACTTCCATGAATCTACTTTAAAATTATAAGGAACTGCATTTTTCTTTCCTGCACTCCTACGACCCAGGCCAACCTTAGGTTAAAAATTAAATGCAATTAAGAACACCTTGTAGGTTACAAACCACCACTATGAATTGATTTTTGCTTCAGCATTATAATTGGAAACTGTTTACCAATGTAAATGTATACTCACCAGTCCATCTGTTGGCTGCTTCCTTGGCTACTTTGTTTGCTTGACCTGGAAAAAAAAGAAAACATGTATGAACAAAGTACAGTCACTTAATGTAGCAGGCTCACAGTGATGGGTTTTGTTTATACTGAAGAAGCCATTCCTCTATATTTTTAAGGCTCAGCCAAGCCCAAAAGTAGGTGTATGAAAAGTCACTGGAAAAGGAACACAGAAGATACTGTTTGAGGTGCCCTGAGTTTTAAAAAAATGAAACAATTCCAGTTGAATCTGTGCAAGACTCATGAACTGCCAAATAGGAGGACTGAGATTCCTGGCTTGGGACAGTGACAGAGATAATCATATCAGTTTGGAGAAAACACTTGGCTTAAGTACTCATATTTCTACAGTATCCCAGGTGCGAATGACTCTTCATGGAAAAAGCACATAGCAACTGCAATAGTCTGTGGAAAATCTGAGTGCGGACTATGAAAACTTACAAGATGACAGGTAGGAAGGTTCTTGGGACTCCATCTAAGAATGTCTTTGATAACCTGGAGAGAGAATTATGTTTCTAGAGAACAAATGTTAAAACAAGAATTCAAAACCTTTAAAAAATATATATATATTACAGCTATTTTCATGAGATATCAATTGCTAAAAAAAACAGTCTGTTAAGTCTTCTTGCCCTCGTTGGAAAAAAACAAAATCAAATAGGTTAACTTGAGAATTTATCAGAATCATTACACTTCTTACACATACATACACTTTGAATATTCCTAGTAGGCTTGTCAGTAGTTGCATAATATTCACTTACATTGGTCAGCACGAAGCGTGAAACCATGCTGGACACACACACACAGGCGCGCGCACACACAGGCGCGCGCACACACAGGCGCGCACACAGAGAATTAATTGTCAAAGATTACACTGTGGGCAAGATTTATTTAATTATCTTGCCAAACACTCTGCTAGCACTCGGGAAGATTAGTGGTCAGTATTTCACCTTAGGTGCAGCAGTTAGTTTAGTAATTTGAGAAATGCTTACATCATAGCTAAGCTGTCTAAATTGTCTTTATAAAAGATGACCTAACAAAGGGGAAAAAAGGGATGTGTGCTCCTTTTGTTTAGGATATACAACTCAAGCCCAAAAAGTTAAAAAAAATAGTAAGGAGAGGTTGTTTCATTTTGTTTTGTTTTGAAATTGGGAATTCAAGCCATGTCTGTCCTGAGAAACTGTAGTCTCCTTTGCGTTGCCTTTGGTCCTAGAATTACCCATGCTACATTTGTCCAGTTCCATCTGTGATAATGCCAGCACTGGCTGCATACAATAGAAAAATGATATCATAAGAATATGAGAATAAAAGGTTAACAATTAACATGTGGAAAGATATTTAGCCACATTGTTTATGATCTGGCCTTTTTGTTTTGCTTTGATTTTTATTAAAGTCTATTCCAGGGATTGGGAACCCTTAAGAAGCAGCAGGCTGAAGCATTACAGGTAGGTCCAAATGCAGACTGCTGCTTGAGACCCAGTCATCTCAACCACCAAATGCTTTCGATTGTCCCATTGCCAAATTGCCACTAATTTCTCAGTTCTGTGGGCTGGATGGAGTCACCTGACAAGCTGGATCTTCTAGCTCTTGGGCTATTGGTTGGAAACCCCTTGTCTATACAACTTTAATTTTAAAGAAACATTCTATTTGTTAATGATTCAACAGCCCAACCCATTCAAATCAAGTATACCAAGTAACAATTTGAGTGCAACTAAAAGCTTTTTTTTTTTCTTGGAAAGGAGAGGCTCCCCAAATACTTCAAAATTATCAAGAGCGGGGTGGTTAGGTCCTTCCCTGTAAACACCAGTCTATGTAGGAGTTTCTCTTGCCTTCCTTGTTTTGTGAAAAAATTCAAGGTCTTGATTTAGATCAAACTTTTGAAATGTCAAATACTTTCATGGAATGGGAAGCCCATTCCCCATCTGGCTCTAAACACAATATATGTGCTTTAAATCATCCAATAAATCTCTCCAGCAAATGTAGAATTGACATTCCTGATATTTCCTTGGCTTAAAACAAACAAACCACAAACCAAAAACAAACAAAAAGCCACTAGGAAGAATTTAAATCGCCTGTCAGGCTCTCGTTAGATATAAAACAATGAAAAGGGAAACAAGCCAGTTTTTTGTTTGAATTCCTACTTGTCACTTGTAACAGCTAGAAACAATGACCTAAACATATGCAAAAGTGACCTGCAAAGGTAACTTATTCCAACGTCAGTAAATACACTAAGGCATGTTGGATTCAGCCACCAGAACCAGTTAACTGTCAACTAAAAACACGAAAGAAGAAAATCAAAGAAAGAACCATACCAAATTCACGTTCTTACCCTAAATATCTAAGCTTTCCTTTCCAGGACACATTTAGGACTTGACTAATTTGTAAATAGATAAAAGAAAATGTTCAGAAGCAGAAAGCTCAAGATGTGGCCCTTTAGCATAGCAAAGCAGTTACAGTTGCTAAACAAGAGATGTCTAGTATCAGAGCAAGCTACCTGGTGAACACAGCAAGCAGGTTTTATGGATTTCTTAACAGAAACAATCATCCATCAGTGTTTCCTAACCAGTGTGTCACAGCACAAAAGTGTGCTGTCAGAAATGAACAGCTGTGCCACAGAATTTTGCCATGGCAATGACCTACGATGGGTATAAGGATGGGGAATGCCTTAACAGGTATGCCACAGAAAAAAATGTATTAATGCAAGCGTGCCTTGCACTGGAAAAAGGTTGGGAAACACTGTCATCGATCACAGAAGATCAACAGCTTTCATGGAGATAGCTACCAGTCAATCTGGAAAACTGCTACCAGGTACATGTAAAATAACTAAAACCCAACCTTTTCAGGCAAGCAACTTTCACAGTGTGAAATATAATTCAGCTTCATGAAACAATAGCTGCTGCAATACTGCTCACAAGCTAGTTCAAGAATTCTTAAGAAAGAGCAAGTACCCTCTACCTAGAGCACTGCAATTGGGATTCTGATAATAAGGTTTCTTTTGTATGTTGCAAGAGTGACATTAAATATAGATACAGCAACTATAAAAAGAATCATGAATCCTAATCCCCTATTCAAATAAGGAAATAGGGTATATAACATTTTCTATTGTTTTGGCTTTAAGCTTTCTGCATTCGGAAGACTTGTTTCCTTCACCTTGAAAAAAATAATGGATCAAATTTGCTTTCTACACTAAACCTTTACACCTCTACAGTGCAGAAATTATACACTTGGCATTCAGAAAACACAACTGCAAACCTCATGGTCTAAAAAACTCTTCCCAACATAACGGGGCAATCAAAGAGATCAGGGTAACAGCCCATATTTTATGTGCGTACAAATCAGGTGGTGAGAGGTAGTTAGTCATGTTAAGTCCAAAGTTAGACAAAGGCAATGGAGGATGGCACTTTCTAGACTAACTCATGCAGAGGCATGAACTTTCGCAGGTTGAACGAGTTAGTCTATAGCAGGGGTGAACAAAATATGGCCCATACACCGAATCTAGCATGTGGAGGGACTTTGACTGGTCTATAGCAGATCTCTTGCTCCCATTTGGCTCATGTGCCATCCAGCCCATGGCATGTCCCGCCACTCCTGGGCACCCAGCAGGGCTGGGGTGACTCCACGGCTGAACTCCATTTCAAGGCAGACCAAGCCCTGGCCCCATGGAAACTGGCAGGGTACCCATGCACACAGCCTTAGCCGTAGCCACGCCTGCTCCAGACCCACCCCGACCGGAGCAGACCAGCTGGGACCTGCACACACAGCCCTGGCCCCAGGCTGCCCTGCGCCCACTCCAGACCCACCCATCCACCCACAATGAGCGGTAGTGGCTGCAGCAGCAGCCAGGCAAAAACTATTGCTGGGTGTAGGGGAAAAGTAACCACCTTTCCCCTTGCCACTGATGAGCCCTTCTTGCTGCAGCTGCCCAGAGCCTGCACCTGGGCTGCTCTGTGGCTCCTCTCCACCACTGTCACCACAGGGCATCCCAGGCATGGGCTCCAGGCAGATGCAAGAAGGGCCCAGCAATGGTGAGGAGAAGGTGGCTGCTTTTCCCCTGTGCCTAGCAGCAGCTTCTGCCCAGCCGCTGCTGCAGGGTGGGCCAGGATTAGGGTCAGAGCTGTGCGCCTTGGTCCTGGCTGATCCAGAGCTGGTCTGCTCTAGCTGAGGTGAGTACAAAGTGAGTACAGGACAAGCCAGTGCTGTGCGCTCAACTGCTGCTGGGCACTGATGGCGGTGTGGAGTTGCAAGGTCTGGGCTGCTGTGAGGGGCAGGGTGCTGACCGGCCCATGACAGCTCCCCAAAACTGCCTATGTGGCGCACAGTCCCATATACTTGCCCACCCCTGGTCTATAAGGTATGACTGCCTTGCCAGATGAGATGGTGCTAACTAGAGGTTAACCAAAATAATTTTAGAGGATAGTTTACAACATTATTTTGCTAGTTTAATAACAGAACCTTTTTATCACTCTAAAAGGAATCTTCCATTTTAATTGACGTGAAGAGCATTTCTTAAAAAAATATGTAGCTATGTATTACAAAGCTATTAGCAATCATAAATCGTAAACCACCCACATTTTCTGATGATTCCATTGTGCCCTCTAAGAGTCCTTTACACTTTGTTACATTTCAGCTGACATAATAAAACAAGTTGCAATACTTTTAAAGTTCACAAATGCCATAAACTCAAATTCAATGGACATAAATAGAATTTGTCATTTAAATGACATTAAAACAATTTACAGCAGCTATCTACATGGATAAATTTATCTTCACATAAGGAAATATCTCCTTTTAAGTGAAAGTGTAGATACAGTAGAAAATGTTACAGAAATGTTACCTTGTTGGGTCATAACCCTTACTTCAAGGCATGGGCAGATGAACAAATTACACTGAGTTGCAATGAGGAGGCGAAGGGAGCGGGGAGCGGGGGGTAACACTGTACTTCAACTGCTTCACAGTAACCTTTTCATACATTTACTTCTATTCCATGTTAAGTAGAAGTTAAAAAACACCAGGTAACTTAGCCTTTGTTTTGTGTTCTTAGGGCAACTTGAGCTATGTCACACAAGGTTAGGCCCTAGACCTTTGCAAGGGCAGTAGCAAGACGCTAGTTCTTTACTATAAGTAGGTCTTTATGTAAGTTTCTGTAAATAAAGTATTGCTTCCACATAACAAATCATATCAAGATACTACCAGCAGGTCACTTGCTGCTTCATACAAGAGCTATAGTGCTCTGTCAATAGCTGTGGCAAGACAGCTAACACAGGACTTGGTAGATGCATGGCATATACAGCATCTCTAGGCATGCTTCTTTTCCAGCCAAAAATAACTTAGCTGCTTAAAACATGTACCCCAATTTTGGGAGGCTGATTTTGCTGGAAAAGATATATGTTATATGTAAGAAAATATGGCAACAAAGTGTGTCTAAATGTATGAAATAGTGCTTCCCTCTTTCTATATGGTGAAGTATAGCAGCACTTGAGAAAAACCTATTGAGAAGCTGATATACCTCTCTGGTACTGTGTTTTAAAGATCTTTATCGGTTCACCTTTAAAGAAAGAAAAAGAAAAAAAAAGGTTAAGTCTCATCAGCACAGGCTCCCATGCCCCTTATGAAAAGGATCAGACTGCCAGATCTCATCTCTGGAAAAAAAAACCGTATGATAGATTTTTGTCAGGGCCAGTAAGGAGCAAGATTTCTATAACACACACTCAACGTACATAAAGAAAAAAACACAAATACTAGAGTTGTGTACATACAAAAAAGTATATTTAGCTTAAATAATTTTATACTCAAAATCCCAGTATATAATTCTTTGTTTTGTAACCAAGAATACACTTGTTCTATTACCCAAACATAAGCAGAAAAAAAAAAAGCAAACAGGAATCAGTATGCTTATAAAGGAAAAGTGACCACACTGACTAAGGTCTGATCCAGTGCTAAGTGAGAGTCCTTTTTTTTTTCCTTCAGAGGACAGAAAGGTTATTCACTTGCAAAATCCAATAACTGCATCTCCCCCCAGGGGCAATTACTGCTTCCAAAGACCATCAGTGTTTGCCTGAAGCTATTTCATATACTTTTCTTAAATATTTGTATTAGTTCCTTATGTTAGAAATACTGTAAAATGGCTCCCTCTTCCCTCAACCTTGCATGTATGCCATCAGTCAAAGGCAACCTTTCAAAGCTTTTATTCTGTTATACTGTATTTAGAGACCAGGCTTAAAAGCGTTTCCTAATCCGTTTTCCTTGGTAGGTTATTGGTCCAGTCACAGTCTAGCATCTTGCTCATTTCAGTGAAGTTGACTCATAAAGGGGGAAAAATAATACCAGTGCAGTCTAGAGCAAACGTACATTACTGCTGTAAGACAGGACTTGCCCTACTATGTTACTGGAGTCAAGTACACACAACACTTGGTGTTAGAGGTGCACATACACTGGTTCCACATTAGATCTGCACCAATATAGGAAAAATTGAGAGCACTGGCAATCAGGTTTTTTTTGCCTGATGTGGCCAATTAATGTGCCATACACACATATGTAGTATGTGCACGGGCCAGGAGTGCAGCCCAGTGGCTTGGAGATCAGCATTGGCTGGTAACTCTGTTGTGGTGGAAGAGGCGGGGGGAAGGGAAGGGAAGGACAGTGGGGGTGGGCAGATTGAGGCCCCCATGGTGAGGGAAGGAGTGGGACCAGTGCAGGTGCTGCACAGTCGAGGCGGGACAAGACGTGGGACGAAACTGAGAGCAGCTCATCTGGGGAGTGCGGGGTGGCTCCCGCTGCTGCGCATACCACTGGGGGGTGGCAGGGGTATGGGGACATATGCTCCTGGATCTGCGCATGGGATGGGACAGGCTGCTGCTGTGGTCTGGGGCCAGGGCTGTGCTGGGCGCCACTGGGAGTGGGGCTATGGGGGAGCAATAGTGAATTTTGGGGAGGCTGCAGCCTCCCTTGGAGCCCTCTCCCAGTACCTCCTGGCCTGAGCACTGCCTAGCCCAGCTCTCCGCCAGGAAGAGCTCAGCACAGACCCATCCCTAGCCCTAGCCCACAGTGGCAGCCTTCCCTCTTCCACATGCAGATCCAAGCCCCCCTCATGCCTTCCCAGGGTGCATGCAGTGCCCCCCACTCCCCACAACGAACTGCTTGCAACTCTGTCCTGCACCCTGCTCTGCCGGAGCAGCACCTGCCCCAGAAGCACTCCCTCCCTCACTGTGGGACCCCAATCTGCTCCCCCACACCCCTACTTTCCCCCTACAACAGACTTACCAGCCCAGCACTAGTCTTTCAGCTGCCCAGCTGCATATCAGAATCAGACTGGTATTGGATGATATGGCTCCTTAAAAATTGGCCATCAGCATCAGCCTGAAAAATCTCTATCTGTGCACCCCTACTTGGTGCTGTCTACAAGGACAATTTACATGGACAATTTTCTCTAATCAAGAGAATCCCAGAATTGAGTCAGGAGATAAGAGTTGAAGGCATAAGAAAGTTCAACATATAACACTGTCAATGTATTTCCTAACCACATCAGATTTCTACTTTTATGCTAGAAACATAAGGACTGAGAATAATTTAAAAATGAAAAGCTCTTTTCCAGGTAATTCTTTGTACAACATGAAGAAACAAAAATGGCAGAAAACCAATATTTTAAATTTACAGATCATCACTGAGAGTTAATATTACCTCTATTCAAAAGGGTCAAGTGAACTGTTTAATGGAAAGTCAAGTAAGCTAGGATATTCCATTAATTAAATAAACATTAGGAAAATAGAAGCAAAGCCACCAGATCTTTCAGAATAACAAACATCTTTTCTCTTTTCTTTAGGTTTTTTTTATGATAAATCTTACACAAACTGCTGCTGTGTGAGGTTACCATGGCAGAAAGAGTCTAAAATACAACCACATGACTGAGATGCGATTCAAATTATACTCCCAGCTTAATCACTATTGGCCATTTTTCCACATCTCAAAATTCCTCTGTCCACAAAGGTCACGTGTCATAGCAAGTACAATTGTCCAAAGTCAAAACTGCATGATGCAGATGCTAGTTTTAAAAGCCTAATCCTGCAACTAGATCATGAGGGTGATGGATCTAAATACATGAGCCAAGTTCCTTCAAAGGAGGAACTTTATGGAAACTCATCAACAATAGCCCACCCACAGACTGGACTGCAGGATAAAGACCTAAAAAGCAAATCCATTGCAAACCCTTGTTTTCAACTGCTCTTACAATATCCAAAAATAGTTCCTTATGAGACAAATTTCTTTTGCCTTCTTTCACAAGAAAAAGTTTTGGTGTTCTAAAGTTGGAAACAATTTGTTGAGCCAGTTGTTGGCTACATTACCATGAAAAAAGCATGCACGTGTTTTAAAAATGGTGTTATGCATAACTAGCTAAAAAGTAGCCTCATTCTAAAATAAACTTGGCATTCATACAATCCTCAGAGAAGACGAGGCACTCGATTTTCTCTAAATATATGAATACCACCCATGCTATCAGGGGGTATCTTTAAAGCTGGGTTAACCCAGGGTTTAGCTCAACCTCTTTTACGAGCTGCAGAGAAAACACACCAGAAAAGCATTGCATGTACTCTATGTATGCTTGAGCTGACCAGTTTGACTAGAGGTCCAGGTCAGAACGTAATTTTTGTTGTAAGGCAGGTTCCAATACATCCAACTGGCATCTTGGATCCAAGGTGAAGGACAGGTTACAGAATTCTGTTTTTGACAAACTTCCAGTGCCATCCCACAATTTCCTGAGGCTGCATTTCCCAGCCCTTCTACATACTCCATTCCCACTCTCCTCACATGCATCAGACACCACATACCACTTTGTTTACACCTGGTCAAGCCTTATTGGGACAGCTCAGCTCAAACAAAAAGTTAAAAATGCCACTGCCCAGAAGATTTTCAACTTGACATGCTGCTACTTAGGCAGAAGTGGTTACCTAAAACTTGCAAACAAAAAAAAAAAAAAAAGAGAGAGAGAGGCAATTTTAAAATGCACCAAAAATCAGCATGTATGGTCTATGGTTCGCATTCAAAGGCAGGCTCCCCCTCCATCAGCAAGATAAAAGCCAGGTGCCAGGAAGCCCTGCAGTCAACAATCAGCTATTGTCAAACCTGGGTCCATTCAAGGGCTTCTTCTACTGGGGGCTTTAAACATACCACCCAGTAGTTCCAACAGGAGCAGTTGGGAGCTCAAGGGCTTTCCCCACCAGGGACTTTAAACCATAAGCACAAGATTAAAAGTCATCAGCAAAGGAAGCCCTATGGCTTCCCCCACTAAGTGTCTCTGATCCTCTGTGCCTGGCAGCCCTATCAGATCTGCAAAGTATTGACTTTAGAGTTTCCAGTTTGGGAAAGTCCCCTGTTCAGGAACCTCATACCCCGCATTGGGCAACTCTGTTGTATTTTGGAAGGGAGGTTTGAGCCCCTTGGTTGGGGAACCCTCCTGGTTCCTCTGCTATGAGCCCACAGGGCAACCCCAGGCCCAGAACTGGGGCTGCCTTGGGAGCCACTGCTGACAGTCAGCCAATTGTCACCTACAGTTCTGAGACGGCCTCAGGCAGGTTGGAAATTGAGGGCTGCTGCAGGCCAATGCTGACAAAATTGTCACCACAACTTGCTGAAAACCTTAGGCTGTCCAAGACTGATTCCAACAATCAGCTAGCTGATTGTCAGTTTAGCTGATTGTCAGTTTAACAGTATGACAGCTAACTGTTTAGCTGATTGTCAAGCAACTGCCCTTGACAGCCCCAGCTCATGGACAAGCCACGCCTTCAATTTAAGGCACTATACAAACCAGCTATAAAAATGTTCTACATAATATGTGTAATGTTTTTATGGCTGGTTTGCCACTTTATTTTACATGTAGCACCCTTGCCATTTATGATGCAAATAACATTTGTAGAGAGGCCCTACATAAGCAGTGGTGGAGGAGGGTATCGAGCAAATAGATATACAGTGTTGGGAAAGAGTAAAAAACTTCAAGGGAACTCCCAATCCTGGTGTATGGGTTTTGACCTGGTTTGTAAACTGGCCCCATGCCACTCAACTGGTCCTCAGAGCCAAAAGGTTGAGCACTATTTCTCTAGTCCCCTTACCAAGTGTAATCCAAGTTGGATTTCATGGAGATGGGTAGCCATGCAGGTAGTGATTTATTCTAGCTACATCTGAACTAATTGCGATTCAAAACAGTTATTCAAAACTTGGATTACAGGCTTAGCAAGCATGAGTGCATGCATCCATATATACTGCTGTCATACTGTTAAACTGATACAGCACTGTCCCAGACAGGCTACATTATAAGCCCCAGTGGCTGTAATAAGTGAATAAATCTCTTGGTGACAGCAGTACTTGGCCTCCTAATACTCTCTGCTCGTGGCAGGCAGCCAGGCAGTGGAGGACAGGAGAGGCGGTTCTGACAGCAAGCTCCTGCATCCTAGGTCAGTATTCTTTTTATTTTCACTCAAAGATTTTTCCCAGTCCGGCCAGGAAATTTATGTACAGGAGAAACTCAGTATGTGTTGTTGGGTGAAACTTCTGAAAAGGAGAGGGGAATGTGCAGAATTTCTCAAAGCTATAAGAATAGCTAACTAGTACCCATGGTTTACTGATTTGCTAAATATCTGCTTTTTGCCTATGCAGTCTTCTAATGGCCTGGAAAAGTACCTGCTCTCCACTCTAGAATCTCTGGTGGATTAAAATCCTCCAAGACTACCCCTTCCTGACTGTTAGAACAAAGGCTGCTAACAGGGTCTCTAGGTCTAAATGACTTTTCTCCATTCCCCCAAATCATTGCCCCAACCTTTTTCATTTTTTACTGAATTAATATGAAATAATACCATATAGTGCATAATTTGGCATTGCAGCAGCTTATGAACAAGCCAACATATAGAAAATGAAACAAAGGTATACCAAGCAACAACTTGTGGCTTTGCTGTGATGAATAATATGAAAAGAAAGATGATATTTTTTTTT
>JAGPOW010000290.1:25165842-25177933 GCA_030014935.1 Caiman crocodilus
GTGTGTGTGTGTGTGCGTGCGCGTGTGCACGCATGCACAGGAACAGAGAGTGTGTGTGTGTGTTTGTGCGTGCACATTCACAGGCACGGGCGCAGAGAGAGAGAGGGGGAGAGAGAGAATGTGTGTGTGTGTTCATAGGGTGAGTGCCACACGTACACCCCTCCATACACATGCACCTATGCCTCCCCTCGCATTGCCATACATAAACCTCAGCCCCCCTCCCCCCCATACCCACACACCCACAAATCTATACCCACTCCCTACAACATACAAGAGTAAGACTTCATTTTAAGCTATTAAGTGGTCACCTCTGCATACACTACACAAACGCATGTAAATCAAAGGACAAAACTATTTTTTTGATATCAAATTAATGAATGTTGTAGATGATTGCTTTTTAGAATATAATTTGGTGTTTTTCTGGTTCTGAGCTAGCAAAACCCCCTGCTGAAAGGAGTACTTCCAGGGGCAAGGAGAGGGACTCCTGGTGGCAAAGGTCAGGGATTAGGGTGTGGGGCTTCTGATCACAAGATGGCAACCAGGGGACAGGGCACCTGTCAAGGGGTGAGGTTACCCTTGACAGCTTGCCAAAACTCGGTAAGTGGCCCTCTGCCTGAAATAACTGCCCACCCCTGATCTAGCCACAGCCCTGTAGTGGTCTAAGCTACCCAGATGCCAGGTCACAATGGCAACAGGATTCAAGGCTGGTGTGACCTCCCTCATTTACACATCCCAATGCTGAAGAGGTCGGACAGGATTTTCACAGAGCTCCACAAAGGTAGCCTTCCTCACAGGGAATCTGCACAACAACTGCTCTGGTCATCCCAGGTTTGCCAATATGGTCCCCCCCATCGTCTTCCACCAGAAGCACTAGGCCGCACACCATATTTTCTAACAGACAGCATGCATCTTTGTCCCAAAAATCAGTTGCCCAAAACCGGGGTGAGTGTATTAAGCAAAGAAGCTGATTATTTGCCCAAGATAGAAGCACCCTGCTTTGATCCATGCTCCACAGTGCAGCACCTCTGTTACTCTTCAGGCATCAGAGACAGTCAATGGACCCAGATGATGACAACCACAATGCACCTTGCTAACATGAGGACTCTAAACAAAATGTAGCAAGGAGAAGACATAAGGGGAGCTGGTTCAGTCCTCCAGTACAAAGCAACCCAGAGCTGTTAATTCCTGGAGGGAACATAAGGAATTTCACCAGAACTACTGTGCAGAGGTTCAAGAGGCTGACATAGATCACTTCAAGGCTGTCAAGGGTGCTTGCATGGAATAGCCTGACCATCAACCAACACCTGACTGTAGCGATCACCAAGGAGACTCTGAACCCGAAAAGAAGCAGCATCTAGTTCAAGCAGCAAAGGTATTATGCCAAGCTGGATATTATGATGGGGCAATAAATCTTGCTGAAATTGTACAGGGCTCAACCCTGGTCTTCTGCACCATCCATATACCATCATTCTGCTTCTGCCTACCCCTCCACAATGATTTACTAAACTTCAACAGAGGTTCAGTTGTTGCTCATACAACATCCACTTAGGAATGCCTGATTTTCAGAACAGCAGCATATAAATAGTAGAACTCCAGTGGAGCTCCCAAAATCAGGCATTCCTGAGTGGATACTAATGGAGTCTCCAGCCCCATCTTCTCCATGACATACAGAGAGAACAGTACTGTCTAGAAGCTGAGCTCTTTTGACCCATCCACTCTCTCATCTGGCTTTGTGCCCCATCCTAGGACTTGGCACATACAATGGGAAGAGGAAGGTAAATCTCCTCCAAGGTACTCAGCCTTGCCCAGCACTAAAGGACTGAAGACTCCCTAGGCCCACCTACCCTGTGCTACTTGTTCTTCTGTGCTTGTGCATAGTTTAAATTTTTTCCACTGTTCAAGTCTGATCCCAGCTATTTTGTCCATTTCTATCCTAAGCTATGCTGCCTCCCAACCATTGTTTTGCAGCTCAAATTTTAGTGTTTTTTCATGCACCAAATACAAACAGTTAACTGGTGCACAGGATTCCCATACAGTGGCCCGATGCATCTAAGGAAGGCAGATAAAGTGCATCTGCTTGGCTGGCATTTAAAAGGCCCATTTGCTCAGCAGATCCAATTATCAAGAGAAGGGAAATGATTAATAAAGCACAGGTTCAACATCTAGAAAGAGAGGCAGAAAAAGTAAAGGATGTCTATAATGTTTGGGAGCTTTTGGAGGCTTTCTGCCCAAGCAGTCCAGTTGGCCCAGGCATAGAAAATAATCAGAGAAAAGGACATGCAAATAGCTCTCACAAGTCATCCCACCCTTCCACTGATCCCCAGAACAGACGGGAAGCCAGAAACTCTCTTCCAGTTACATTCACAGCAATACTAAAGGTTTCCACCCAAAGAACCACAGTAGCAAACAGGCACATTTATGTATGTTCCTCAAGGACTAGTGAACAAGGTGTCTCTGCCAGCTGTCACTTCTGACTGGTTGTGGCTCTAGCAGTTCAAACTGTTGTACCAGTCTTTCTGCCACCACTCTCACCTCCCCTAGGGCCTCATGCTTGCTCTTGTATATCTTGTGCAGGGTGCTGGAGGCAATCAAATGCAGCATAACACTAAGCACACCCCACCTCACCTTCAGATGCCAAAGATGCATTCAACTGTCACCCTGCAGCTGTTCATTCAATAGTTAAACAGTCGCTTCCTGTGATCAAGGTGCCCAGGGTAAGACTTTGAGAGCTAGGGCAGCAGAAACGGAAGGCTCCCAAGTGCTGAGGGGAAAGGGTGGGTAGACAGTTACAAAACTGATCTCTATAGTGAGAGAGGTGCTGACAAAAGTCCCTCTCATCAGGGAAACTGAAATGAAGTTGAAAATTTTAGGTTCTTCCACTTTTCCGGATCATCCAGCACTAACTCCCACGGCGGTCCCCCATGCAGCACAACAGAAAAAGCATACCCTACTTATGAGCTCTGGGCTGGGGGGTTAAAAGAAATGGAAATGTGCGTTTCACCCCTTGTTCTGGTATTGGCTGGAACCCCTGTGCCTGCAAAGTCATTGATACCATCCTGAACATTGGAAAGCTTTATAAACATAGGCTCAGTACAGTCTATGAGAACCATGACAACACCCCTCATGCATGGAAGCATTGAGAGTAAATTTGCCTATACCAAACTGATCCACAATAAATGAGCTGGAGACAGCCAGCTTCCAGATTTCGACTCGCTTCTCTGAGGTCAGTCATAGTGATAGGCTGCCACTGAAGCTCAAGCTAACTCCATGCAGACTGACAAAGAAGCTCTCTTCCTCGACCTGCAGTTCTCTCAGAACTGCTGGTCACCACGCAGCTATGGCACAATCCTTTTCCACATGTCATACTTGTTTCCTGCACTTGGGACCACTGGTCAAGAGTCTGAACATGGTCCTAGAGCAATCCATCCCCATGCAATGCTAGGAGATTCCCCTCTTTGGCTGGGTCATCACCACCATGTAAGAGCAGGCTGCCAGCATCTCCTAGGCACTGCATAACAAAGATATCCATTTTAGCCTTTACATGCTGTCTGTCACAGCATGACTTGCAGCTGTTCTTCAGACCAGCTGAGGACTTGCAGGAAAGTGTATCCTTGAGGGCAGAAAGCCAGATACTTCATTGTGACCTGGCTGACATAACACACTAAGGAAAGCAAGACAGGACATGTCTGTGCTGCTGCTCTTGTAGTTCAAAATGATGCCATCTTCCTCCTGAAAGAAGCTTAGCTACGTGCCATGAGAACCCATAAGAGTTGAAGTTAGAGGCTTCTGGGCTGTCCTGCTCTGTGCTGCAGCAGGGATCCCACTCTATGCTGGCAAAAGCCTTCTGTGCACAAATTTAGGACAGCTGAGGACAGCCTGTTAATTTATGCAAGGCTGTTAAAATGGGATCTCATTTTCTTTTGTCACAGGCTTAGCCTGTCACGGCTCACCTGTTCATTGGTCCATGGCCTCTGACTCACATTTCTTCCCAGGAATTGCTAATTAATTTTTAATTGCAGAATATTTCTTAATGATGCTGATGCAAAAAAACTCAAAGAACACAGATTGCATTTTGGATGCCAGGTGTATATTTCATGGTTGGCAACTAAAAAAACCACGCCCTCTGTATTTACAAACTGAATACATTTGATCTGAAAGTCATTAAAAATTAATCTAATTATGTACCTGCTCCAAGCCTACGTTTCAATGGGCATTAGCCTGGGCTTAGAGTAATTTCTACAGACAGTACTTTTATTTCCAGTATTACATACTTAAGTGTGACTTCTTAGTCCACTTGGCTGTTTAAAAACAAAAAATATTCACATAATACTGTTTTAGAGTGTACTTAAAATACAAACATAACATTCTCTAAAAGCCAAAACAGATTACTACAGCTTACGTAAAAACAAGGTAGCTCATTTCAAAGCATTTCTATTTCCTAAACTGAATCTTTTCCTTTAAGACTCCCTAGTGTTGTTTTCCTCTGGAAATAAGAACTTAATGTTAAGGATCAAATAAGAAGACAGTATTAGATTAAATGAGTTTTGGTATCTTGAAATCTTTTAATATTCTTCACTATGGCACATCTTTCCAAATTAATCCAAATGCAGTGGTTAAAATGGCTGCCTCTGCCAAAGGGACACAGTAAAATAGTTCAATTGTCATTAGCTTTCAGATTCAACATTCAAAACATGATTAACGTGGCAGCTGATATCTCTCAAATATTCTTTCCTTCTAGCTGTATACTCAACAAGACAGTACAGCATCAATTCACAAATTGAAGGCTGCTTTCATCATTGGAAGGGTTAGGATTAGCATTTATTTTAAGATGAAAACTTAAAACCTATAGATGGTAAAAATCCAGAGACCAGTTTTATATCCATACCATAATATAGCATTTCTGGGGAACCTATTTCCAGTAGTTTAACTCATGAACCAATAATTTGAGAAAGATTTCATTTGCTAACAGAATACACATTTCCTATTCCATTTAAGGCCTATGTGCACTGCAGTGTTTCTGTCACCTTTTCAGATACCTTCTCCTATTATAAACTGTTTACAAAAATTGGTGGCTAGGCTCCACCATAAAGCTACACTGCCCCAGTATGTTCAAAATAGACAAAAACAATCCTTAAACAGTTGCAGAAGCAATTATTCTTGAAAGATAATCTATTCCAAGACAGACTGGTAGTGGCACGTGCCCTTAAACACAGGCATGTAAGCTCAGAATGACAACTATCTGGATTTTCCCAGCTGGAAACCCAGCCCATCTGCCCCACAACTGATATACACAATTTCTTGATTACCTATATGCCTGTCTACCAGCTAAAATAGTATTGTGGAATGGGGTAGGAGGAAAAAAAGCCAACACTAAAATACTCGCAATGTTGTATAAGTAATTTGTAAACTGCTTCATATAAACAAAACTCCTTCAAACACATTCAGATGATTGTTCCAAAGTGAAGAGGTGCTCAACCATACTCGAAAACATGATGATTAAACAAGGAATGTTGACAGTCATCCTTCGGAAAGCCTGTCCTCCAGTGCCAACTCTTGCAGTTCCACTGAATATGCTCATTCCAGCCTGTATAAGATTACTGTTTTAAATTAACTATATTATGCCACTATATTATACAGAATGACCAAATTACAACTGTTGTAAAAATCAGACCTAAATTTATTAAGATCAACCATGTTATATTGACATAGCCCACTATTAAAAAATGCTTAACTAGAAAGTAAAAACAAGAATTCCCCAAAGGATAGAAATAGTAGCTGGATGGTGACTGTTAAATAAACTTAAATACAAAGTTGCTGCTTTCCCCCCTCTATAACATTTTGTGTGTTACTCAATAGTGACAAAGTGCTGTTGGCTCCTTTTTATTACAAAATTATCAGTAACGAGTAACAAAATAGCATAGGGAGGGAAAACTAGCTACTTCTATAGCCTCCCTTATTACATAAAATACATGAATAACTTTTTGAGCTCTATTACCCCAAGTTTGCAGCAGAAAACTGACAGTAAAGGACGAATCCTTATGTCAGAGGCACTTTTTGCTGACCACTTGAAAATTCATTCTGATCTGGGCAAGTTATGAACTCTGAAAACGTCTTTTTCCCCAGGTGTTTTGTTGACGGCATCTCTAGCTTGGTACCCAAATTCCCAAAGACTCCACTAACATTGTGCATATCAAGTAATGCCTCTCTTTTCACAGACCTGTGCCAGATGGAATACAGAAAACACAGAATCTCCTCTGCTGGCCACTGTTTTATGCATCAAAATAAGCCTCTGACCTAGCAGAAAAGGGCAACAGGCCTGGGAACTACAGCTCAATCCTGCATCAGCTGAAGTCAATGTCAAACAGAGATCAACAGCAGGGAGAAAACTGTTGGGAGTACAACCTGCATTTCCACTTACCCCATGTTAATTTGGGGGTCCTCACAACTTCTATTGTTGAACAAGGATATTACCTTACTGAGGTCACACCAGCTGGGAAGACAACACAGGTATTTAGTGTAGCAGGCCTAATTCCTATACATTAAACCACACTTGCCCTCAGAAGGAATCTATCAAATCCAAGTACCTGGTTATGTAAAGACAGACATAATGCATGGTCTCAGTGCATTAGATACTCCTCTTAGCACCTGCACAGCCCACAGTTACAATCTTATTTCTGGTGTCAGCTACTGTAGTTAATCCTTGATTGCAAATACACATACTATGCTGAAATGCTGTAGACTGAGATGAGCAACAGAGCTGTACATAATATATGTACTTCATAACTAGGAAATTACAAACAAGATACACGTTAAAATCTTGTTATGAATATTATAAAAGCAATCAATGAAGTCAAGAAATACCAGGAAGTCAAATGGCCCTTCCCACCCCACATACAATGCATACTTATGTTACATGCTCAAATACTACTTTTCTCAGCACATAATACCTGCCCAAGCCAGAGCACAGAATAGAAGGTACTCTGGGAATGAGACAACTGCTCTTTTTTTCCCCAAAAAGTAAGTTCATATTTTTTTTTTTACTGAACACATTTTAAAACTTGCTTTGGAGATGGCTTATTAAACTTCCCTTTTCTATGGCACTTTTCCATCTAATATACAACAAACACCACTGAGTTTACCCTCATAACTCTGTTAGAAGGGAAGTGAGAGAAGCAGGGACCCACAGCAGAAACAACTGAAGGAAAAAGTATCCTGACTGATTCTGAGTCCATCTCTGATTGGCACACCAACTTGTGCTACCAAAATTAGAAGGATTTAGGAGGGGGAGGATACCAAGAGGTGTAAGAAGGTGTAATACAATGCAATTTTAGGCCAACTATCTGAAAGAATTTCCTGACTGAACTATTTTAAAGCAGGTTGTAGAATATCCAAAAGAAAGAAACTGAGGATTACAGTCCACAACACAATGTAGTGGGGCAAGCAGTTCAACACTGACAGGGTGGGATTACACGACCTAACAACCATTTCCATCACTGATGGAATTCTGATTCAGCTGTTCAAGAAATGTTAGTTTAAATAGGGTTGTGTGGGGTTGGTAACCTGATCAGCTGTCCCTTGTGCAAATGTGCTCAGAGACAGTTTCCTCCAAAATCGCACAGTTTAGTGGAAAGTCACATATTGCTCACGTGGGCTATGCATTTCCTCTGTAATTTCTTTGCCAAATAACTTCAGTTGTAGCAAAGGAACTTGTTTCAGAAGGAGCTGGCAGCACTGTCATTTTGGCTAACACTTCTCTTTATAAGATTCCTGTTACCACTTTTTCTTGAAAAATAAACAAAACTACCAACAAACAACATTTCAACTTTAATTTTTTTTCTACCCTGGGCTTTTGAAAAAGTCCTAAAACCGTTACCAGAGAAGTGGCTTTTTCTTCACTACTGAAAATGCCACTCAGTTCTGATGGAGACAAACACTTTTGAAAACATGTTTCCATAAGTTGAATGCTCCTTCCCTTCAACTGAATGCTCAGCAAAATGCTGGCAGTCACAAAATCAAAAGTGAACACGAATATTTCTAATGTAATGTCAGCCCAACACCACTCCCAAACCACCATCACCACCACTTGAAATGCATTTCCACGCATTTCAAAAAGATCCCTGGGAGCAAAGAGCTAGGATAAATACCTCAACCAGCTGGGCCACAGTGGCCCATCTTTCTCTCTGGGGATCTAATATATAGAGGAGGCTGCAACAGATTCCTGGGAAGCCTGGGGAGGGGGAAGAACACCCGTGCATTGGATTATCTATCACAGAGGTTCTACTTCCACCCTCTACCCTTTTGAGACAACAGCCCTCTCCTCTTACCAGCACTTCAGCATTGAAATCTCAAGGTTCAAACCTCACCAGCAGTGCACAATAAAGTAGACAAGGTATTACAATTACACATGACAAAATATTATAATCAAGTGTATGCAACTTCATACAAAAAGGCTTCCCTAGAATAATATTAAGGTTGCAAAGTAAAACTAAAAAATTAGGAAGTGTCAGGATTTAGATTGCCCATGTGAACTCATTTTGACCTCCCATGGATATATGCAGTCTTAATCAACAGGATCAAAACCCACTTTTCTACACGACCACTACTTTACTATGCACAGGATGGACAATGTTCATGAGAAAACAGGAAACCCTCACAATTGAAGTATTAATGAATTAAGTCCCTCAATGTCTGCACCCAGTGATACACTGCAGTTTTTGTACTTGTGATCAACTGGGTTCTTTTTTCTGTTGAACTTCTGAGCTAAATGAAGACATTCAAAAAGCCTGAGGCAGAATCGATCTGAGTTTCAGTTTTCTGTAAGTGGTAGTGAACAGAACATAACATTTACCCTTTGGTAGGGGTGCAAGTCTTAGACGTGGTTCTGCCATTTTTAAATCAGTCTGTGCGCCAAACTTCTGTTCTGTTAAGGGTATAGACCTGTTTCCAATCACTTATACTGGTAAAAAAGTGTAATGTCTGTACCTGACCCTGAAGGCAAGAGGCATGACATTCTCAATGGAGTCTAGAACCTGCCTGTCCTCTGATATATCATCAAACCTTCATGGGCAGATCCTTAGCTGGCGCAAACTAACTCCACTGAGATCAAAATCCTACACCTGTCAAATTTCAGGGGGAAGTGTTTTTTCCATCTCTCTCAAACATTGATTTAAGTTCACTGAGCTTTGTTTGCAAGAGAAGGGAGAAGATTCAGGTTCTTATCCTTTTTTGGGGAAATGCTCATTTATGATTAATTTATGCTCATTTATGATTAATTTTGTAATGGCACTTGGATATCAAGCTGATTAAATATGCTGTTGGTTTGGGTAGAGCTGGCAATGCCCAAGAAGAACCAACTGGGTCACTGATGAAAATAAAGGAATGCAGATTAATGTAATTTTACACATCGCCTGAGCCACATATAATAGACCTGTCTGGCCATCACAAAATTGCCCAAAACAAGGCACAAGCAGTTAAACAGTCTACCTATCTCAGCCCTAGTTAGTGATGTGCTATTAGCAGGCATTAATCTATTTCAGCCCTGTCAATTTCAATGCTGATTTCAGAGGGAAGATTGAGAAACAAGATAAGGAATCTTAATGAGGTACAAACAGGCAGAGGTTGAGTACAAGTTCTGAGTAATAATGTACAGAGCACTAGTGAAGTGCAAAAACCTGTGAGCAGGCTGTTCCCTCACAAATTAATATATGGAGTTGTCTTGAGATGTAGTTGTGAGAGTTGTATGTTTTACCCAGAGGGCTGCAGATGGTAGGTCCCACAGAGATGCCAAAATCCACATCAGGGATGGCACACTACAAGCCAGTATATACAAAAACCCACAGACCATCATAATAATGTCCACAAAGCACACAATCATCCCAAACATACCAACAAAACTGTAATTTGTAGCCAGGCCCTCAGATACCACCACATCTGCTCTGAGAAGAATACTCATGACACCCACCTCACTGACTTAAAAACTGCCTCTACCCCAGAAGGACACTCCAGCAGAGAAATACACTGCACGTTTGAACAAGCCATCCAAATACTCTTCAATAACTTACTACAATAGGAAAACAAATCCTTTAGTTCATGGAATCATAGAAAATTAGGTTTGGAAGGGACCTCAAGAGCTCATCTAGTCTGAGCTGCTGCTCAAAGCAAGATCATCTGCAACTGGATGATCCCAGGCAAGGCTTTGTCTAGGTGGGTCTTAAAAACCTCCAAGGATGGAGATTCCTGAACCCCTCTGGGTAACCTGTTCCAGTGTGTTACTACCCTCCTAGTGAGAACATTCTTCCCAGTATCTAATCTAAACTTCCCTTGCTGCAACTTGAGACCATTGCTCCTTATTCCATCAACTGCCACAACTGAGAACAATCTAGATCCACCCTCTTTGGAACCACCCTTCAGGTACTTAAAGGCTTCTATTACATTACCTCTCAGTCTTCTCCTCTCCGAATTAAATAAGCCCAGTTCCCTCAGCCTCTCCTCACAAGTCATGTGCCCCAGCCCCCAAACCATTTCCAATACACTCTGCTGGACTCTCTCCAATTTGTCCACATCTTTTCTACAATGGGGGGCCCAAAACTGGATACAGAACTCCAGATATGGCTTCACCAGTGCCGAACAGAGGGAAAGAATCATTTCCCTCTATCTGATGGCAACTCTCCTACTAATGTAGTCAAGTATGCCATTAGCCTTCTAAATAAAAAGCAAACTGTTGGCTCATATTCAGCTTATTGTCCAATGTAAACCCCAGATCCTTTTCTGCAAAACTGATTAGCCAGTTGGTCCCTAGCCTATACCAGTGTACAGGATTGTTCCGTCCTAAGTGCAGGACTTTGCACTTGTCCTTACTGAACCTCATGAGATTTCTTTTGGTCCAGTCCTCCAATCTTTCAAGGCCTACCCTCCAGCATAACTATGACTCCCCCAGCTTGGTGCCATCTGTAAACCTGCTGAGGGTGCACTCCATCAGTTCATCAATGAAGATACTGTACAGGACCTATCCCCTGGGCACTCCACTTGAGACTGGCTGCCAACTAGACATTAAGACTTGCCCCTTGGTGAATCCATGCTGACTGTTCCTAATCACCTTCTCCTTCAAGTGCTTAGAGATTGATTCCTTGAGGATCTGCTCCATAATCTTTTCAGGAACTGAGGTGAAGCTGACCAGTATGTTGTTCCCCAGAACCTCCTCTTCTTAAAGATGGGCACTATGTTTGACCTTTTCCAATCATTTGGGACCTTTCCCAACTGCCACAAGTTTTCAAAGATAATAGCCAGATGCTCTGCAATTCCACTGGCCAACTCCTTCAGCACCCAGCACCCTTGGGTGCATCACATCTGCTCCCATGGACTTGTATACATCCAGCTTTTCATATTCAGATTCACAGATGTTAGGGTTTGAAGAGACCTCAATAGATCGTTGTGTCCGTCCCCCTGCACAGGCAGGAGAGAGTTCTGGGTTTAGATGACCCCAGCTAGATGCTTATCTAACCTCCTCTTGCAGACCCCCAGGAGAGGGGAGAGCACCACCTCCCTTGGAAGCCCATTCCAGACCTTGGCCACTCTAACTGTTTAGACATTCTTCCTAATGTCCAGTCTACATCTGCTCTCTGCTTGCTTATGGCCATTATTTCTTATAACCCCTAGGGGCACCTTGATGAGTAAAGCCTCACCAATTCCCTTCTGTGCCCCCATGATGAACTTATAGGCAGCCACAAGGTCACCTCTCAACCTTCTCTTGCGAAGCTGAAGAGGTCCAGGTGCCCTAGTCTCTCCTCATAGGGCTTGGCCTGCCCTTAACCAAACGAGTGGCCCTTCTCTGGACCCTCTCTAGGTTATCCACATCCCTCTTGAAGTGTGGCGCCCAAAATTGCACACAGTATTCCAACTGCGGTCTGACCTGCGCTCGAAAAAGGGGAAGTATCACCTCCTTGGTTCTGTTTGTCATGCATCTGCTGATGCACGATAAAGTGCCATTAGCTTTCCTGATGACTTTGTCACACTGGCAACTCATGCTCATCTTGGAATCCACTAGGACTCCAAGATCCCTTTCCACTTCCATGCCACCAAGCAGGTCATTTCC
>JAGPOW010000290.1:25200794-25214987 GCA_030014935.1 Caiman crocodilus
TTACATCATAATAAATAATCAAGAAATAAACACATGGATATACTGTCTAATAAACCCTCAAGAACTCATTTACACAGTCTCTCACTTGCACATGGTGCACTGGGAATCCCTGTGTGTGCGGCCCCTGGCGGGGTATCTCAGGGAGCGGGACTGTCTGTGTCCCTGCATGTGGTCTGTGGACGCTCCATGGCGCTGGTGTCCATCTCTGTGCTCCTGGGGTCTCTGGGTAGCAAGCAGCGGCTCCTCTGCAGTTCCTGCAAGACAGCCTTCCCCTGCCTTTGCCCCTTTCCTGGTTCTAATGTGAGCAGCGTCTGGGCTGCAGGCTATAGCAACCCTCTTGCTGCCCCACACAGCCTCACAGCCACCTGCAAATGCAGTCCCCACCCACAGGCTTTGCCTGCCCCTGAGGCCCCTCACCCCTCAGGGAAACTAGGGCAGACTCAGGCAGTTCCCACCCTGGTTCTGCTGTGCTCACCCAGCCACGCTGGCTGCAGTCAGGTCTCTTCAGACTTGGGTTCTCTACACAAGCAAGTCCCTGCCTGTTTCTGCCACCACAGCTTCTCCACTCTGCTCCTGCAGGCCTCTCTCAGGGCTCTCCAAGGGACTACTGCGCTGAGACACTCAATCCGGTCTCTAGCCTGTCCCTCAGCTCCCTCTTTCTCTCGTTCCTCTCTCTCCCCCAGAAAAAAAACTGCTCCCCCCTTTATCCAAGACTCTCAGCCAAACCCCACTCAGAGCCCTTCCTGGGCTTTTGCTAACGGCTCTCTTTCAAATCTGTCTGAGGTTACATCACCCCTCTCACTTCCAACAGGGCTGCTCCCAAACAGCTTCACTTGCCCTCAGAGCCTACAGTGTCCCCTCTGGGACAATCTCTGTCCCTCTGCCAGGTAGCTCTTCCCCTTCTATTCAGGTGGGTCCATTTTTAGAGGCTGCTACATAACCATTTATATTACATTGATTCTCAGTTGTTCACTTTACAGCTTTCTTACAGGAGTTTTACTCCACACCAAACTTGCTCCACTATTTATCTTTGATTGTTCCGAGGGGGTCCAGGTTAATCATTTATACAATTATAGACCAGCAGGCTTTTCTTTGAGAAGTGGCTGAAAAACAAGAGGAGCTATTCTAGTTGCCTTTGTTAGGAGAGTCACTGCACACAAAAGGAAAGTCATCACAAGAGGGTTTCAAGTGACTAGAGTCACTTAGCAGGCCTCTCACCAATGGGACAGAAACATCCAGGGAAGCAGAGGATATTGGAGACAGACAATTAAGCAGGGTATCTACAAGAGTGCACATGCAGTAAGAAGAGTAACCCAAGTTGTAGGGAAGTGTGTGAAAAAGACTACCATATACTGATTAAATGTGATCCCACCAGGGACAGAATACATTATGCTGAAACCAATACTAAAGAAGCAACTTTTCAGCCATTAAATATTCTACCAGTTCCCTGGAGGAGCCAGGTCTCAAAAACAAACTTGAGATAACTTCACATTTATTTTTTTAATATAAGCAACTCCAAATGTATATATTACAGATACTATTTGTAGTAGGATTGATAGACACCCCTAGTTTTAGAAGACAGTACTTGAATGATAGTACGTAGTCACAAGCTTCATAAATAAAGTTAAAAAAGAAAAAAAACCCACGCAGTTAATGTTTCTAAGCACTTAAAGTCTTGCTGGGAAGAATGAGAATCTTGTGCATAAAAATGACAGATGAGGAGCATAAAAATAACTTTAAGACTGCAGAGGGTATTGTTATTATAATTATCTAACTTGCGGAGACACGTGTCAATATTGTTACCTTGCATCAAGTAGATTACTTAAGGGTATTCCAAAACATTGCTTTGTATAATAAAGTTATTGGCTAAAACTATGAGCAATAAGGACGTACAACACTTTGGGTAGATACTGATAATGTACCAAAACCAAGGTACCCAGGATCTTGAAGGGCCAAGTGGTTTAAGCATCTGCCAAGTAACCTAACTGTGCTCTTTAATGCAGAAGGCCACTCCTAAACTAACTAGCAAAGTTTGAAGAACTTCAATATTCAGTGAAATTTCAGAGTTCTATCAAATGCACAGCCACATGCTAAGCCCACTAGCACGTAGCAGTGTTACACAATCAGTGCCTTGATTTAGAGTACCGGACCTTCAAAGCAGTCCTTAACTGTCTCAGGTGCCTAAATGCAGCAGGCAGACATTTTCACTCAAAACACAGCAAGAGAAAGAAGCATCTACCCGATATCCTAGCAATTAGACCACTTCCCCAGGAAGTCTGAGACCTGGGTACTAGGCCCTCCTCCGACTGTGGGAATTCAAACCCACATCTTTCACTTCCAACATAACTGAGCTAGCCAAGCTATAGTGACTGGGGGCACCCTTTACCCTCCCTGTTGAAAACCAAGAACTGTGCAGGAAGTAATACAAAATTCATAGAGACAAGAGTGAGGTAAAGTTAAATGAAGCAAAACTCTAGTCCATTGACAAGGGGGAGATCTACTAGGTATTGGTCCCTGCTCCCAGCATTATTTCTGGTTTTTACCCAATGATAGCATAATCAATTCAGGACTCAGTGAACACCCAAAATGTCCTTATGCCCACTGGTCTTCTCTTTAGTAGTCACAGGGAGCAAAAGGCTCCCAAGTACTACAACAAAGCCCTATAAAGCTCTAGGGAGCAACAGCCCCCTCTCACAGAACTCTGCTCAGCACCAGCACACAGTTAAAAAATTACATAGTCAACACCTGTCCCCTACAACTCTAACTGGCTGTCAGAGTGGGGGGGTGAGACGCAGGGCAAAAAAGGGCTCAGGAAACTCCTGGTCCTTTCCCAAGACTGCTGCTTATAAACCCTATACTGGGACATAGAGAGTAAAGTATGAAGCTCCTCCAACTGTCTTGTCCCACAAACTCCTGTGGCTTCCTAACTGCATTCAGGGATTTCAGGAAAAGGACATACCTTCATACTCTCTAAATCAGCAGCAACAGGTCTGCTACTATTTCCAAGGCCCCATCAGAAAGCATGCATGGGAGCTGTATGCAGAATAGGGTTATCATATTTCCAGGAGTAAAAAAGAGGACACCTGGAGGGGAGGAGGAGAGGCAGGAAAGGCGTATGATTGAGGGGGGGCAGAGACAGTGATATGCCCGTGCCCTGCCTCAGCCCCTTGCTCCTAAGGCCCTGCTTCCCCAGCCCTGCCAGTACCCCTCACTCCTGACCGGCAGCCCCCTGCCTCCCAGAGCCCCTCACTCCCAACTTGTAGCCCCTGCTACCCCAGTGCTCCTCACTCCCAACCCACAGCCCCCTGCCCCCCTAGCCCTGCTGGTGCCCCTCGCTCCTGACCCGCAGCCCCCAGCCCTGCTGCCCAAGCAACACATGCACAGAAATACATACACACATGCACTCACAAAACAGAGTGTCTCTTTATCTAGCTTGCCGGGGCCTACACAGGGAGCACATGACCCCTGACAGCCTAACACCTTGCCTACTGCTCTCAGTCCCAAGCAGCCAGCTTGAGAGAGCAGAGGGAAGAGGAAAAAAACCTGGAGATTTGCTCTTATTTTAAAAACCCACCCAGACACGGCACAGCAGGCCAAAAAAGAGGACACGTCTGGGAAAACCCAGACATATGGTAACCTTAGAATAGCACATCATAGCAATATTATCATTGCAGTACGAAACGTGTGCAATTGACCACCTATGAGACTATAAGCAAAACACAAAAAGCCAACAAACTGGGGAAACAACTGTTGAGTTATTTATTTTCTCCAACTTAAAAGTTTGAGATAACATCTAAGCTTACTAGAAAAATAAAAGGTCATTTTCAGACAGGAAGCATGAGTAACAGAATGAGAGTTTCCCTTCAGCTTTGAAGAACTGCTATTTCATGCACCCACCTCTGGAAAACAACAGACCACATGCGGACAAATTATGAAACAAATTAAAAGTAACAGTATGATCTACAAAAGGTGATTCCCTCATTCTACAATAGAAGACGTGGACTCAAATTCATCATTCATGAAAAAAAACAACAACCCCACTGTACCAAGTCTTCAATGAAGTTACATCAAGGATGATTTTAGCCTCCCTTTTGTTAAAATAAAACTGAACAAGGCTAACAACAGACTGAAAACTGGCCTATAATACAAGGGAAAAGACTGAAAGAGGATTAAACAAAAATCTATTGCTTTCATCACAGATGTAGTTTAGAGAATTGTCACCAGCTTGACCAGCTTGGTCAAGTTGGTGGAGACAAATGGGCTCACTTGGTGCTACTACTCTACAGGCTATTAGAGAAGATCTGCTATAGAAGCCATGCCATTAAAATGTTTGCTGACTAATATTTTCACTTCGTTGTGCTGCTTTGAAGAGAAACAACAGTCCCATTGTAAATTCTGGATCTGATGGAGTCCACTACAAAAGTCCCATGGACTTTGACAGTGTCAAAACAACAGTTCAGGTAGTGAGGCAGAAAACAAAGACCAAACTGGGAAACCAAACAACACAACTCCAATAAAACAATGAAAAGAGAATAAACAAAAGTAACTAAGCAAATAGAAGAGACCAACTCCTATAACACTTATTGCACAAACAAGATCGCTGCCTAGTTTATATCATACAATAATAATGACATAAAGGAAGTTTGCACAAGAAAACTAAACACAAAGACATAAGGAGAGTTGAAACATCCAAGAAAAGAGGCTTGTTTTCTTAACTGTGAATAGGTGAATCAAACTCAATTTCTATTAAGCACCTGACTAATTCAGGGTGTGGTTATGTATTCACCAAAAGTCAGTTGTTAAACTGGCTTCTCTTGGTCTTGACTTCATTGAGATTGACAAGTATATCTAGGCTAGGGTGTGATACAACTAATTGTTCTATATTTGCAATAGGAGAACATTTTGCCATCTAGTAAAAAGTGTTCAGAGAACAAGTATTTTTGTAATGCCACCTTTCTGCTGTCAAAAACCCCCACTTTTAGAGGATAATAAGAACAAAGAAGGAAGCAAATCCATTTGTCTATTTTTCTGAAGAAGGTAATGGGGGTAACATTTCTAAGGAATCTCTCAGGTATTTGCACACATCTTTTGTACTGCTATAATTTTTTAATGAAACAGTTATGCTAGTACAACACTACAAATATGCTTACACTGGTGCAGTATTTCTGTATGGGAGGGGAACTAACTACATTGATACAAAAACTATATGCCAAAATAGGTAGATGCACACTACTGAGGCTGTATTACTTTAAGTATCCAGCAGTACAGTAAAAGCAGCACAATGTGGAATTGTGGACAAAGCTTTGACGAGTCACAATGCCAGCTAATCAGCCACTGCAGGACATTCCAAGGAAAATATGCATTAACAAAAGGAAGAGACAGACTTTAGTCAGAATTTATCTTTACATTCATAAGATATGGCCAGAGGGCAAAACAACAAATATCAATTTCTTTATTCAGCTAGCTGGTTAAATGCTCTTTTAAATAAATCATTTGACGTCTGACTCATTACAGAAAACATCCAAAAACAAGTCATTTGCATTCAACAAGGCAGTTGTAATGGTGTGTTTGGGTGAACAAGACTGGGGTTTTGGCACAGTCATCTGGCTGCTCAGTTGCTTATTTATGCTGTGGCTGATTCCCAAACTGGCCAGTCTGTAGATCTCCCAAGTTGCCTTGTCTCAAATCTTGTTTGAATAGTCTAATGAGGTGGTGAACTTGTCCACTTTTACTAAAAATCCTAATTCCAAGTAGGTCAGTGAAAGGCAGCTAAACAGATCTAGTGCCGAAGAGGAAAACCTCACTTTGGCAGTATCCACATAATAGTACTTCCATGCAACAAAAAGGGACACATGTCCCCTTGTAGCAAATTCTCATGCCTATCTCAGGCTGCTGAAAAAAAATAGAACTTGTGGTAATATTTTTAGTCATATTGTACCTTTTCTTTGAATAGCTCACATCAGACAAGGTTGTTCCTAGGCTTTACAACATGAGTGAGGCCTATGTGAGGGTACTGTTCATACTTTACATTTAGGCAAAATAAGCAATAAAATAAGCAACTCTAGCCAGGAATGGAGAAGCAAGGGAAAGAGACGAGCATTTTGACCCAGTTCTCATGGAACAGCACAGTTGTTATAGTGATGGCTTTCTTCTAACTCCCCTGAAGCCATCTGTCTGCAATTGCCAATATGCAGAAACCTATACCGAGAAAAAAAAAACCCAACTCGCTGAAGCAGACAAGCCCTCCGTTCATTTTAACTTAAATTAAAACACAACAATACTAACTGCCTTAGAAGCCTACCATTAAGTCTTCCTAGGTACAAAAAGAACGAAATGCCTAAGAGACCTGTAGCGATGTAGAACAGGGAAGATGAACAGAACTCCAAGAGGAATAAAAGCTGTTATGAAAACAAGAGAGGGTGGTGATAAAAACAACCATTTTAAGTACTGGAGATAAAAGAAAAGGAGCTATACATGGAAGAGGCACTGCTCAGGCAGAGTACATCCCACAGTATTTAGAAGTAAAGGAAGCAAAAGAATCTGAGATCTCAGAAACAAGCACCTGTTTTTTAGTAAGCATTCATATTTCAAAGATAAATTTGGGTGCTTTTTAAAAAAGAACAAATTAGATAAACCCAAATGCTGTAACATGTACTACAGATATTTCATTAAAAATGTAAAGCCTCTTGCTCTTCATTTCTAAACAGTATAGGTAGGGAAATCTTGCTATAACAGCAAAATATAATTAAGCATTCTGAAACTCACAGTTAAAATTGTATTGGGTATTCTTCAGTAAAGGATATTAAAACAATGACATTTCCCACGTAGTGTCGTGAACAAAAACACTGCTTTACAGTTGGCATTTCGGATGAATTAATTAAAATGGTCCCCTTTACAGCTATGTCATCTAGTACTTAGATAACTGCATTTATCTTGTAAACATCTTAAGACTATAACTGAAGAAAAATCACTTTTCATTTCCTCCTGCTCAAGGTAAAGCCCCTTTTTTTTTTCCACACTTGAAAAAAATTAGCAGTGTGTACTTCAACTTGTACTGGCAGTGTAAGAGCTATGGTGTGGGGGGGGGAACCACACAAACATTTCCCAGAGGAATAAGAATTTTGCATTCATGATCCATTCACTGAAGAATCAATTGATTGTGTCAAATCAGGGGTGAAATAGCTGACACAGCTGTCATGCAATCAGGAAATAAATCTGTTTATCAAGAGTTTCTCTGGTATTTTAGTTATTTTGATTTTTATACTATAAATACACAAAATTGATAAGTAGACTTGCCCCCGAATACAAGAAATAGAGACCAAGCAGGACAACAATTAAATCTTCTGAAAGCCATACCATATATTTTAATGTACCCCTCTGCTTCCAAATGGACTTTTCAGATGGAAGAACAGGATAGCAGAAAAATAACTTCATTATCTGATTGCTAATGAAGCTGCTGATATGTAGCAAGGACTGTTGGACAATGAAAAATCTTACCCTTTACAGGCAAACAAGCAGTCTTTTTCCCAAGACAGGTTTACCTGAGTCTCCAGTGCTTCCAATTTATGCTTCCTGGCATGAAGAGCCTTACTTGGGAAAGCCCAAAAATAATTGGAAGTTCCAATTCTATCAGTGTCCACCATCCCATCATCAACTAAACTTTGCAGGACTTCTTTCACCGACATGGCAGCTAAAAAGGCAAAAGCAACCCATTTTAAAATTAAGTAGAACCAATGAAGAAAAAAATGAGTAGCAAATAAGTAAACATAACAGATGATTATGTACTTCTACCTGTTCTCATCCTTCCCAGGAACTGCTTACAGAACCACAACAGCATAAATGTACTGTGTTTGCTATGGAGCCAGGCTGGAGACATGTTGTACACGCAGGCTGCAGGAAGGAAGGAGCCTGCCAGCATGGAGCAAAGGTAAAGTGTGCAGGGTGGAGTGGGGGGAGAAGCAGTGTGGATGTGGGAAAGAGAGGAAGGGGGAATCGGGGAAGCCTGAAGCTTTGGAGGGAGTGGAGGGCAGCACAATGGGAGAGTTAGTGTGAGGGTGAGGGAAAGCAGGCAGCAGGGGGCAAGCTGCTTTCCTCTCTCACTGCCTGCCCCACCATTTTCACACAGCATACCCCTTACCATCTGCCTCCCGCCATCCCCCACTGCCTGCCCCAGTACTGTCCCCCTCATCACTTCATCAAGGATGCAGTTAAGGTGATCCTCCAATAATTAAATTTCATACACAGAAACTTATAATAGATTTATAAATTTTCCATGTGTACAACCAAATCATTGGGGAGTCATCTTATATTCTGAGTCATCTTGTATTTTGGTAATACAGTAACTCTTACGCCATGAATATATTTCTGAAGAGACTACTCCATTTTGGCATCTGCCTGATGCTACAAACCACTCACACAGAAAATCCTTTTGAAGTCAATGGCAATATTGTGCACAAAACAATTTATTAAAGAAAATTTGCTACCAGTTTCCTATTGCAGGTCCTGTTCTAATCCAGCTTGAAATATACTTATCAATAAAGGAAATCAGTAGATAGATTAATACGATCTGGAAGAAGGCAAGATAAACCTATTTAGGGAAAAGGACATGACCTGTGATCTTGCACAGATAAGCCTGTAGTGTTGGTCAAGATTGAGTACTCAATGGCAGACCCATAAATTTCTCTTCTGGACAAATGTTCTTTTGGTCTCCGAAGTTGCCAGGAATCAAGTTATATGGAACAAATTCCACTTTCTGTGGCAAAATATGCTTTAATGATGTTATATTTTATGCTTTTGTCTTAAGTCTTTAAGAGTCTGTTTTAATAGCTTAGATCAGGGGTTGGCAACCTATGACCTACAAGGCCACCAAGCCCATGGAGCTGAGGGACTTCACCTAAACTACAGTCATGTTGCAGAGAGCTTCATCCATGCTGCAGCCAAGGTGGCAAGAAGAAATGGCAACAGCAGCAGCAGGTAAGTAGAAAGTGCTTTTGGGTCTTCGAATCAAACTAGGTTCCTTCTGCCTGCCACTTGAAAATGTTGTCAATGGCTGCCTTCACCGGGGTCAGACACATTTTCTGGTAGGGAAAACAGATGACCCACCTTGGGTCTGAAGCAGGAAGGCACGAGGGCATGGCTGCATTCACTGTTTCTCCCTGCCACCCAACTATGGTGTGGCACAGGGAGAGCCTGCCTCCACTGAAGCTCCAGCCACCTGACTGCAGCACAAAGTAGGGAGAGATCCACTGAAGCTCCTGGAAGCTGGTTGTAGTGCAGGGGAGCAGAAGTCACAGCTCTGCAGGCCAAACCCAGAGCCTCCAGGCTGGATCCAGTTTATGGGCTATAGATTACCAACCTTTGCTTTACATTATTTTAAGATTCAAGCCAACCAAACATGTGAGGTAATGTAGAAAGGAAACGGAAAGTGAAAGACTGATGACTAAAGCCTAAAACAGAGATATTGTGAAAAGGAATAATCTGTTACCACATAATTAAAAACAGCATCATAATATATACCCCCATACACGAGGGCAGATTACCAGTTGTCCATGCAACCTTAATTCTAACACTTCTTAACTAGTAATTTTTTTAAATTTTATATGGTAATTTCCACTCTAAGCAATCAACAGCTACAGAGGAACTGGGAGAACACCCATTACATACATTTATATTAAGTTCTCAGGTGGCAGGTCATTCTCTTAATCAGAAGGGCTAGAAAAAATTTAATGGATTATGCCCCACACTTGCCCAAGAAAGTTTCCCATTCAACACAGGCAAGAGAATTTTTCAAGTCTGAAAATAAGAAACAATTAATCTGCAGTAACTATTCTTCAATACTCAGGTATAAAGAAGCTTCTAAAGGATTATACTGGCAGATTATTTAGTTTTGATTGTAAAGGTTTGTGAGAGAGTCTCTACAGTAATTAAAAAAATCTTATTTAACAGCCTGTGAATACAAATAAATGTTCTTTGAAATACTCTTGCATCTCATGAGGCTTCTACGTATGCCTTTTATCTTCTAACATAACCAAAAAATGTACCACTGTAGTAATGTATGTGGGGTTATAGCAGTTCTCCCTGTAGCTCTTATAACACAACTGCTTTTTCTTGATCTATAATAGCTGCATTATCACCATCACACAGATATGTAAATCAAGAAAGTGGACATTCGGTCTCACTGTTCAGACAGGCATGAAAATGGAATATTTAAATAAATCTAACGCTTGTCCAAGATAAGTTATCCTGGGCCATATTCATAACTAATGGACATCAGATTTCTATTGATGGTCCTGGATACTAAACCTGAGATACTTTCTATGTAAAACTGCTTTGTAGTATTGTTGGAGAAATGTAACAAAAAACTATTTGTGTACATATTTGGAGCCAAATTTTAAGATGCCAAAGACTAAATCCTGTCACTTAAATCCACGGTTAGCCAAATGTGCAACATGATTCTCAAGAGATGAAGAGCACCCAGTAATATCAATGGGATCTCAGCTTCTCTGAGAATCACATTATATATTTAGAGAGTGTGAATTTCAGGATCCAGTCTTTAGTAACCTACACTTGTAAGCTTTGACCTTCATGTCCAGTATACTGCATTGTTCTAATTATGTTGACCTTGCATATAGGTCAACCCCTATTTTCAAGTTCAATTTTAGGAACAGCAGCTTTTTCCCTGAATATAAATCAGTAAATATAAAGACTATACACTTCTATTGCTCTTGTGGATCAAATAATAAAAGAAAGGACACAATGGACTAAACATTTTTTACTTGGTGTTTTAGTGTGTGCCCGCAATAGTAAAAGTACAAGACTGCTGGCAGTCCCATTATAAGTCAGTCAAAAATAAGTCAGCTAGGAGGGTGTTTTTTTCCTTCTTTTTGAGGAAACAAGGTAGACTTATAATCAGACCAATTTAGTAAGTTACATATATCATTAATAAAGTCTTTGCATTCTGACTTTGTATTTATTCAAGCTAGACCACCACCACAGACCAATAAACTGATACAGTTAGTTGTCTTTGCAATAACAAGAAAAGAAAAGCAGTTCTGTGAAAATGAGATTTGCAAAGTAAGGCCTCTCCACTAAACAATATGTAATGCTTCCAGATATTTTTTTAAATGCCATAAACACTTACTAATTCCTTTTTCTTTGGGAGCAATCTTCTCTACATCCTTTAATTGGAACACATCTTTCTGCTCAAACACAAAAAGTACATCAGCTCTGAAAGACCCACGCTGAATTAATCCCAATAAATACCCAAGAAAAATCTAACATATACTTATTATTCCAGGAAAAAATTGTATTGTACTCTTAAACAAAGAACTCAAGTAATTTAAAAATAAAAGAAACTGCCTTTTGTCATAATTCATGCTCTTTGTTACTCTAATTTCATTGCATCATTATGTAGCATGACTTCAGGTCTGAGTGGCTAAAACCTCAATCAATCTGATGAAGTAGGCTAGTAGCTATAGGAGCTTATGCCTGTCTGATCTACTTAGACTCTAATGGCATCTATATATGTGCTCTGGGGTGAGAGCCACTCTAATTAAAATGTACGCAGCTTCTTATGTATTCAGTGTCCTGTGCTTCAAAATGACTGGGGGAGCGCTTTACCTAAAGGTCGTTGACAAGCTTTAGGTAAAGCACCCCCACCGCCGTTTTGAAACATGGGGACACTTGAATATGCATGATGGCAGGCTACTGGAGCATTCTAACTAGAATACCTGAGCAGATTCAATCAATCTAATTGTTCTAATCTAATTAGAATGCATTGGAGCAAGCATACCACACATGTCCAGGCACCCTAAGGTAGTACCCTGCCATGCTTTCTGCTTGACTTCTGACTAAGATGGCTAACCACATCTGTCTCTTCAGACATTTGCACTGATGAGGCACTGAAGCATACCAGTACAATTACATTTAATAATACAATAAATTTATGTGAAGCCCAATGAAACCTCTGCTGTTCGATTGTCATTCTTATCTCCCCTCCATACTGCCTTCTTTAGTGTGTACTCTAATCCTTCCCTGACTCTACAACTTCAATTGCTCCCATGTCCCAATTTGATCATTCCTGCCATACTGCAGTGAGTGTGAAATTGACAATATCTGGATCCTACAGAACAAGTCAAGTAGCAAGAATGTCCCAAATGCCCAATAATTTCACTCAGTTGCTGCACTGTACTTGAAGTTCTTCAGGTCAACCTCTGACATATGATAACCCCCATACAATGAAAAGGGTTTGAGAAATATATTTCAGCAGCCATTACTGATGTTATGGAAAATCTAACTTAGGTTTTCTTGGCTTTTGTACTTAAGTCTGAAAAGTCTACAGGACACTGATAGCACTACATTTGAAAGCATTACAGGAAACATAATTCTTTTAGTTATTCTACTTCACTGTCAATGATTCATCCATTGCTAACAAAAAGGGTCAGCACAACATACAGCTGAACTGGTACAAGTATTCAGCACCAGTTCAACTGCATCTACTGTCAGCAACTGGTGGTTCTGCAAGTACAAATGAAGCCAATCTGGTCTAGGAAAAATAAAGCTAACTAAAAAATTTAACAGTGATGAAATAAAAAAGATGTTTCCCACTACAGTACCCACAGTAGGCAGTTAAATGCATTGTGAATTTTAACCACTGGGCCCAAATGAACGATGATAAATAAAAAATCCTACTTACGGTTTCAAAAAATATTTCCATCATGCGACTTCTCTTCTCTTCAACACTCAGTCCCCTTCTCTTGGACTAAAATGGGAGAACGTAGATACTGCAGTTTAATACTATAGCATCCTAAGAACTGCTATTTTGTTCAGAACTCACACGCGCTAATCCTAGAGAGCTATTCCTTTGATTTCTCCTTAAATAAGCGAACATCCCACACAACTCCCTCAGGACAGACTTCTTCACAAAGGAAGACCTTTCCATGCTAATCCACTAAAAACATAAATGGTCTCAAGGAATTGATTTGCTAAGCTATCAACTTCATTTCCTACTCACTGTCCTTTATTTATTTTTTTACATCCCCATAATACCTTATCTGTCTTGCCTTACTAGCTCTAAAAAAGGTATTCCATTCAATCTGGAAAGTCTATTCAAATGCTCAATTGCCCTTAAAAAAGCAGAAATAGTTATTTCTACTCTTTACATAGTGGGAGACTTGCTTTTGTTGGACTCCTTCACTACTGTAAACACTGTTTTTATTACAGTGAAGCTACTAATATGAAATACAGGTCACTAAAAAAAAAAAGATAGCTGTTTCTAGATACTGAGTTAGCCTCCAAGTCCCTCAACCATTTGGGGGGTATTTCTAACTTTTTTACATGATTTTTTTCCCCCTACATCTGTATCAACAATTTGCAGGGGCTACTGACTGAACACATGGGAGAACAGTGGAATAGGTTTCATGCAAGTTGCTGCCTACTACCAAAAAGTAGAAATGAGAATTATTTTCTTCTGCAGTATTTTGTAGTTATATTACACTTGAGGATAGCTTATAACTGAACTGTCCAACTTCCAGGCAGCTGGGGTCATCCCCCCCGCAGATGTGGTCCACAGTCCTGGGGGTTATACAAGGCGCAGGCTGCTCGCTGTGCAGGCACCCCCTTCACAGGGGTCTTCCTCAAGGTGCAGGCAGTGTGGAGCATCCAGGTCCAATGCAGAGTACCCAGCTCCCCCACTCCAACATGTGCTGCATGGGCAGCCTGGCTCTCACCTCTCCTCACATTCAAGCATTCAATGTGAACAGCCTATCCTCACTCCTGCAGCACACGCATACTGGCTCTGCCAGTCCCACACAACACCCTCCTTTCCTCCCTTCACAGCCATATATCCACCTACAATGCGGGCAGCCCGGCCACATCTGCCAATGCCTGTGCAGCACAGACACCTTGGCCCCCAAGGAGCAGCAGCAACAATGGGGGCAACAGCTGCCTGCACACGACAGCTTAATCCTTCAGGGACTACAGGCAGCTTGCGGGCCACCAGGTAATCAGCCCTGATTTATAACCATAGGATGCTAATTTTTTTTCAGACAGATGTGATTTTCAAGTAGAAGCATACCTTTAAGCCTGGTAGCCTACCATTTCAATCAAATTAACAAATATATAAAATGTATTGTGTGCATTTCTTGTACATGGAACATGTATTAACTAATGGAAAATTAATCTGGTGATCTCCAA
>JAGPOW010000290.1:25221629-25235951 GCA_030014935.1 Caiman crocodilus
TGTGTGTGTGTGTGTGTGTGTGTGTATAATTTTGTATTATGCCCTCCTATCTAACAGTGCAATATTGGGATCCCAAGTGTTGACTTGACACATGCCAGATCAACAAGTTCATGTCTTGCTTTCTCTGTAGCTAGCCCACACAAAATCATATATTCCTTGATCTCATTCCTCAGTTGTCATCCTTCCTTCACAGTGAATTTTTTTCCATATACACATATTCCTGTTCATGCTTGTTTTTTAGCCATGATTAAGTTCAGCTCTGCTCCTTTGCTTATCCCTCTGTAGCCAAAGGAGAAACAGTTGAGGCAGGATTGAGGGCCTGCTGCTTCATGAGGCTGCTTGGAGATATTGCACGTTGTGGGTAGGTAGCACAGCAGGTAACTGAGATAAGGCAGACATTATTTGGGGAAAGTGAAATGAAAGCATTGAAGTGAGTGTCATAGAGTTCTGCACATTGAAACATGCTTAGCAGCATGTGCCTTAGACCAGGGGTGGGAAAAACACAGCCCAGGGGCTGGATGTGGCCTGCTAGGCCATTGTATCCGGCCCGTGAGGCCCCTAAAAAATCTAGAAAATCAATATTTATCTGTCCTGGGCTGCCTGTCATGCGACCCTCAATGGCTTGCCCAAACTCAGTAAGTGGCCCTTTATGCAAAATAATTGCCCTCCCTTGCCTTAAACTCTTCTACAGTACAAAACCACGCAACAGGAAGTAGTGGACAAAACTTTCACCCACTGCTCAGATTATATATCCCAACTAAGACTTGCAGCAAGCCCAGGAAATGAGCCTTTCAGATATTTAGAGTAGCATTCCTCATTACAGCAATAGGAAAATTTGAAATTAGTGTATAGAATCTTGGTTGTATATTTCATCAAACAGAATAAGTATCTAGCAGCACGACACCTGTTAAAACTACACTGGTGCAGTGGTGCAACATTAGCTTAAAATAAAGTACCTGGATTTTCCATACAGGTGTTTCTTCTATACAGTGACCCTCCAATAATGGTTATCTTAAAAACGTTATGAGATCACACTCTCAGTGGCATGGCTGCAGGCTTAGAAAATTTTTCTGACTGTGTTCCCTAGAGTAAGTCTACCTAATCCTTGGCCAAGAGTTCTGGCAGCTACGGACCCCTTTGCAGCCAAGTCATTAGATCAGTTTCATCTTGTAATGAAAAATTCTATTAACACCTCCAATTCTTCAGGGCCAAGTTGAAACCAGCTGACTTAGAAGACTTCTTAAAGGGGAAGAGAAGACCTAAGCAAAGTGAATATGAAGATCAGTATTTCAGACCTTACTCAGGTGTCAAAAAGAGTCTTTCCTGTCCTTGTGAAAAATAAACCCAAATTTTACGAACCTCTGAAAATCTATATCCATGTAGCAATGACAATTCAGATTTTGACAGATTCTTTAAAAATTCCACCTGTAGTAAGTATGGTCTAAACCTGAACAGAAGTTTATCTACTATTATTCCTCCGAATTCTGTGAGGCAGAGGAACTGCAAGCAAGGAAATAATCTTTGTGTGCTCTCAGGGAGCTCTCAAGACAGTAGAAGAGATTGTTTTAAATGTTGAGGATGAAGAGTTTGGGGTGGAGATGGGGATATGGGAAGATGGCTGAGAGACAGGCTATCTGCTTCTGTTTATTAAGGAACAGGAGCAGAAGGGTATAGATGAAACAAAGAACATGGAAAGAAGGATCTGGAACTATCATTATCCTCCAGTTAAACCTAGGATTCCCAAGTCTCAGTGATCTTCTGTTGTGAGCAGATAACTATGAAACCCTCTGGCAAAGTGCATCTTATCCTCCAATAGTGGTTGGTCTGCACAGAAGATAATAGACTTTTGCTAATACCAATTACTCTTCAACAGGTAGAGGGCTGTGCTGTGGATTTAAACTCTGCTGATCCATTTTTGGGGAATCATATAACTGTATGTTACAGGAGTCACAATTTTTCTTGATTTCTCAAAAAAAACTAGGGAAGTACATTAAAAATTAAGATAGGAACACATCAATTTATATTTAAGTGCTCAAGAGTTAGGAAACACTGGAATTAGGGTTGACTGGGCAATTTTAAAGTTAACCTCTTTATACCTATAGTCTAAGGCACAGTCTTGAATGACATGATCATATACATAATGTTTTCTATAGAACCTATGCCTCATTCAGGAAAGGAATCAGAATATTTAGTGAATGAAGCTGTTGTCTAGAGGACCCACCGAAGCTGTTGCAATTAGATACTATATGTAATGAATGAGGACAGAGGCTACGGAAAGAAAGGATAGTTTTGTGGCTTAGGCAACTGAATGGCATGCAAGAGAATAGTAGGTTTCTAGCACTGACCCTCCATTGAGTACCCATGGAATGCTGTGCAAGTCACTCACCTTTTAAAAGGTAGCCTTTTATCATGTATTTCTCAGTTTCTCGGTGCTTAATGTCAGCTACCTGGGATTTGATTTGCAAAAGTAGTATGAAGAGTTGTTCTTTTGAACAAATAAGGAACGCTGAAAAATCAGGGCTAAACTGAACTGCCTACATGTTTGGATACTCATCTGTAAAACTGGGATAATATGAAATGCTTTATTACAGAGATGCTATAAAAAAAAATCAGTAACATTTGCAGAGTACTCATGTAATAGCTATTTTGTACCTATAGAGATTCTTCACATATGGTACTTGGTAAAAGCTTTCCTAAAGGAGAGATTTGAGACACAAAATAAATCGTTATATAACTGACAATTATCCAAGGTACTAGATTAAGGAGGCAACACAGAAGATATTTAGTCTTTATGGTAAGGCTAATAAGAATATGGAAAGCATGGTGTACATGTTTACAGAGCATGTTCATGAAAAGGGGAAGTTTGTGAGGAATAATAATGTACGGTACTAACATACAGTATAGCATTGAATAGCCAAAGTGAGTTAATGGAGGATATTGAAACTGTCATTTAAAAAAATTTGTTCCTACTTATTAGATGCATTATTAAATTGACAAAGACACCTATGTGTGATCCAGTTTTCCTTTCTTCTGGTTCCTTGTTGCTCTTTGTGACTTAAGCTTAAGCCTAAAATGATGATTTGTTACAAAAGTAGGTACTTTTATATTTTGAGGGGGGACTTGTGCTGGGTGGAATAGGATCACACTGAAATGCCTAAATCCACTTACATACCTAATAAGTGGAATAGGATCTGGCCTGTATTTTACTAAGCACTTTTCTGTGCATTGTGTACTAACATTTCTAAATAAGAATATTCAGCATACAACAGAATTCTCAACTACTCAACTTTTCTCCCCTCAAATATCTTACATCAGCTTTCTTCTTCTTCTTGAATCTTACATTGTTCCATGGAAGCATCAGGTGCTCAGCTCAGATTCTCTGAAAATCAGGATAACATTGCTTTGCTTCACTGCATTTTGTTCTAACTGGCAGCCAAATAAAACCTATTGCATAATGCTGAACTTCAACGCAGATATATAGTGTACTCCAACAAGTGAAGTATTGATGCTACCCTTGCCACCCATGTATTAATTTGAGGTTTAATAAATAACAGCCTTAAAGATTCAGCATATTGTAGAAAATGCGTTCTTTGGGAGAAAAATTGGAGGCTTGGCAACCTGGATGCTGGCACACCTACTAACTCACACCAAAAGAAAAGGACTACATACTTATCCAGGGCTTTGCCACAATAAGACAAATGAAGACAACTGCTTCCATAGTTTGATTCTCCCCCTCCACACTTTTGAGTGTCCTGATGACATACGTTACCAGAATGGACTTTCCTTGGTCTCCGTAGCCCTGTTATATCTGAGCTGTATCAGAAGAGTCTCTCTTTTTTGTCCTTGTTAAGTGAATTTCAGGTCAACTGAATTCTTGGAGGATCGGCTTTGGGCATTTCACCAGAGACTGAGAAATCACAAGGAGAAGGAAGGAAGGAAAGAAATATAAGCCGAAAGGATGTTATGATAGAAAGGGAGTTACTTTGTGCCCCTAGAAGATTAGAAAGTAAGACCAACCTCATAGCTTTCTACAAAAGTACATATGCTTGTTTTCTAAAAGGTGAGGTGATTACAGCTAGGTACAGAGGTTCAAAAACCCCCATACAGATTCACACTAACTTTTGTGGCTTTTTCTAAGTGTTCCCGATTAGTTTCAGAGCAAACAGAGGTCATGTTCACCCTTGGGGGGGAAGAGGTGGGGACAGAGGCAGCCTGCACTGGCTGAGGTCAGCAGGCTGGGGACGCTCACAGCCAGCTGCTGGAGGACTCCAAACCCAGCTGAGCATCAGAGCAGCCGGCGAGTCCCAATTGGCCAGCGTGGCCCCAGCCCCCCCAGCTGTTGGCTGTTACAAGTAGCTGGGGGCATGAGGGAATACACCCCCCTGCTGTGCAGACCTGCCCAGCCCCAAGACCTATGCTAGCAAGCTGAGGGAGCAGTGTGACAGGGGGGCTCTGTTTCCCCATTCCTCCTGCCCCCAGGTCTTGGTGCAGTGAAAAGCTGGGCAGCTGAGCTGCAGCTCCTAGCTACAGCTGTCAGGAGGCTGGGGCAAGAGGGGGAATGGAGCCCCCATGTCACATAGGCTCCCCTCACCTTGCTGGCTCAGGTCTTTGGGAGCCAGGCTGAGCCAGGTCCGCACAGCGAGGCACTCCACTGCTCACCCCCCACCCCAGCCTCTTGACAGCTGCAATCAGGAGCTGAAGCTTAGAACTGCCCAGCTTTTCACTGTGCCAGGAACTGAGGGAAGGTGGGGATGGGACACCACTGCCATACGAGCCACCCCCCCAGCTTGCTGGCTTTGGTCTTGGCAGGGCTGGGCTGGGTCCAGGCAGCAGGGAGCTCTGCCCCCCCCCCCACCTCAGTTCCTGGCACGGCAAAAAGACAGGCAGCTCTGAGCTGTATCTTCAGCCTGCAGCTCTCAGGAGGCTGGGACAGTGGAGGAGGGAACGGAGATCTTTGCTGCATAGACCCAGTCTGCCCCTTCCCCCCAACCCGCAAGACTTGAGCCAGCAAAGTTGGGGTTTAGGGAGGGGAGGGCTCCATTCCCCAACCCCTGCCCTCCCCAACCTCAGGAGATAGAGGCTTTTCTGGCTCCTGTTTGCAAGCACCTGGGGGTGGGGCCAGCCCAGTGGTCACCTGGAGCAGATGAGCATGGGCCAAGGCTAGTACACCACCTTGCAAGGGGCATCTGGGATGCCACAAAGCTATGTGATCCACTATGCAATCTGATACAGAAGAAGACTGGTTTAACCTAAATCAGTTAAGTCTAAGACCATGTGGATATAAAATGAGAGGCATGTGTGCGTGACACTTTAAAGTGGGCTAAATGCTTTTGCCTCGCTTTAATGGTGTCAGTGTTTGTATGCCTTGGCAGCATATTGTGCATTAATTCCAGCTGCTGTAGGAAATTCAGTGGCATAATGTGCCTTACATGATTTGGGGCCTTAAATGACTCCTTTCAGGAGTTTTAGTTTGCTGGCCCTACAGCTGTGGAGAGAAGCACCAGGCTCTGTGCAGCTCTGCAGCAAGCCCTGCAGGCAGCCTAGCAGCATCCTGCGAAAGCAGGCTCCGCCCAAGAAAAGCAGTGAGCCTGATCTTCCCCCCCACCGGAGCCTGCCTGCCTTCCTGAGCTGCGTAGGGGCCCGGTGCTTCCCTCTGCAGCTGTGGTGCCCTCTGGGACCGCCTGACCTAGGTGCCTGTGGGCAGGTGCCACTGAGAGGGGGGGAGCCACCGCTGTCATGGAGGGAAGCATCAGCTCCCCCACCGCAGCCCAGGGACTGCTCCACCCACTGGGAGCTTGTCCTCTCCTTCCCACCAGACAGGCAGTTAAGTCAGCAGGGTGTGTGCAGGACACAGGAGTTTAATCAGCCCTAAATTGAAGCAGTACTTTTTAAAACCCACCACTTCAATTTAGGGCCCCTGTTTCATCTACACATGCCCTAATACTACATCCATCCAGGACTACCTTAGACCGGGTTCCACCATTTTGAAACCAGTTTGTGTGTGCTGAACTTCTGTTCTGTTACAGGTTTAGACCAGTTTCCAATCACTTATACCAGAATATGTACAATATCTGCATCTACCCCAAAAGAGTGTTATATCAGTAAATAGGCTTTTCCAAATATGTCTTTTAAAAGGTTGTGTCATAGTTGTGAAGATATGTCAGTTTCCAACAAAATAAAAAACAAGTAATTTGATTTGTCATTTGATTCCCACTAATGGGGATACAGGTTTTGAACTTTTTACAAAAGGCTATATATATGATCATTACATTTCTAAAAAATATGATACCAAAAAAGAAGACATGAATAAAAGAAATCTTCTTTCTTTCCTCTGTACCTATGTGAGAAAAGTCAAACAAATGAAATAAATCACAGTTCTTTTGTCTTGTAGTCTTTGGCAGGAGCTTTCCCTTTGAGACAATTGCTCCCCTCTCAGCACTATAGAGAAATTTTCAAGTACAATGGATATGTGATACTTTGAAAAATAAATCTTCTACCCTGAAAACAACAGAGGAAACAAGCTTTATTTTTATTATTGGATTTTTTTGTGCGTGGTAAAGATACACATTTGACTTTTTCTTCCTACACTTCCAAGACAAGAGTAAATTTAAATTTTTAATTTTAGGCAAAAGCATCAAAAATACCGTGGCACACATGAAGCTAGACTACACACATACAAACACTTTTCGATGCACATCGTTCATCCTTGACCTTAAGTAGACAGAGTTTGTATTTTGTTCTATAAAGAAAAAATTAAAACAAATGACTAGAATATTTTATCATTTTAAGAGTGTGCAAGACTTTACATGTTCTGTACATAAAACATATGAAGTGGACTTACAGAGATGGAATGTACAAAACCTAAAAAAACTAAAAAAAAAAAACCTTAAAAAAAAAAGCATATTCACTTCTAAAACCAGAAGGGTACAATGTATCAAATGATACAGATTTCTAGCACAGGGATATTCTGATACATTATGCAGATTATGGAACATTCCCATGTCATAAAGCAAAAGCATCAGGGTTAAGGCTGTGTTGCTCACAAACATCAACTGAAGTGCGGTACATTCATCAGAAACAACATACCCTATTTAGAATCCTTCTATTCTACAATAGAAATATCTTTCATACAATCTCCACAAACGGACCAAATAATCGCTACTTACTTCCTTGATGTACATCACAACTTCATACCTGTTTGTCATCCATAAATGAAAATCATTTCCTTATGACAAACATAACTTATTGGGCACTTATAGTTTTCATTATGGCAACACTAGATCCTTAGTTATAAAAATATTAACATAATTGTAAAGTTGAAAGCTCTGTAACTTTTACAGAACAAAACAGCATTTAATAATAAATAAGTCTCTAGCAATATTAGACAATATTCGCCGTAAACCATATTGTTTTTTCTTTCCAGTCACATTGCTAAAACTTTAATCTGTGTAAACATGCATTAGTGTTTCTATTGAATTTAACTATTTTCTTCTATTTGAAAAATGAGTGATTTTGCAGTTTGTCCTAAAAGACTCCAAGTAACATAACATCTGATTATCTGTTGAAAATCCTTCCAGTAGGTATGTAATTTTAAACAGAACATAAATCTTTGCCATCCATGCCTTCTGTGCTGCTGATCACTACTGCACTGATGTCAACGCTGTACTGGGTGTACCTGGAATTTGGACAAAACAGCTGGCCCGGAGCCTTTTATCAATGTTAATAACCGATAGTTATTATTGCATTAAACAGTCAAATTCTGACCATCACTTACATGGGAGAAAAAGAATCCATCACAAAAAATGACCAAACTTCTGCTGTGGTAGCTCTCTGTGAGGTCTGTAATCCAAGCATTTCAGCTGAGTAGGTTTAAAAAACACATTGTAACAGCAATGTGTTTCTCAGTGTTCCTGTGCCAGGCACATTAAGGCTGGCTTTATGAAGGGACTGAATAATTCTACTGGGTTTAAATGGCAAGTATTTGCTAGGTAAAGGCAATGCAAATCAGTGTCGATTTTCAGCACTGCTCAGATGCAGTGGGTATGGCCATAGTCAAAATTCTTAATAAAAACAATACAAAGGAAGAACAAAGATATAGAAGCCTTCAGGAAAAGGCTCCATCACGCTTAACATCTGTTAGCTTGGTTGTAAGGAGAACATATGAAGTTTCAGGTTTCATCCAGATGTAATAAAGTTGACATAGCTAAGCAAAGTCTTATTTATTAGTACCAGATGAAAGGAACTGCCTTACTCTCTGATCATCTTAAGAGAACAATGTATAAATGTACTTGTATGTAAGCATGAAATGGTGTCATTTACAGTATGGGTTTTAACATATAGTTTAGGATTGGATTCCTGTGGCACTCTTGTCAATGGACGATTTGGCCTATAGTGTTTTCTTAATTCATGGAAATCCTTCCATTTAAATTTAGTAAAATATTTTTACAAAATCCTTGTCCAAATTTGACTGATCGTGTCCTTTAAAAACAGCCTACAGCATAGCTTATTTCTCTCTTTCCTTTTAGTTTTCAACTTAAAAATTGGTGAAATCTTTTTCTTAGTGAATAAATATAGCTGAAATGTCATATACATCATCCTTTTTCATTAGGATATTAAGAGTTTTCAAGTTGCTCCAATGTCTAAGATTGATAGGGTGAGTGTTGAATTGAATGTTGATTATAAAGACACTTTTAAAACACAGCTTTGGGTACCATAACATTTGAGGTACAACTGTACTTGATTTTGAGAATACAGTTTATACTGTAATATTTTTGGCCAACTTCCCTGCAGAATTTTAGGACAAACTGAATTCAAACCCAAAATATTTTGCTTTCTTCATAATAATTACCTTTGTTTTTAACATTTGATAAGCAATATTACCAATTTTACAGATACATTTTATGTCAAACCCTGAAACCCTTACATAACACAGTCATCCTACTGAAATCACAAGACTCAAAGGTTTGTAAGATTGGGTTATATGTGCAAAATCAAGTAAAGGAGAGAGAACAATAAATATAATTATTCAAAAAAGAGGCTGCTTCATCTTCATGAATTGCAGGATCTACTCTTTTTTTAACATTAAATGTTTCTTTACAGAAAAACTGGAGGTGAAAGGCATGTTTCTCAATAGATTTCACCTGTTAGAAATAAGCCGATATTTAAAACAAGCAATTTAAAAACAAATCTCTTCCATATTTGCAGGCTGGCAGACATGCTTAAAATATCTCCCCATTCATTGCCCCCACCCCTTTTCTTTTTTAAGATTCCAAAACCAAGAAAAACAAGATAGGACTCCAAACAATTTCCACCGTTGGCACATGCTAACTAGCTCCTCTGCCAAGGTTTGAGACAGAATATGGCCCTATATCATCATACCCTAACAACATCTTGTGACTCTTGAGTTCATATTCTTAATAAAGCTAATGCTTCTGAAAAGGGACAGGTGCACATTATAAACAAGAAAATAATGATAGCAGAGCCAAGTCATTGGTTGTAAGCATTTTCAATTAGATTGGCTTTTCAAAAGGAACAGATTTTGTGAGGGACTCTCTTCAGAGTGCTGCCATACTCAAAAGGCTTTTACAGTTCAGCTAGCTGAAATCACTTATACTTAATCTCTTCATTATTGTGTCAGACACACACACACACACACACACACACACGTAATGGGACAAATCCTGCAGCCCCCATTTCGTCTTGAAAGAAATTTTTTTTATGAAGGATTGCAGGAACTGGTTAAATTTTTAATTATTTGAGATGTACTTTTCTTAAGTTAAAAACTAATAGCTTTGGTAACCCTTGGTTTTCACCATACAACTCAGTTAACCAAAGTTCCTTTGGTTGTGCAATGTAGGTCCTTCAAAAGGGTACCTGTCTGGCTTTCTATCCTGCATGATGCTATGTTGTTGGACACAATGGGTTGTCTCAAGAAAGCACAGCAAGGAACGTGTATGGAAGAGTGGTACACATGAGTTTAATTGAGTTGACATCATATAACTGTGTTGACCCTGATTCTAATGAATTAGTTTTGTGTTAATGGGTCCATCATTCTATAGAAATTCAGCTGTCACTAATGTTATTACAATAAAGTCTTCTCAAAGCTTTAGAAAGTTCAGGTTTTTCCAAAGTCCTTACAGCCTATTGAGCATTAGGAGGGGTGAGAAACAAGCACATAAAACAATCCTTCATTAATCCCACAAAGAGTAGGAAGTTTGCATTGATACTTGTAGTGCTAAAAGTTGAGCTGTGCTAGGTCTCACAATTACAGCTAGAAGATTTTGTATGACTTAACTTTATATTTTTACTAAAAGAACCTATTGTTTATAGTTACTAAGTCTGAAGAACGTTACAAGTGTAATACCTACCATGATAATGAGATCTAGAAGAGTCCCAGACTTCATTTCTGGGTTAAATAATGCATACCAATGACACTTTTCAAATTTGGAAGCTCAAAACAGGAGCTATCCTTTCCAGGTCAAACAAACCCATTCAAATAGTTTGGGGTTTTTTAAATTCCCTTTTTTATATTGGAAAATTAGTCAACTATATAAATTCCTGTTCCATAAGCTGCAGTTCACATATTCAATATTTCATTGTCTCCATGAATTCAGCAAAGAGGGTTTTGTTTACTAACTCTTACAACAAAAATTTCCATGGCGAACATAAGAGATGCAAGTCCTACATAAACATGGTACATTTGGAAATTAACATGAGAAGTCCACTGAAGACACCTTCCATTATTAAAAATGAATTCTTTTATGTAGTGGACATCCAGCAGAGAGAGCAATTTAGGATCTCTGGGACCAGTCGTATATTTAGGGCTGAGAATTATCCATTCCAAAGCCCATTGTTACTGTAAGTACCGATAGACCTTGAAGCAATGATTTCCAGAGTCTGCAACTACAACATGGCCATCTGAAGTTAGGGCTAGACCTTGGGGACCATAAAGTGGGTCAGCAGATGTGTTAATGTAGGATAAAAATGATCCACTTCCATCAAAAACCTTCAAGGGAAAGAAAACACATACCAAATGTTATGAATGAAAAATAAAAGTAATGGGCCACATTCCTCTCTCAGTGACATTGGTATATGTCTGAAATTATTTCAGAAACTAGTGTGAATAAACACCATTCTAAGTGAGAGCAGAATCTGACCCAGTGTCTCAAAATTAAAGAGTCACATTTATAAATATATTTCCCTATGAAGCCTATCTACAGTCTGTGTTTGCCAAAAATTAAAAACATACAATCACATTAAAAATAAAACCAGCAGCTGTTCCTCACTCCAAAAATAACCAACTACAAACACAACCTAATCAACACCTCCTTTCTCTTCCAAATATCAGTGATCATGACCCTTCAAACTCCTACAGAGAGATACAGGTCTGAATCTGTTAGTTTCTCAGGGCATAAATTACTTGGATTAGGAAGAAAAGTATGTTTCGTGAAGAATTTTTCAACAGCTCCTTTTCTTTTATAACAAACAAGTATCAACTTAAACATTTCTGCCTATACATAAGTTTAGTTGTTTATTAGATATGTTTTGCAAATGACAATAATATACAATAATTAATCGCTGAAACTTATCATTGCATATAAGAAGTGCAACTTTAACAACAAATACTGAATATGTCCTCAGTTAAAAAGGAGAAAAGACTAAAGAACAAAGGAAAGAAAGTGCCTGGACTGGCCTCAGGGCTCAGACAGATCATTTTCTTTTTCTGGGTTTTAAAGTATTCTATCTTTTGTTAAATTTCTGTTAAAGTGAAATTACCAGCCCCAAGGTAGATCCAGGGGGTGTGGTGGTGCAAGTACAACCCATCTTCTGCTCTGCTGTACAGTGAGGGATCACTACCACAGAGTCAGGGTGGGGACACAGCCAGGGGGGACTAGGCACAGGAAAGGAGGATCTGCCCATTGCTGCTGTCCATTGCACTCTGAACATCTGCTCCCAAAAGATGGTGGCCCTGGGCTGGCAGGGAAAACCCAGGGGGAATGGTCAGGGAGCAAGGATCCATCTGTGGATGCAGTTCCTGGCTGACCCCAGAACCCGATAGAGCCACTCCCCATATCTAGAGAGGGACAATTGCCTGCCACTAATCTCATCTGACTGGGAGCAGGGGGAGCCCTAGGGCTGTTCATGACCTGCTCTAGCTGGGGGCTTCTGGGAGCGGCTGCCTGGGATGCTGAGTTTGGCTAGGGGTAGCAGTAACAGTGGACAGTCTCTACCTTCCTTCACCTGCTCACTGCCTGCCCCCTCTAGGTGACCTCATTAGGGGCAGACGCTGGCCGCATCTCATGCTCCTCACCATGGTTGGGCTGTGGTGTGGGTCACATCTGCTACACATCATTTTTTAAAATCCTAGATCCATCTATTCAAGCACCTGTACAGTACTGAATAAGCCTCCTGTGTAAAACAGTTGTATGTGATTTTTCATTTGAAGCCAATTGTATTTGCAGAGTACAGTGCATTATGGGAATACCTCAGGCTTAACGTTAAGGGCTCTGCATGTTCCAGTGGCTACAGAAGCTGTGGCAGAAACGCCACCGTCTGTGCTCCTCTCCAGAAATCTGTCTGTGCCCCTGTGAAAGGCTGGTGTTGAATTCTTCAGGGTGGGGGATCTGCCTCCCTGCCTACATGACAAAAGCCTTGTGCCTCTGAGGTGAATGCTTTGGTCACCTGGGGAGGAGGAGAGAAAAGTCCCGCTCACTGACCCAGGTAGCCAGTGATGCTTTTTTTAATTAGTTGGCTAGTGGCCAGCACTGGCAGCTTCGATTGGACTGGGCTGCTGAGGTCAGAAAGGTTATTTAAAGGCCCGGTCCAGGAAAAAGGGAAGCCTTTAACCATGTGGTCACCCAGGTGATTCTGAAACTGGCTCTGTTCTCATAACTGCATGCTCAAAGAGGGACCTGCCTCCAGAGGAAAACTCCAATCACCTCTGGATGATGCGAGTAAGTAAGCTACTCAAAATCTGACTAGATATTTAGCTTACAGTAACTCAGACATGAGATCAAAAGGCTACCTCAGCCATACTGGTTTGCTCTATGGGATCCCTCTGATATTCCTCTGATATTTCTATGTTACTGCTCTACCTGTTACCCTGTTTTCACCCTACCCCCTGTAATCAATAAAGTTCTCCTTTGTAACTGGTGTGGGAGACTTATTGAGGGGTGGGTTTAAATTATGCCTAGGAGGGCCCTTAGGTCTGTGGACTAAGGGAGACTTTCCTAAAAAGCCCCTGACTTGGGGGAAGTGCCCCAGATGCCTGTATTGGGTCTAGTACTCATTGGACGATCGGGCCTGCATTTTCTAAGGTGCGCAGTTCCAGAATTGAGTCCAGAGCCTTGGATGGTGGCAGCGGGACCTCCATGCTAGCGGGTGTGCTCCAGGGAAGGGGTCAGCTGGACGTGAGGCACCCCAGGGAGGCACTCGGAGCCTGGAAGGTGATCAGGCCCAGTGAGGTGGGCGGCTCAATGCAGAAGCGCCCCCTACTGGCCCACCATGGAAGCAGAAGAGGTTTTTTAGTGTTCTGTGGCAGAAAGTGGGAAAAAACAACTGGTGATCCTGTGACAGGGGGCCTCCTCGGGGCCGCTTTCCATGGCCTGCCCACCTGTCCTTGGGCCAACCCCTCACCTATTCTCACCCGCCATGCCTTGGTCTTAATTGGTTCATTTAGATCTTCTGTAAGCGGGAGGATGCCCATTTGTGCCCCGATGCCAGGAGGCGCTATCTGCAGCTCCTTCCATCCCCATACCACAGCCCAAGCCTCGCAGATGGCATCTTGTACTTTCAAATCATTGGCCCCCATACTGGGCCCACTCTCATCCTTCCAGGACCTGTCCATAATCCACTCAATCAGACGGTCTCTCTGCCATCATCCAGGCTACCTTGTCCCCCCCGAAACCATCTTCCCCTCTTGCGTGTGGTCCCTCCCGGACCTTCGGCAACTTGCCCTGGCCCACCTTCAAGCCAGTCAGGACCCCAGGCCTCCAGCTCTGGGCGTCCCTCGCAGTGGGCCCCCTGGCCCTTCTGACCCCTCTCTGGGTACTCACCTGGTTGGGCTGGGTCTCTAGCCCCTCACTCATTCTCAGGTCCCCCTTCTGGACCTTCCAAGTCACCCTAGACGGGGTAACCCACACAGCAGTGGGGGCAAGAGGTTAAGGCACCCCGTCTCACCTTCCACCGGGGGGGTAACTGGCCTGGCATTTCCTGGGAGCTCCTACGCCACTGAGAGCCCCACCAGGCCACCCACTCCCAGCAGGGTGCAGTTTTCAGGTCATGCCCAGGACCAGGAGCCTCCTTCCATCCCCTTACAGCTCC
>JAGPOW010000290.1:25236051-25259167 GCA_030014935.1 Caiman crocodilus
CCCACCAGGCCACCCACTCCCAGCAGGGTGCAGTTTTCAGGTCATGCCCAGGACCAGGAGCCTCCTTCCATCCCCTTACAGCTCCCCCATACCTCCGGTCCTAATCAAGCACCTGGAGGCTGCCAGCTCCAGGGCCTTAAAGTAGCAGGCACACCCAGTGTCCTACCACAGATCCCCAAGAGAAAAATTAAGAGGAGCAAGTCCTCAGGTCACCACCCAGAAGAGCCAGGATGGAGGAAACAAGTGTCTTCTAGAATAAGACCAGAGTTTACTGCCATACCTTCTCCCAAAAGACACATTAACATAAAGGGAGAAGCCCAGGCTAATCTAGGAAGGAGAACCTTAGAAGACATGAGTCACCCCTGTTGGGGCAAAAGGTGTGGTTTCAACCCAGCTCAGATCTTTATCCTACAGATATAAAGACACCATTCACATGGTAGTTGAATGAGGAAGTCCATTCTCCCAGCCTCTGCGTTCTGACACAGAACAGAGCAAAGTGCCTGATTTTTTCAGGAGATTAAAAGCCAGCCAGAGACATTCAGCAGACCCAGCTAGAAGCACTTCACAACAAGATAAATATCTATTAGCTGCCTCCTAGCATCTGAGAGATATTTTTAAAATGTGGTTGTCTGAAGAATAGCACTGTCTATGCCATTCAGAAATTCAACTGTTCAATTTGCCATTCTCTCTATGTTTTTGCTTATCTTGGTATCCCAATTTCACATGGCATGATGAGACGATTTCATAATACCTATGGGGTGGTATTCAGAAAGAGAAGCAGCTATCAATTGTAAGATAGCAGTTGGTAGCCTATGCCATAAAGGCGATGTAATAAACTCTGGTTCAGTTTGTGTTGAAGAAAACTTCTTCCAGGCACAGTATTTACAGGTGTACCCAGCCTTACAGTAGTTTGAGCTGGGGTGAAGCAGACCTGGACTGGCAGAGGGTCCAAGGGGTCAGTTCCTGGGCTCTAGGTGGTAGTGGTGGAGGGGCTGGCTGGGGCATGTGGGTGTTAAAGTGCCAAGATAGGCAGCAGGTAGCCCCTGGGCTTTAGCACTCTTGTGCCCCAGCTGGCCCCTGGCACGGTCTATACATGTGTTTCTGCTGTAGGACAGTACTGTCATTGACATTACTATTCTATTGTGGAGTAAAATAATATACCGCACCCTAATACCAGTGCATGTGTAGACTGTGATGCTTTACTGTAGAGCTAATTAGTCAACTCCACAATAAATGCACCCAATGAGAAACAAATTGATGGGTCTGGTCTATTTTTAGAGTGTGGGTAACTTAATCACAATAATTCTATCAGCCTTTTTAGCAGTCATAGTGGGGTTTGAGAACTGAAAGAACATGGAAACTATTAACCCTTCTACTCTTAAAAGTGACTGTCAGCATTCAGGTATGTTAAAGGTTGTGTTAGAAAGCCTGTCTTGGCTAATTCACCTCTTTTGTGGGAAATCAGAAGACTTGAATTTCCAGGAATGTCATTCCAGTACCTCTCATATTATTTAATTTTTTAAACTATATATACACATATATAAATTTATTAAAAAAAAATGTCTACCTGTATTCGACTGTTTCCCCAGTCTGCTACAATAATATTTCCGTTAGAATCTACAGCTACTCCTGTTGGAGCATTAAACTGGCCATTTCCTTCTCCATTAGAGCCAAACTTCAATATGAATTCTCCTTCTTGGTTAAATACCTACATAATTAAAAAAAATAGAGACAGAGTGAATAAAGGATTAGTTCAGACATTATCTAAACCTCTATTGATCTGGACAGCTGAGGCTGTCCAGTTCATTGCTACTGGCATTACTGGGGGCAACTACACTAGCAAAGCAGAAGTCAGAATTAAATGCACCCAAGGGTCTCCTTCCTTCCGGCCTTGCTTTTCCAAACACTCTTGAACTAGGTATTTTGGTTTCTTATTTCCTTTTCTCTGGTTTTAATAATGTAAAAGTGTTGTGTTTACTTTGCTGATAGAAACAGTAAGGTACACGTTATAAACCTGGAGTTATGCTTTCCTAGAACAGTATATGAAACAGTCAGTGTATTTACATTTCATCATACTCAAATGCTTAACATTTCATTTTGGGATGTGGATGACAGGTGAAATAGGAATGAAGAACAAAAGAACAAAAGTCTGTTGAGATTCACTCAGATCACCAAACCTAAACTACACCCTGAACAGGAGAGGAAGAATGAGTTAATTAAAAGAAAAAGTGCTCTATTCCAAGAATCACACAAAACCTAAACCATCTCAAAGTTCTGAAAATGTGGGTTTAAGAAAAAGACTCAACCATATAGAAGAGGGTTTTTTTTCTTTTTCCACAGTCTAACCTGTATGCAAGAGGCTCATCTTGCAATCAGAAAAGTATCCAATGTGCAAAGTAGCTTCTAGCTCATCTCAGTCCCAATCAGTGTTGTTAATTGCAGTATGGGTACAGAATGTCAGGACACCTTTTGTCATACCTTTGTGCCTAGTGACCTAGGAAATGGGGATCACAAAGGCTATACCTGGCTTGCACTCCTAGTCAGTTCAGAAGCAGTTGACTAAAGCAACCTTTCATTAACCATTAGAGCTACATGGGCCTGAGAACAATAGGAAATTGCACCCTCTTTTTATACAGCAACTGTGCTGAAGATGCATAAATAGTTTCTAAAAAATTATCCAGGAATCAGAGAGCTGGAAAGGTTCTATTACTAATCCTGATGTGGTGAGGGAAAGCATGCTTAGCCTGTGTTTGAGACAGGACTAAGAAAGAGAAATAATTTTTCATAGCCAAAACATGTTTGACTTGTCTTGGACCATCCTGTGAAACTTCTGTTCTGACTCAAGACATAGGCATTTGCAGGAGCTCTCATGTAAGACCCATGTCTCCAAAGTGAATAGTACACAAAAAGGGGGTTGCATTAAAGTTACGAGATTTGGTAAATTTTTAAGAGAAATTTTTCTGGAGGCACAGAATGAGTATTTCTTGGATCTCAGTGAGTGACAGGCTTTCCCTCCTTTCCACTCTGAACTGTGCCCAGCTTTTTCCAGGCACCAATCTCAAAGGAAAGCAGGGCAGAAGAGATGCCTCGAGCAAAGCACATGGGTGAGCAGGGCAGTAAGACACCTGTCGCAGCTGCCTTCTTAGTTCCTTCAAATGAGTGCTTTTGTCCAGTGGGAGGTTTCTGCAAATGGGATAAAAGTGTTCATTTCAAGAAACCAAAAACACACCCAGGACAGGTGTCTAAAACAGGACTGTCGCAGCAAAAATAGGATGTACAATAACCCTAAGAAAGCAGCTCTACTTGAGAATGCATCTCACAGACAAATTAAGGAGAAGCATGAACCATGACTGTGATGTTAAGTGAGAATGATGCCTTCAAGTCTTGTTTGCACTCAAACCTACCATGCTCTCAAACAGGCCACACTACTCTGTGTGGGCTGTCTCGTAAACCAGAAGTAGCATAGCCACATCCACACAGTGTTGTGGTGGTGCAGGGGGACAGAGGCTAATTGGCTCCATCATTTAACAGCATGGGCATGTTCCACACTCCTGTGACTAAGCAGCAAGAAGGAAAGAGTGCAGACACCAAACAGTGTGGTTCTATATTTTCATAGCATTGCTGGGGACTCTAGGTAACCTGTCTGGGCAAGAGAAGACCAGCCATAAGCCATAATGATTTGCTAGTACAGGGAGCCAGAAATAAAAAGGAGAAAAATAATTCAAGATAAGAGACTTGTACTGGGCTGCACTGGCAGGTGCATTGCCAGCAGGTCTTCAGGGAGGGAGACAAATTTTCGAATCAAATAATTTGTAGGGTGGTCCCTGAAGTAAAAACAGAACAAGATAACAAGAAAAAGCAGAGACATGCTTGTCTATTTCCAGGGTAGAAAAACAAATTATCACTGAGGGGCAGAAGTCCAGCTTGAATGGGTTGCCATGGGAGAAGATGAAAGAAAACAGAGATCCCTGAAGGGAAACGGTGGCAATTATCGTCAGGGAATATGTTTCATTTAAGCTTGATTTGATGTGGAAATGTTTTGGGGGTACTGGAGGATTTTAAGTACTAAGATAACATTTGGGAGATTGTGCTCTGCTTCACCTTCTAAGAAGAAAATAATAAATATCTTCACAAGGTACAAAAAACTGTCCAGTTTGTCAGCAATTATATACACTGACTTTAGAGTAGAACACCACAAAAATAAGAATAGAAAATAATAGAAATATAAGAAAAGGCTTTTTATTCAGTTTAAATACTAGTTGGGTGAAACAATAATGTTATCTACTGAGTCACAACTGGATCAGAGAGAGACTGTTTAATCTTATTAGAAAGTAATCTGTAGATTTTAAATTTATTTGAGGCCACACTTCTTATACCTCCTTTGACTCTACTTGTGTCTTGTAAGCTGTTTTAGTTTCAGGAGTGCTCATCAGTCATTCATATTGCTGCAGTGAGCCCAACTGGTCAAAATATAATTTATCAAATCAAACTACTTCTGTTCCTAACCCATGTAAACAATCTGCTTTATGGCTCCTGCAGTGGTGTTGCTTTCTTTGTTGTAATCCAAACTACAAGATATGAGCTATTTCCTCCCTAACTCAAAAAGCATAAAAAAGCTAGATGATTCAGCATAAGGTTAAAAATATTAGTGGACATTTTATCATTCATGTGACAGTAAGCACACAAGACTTTAAGTGAGATAAATAGTAAAATATATTGCTCTCTGCATTATTAATCTGACAACAACAAAAATGTACTGGTAGTCATATTGCAGGGGTTTAGGTTGTAGCAGTGTTGGTCTAAGGACATTGGCAGACAAGATTCCTTGGGTGAATTTGATATCTTTTATTAGACCAATCCAAATAGTTGGAGAAAAGTTGTTAAGCAAGCTTTTGGGTTCAAAAACCCTTTGTCAGGCTAAGGAAGTTTCAGCAGTTGGTGTGTGCTCTTCCTGGGTGCCTAACAAAGGGTTTTTGAATCTGGAAAGTTGCTGGTCTAATAAAAGATATCAAATTCACCCAAGGAACCTTGTCTGCCTGGTAGTCATACGACTTTTTAACTAGTCATGACGCAGGACTTCACTTGCATACAACAGACATCATCAAGAAGATGACTGGTTTTGTCAAATCTAGGAACATGTGGTTTAAATGTTATGGGTGGAGTTATGCAGGCTTTAAGACTAGATGGCCAGGAATGGCTCCTATGACATTTAAGATACAAATCTATGAAAATATAACTGGACATTTAACATGTGATCTCCATTCACTATGCTTTGTTATACTATTTTTAGGCTATAAATGATGGAAGCTTTTCTTGAAACTATCTAAGGGAAACAGAAGCCTTTCCTTTCGTGATATCAGAAAAAGCACACACTATAAAAAACACAATTTGGCAGAAAGCTAAATAACATAAACTCATTATATTTGCTATCACTTCAATTTATAACTTTCACTTAAGCTATATCATTTAATTTAGGAAAAAGTGTCCCCAAATCAAGACAATCAATTATTCCTGCATTGAGAAATTACTTAAATGCAACAGTTAAGATCTCAGAATGTCCATTCTTTAATTAAATATTTTTTTCTTATCAAAGCTTGTAAATTTAAATATACAGTATAAAACATGAAGGTGTTGCTTCAATGAGATTTAATTTTCCTCAAGAAAATAAGATGTTAAAATAAAAGCTAAACAAAACTACCAGAATAGCAAAGTGGTATTAATTAACAGTACCTTGACAGAATGATTATGGAAATCTGTAACAATAATTTCATTGTTACTATTTACAGCAGCAAAATGAGGACCTGCAATACAGAAAAGGAAAAAATAATACAAAAATAAACAAACAAGTATTTTTACTTAATGATTAAAGAAATTATGAAAATCTCATCTATCCTTAAAAATATTTTCAAAGTTAGTTACTGAGCAATACTACTTAAATGAGAACAACACTTTAGAATTAAGAATTATTTCACTTCTGGTTTTCAAGTAACAGCACTATTTTTAATGGGCAAATTTACTGTCCTCCTACAACTCATATCACAGTTTTATCTATAATAAAGCTTGTTTTTTCATTTATGACAAACAAATTATTTTATAGGCGTTATAGCCCTTAATTAACATGGCACAGTACTTGAGCTCAGAGCAGGTTCTTCTAAACAAAAGCTTTTGTAAACAAATTTGCAGTTTTAAATTAAATGACACTGATTCACATACCCTATGTTCATTTTTCATAAACATTCAGGAATTTAAATTCTAAAACAAGTATGTCATCATGAGTGAATGAATATAATTAGAAAAAGGCTCTTTTATTGGAAAAACTTGGCTCTGAATATCAAAGTTGCACATGGAAATTCTGGCAAAAACCAAACCTTAAATTTCAAAATACAAATACTTCAACTAGAAGTGCCATATATGCTACCTAACGAAATTGACACAGAAGTCATAGTTTCAGTATTTGTGATCAATTCATTGAGCAAGAAAGGTGAAACTATGTACACTCAAATTCAAATAGTGACTGAATCTAGGAAGTTGTGATTTCAGCACAAAGAAGAGCTAAATCAATCAGATGATTCATTGCAACTTTTTTTCTTGGCGAACTCAGGAACTTAATCCAATGAGTTTTAAAAAGAAAGGAAAATATTGTACCCAGAAAGCTTTGGTAACAATTAAGTCTTGGCAGAACTAAAGCCAAAGCAAATATAATATGCACAATTATAGTGCACCATATGGCACTGTTAAGAGTCCCTAATGTAATAAAACTAGAGCATGTTCAGCTACCTGATCTATTAGAGATGCCAACCTGGAAAAGATTGGAACAGCATGTAGTGTAAGGGCCTATTCCTCCTGTTCCATACACTCTTCTTCACTGCAGGCTAACAGACAGTGATGTCTAAATGTCTGAATACCTTCAAAAGGACTTGAACAAGTTATGTGGAATCTTAGTTTCAATATTAAAAAGAAAGGAATGCACAAAAGCATAACATGATTACATGTGCAAACTGGATAACAGCATGTGCAAATGCCCAGCTTGACATGGTATTGGTAGTTTCTCAATAACAGCCATTTCCACTTCTATAACCATGCATGACTAATTTTACACTTTAAAACTCTGTGCTTGTTTTCAAAGCTGCAAAATACTATTTATGCAACTATGTAAGGGGGGGATTAGCTAATATTTGTATGATTTTTTAAATATATAAAGGGCTATCAAGGTGGTAATTATCATTAATAGTTGAGTGCAGACATTTTGAAGCATTTATAAATGACCTTTTCAGATCTACCCTCCCTGGGTCACTAGTCTGAAACATTTCCAGGCAAAGGGAGGGGACTTATAAAAAGTGGTTACAATTACTGGCTAAGAACAGATGTTCCAATATTCCTGACTAATTAAAGTAACTACAGAGTAAGCAGTAACATTTTGTTTTAATAGGAACCAAAAAAGCAGTAAAAACAATATTTCAAAGCTGTCTTTCAGAGATGAATTTGCATTCTGGAACAGTGGACTATGAAGAATGTAGAATTTGCTTAATGCAGGACCAAGAAATTTAGCATCATGAATTTCTGGACAATTTCCAGTTTTAAGATAAAAAGGTTCAAAGACCCTTCCTTTCCTGGGGTTTCTGCCAAGAAGTTGAAGATCAAACTTTGGCTTGTATTCATCAGTTTTTAAGCAACAAAAGAATTATTAGGATATTGGATCTTCAACATGCTCAACAATCAAGCAAATGTGAGCACTGGAGGCAAGAAAAGGGGATTTATGTACTACCATCAAGTGTACCTGCAAACTGCTTGTCCCCATTTCCTCGGCTACCAAATCTAGTGACTATTTTCCCATTCAGCTGGAAGATGAACACACAACATGCTTTGTTGTCCACTACAATGATGTGCCCATTGCGATCAACAGAAACACCTTTTGGTCCCATGAGCTTTCCAGACCCAATTTTTGCCTGTCAGAACAAAATGAAGAACATCATTAAAAATTGTATCATAAAAATAAACCAATATAATACAGAGACCTCCTGTAACAGTGAAATATATCAAAGCCACATTTTTTAAAATCTAAAACTAAACCAATATATTAACTGCTGGTATAAGACAATACAAATATTTTCACTATTTTTTTCACCTTTTGAGAAGAAAAACTTGCTGAAATGTGTCCTTTCTAACATGGAAATCTATCAACATTCAAGCATAAAGGTGCCAGATTTAATCTTGCATATGCTAAATTCATGCTGTGCTGAAGCACTTCAGCAGTTATAGAAGCCAAGAACATAACTTGTCAATTGCAAAAATGTCAGAATTTTGTATTTTGGAAGCAATTAGATGTTTTGACAATAATATGAACAGCTGTGTGCCAGACTGCAGCCAGCCCTTTTTATGTCTATGGGGATGGAAGGAAGGTAGAAAGAAATTCTTCCTATTTGGGCAGCCTGTTCTGACACCAACTAAAATGTGGCTGAAGAGAGCTCTCTTCCACCTATTGCCAATTACCTTTAAGAGGTAGAGAAGAGCAGAGTCAAGCTGACTGGGATATGGAGTAAAGCATTTGTATAACAGCAAAGAGTATTTGAGAACCTATGAAAGAAATCCCAATAAAGTCAAAGCCAAAGTTAGCCTCTAATGTCCTATCATGAACCTTTATGAAATTACACTATTCACACAATTAAAAAGATGGAATTATGCCTTAATTAGGTAGAAAAGCCAGGAAATCTTGGTGCAAAATTATTGGATAAAGCAGTCATTGAACCACTGAATGAGGCATACTGTTTACTCCAATTTATGTATTTCAAATGCAGAAAGCAGGTCTTGTGACTGTGAAGCATAGCTGCAATAAGAATTAGCAGCTGCAAGAGGTGATGTTACAGCACTGGAAAGATGCATCACTTCCAGTGAGAATGATTTGGATCACATCACTTACGTAGGCTGAAGGTTATGAGAACATGCTATAGAGTCCTCAAAGTAAAACAGAAATAATGCTAAATGACCCACGGAAAAGTGCCATTTGTGCTGTACACAACTACTGGATTAGGGTCTCTACATAGAAGAGTTGATAATATTCTTGCATTTGTTGTGAAAGAGAGAATTACACAACTAGACAGGGGTAATGGCACGAAGCAACCAGTGTGATATGCCCAAGAAGGAGACTAAGATTTTGCCCTGGCCACCTCAGAAAAAGCAGCAGGTAGGAGTAGAGGCTTCAGAATCCCCATCACAGCGTCCCAGGCCAAACAAAAACTGGGACAGAACCTCAAAATGCATCCTGAATTATCTGGACATTAACAGGCTTGGATCAGAAAGAAACACACCTAGTCCCATATTCCTGAAACTTAGACAACGTTGGCTCCTTTTGGGTTCCTGTAGGTGTGCAGGGAGCTCACTCGGACATGCTGGAAATCCAGTGTGCCGGAGCAGATTCAATTAATTAAGTCTGCTGGAGCACAGAAATAAATGTGCTCCAGCAGACTCTAGCATCACATGTATCAGTGTCCCTGCACTGAAAAATGGTAGCAGGGTGCTTTGAACTAAATGATTTGAATGAGCTTTAATCCAAGCACCCCACTGCTGTTTTTCAGTACGGGGGGACACTGATACATGTGATGCTCAGGTGCTTTTAATTAGGGTGGCTCACTAATTAAAGCTCCACCGCCCCCCCTCCATTCCTCCTTGAGCACATGTAAAAGTGCCCTTTCATTCCAGAGAGAGGTAGTTAGCTGTGCCAAGCTGAAGTCATGCAGAAGGCAGGGCAGAGTGGCACCTTAGAGACTAAAACATATTCAGAAATTCTGTTAGTAATATCATTTGCTAACACTTTTGTAAATAGATGATGGATGTTCACATAGGCAAATTGGAACACTGACATTTGCATGGAACTTCCAAATTTTGCAACTTTGGGGCTGTTATACATGTGCAGCAAGCCTGCTCCAACATGCTGGAAATCCAGTGTGTTGGAACAGACTTGATTAAACAAGTCTGGAGTGCAGAAATACACACATTCCAGCAGACTCTATCATCACGTGTATCAGCATCCCTGCACTGAAAAAATGTCTCCCCACTGCCATTTCTTCAGTGCGGGGACACTGATACATGGGATGATTGGGCACTTTTAATTAGTGCAGTTCGCTAATTAAAGCTTCCCATCCCGAACCCCACACATCTCCCAGAGCATGTATGAAAATGCTGGTTGGGATTCCAGGGAGATATTTTTCCATCAGAATGTATCGATTTGTCAAAATCAAAACAACATGGAGATGGACAGATTTTGACAATGTTCCGACAGAACCCAGGCAAGAATCTGATGGAAATCAGTTGAGTTCTAGCCAGTTAGTCCATTTGCCATCTCAGCAACCTATAGCTGAACCACATGGAAATCAAGAATCCCAGAGTTTACAAGGTCCACCACACCCCACAAGATGGGCTGCCCTAAAGCTGAGGCCCTATTTCCTTTTGTGAAATATCTTTATTTTCACTTTCAATTGAAATAAGACCAGATCTCCAATCATCTAAGAGAAATGATTTTTTTTTGCACACTTCTACCTTCAACCTCAAGAGGCATGGCCAGAAGATGCACACAATTTAAGAAGACAGGGACAAACATGCTTTGTGCACTCCACCACTTCTAGATATTTTTTCCAGGATTCTTATGGAAAAAGACTCAGTGTCTCCGCTCTGCCCTTTATTACTTCATATAAAATAACATGAATAAAACCACATCGCATACTTATGGGCACTCAGCATGGAGTAAAGTAATAAAGTCATTATTCTTGAGCCAGGATTTCAAAAACAATTTGCAGGCAGCACATAAGTTATATCCAGCTAAGGGTTGCCATGCTTATAACCAGAAATCTCATCTTTCGGTTCAGACCCGAATAAGTTTGTGATATGTCACCATGGCTGGCTCAACATATTATTCATGAGTTTGTACTTCTTGAAGGTTTTTCAGAATTATAGGTTTGATTATTTAGAATAGAACATTTTGAAATCAAGTCACTGCTATTAATGCCATTAATTGAAATATTCTCTGACTTTTCTGCCACTGGGAAAACATAAGTGTACTGACTGATCTAAACCTTTATTAGTGCAAATTATGTGTTAAAATAGGTTGTCAAGTACATTATGTGCCTTATTTTACATGCTCTTATGAATTTAATTTATAAGTTTTCCTTCTTGGCTTTCAAATACGCGTTTGAAGAGTCTTCCATCACTCTGCCAGAAAATACTCTACCATAGGATATTCCTATGGCTGAAACATTAGTCCCTTGTATCTAAAATGTAAATACTTAACTCTTTCAGTGTTGGGTTTGCTAGCTTTTTATTTATGTTTAATTTGGCAGATCTTCTTGCTGTCAAGGGTCTTGATCAACTGGCATTCAGTCTTTACCTATGTATGAGAACTTCCCCAACCAGCTCTTTTTTCAGCTACTCAGAGGTTGGAGCCCACTGTGGTACATTCTGCAGAACCATAAAATAAAATGGATTCATTGCTCACACATCTTTCTGCATCCTCATTTCACTTTATCCTCCTACCTCTCTTTTCACAATTATTTATTAGTTAAACCTTCAGGCAGCTTCAAACACTTCCATTTTTAACAAAGAAAAAAGGCAAAATCTGCTAAATGAAATGTTTCCTACCACCCTTCCCTATATGTCAGATATTACTATGACCTATGGCCATGGCCAATAGGTCTTAAACCAGAGGCAGATTGAAGGACTGATCTCTCAGGCCCCAGCAGTGCTAGAAATTAAAGAAATAGCTCCTCAGAGACATAGGAAACTTGGGTCTGGAGTAAAGAGTTATGAAAACCAGTATTAACTGAAATGTCTAAAATAACCTTCAAACTTTTCTAAATCACTTACTATACAGAGATAGTATATACAAACCTCATGGTGCTGCAATAGAAACTCACAATTGGCTTCAGTAATTTTAAAGAATATGATCATAGCACATGTCAACAGCGCCATAACACCATGTAATTGCTTGCTTGTTTTCTCTGTGTTAATACCTGATTACACTTCTTAATAGTATGTATTATCGAAGATCTTAGCTCAGTGATAAGCTGAGGAGAAGGAAGGATGATGACACATTGGAATGATTAGGGGCCTGGGAAGCAGGACTTATGAGGAAAGGCTGAGTTACTTAGTCTGTAGAAGGGAAGACTGAAGAGGGATTTGATAACAGTCTTCAAATACTTGAAAGGAGATTATAGAAAGGATCAAAATGGGCTTTTCTCTGTGGCTGTACAAGATTGCAGTAGGAGGAACGGCCTCACTATGCACCAGGGGAAATTTAGGTTGGAGATTAAGGGTGTGTCTAAATGGGACATTTACTGCAGTTGGCTCATTAGATCTGCAGTAACATCTTAAACATGTGGCTGTATTAGGCCACAGGAAACTAATAAACTCAGTTTTTTTCATGTGCAGCAATGTATGTGTAAATGCTGATCCAGCTAAGCTTGGGCAGGAGGGTGCTTCAGTGTGGGGGCTGCCTGCTGGCTAGCCCTGCACTGGAGCACCCTCGTGCCCTAGCCAGCCCCTTTGCAGCACGTTGAGCTAGCTTAGAGCAGTCCTGGGTTCCCTGACCTAAAGGCTTAGATCCCCTGGGCCCCCTGCCAGCTGGGGCTGATCCCACCTGGCTCAGGAGGCACACATTCAACTCACACTCAGGGGGCACACATCAGCTGATCACACCTGTGGTTCCTGGGCACACATTCAAATAGCACACCCAGGAGCAATAAACTCCAGTGCAATATTGCTGCAAATTAATTGTACACGAAGATGTGCCTTAGGAGAAATTTTCTGACTATAAGGCCAGGCAAGCATTGAAACAGGCTTCCTAGAGAAATTGTGGAATCTCCATCCCTAGAAATTTTCAAGAGCAGGCTGGAAGACACTTGGCTGGAATGGGTTAGTCAGGTGATCCTGCTTTGATCAGGTAGCTGGATTAGATGACCTTGTGAGGTCCCTTCCAGGCTCAGTTTCCTATGATCCTATAAGGAAAAAATGGATAAGCAAAATGAAGAACCAAGAGATGGAGTCACTTGCATGGGGTGACCTAGTAGAGCAGAAGACAAGTTCCTAAATCTGAAACACTCTGTTAAATAATGCTGTCTCCCCTTGTAAGAAACTCTGGATTAGGTATAGTGTCACAATAGTATTTTGCTAAATTAAATGTTATATAATATTCAAGTTTTAAACTCTGAGAAAACTATAGACTCTGCCCCTATAGTTAGTGATGACTGAACACACTGGAACCTAACACTTTTCTCCTTGGCAGAGAAGTTTGCTATGGGTTAGCCAAGTACTCTAGAAAATTATGCATATGTCTGGGCATGGCCCCTGGACAACTGGCTTCATAGCTCTCATGACTGTTAAAGTAGTGAAAAGGGAGAGGGCATGGAAAAAGGAAAAAAGACTATAAAAATGAAAGCAAAAAAAAGACCAGGACAAAACTGTGATGGTACACACCTACTGACCTCCTAGCATTAGAAAAGATGCAGGTATCTCATGCCCCTGATTCTTCAAATGGAAGTGTCATTCATACTTTACTCATTTTTCCAAAGGTCTCAGAGTGTTTTGCAAAAGCTGTTCAATTCAGCCTCACAAAGCCTCTGCAAGTATTGTTGCCATTTTGTAGATGGAGAAACCGTCACACTAGAAATTGTAATTTGATTATACTCCCAAAGTAAGTCAACCAGAGCTAGGAATAAAACCCAGCTCCTGTAAATCTGTGCTTCTGGCACAATACTATATCTACCCTTTACATATAAAATGTTTACATAAACTGTTGTGGATGTATCTCTTACACATTATGTCAATATATAACAAAAACATTCATAATACAAATTAAAGTTTTCCTCTCCCATGCAACGAATCTAGTCACTAGTCCCATAAAGTCTGATCTGCTGACTTCTACTGGTAAAAAAGTCATGGCAAACTTTTTCCTTTCCATAGTTCTTGGAGTCCAACAAAAACACATACTCAGTTAAAACAAAGCTGGTCTCTGTGTCCTGTGAACCACCTTAATATTGACATTTTCAATATTTGTCTCTCTCCTGGCAGCAAATATTGCACAGGATGCTGGTACCCAAGACCTCCAGAGCTCTTTTCTGCTTAGCTACTGAGCCACCAATCATGCAAGTTTCTTAATTTATGAGCAGCTTGGGAGAAGTAAAGAAAAATGGTATTCAAACACGTAGCTCCAAATGAAGTCAGTTTACATTAGAGATTTTAATTATGTATAAAATGTACAAGTTACTCATTTTGATTCTGAACTCACTTGCTCCTTTTTTATGCCAGTATATTTTTACTTTATTTATGACCATCAGTGGAACAGCCTACGTTACATGATGCATCTCTTTACTAGCTGCACATTCTGGAAGCTATTTTATCTTTATACAGGAAATATCTCATATTTTGTGTAGACGTGCAAGATATTCTATACTGGTTTTTTACCAGATCTGTTACAATATTATAAAAACTGGATTTTTTTTTTTATTAGCAGGTACAAGAAGAAAAGGTAGGAGACAGAACTGCCTATATCCTAAGGTTACACGAGTTCCCAAATTACTGGACTAAATTGTTGAAAGGGATATAATGAAAGTCTTGTGTCTACTACAAAATGGAAATGAATGCCAAAGTGGGGCATTTCCTTGCTATTTCCATGACAAACTGAAAGACATTTTAGGGTCATTTACTACCATGGAATGGCACCATGGAATGAATTACTAAAGTTGAACTCTGGACATAATGGGAGGTAGATTCTCAGGAGGTCATTTGTTTCACTGAAGAGTACATTACTATCTCTTCCAGTGGGATCAGTCATAGACATAGTCAGAGACATTGCTTTTAATTTTACCTAACTCATGCACTGCAGGACAATGGGCATCAGGGGTAAACTGGCTGTTTTTCTGGAGTGGTAACTTACTTTTTTATTCTGTCCTCTTATATAATAGCATCTCAAGGGCTCATATAAACACAAGAGATTCATCACTCCAGAGGGGATTATTACTATCTTAAACCTAAGAAATTTTCTAGTGTGTTGCATTTCTGTGCTGATAAAACACTTCTTTTTACAGAGCTACTGAACTTGACAAGCTAAGTTGTCACCATGAGATTTTTTAAATTAAGACATCATTTTAAGATTGTAAAGTATGTTCCACAGGGAAAAGTCCCTGTGATTTACTATGGGTCAAATTTTGCCACCACTACTTATGTGGAGTACTAAATTCTTGAATTACCCCTTGAAATCAATAGCATCTTGTCTAAACTAGGGTTTAAGGCAGTAGAAGCCAACCTTCCGGCAGGCATGCCACAAATTAAGCCCTACCTGGCCCCAAGTGCCACTCTGATCTCCATCTCTAGAGACATGAATGAGATTGAGCCCTGGGATGCTGGAAGACAAGTGTTACTGCCAAAAGTCAGGTTAACCCATCTCCAGCTCTGCAACTACTGCAATTTTATATGGTGAACAGGATCCAAAACCCTGAATTGAACGGTGGCTGCAGGGCCAGGGAAGGGCTAACCTGGTTTTTGCAGGTAATATCTGACACCTTTGCTTGCAGCAACATCCTGGCCCTGCTCTGCTCCCTTTACTGAGAACTTGTGACTCACGTGCCACATAGCAGTTGCTTGTGCCACTTGTGGCATGTGTGCTACAGACTGGCCACCCCTAACTTAGAGTATGATGGTTATATATGTAGTTGACCCATGAGGACTTGAATTAGAAATTTTATAGAGGCACTTAACCTTTAACATTCACTGAGCTAGTGAAGTTGATGGAGGTGGCATTTTAAATGATTTTGTCTGGGGTAGCATGGGGTGGGGGAGGGAGGAAGGGAATTGAAATCAAAGGACGGGAATACTACTCACCTAAGAAAGTAAATGTAAGTCATTTTTGCAAAATCAAGTCCTACATAAAACACACACATAGGAAACTGGTACTAAAAATCTCTCTCTTGTGTAAGCTAAAAGAGTACACTTCTTCCTGATATTAATAATAGGCTCTTATACTTGTGGTAAGAATGTTGAAAGGATAACAACACACAGGATGGGTCTGTCCAACAAAGTTTTACCAGCATAGCTGTCACCTAGAAAAGACCACACACACACACCTAGCAAGAGACACAGCTAAGCCATCAAAATCCCCAGTCTGGATGTAGGTCTGCTAACTAGAATAGGTCTTCTGCTAGATTAGCTAACGTCATTCAGAGAGGTGGTATATGGCAGCATAAAAATCCCATCAGCTGGCACACACCTCATCTCCATTTGAAGGCTCTGCTGATCTAGCTGCAATGGCATAGCCACAATATGGTATAGCCTCCATAATACAGACAACCTCATATTCATTGATGTACACTTCATTTCACTTAGAAGAAAAGATTACAAAGAAATAAGATTCTTCTTAATCAATTAAATACACAAGCCACCAAGGATTTTCTTGGTCATGTCAAACTTCAGTACCAGCTTATCAGGCTAGGTGTGGGTAAACCACAGCTAGTTCTGGTAATAACTACAACAGCGACTAATACAAAGAGCTGGGTGTCAAAGATGGTCAAGATATCCCTTTTGCAGTTCTAACATGGATTAGAAATTATCCATCCGCTCTTGCTTTGTCCTACTTGTATTATAGCATGACTAATTTAACTCCCTCTAGAGTACAAGCCGACCAATGCAAAAGATAGCAGCCCATAATGCAAAACTGGAGCAATCTTATAAAGATAATAGACCTGCTTTGACTTCTTTTCACCATTTGCCAATAGGAAAGTAAATGAATTACTTGCTTTGCTGACCTTTATGCCATAGTTAGAGGGGCCAATTGTCCATTTTCTATCTTCCCAGCAACCTAGACACATTACAGGTATTGTGCAATTCACTGGTTAATTGTGCAATTACCTTCAGACCAGCTATACATGCATAGTAGCTATCACGCAATAAAAAGCTTTAACAAGCTATAAATTTAGACCGAAAAATGTGCATTAACTTTATAGCTGGTCACTACTGAGCTTAAATTTGCTCATGTAGCCTGGTCTCCCTTGCAGCTAGGTGCATCATCAGCTGACCAGGCTTCCAGCTACAGGGGCAGTGGTGACGTGTAGGGGGGCGCACGGGGGTGCTCGTGTACTATGGCCGCTTTCAGGAGCAGTTCAGCTGCTCACCAGTTGGTAAGTTTTGCTGCAGAGGATACCTCCCCTCCCCCTCACCAGTCAGCACCAGTCGCCCATGCACAGGGGTGTACCATGCACAGCATGAATGGTTATTAAATAGTTGTATTTGGAAGCTACCTCCCCATAATGAAATACTGTAGACCACTTTATGACACAATGTATGTTGAACTGTTTTGAACTGGACTTAATTATTTTGGCTGTCTTGCAATTAAGTTATGGTACAGAATCCAGTGAAAGAGAATTTTATTAATTAAACTATATCTTTCCTATTTAATACACTATTAATATCACAATATTGGTTTTTCCCTTGCTATTAAGTACTTTATTATCATGGGCTTCCACAGAAAGACTGCATTTTTTAAATCAGTTTCGTATATTTAATTTTCATTCTTGAAACTAAACAGACATTATTCATCTGTTTCTTAATAAGCTGTACCACACTCAAGAGTATTAATATTGTAGTCTTACCTTAAATTTCCCATCTGATGAAAATATGCTGACCCATTTGTTGTCATAATCTGCAATAATGATGTCACCACTTGGATGTACAGCTACTCCTGTGGGACGCTGTAACTGGCCAGGAGATCTTCCTCGTATACCAAAACGACTTTTGAACTGGCCATCATTGGAAAATATCTGTGATAAAAAATTACATTTATGTTTGAAGTAATTTCCATAATCACATTAATCTAGTTCTTGGTCTTTGGGAACCAGCGAGATAGGTAAACCGTAGAACTATTATGGCCAGATAGAGGACTGTAAATATGAAGCACTGTTATAGCCTATGTTTGAAAGCTATAGGCTCAAGTTATAGAGAAGCCCGAACCTAGACCCTAACTTGATAATAAATATGTGCTTTGCACTGATATAGCACCATTTCTTCAATGATCTCAAAGTGCTTTACAAACATAAGTAAATTTACCTTTACAATGTCCCTCTGAGGTAGTTGGAAGAAAGCATTGTTATTCTCATATTATAAATGAGGAACCTGAAGCATAGAGTGACTTGGTCAAGGTCATATGGGAAGTCTGTGAAAGAGATGGGAATAAAACCTAGAACAGAGTTTCAACAATTAAATCAAGTTATCTAATTTAGAAGATAAAGTTGGGCCATCCCTGAGAGATGATTAACATCTCTCAGAATTTAGCCTATCTGTTTCCAAGCCAGGTAATTAGATATTAAAATTCCACTTGTGGCTGTAAATATTGAAATGTGAGTGCAGGACGTTAAGAGCACATTTAGAAGCCAGTAGTGAAAACCTGACAAAATGAAAGCATGGGTCCATTTATCTCCAACCATACATGCTGTCCAAATAGAGCAGACAAATCCTTAACAGCGAAAATGACACATGATAGAAGGGGGCAGAGGGCGACATAGCTTGATTTTCACACAGGAAACTGAAACCTAATACCTAAAGGCAAAAAATAGACATCATGGGGCCTGCTGCTATAGAAATTAATGTTTCCATTTTAAAATCAGAGAGAAAAGTAAATTAAGAGAACTAGAAGTAATTTGAAATGACACCTACATTTTGTTTTTCCTCAGAGGTCAGCTTATGAAACTGGATGTTTGGACACTTAATTCTGCTTTGTGTGGAAATACGGAAATGACGAACTTGTAATGCCAAGTCATACTTGCAAATAAGACATACTTTTCTAATATCACTTTCCTGATTGGTCTTTTCTTTATATTTAAATATATTAAAAAGGGAAACCATGTTTGCAAATCTGCTAATTGATCTGAACTAGATACCAGTTATCTCAAGAAACCAGAATGACCAACCATGGGTGTGACCATGCACATGGTAGGCTTCCTTTATATTTTCTATCAGTACTTGAATCTTCCAAAACTTGTCTCTACTAAAGTCAAATACTAAATATGGCAAATTATCATACCTGCACGCACTGGTTGTTACTGTCTGCTATTAATATTTTTCCATTTGTAGATGCAGCTACCCCCTGAAGGTTTGTGAATTCCCCTTTGTTTCTTCCTTTGGTACCTAGAATTGGATGTGAAACACACAAGTGAGGTTATACACATCTAATCAACTAAGGTTTTTTATCTCAGCATATTTATTCTTTGTTCTTTCTTTCCTTGGTAAATTGTTCCTTTCCTCAATCAAAATTAACTCATGGAACGACAGTTCTGAAAAAGAAACAGCATCGTTCTTTAGCCCCATTAAAGCAGTAATCCCTTTTGCCTTTCAGAAGCAGCTGCCTCTGATGCTTTTCTGTGACAACAAACAAAATACTTCCTACAAGATGGCTATTTGGCTTCATTATGCCCAGAAGGGAATGAGCCTGGTATGATATTCACATACTAAGTGAAAGGCACTAAAATAAGAATCTGGGTACACAGATGAGTATGTAGTGTTAGTAGCCTAAGCTCATCCATTTCACCTGTATACATAATTCTCAATTTATAATATGTAGATGTTCCTTCTATTGAAAACTCTGAGGCAGAGACCAAACTTTGTTAAAGGTTTGTACAATATCTCACACAATGGAGATGTGATCCTGATGGGGACCTCAGAATGCTATTGTAGTATATATATTAAACATAAAAAATAGTTCCTGTAGTGCAATACGTGTTTGAAAGCAAGAGCTTTCAACAGTATTCACTAAATCTGGGTGCCTCAGTTGTTTGTTTTCCATTTTGGATGTGTCTACATGTGCATTCATGTGCTTTTCCTAATAAGCATTGCATTTAGTACCTCCAATGTGAAGTACTACATAAAATGCACACCAGGGTGCTCTAATGCACAGTAGCAAAATTGCACACTATTTTAGCGATGCTTAATGCTCAGTAGCCTATTTTATTTTACATTAGCATATTAACACAGTTTTTTATACAACACTTTAATGCACATTAAAATAAACTACTCCGTATTAAAATGCTTGTGTAGACACACCCTTGGAGACATTTGGAGAGTCCTTGTAAGTAAGAAGGATCACCTCTGCAAGAATGGCCAGATCTTGAACCAATGTAGTTTGTAACTCTACATAATGACTATATTTCTTTTCAAACAAACAACTAAGTATGTAGTTTACTAAAACCTGACTGTAATGCTATTTTATGTGGGAAATTATTTTACAAGAAATCATTGACTGCATATCCTACACATTATATGTTTCAATATATAGTCTTAATTTGAAAGCTGTATTTTGTTTTAGCCTCAGATACCCTGTAGTACCATTATTAAAATGTTTGATTGTGATTCTGGATGTAAGAGTGATGCATTAGCCCTACTTTGCCTTTAGCTTTCATTAGTGATGCATGTTTAAGAGCTATGCCTTTCCTTCACTCAGTCTGCTCAGATGGTAGGGATTGGATTCACAGTTTCCATTATTGATTAATAAGAGCACTTAATTGCCCTGCAGTTTGTGCTGAAAATATATTCCTTTCTTTCTCAGCCTGGTCTTATGACTGCAGGGTACTTATATCTTCTCAATGAGATGCACACTTGTAATTTTTGCATTGCAAAGGGAAAATAAATGATAGAGGGAAAGCAAGCTATATCTGAGTTATGCTACCCAGACTTGAGTCATTTCTGTGTATTCTTTTAATGAGCTATACCCATGGGCATGCATGCTGACCCAGTAATTTTCTTCCTGCATATGTTAATGATAACTTCCCTTTGTGCCCTCCAGCCAAAAGAAGTGGGTGAAAAGTGAGAAGCATTCCCCTTACTACTGATGGAAGAGGGAAAGCATTTGTCATAAAAAGAGGAGGCGTAAGTTAGAGCATCTGGAAACAACTAACATGAACTTTACAGAATGCAAAATCTTTTCCTCAAGAAGAACATTCTCTAAAATGAAAATTCCTTGACTTTTAAGATAACTCAGAGTTACATAAAGGGCTAGTTAGAGTGTTCTTCAGTGGGACCTTGTAAATATACATCAGGAGAACAAAACAGTGGACATTGTTCAGGAATGTCACAGCTACAGTTCCCAACAGAATTTATTAATGGTAATTTATTGCCAGAGTTTACAGAGAGTGAAATTCAGCCCATAGCAGAGGGTCTGTGTGAGGCACTTGGCAGTTATTAAATCCTTGAGTGGCACGCAGGACTTTCTATGGTGTTTCTGTATTGGAGTGAATTTTCCAACAGGAAGAAATGGCACCTAGATTCAGCTAACTGTCTAATGCACAGTCAACAAGAAAATGAGCAACCCAGAACTTTCACCAAATACCATGTAGGATCAGCAGAGTAGGGGTGACACCTCATCCAAGGAACTTATGTGGCTCATAAATCCTCTTTTTACAAGATAAACTCTACCATGAATATTGTCTAATAGGCCCCTGGCAGACATTACACATAAGGCATAATTAGTCTGTTAATCATGTCTTAAATACTAGCCTGGCCACATGTTAAGGGAATTAATGATTCCACATTTTTTGTAACATGAATTCCACATTTTGTGGCTGGTTTCCATCACACCTTAACTTGAACCAATGGCAGAGTTAAGTGACTGTCAGCTGGCTCCAGGACTGCACCAGAGCTCCAGCTGGCCCTGGTGCGATCCCCAGAGCTAGATGATCATTATCTGATCATTGCCTGGCTCTGGAGACAGCTGTGGAGCTGGTTGGAGCCTGTGTAGTTGTGGAACCAGCCAAAAATCAGTTTATTGTCAGAGATCTGGCTTTCAGCTTGCCAGGGCAGGGAGAGCCTGGGATTATGATTCCAGGTTCCCTTTCCACTAGAAGTTACACAAAATTGGGAACTGCTCTCTGATCCTAAAATTGCACATCCTGCTATACCAATGTGGCATGGCAGGAGACATGATTGTTGCGATGGAGGATCAGAGCCCCTTGTGCCTTTAAATGAATGTCTGTCAGTAGCTGTAAAGATGCTGGTCCTCTTCTTCAGTGCACCCTGGACACACATAGAGACCTTCAGTCCCTTGGAGATTTTACTGCACAGAACTGAAGACAAACATTAAATAGATCCAGCTGTTATCAATATTTACAGGCTTATGATGCTCTGGTGCTTCCCAAGCAGTTAGATCCAGAGACTACCTGGGCTACCTTTTTCCCAGCCCTTCCAACCTATGCTGAGTCCCTGGAGAAGAAAGCAGGTGGAGTGTATTTAATTCTGCAGCAACACTCATGGAACTTGGAAATCAGAGGACAGGGTGTAGGAGGGAAGAGTTTGGGGAACCCATCAAGGGTCAGTCTGTGCAGACATACACAAATACTAGCTGTAGGTGCAGCACCCTCTTTTAATAATTTGGTTTTAGAAATAAGGTATTTTCATCTTATCACACAATAAATGTAATCATTTCATTTTTATAGCTTTGGAAATATTGTAATTATATTCATGACAATAAAACTACTTGAGCTCGATAGTTCAATATCATTAAGATTGCCGGTAACTGTTTAATTGTGTGTTAATAGCAATGTATCTCGATGACACACTTGTTGCCATGATCTGAAAAACACTTGTAGGGACAGATTCTATCCCACCTATTCCCATATTTACTTGAATCCCAGACAAGGTTTTTCCCTCCATTGAACATGGGGAGAAAGCCCTTACAAGCAAGGTAAAAGGGGGTAGGAAGGCACTGCAGCTTTGAGCAATCCTAGCTGGGTCATGAGTGATTAAAGGGCTCTGGGGCCTGGGCTTAAGGGGTTAGGGGAACAGGTAGCTTTCTCATCCATCCTCCTGGTTGCAGGCTGTGGGCCTAGTAGAGACAGATGTATCGAAGAGGTGAACCAAAGGTTCTGGCAATGGTGCTAGCCAGAGATGATCCCAGGTCCAGGGCCTGGGGCAAAGCAGCTTGCGTGGGGCCCCTCTCCCCATCCCACAGCATGCTTATGCTAGGGAGTGAAAGCCCCAGCACACTGGACACAGTGCGGGGTGGCAGCCAGAACTTCCAGCCAGAACAAAAAAAGAGATGTCCAACCTGCTGGGAGAGAGGGTGGGCTAAACATCAGCTGTGGCCTCTCTGGGGGGG
>JAGPOW010000290.1:25269302-25286477 GCA_030014935.1 Caiman crocodilus
ACATAAACCAGTTTAAAAATGTCTGAAACTGGTTTAAGATCAACCTGGTTGAATGCAGTATCAGCCTGAACTGATTTGAGTCAAACTGGTTAATGAAATTTCTGTCCCAGACTCCTTCCTGGTTCAAATTAAATCAGAGTCCCCCACCATCCTAGCATTTTGCAGCCCTGAGTCAGTCTGTGCTATCTGCTCCAAAGAACAGGGCTGGCCCTGCCCCTCTGCTCCCTAGCTGGAGCAGTGAGAGCTGCAGGGGGCCCCAATCTTACTGGGTATGAAGCCCAGTCTACAGGGTTGGGGGACTGTCCCCTCCAGGCAAACCCTTGCTGGGGTCTGGGGCCAAGGAGGGGGGTTAAGCACTTCTTCCTCTGCTCAAGCTTAGTGCTAGAAAAACAACTGTGGACTACAAATCCCAAGGGCACCTGGAAGCAGGAAGAGGAAGTGATGAGCAACCCTGTAGAGTCCTGCTGTTGCAAGCCTAGACTGAAAATCCCAGAGACCTCGGGGGCAGCAGGAAGAGGAAGTGAACACAGAGCCAGAGAGCCATACTTCAGCACCCTCTGGCTTCTGGCTTGAGCCACTGCAAGCATGTGGCTGCATTCCCTGAGTCAAAAGTAAACATGTGTTCACTTCTGTTTCAATTTAATCTCTGCAGTTTAGACTAACCTTCAAAGACTGAATCAATTCAGCCTCAGGCTTTTTGACTGCCTGTATTTAGCCTTTAAGACAAAAGCACTGACTTTCATGTCCCAGTGCTAGAAACTCCAGTATCCACAGACTGAAAGCTTTGAGTTTTGCATAGCTCTTGTTCTCAATCTGTTTTTCTTTACATGCTGCTAGCAAACATGTCTGAGTCATATCCATACAATTCCCTCTATTGTTGTTGCTAGAAGTGGATCTGCATTATTGGAAAATTATAGTTGCGGTGTAGATGAAGCTGACATGAGAAAAGGTTGCTTAGTCTTCACTGTCTGTTCAAAGACTGATGTCTCCAGTGAGATTACAACAGGCACTAATTGTGGGTTTTGTTTTTTGTGATGAAGATACCTGTCTACAGGAAAATGGAGAACATTCACCAAGAACTAAATTGAATTTATTCAGGGCACTTAACAGATATGATACCATAAGTTTTGGCTGAGTCGTCCTGGATTTGACATAGACATGAAAATCTCTATATTTTCTAATTTGCTGAACCAGCAGTCTTCATAAAATCAATTTTATTGCCAATAAAACTGGACATAATCTTGCTAAGGAAAGAATCAGTAACATATATGTACTCTGATATTTTATAGCACCATTTATCTTATAAGAAATTATAAATTGTTTCTTTAGAAAAGGCTGGGAGCTTCTGAGCAGTTCCTGCCATACTCGCTTTACTTTTCTTCACTGTACCTTTCAGGTCTCCTCACCTGATCAGATTGGTTAAATCAAATTAAAAAAAAAGAAATACTAACTGTCTACATTCTGCCTAGATATTATAAATCCATTAGAAATGCAGATAAATCCAATAAATGTATCAAATAGATATGGCTAATCAAATAACAAATCTTATCTACCTGTATTTTTGCCAGAGTTCTAAATATATTCTAGTCTTCACTATTTGTTTGCTCTTTGGTATCTGACTAAAATAGCATATTGTCTTGTTAGCAAATTCTCTTAGACATAACACTGTCATTCCTATTTTTCAAAAGAAGATTATTTCTTTTCTTCATTCTTTGTTCATGTAATGTGACTAGAAAAGTGTATTCATGTAATAACTTATTTTTTCAGTTATACAGTAAATCAATCTATATGCCTTTTTAGTTGTGATTTTCTATATTCTCAGACTTAAATTATGTTAAAATATAGTTAAATCTAAAAATATCTGTAAATGAGAAACAGATCTTGTATTAATCTCCAAAAACCAGTCCTGTAAACTCATAACATGCAGAAGTAGAGCTAAACACACAAAAAATCCAAATTCCTGCCCAATGTTGAAGCTACATAATTTACCATATCCGATTTAGCTTTTATAATTCCAAATTAAATTAATCTGCTTTCTAAAGCATACTTTTAAAAATTTTCTTTTACCCTCAACATGTGGGTAAAATATTTTTTTAAAGTATCAATTTAATCTAATCTGAACCTATAAATATAATCAATACAAAGAACATGCATTCCTTACCTACTCTGAAGATCAAGTCATCTTCAATGGGATTCTCTTTTCTTTTTCCAGTGCTGTACATACTAGCTGGTCTTTTCACAGCCTTTTGCTTCACGTGGCCACTGCCAGGAGATTTAACACGCCTCTTAACCCCTTCAGTAGTAGGGGACACATCTGCGGATCTGACAACTTTAAGTTTAAACGGACTGCCCTTGATATGCTGATCATAAAGTCTCAGTGACAGAGTAAAGTCCCCTTCCTTCTGAACAGTATACAAAAATTCATAAGTGCCATTTTTATTGTCAAGTATTTCTCCATCTGCTACACTCCCATCAGGTGTGCTCAGTTCAGCAGTGAGGTAAGCATTTCCAGATTTACAGAGCTCCCCATCTTTGTCCTTGGTTGTGATGGTAACTGACATAGGCTGTCCAATAACAGTCTGCCTCAGTCCCTCACCCGTGGCAACTGTTTCAGAAGCTACAGCATTAGTGGTTAAAATGGTGCCCAGATTGTGAATGGATTTCTTCAGTCCATCGGTTTCCACTATGAAATCCAGTTGGTCATTTTCACGTGGGTGCAATGGGAAGTCCCGGTCAGCCAGCTCATTCAGCTTGTCACTCATTTGCTTCTTAACTAGTAGAACTTCAGTTTCAGTACCATGATTGAGTGCTTGGGCTGTAAAGTTGCTACAACTCTTAATACTCTCCTGTCCTTCTAGAAGGGTATCTAGCTGTGTTTGGAGGACCTGAATGTAACACAGAACACCTGGTTAGTGTGATGTTATCATTAGGTTTTGCAATATCAAGTTTTTAAGTACTCCTAAGTATGTAAACCTTTATATAATCTGCACAACCATGCAGTTTGATGGGGACCTCTAGGTTGCACTACTGAAAGAGCTAATTAGAACTTTGATCCTTCTGCCTGAGAGCAGTCTTTGGTTGTTAAACAATACGAGCAATTAGCTCTGCACACAGAGATTACGGTGCCTTTTTTTGAGTCACTCCTTATTTATATAGGAGGCTGCAGGGAACCCCTTCTCTACAACTAAAGTAGGGAGAAATTGCAATCAAGACAAGAAGGCATTATTGAGAGACTCATGATCATGTTGAACAAGAAGGGTAAATTTCAACCATAAGAAGAAAGAAAGACAAGAGCTTCCCCTAGCAGGAGCTGTGGCACAGAAGTCTGCTCACCAGCTTTCAGCAGCCAACATGGTCTATAGGCAGGCACAGACAATAACATAATTACAAACCATTTCAGAGACAGAAGGGAACAAATTGCAATCTCAAAATCCCCTTTCAAAATGCTTTCTTGGTGTACATAACATGTCCTCCAGGCCCACCAGGCACATTTGCACAGGAACGCAACACTTAGTTGCTGCCTCTGTCAACTGCTGCCCCTGGCCCAAGGAGGACTGAGGTGATCTGCTGTCAGTGAAATATCACCCAGCCCCTGTCCTAGGACATACCAAGTTAAACTGATACTCTGGCTATTAAACAGCCCCAAAATAACTATAAGCCATATGTGGGAATTATTAAATTAAGGGTAACAAACCATAACTCTGGGAGAAAACAATTTACAATTGTAGATTTAAATTATTATGCTCCATATACTTGTTTTCTTTCATCACACAAAAGAAAACTATTCAACCTTACCATAACTAATATTTTAAACATGTTTAAAGCATTAAAGCAAGGCATATGCCAATCAGTTTGGAGAATGGAAATTATTTCTATCTTGTTCATTTTTTTTTTATATTATCTGACTAGGGAAATGTATTCATGTAATAACTTACTTTCTCAGTTATATAGTAAATTAATCTATATGCCTTTTTAGTTGCGAGTTCCTATATTCTCAGACAAAAATGATGCTAAAAGAGGTAAATCTAAAAATACTTGTAAATGAGATAGATCTTGTATTAATCTCCAAAACCAGTATTATAAACTCATAAAATTCAAAGGTAGAGTGAACAATTTCACTTTTATTCAAGTGTACTTGCAGTCAATTCATTTTTTGGTTTTCCTATTGTATGTTATCAAGATGATGCTGAAATATCTGGGCTTGACATTCCTCAGGGAAATAATGTTCGTCTCAAAACAAAATTGTTTCTAAAATTTCTGATTTAAAAAAGCTCATGGAAATCTAAAAATCCTGACAGTGTAAATTAACACAAAAATCTGAAAATATGCATTAATAGGAACAGCATTATGTTGTACCTTGGGTTGACACACATATTTTGGGCTGTTTCAAAAGAAGAACATTTCAAAAGAGAAGCTGCTGATCAGGTGTTACATTATAACTGTTACAAGCTAGAAGTGATATACAAATGTAACAATGTCCCAGTTTAACTCTGAATGAAACTGGACATGTCTACATGTGCATTTACTGCATAGTAACCATGCAGTAAGCGGTTTTTAAGTTGGTGTCTACACATGCAAGCATTACAGCACAATAATGCTGTGTGTGCACTAACTTGGGAGTAAAGTTAGTCCCAAGTCAGTCCACACACACTGTTACTGAGCAGTAATGTGTCTACATGCGTGCTACTTCAAAGTAACTACTTGAGCATCAGGCAGGTAGTAAATTTACGCCCAAGTTGGCGTAAATTGCCAGTTATTGTGCAGTAATCTAAATTACTGTGCAGTAAGTGTGCTCATGTAGACACGCCTACAGTGTTAAAGTTGGAGCTGTTTTGCTACATTTGTATCACTCCCGGGTTGTCCATACATAACTGTTGTAACATAACATTTGCTGCCCAGTCCAGGGCAAGAGTCTCTCCTCCCCTTTTGGGAGCTCATGAAATGTGATCTCAGGAGAAGATCCAGTGAAGGAATTAGGCTCCTAAATTTGAACTATATCTAAATTTTCAATCCTGAAACCCCCCTAATCAGCAGCTGTCTAACTTTGGAAATGTCCAAACTCCATAGGACTTGAAGTTTTTTAACTTAAAGTTCACTTAGTGCCTGAAAGGTCTCCTCCTGTTCATGTGCATAAGCACCTCTGTCAAGCTGTTATGGCAGTGTTGAACAGCTTGACAGTCAGCTAACTTTTAAGCCTATTCAGGGCTAGAAACTAAAGATCCTTTTGCCTAAATTGCTTGAGGGTGTTCTCAGAACACATTGATAGGATCAGGCAAACAAGGTTCTTTGGGTAAACCTGATAGGAGCCCACACAATGTAGAGGAGAAAGTGATAGTTGTATCCTATAATCTAGGCTGCTGATGGATGTAGGGGGAAAGAAACACACATTACTTTTAGCTCAGCACACCCCCACACTAAGCACAATGCACACCCAGAGGAGGAAACATGTTAGTTTGACCCGGCTCACTCAGCATCTGTATAGATCATGCACTTCAGTGGGGTTATTTGACAATTTTTTCTAACAGCTGAGTGAATCAGCTATTAGATAAAAATGCCGAAAAGACCCATTAAAGCACATGATCTATACAGATGCTGTGGAGCTGAGTCAAACAAACACAATTCCTCTTCCTGTAAAGCACCATTTTGGTTTTCTTTTTTTCCACGTCTGTCAGTGACCTAAAGGTTAAAGCACTCACCCAGGCAGTAGAAGAACTTCATACTCAGCTTGGTAGGATTGAAACCCACATTCCCCACTTCCTAAGGGAACACCTAAACCACCAAGATGTTGCACTAGACTGACCGGGAGCACTCTACAAGCTACCTGCTGAACCTGGGTCATTGGAAAGAAAATAATTCAACTTCCATGGGGTCACAGAGAGAGTGGAAATGTAAACAGGGTTATCTTTCAGCAATTAGGGCCTTCACCAAGTAAGAGAGATTTTGGTTCTTGTTTCTGCTCCACAGACTGTGAATGTATTTCATTCAACCACTTTTTAATATAAAATTCATAGCCACTACCTTTCAAAGCAGACATATTGTAAAAGAGAGATTGAGCCCTGCTCACTTCTATAAAAGCAATGGCACAGGCACCCACCTTCAGGAGAAGGTTCTGGTTTACAAGCCATGAGTAAGGTGTCTGGGGAACAGGATTTAAGAGTAATCTTTGCTCTCAAGACTTCCCTGTTGGCTAACTTCCTGCTAAGCCTGGTGAAACAGCTTCCCACTTGGTGCTGGATGTTTTGGGACCTATTCTGAGGTGCCTTCCATACTTTGGAGGGAGCAGGTGACTTAACACACAGGGCTCTGTATTCCACTCTGGGGAACCAGGAACCCACAAGTTAGGTGCTGCAGCACCTGTCTTTAGATGCTCAAGTCCCTTAATGGATCTGGCCCTGTAATACAATTAAATCTACTGGAATCATGCACCCATTATAAAAAAATGACTTATTAAATTGACAGATGCCAGCTGAAAAGAATATGCATCTTACTTTGTGTTTAAGGCCATAATTCACTTCTAGTTCCATAAGCAGCACGCTTTTTCGCACATTTAACGTCTTCTGTAATTCATCAAAAGTAGAATGAATGTCCTCTACAATGCTAGCCTTTTGATTGGTTAACTGATGTATGATTTCAGATATGAATTGAAGTGCAGAATCTATCTCTGGAAGCCTGTGGAAGAAATACATTATAAAAATTGGTGTCTCACAAGGCATTATTTTGGTGTTAAAATCCTATTGTGAAAGAAGGCCATCACCACACAGCTTTTAAAAGACAGTGTTCTTCAGCCAATTCTACTCATTTTGTTATAGTATAATTTTTGTTGAGATTAAACCTTGATAAGGCAAGAATGAGGTTCTAGGTCAAAGGCCTCCTTAAGCAAAGACTTTAGAACCCTCTCCTTATTTCCAAATGAGGTAGGACATTGACTTCCTGTCCTTAACTCATGTTTCTGTTAGGGAATTGGAATTGTGCCACATTTTTATTATTTTCCCATATATATTTTTGAAGCTTGAATACTATTTGTACATGTGGTGTCTAAATGCTTACACCTAATATTTTTCTCTCCAGCATTTTGGTCTCCTTCCTTAGAAGGGATATAGCCATCAGGGATATCCATATGCAAAACCTAGCCACTATCTTACAAATAAAAGGTAGACCCTTCTCTCTAGGTAGTATGATTGGGATCTGAATGGGTTGCACATTTATGGATTTTAACTTCATATCACCTCAATGGGGTAGGAAATGATTAACCCACTTGTCCTGATGGAGAATTCAGGCCAGAAGTAGATTAAATGACCTGCTCAGGGTAATACAGGAAGTCTGTTAAACTAAAAACTGAACCCAGATATCCTGAGTCTCAGTGCTTTAACCCATGAGCTTCATATCCACTCACCTTCCTCCTATACAACTAGGACTAAGTGAGGAAGAAATCTATGTTGCTCAAATAAAGCAAAAATGCATTACATAGCTCAGCATGATTGTCACTGTCTAGCTCTCCTCAAGGGGTCCAGGATTGGGGTAATGGGGTCATGTTCAGAACTGGGTAAAGAAGCTTGTACAAGCAGGTGTCTACAAATTCAGTGCATATTGTATCTCCCTTTCCTGAGGACCCAGTTCAATCATAAATTGTGGAAGAAAGCAATTTATTAAGAAATGACCATCAAAACCAGCACTACCATGCTGGGTACACTGCAAACTACAATTTGCTAACTATGCAGCAACTAATACTACAATCCTTACCAATGTCTTGTATGGGCACAACAGACTGGATTGATTGTGCTAAGTATGGCTTAAACAGGACTATGGATTCTTATCTCATTACCTGGATTAGCTTTTGAGACCCCTTTCGTTCCTATAGGTTTAATACTCATTTGTTTTTCTCTCCCAGCACTGCCCCCCTCCTCCCTCTCCCTCTTCTCCTCCCCCGCTTCTCATTTCCCTTGGTCTTTTGTTACTCATTTTTCTCTCCTTCTTATACGCTGTTTTCTTCACATCCTCTCACAGCATCTGATGAAGAAAACTTGGGTTCACAAAAGCTTGTGCTGCTTCTCTTTCATTTAGTCTATAAAAGTGCATCTCTATCTTGCCTTCTCACCATGATCGAGACACTAGCATCTTTCCAGGAGGAAAAGTGTGAACAAGCTAAACTGATTTAGAAGGTGGTTTCATTGACAACTTGACCAATCACTTTCCACACAGCAGTATGTTAGGGCACAACCAGTATAATCTGGGTACCTTTTGTTGACAGCATCCAGCTGGACCTGTAGAGAAGCCTTGTGTTGTTCTACCACATCCTTGAGTGGTACAGTGGGGTGCTCTGCATGTTCTCCTTCTGTACATTCCCGGCACATGGCTGTTTCACAAGACTGGCAGTAAAATTCCATCACCTGCAACAAGAGTGAGCAATTCTAAATTTAACATTGCAGCTGCAGCCTCACTTCTAGTACCTCTTAAGCTCCAAGCCTGATGTTCTGAATGTGTTATCCAAACCCTGAGATTGTAGCTTGATGTAAAATGTATAAAGTATAAAGGTTTATAAAAAGGGCTGCTTTAAAATTTAAGATATGTTCCTTACAAGTTAATATATTCATTACTTTTTTTTAACATCCAATTGTTTCCAATGAATTTAATTCACAGAAGCAGGATCAGATCAACAGCTAGGAAACCGAATGCCAGATACAGCACAGACTGCAGTGGTTATCCTTAACATTAGCCTGTAAAAGATGCCAGCATCTCAGTTATATTATGAAATGAACTGGCTCTGAAACCAGGTCCTTTATCTCTGCACAGACTCATTCCTTGGCCTCCCTCATCAGTCATGTCAAAGAAAAGGTTAGCTTAGTCTGTCTTTCATAATGTGACAATCTGTGTAACACTGCCCTGAATTCACCAAACAAGACTTTCAGCTAATCACCAGGGTCATAGCTGAACCAATAACCTACACAGGAAAAACCTCATATTCCATTACCAATCCTTTAAACCATTAGATCCCCATAAAGGAGACGATTTTAGAGTAGTGATCTACACTTTAAAAAGAAGTTCCAATCTGTTTCACATCCAGTAAAATATTTACACTCTTCTTAGCAGCACAGAGTTTGTCTGTTCCACTGTAGCAATGGGTTTGACCACAGAAAAAACTGAGCATCTATTACCCACCTAATGCTCACTAATTGCAACACCTAGGAATCACATTTTAAACTGGAGGCAAAGGTGAACTTTACATTTGGGAAGTTCTTACAGTGTATGTTCAGAAGCATCTGACCAAACCTCTACTTTCCAGATGGAAGAGACCTCCCCCATCCTATTGAATAGATACTCTAATACTGATTTAACTCTGCTTCCATTAAAGTCAATGGGAAGTGAAGTTACAGACTGGCATTCTCACATGCATAGTGGCCTCTGGCTTCTTTTCTCTTCCATCCAGGAAGTGCACAGACCAACTGCAGACACTTCCTCAGCCTGACAAACGGTATTTGCACCCAAAAGCTTGCAAAGGATTTTTCCAACTATTTTAGCTGGTCTAGTAAAAAATATCAGATTTGCCCAAAGAATCTTGTCATAAATTTGAATATATTCACATTTGCAAAGAGTGCTAATATTAACAAAACACAATGAAAAACAAATCAAACATCAAAGATTACTTGACAACCTTCACAGTTTTCATTGGATGATCATAAACTTTCTGTTGACTCGCTGTCAGAGTGTCAGCTTTCTATATCTGAAGACATTTTAAAAAGTTCTGTAGTGATTTAAATACCTTTGGTCTTCAGATACAATGATTAAGTATGTTTTGTATTGCTCCATTTTAAAACATCATAATACACTTGCATATTTGCAACAACATGTATTGAGACATAAACTTGAAATACTGGAATAATTCAATTCATATCTTCCAGTTTGTCCATTGGTTTCTGCTGGTTTATAGAAGTTTAGAAATAGATCACTTATATTAAGACTCTACTTAGTCTTTGGCCCTAGAAAAGTCTCTCAGGGATTAGAGAGTAAGGAAATTTTTCATCCATTGGTCATATCCACATTTAAATGAAGGCAGGAATATATACTACAGAAAACCAAACTGTAGTAGTAATTTTCACATAATGATTTTAATCCTAAAAAACATTTACCCTATATGCTGCAGAACTGAAACTTTACTGTATCATGGATTGTTTTAAATTGCTTAATGAGTTAAAAACCTCATACACAAGCAAGTGAAAGACCAAAATCCTTTGCGTAGGGTTTTAGTTCAACCAAATACACTACCACAGGAGTGTCAAAATCATTTGGATCATGGGGACTGGTCAGACTCATAAACGAGCCCCACATGCTGGATCTAGCCCACACTTGCAGTGTGTATGCCAACTCCAGCTATAAGTGCAGCATGCTGCATGTGCCCGTCCTGACACACGGTATATGGCACATAGGGCTTGTGGTATGTGTGTGGCACCTGGCCAGACTGGCCCTGCTGAATCTAGCGCATGGGGGCAGTATATGGGCCAGCCTGGACCAGCCCCAGATCCGGTCTGGAGGTCTGATCCAGCACAAGTGCCACATGCAGCATGTACCTCAGAACGGTCCTGCACTGCATGTAGGGTTACCATATTTCCAGATGACAGAAGGGAGGGGAACGGGGGTGGAGGACAGTGAGGAGAAGAGGGGGGAAGGGTATATGATGGGGAGGGCAGTGATATACCCAAGCCCTGCTTCTGCCCCTCACTCCCAAGCCACTGCCCCTCCCCAGCACTGCCAGTGCTTTGCACTCCTGATCTGTAGCCCTCTAGGTGAGGAAGCCCTGCTGGTGTCCCTCACTCCCAACCCACAGATCCCTGCCCCCCCAGCCCTGCTGATGCACACTCTGCACTCCAAACCTGCAGCCCCCTACCCCCCCAGGCCCTGTTGGTGCTCCTCAATTCCAACCCCTAGCTCCTTGCCCCTCAGCACTGCTGTTCATGCAGTACACATGCATGCGCACATGTGCCCATGCACACACACATAACCTGTGTCTCTTATCTAGGAGTTTGCCAGGGCCTGCGCACAGACCATGTGAACACCCACAGCCAGTCACCTTGCTTGCTGCTCCCAGCTCCAAGCAGCCAGTCTAGGAAATCAGAGGCAAAGCAAAAACTTGGACATTAGCTTGTATTTCAAAAACCCACCCAGACATTAGGACAGGGAGCCAAAAAAGAGGACGTCTGGAAAAACCCAGATGTACAGTAACCCTAACTATGTGCAGCCTGTGCAAGTTGGGCTCTACACACTGCATGCAGGGCTAATTCAAGTGCATGCTGCATCATAGCAAGCATCACCACAGGCATGATCTGGCTCACGAGCCATACTTTGACAACCCAGCACTACCGTATCAAAGGCATAATATGGTCTCTTCATGTATTAAACATGAACCAGTGTCCTGAATGTTCCCCCATCAACAAAAACTCTTGCCTGTTAGTAATCATCCATTTTGTTAGTTCTAGCCCTTCCTAAAAGTGTTAACTCTGACATACAGGATTATTTACCTAGCCTCATGGTGCTGAGCATAGTACAGGACACAAAAATGAAAATACATAAATAAACAACAACTTTGGAAGCAAAGGAGTGTTATTTTGTCATTCACTTCTTGTAAGCAATAAATGGATGCTTTAGAGGGCTGAACAGCTAGTATGTTTACAAAATATTCTTATGCTCCAGGCAGTGACCTGCACCTATCAAATTGCCAAATCACTTCTTTTTTGGTCTTTTGGATAAAAGCCATTATAGTATCAATTCAACATTGATATTTTTCTCTATCATAACCTAAAGACATTCTATATGCTGCAATTGCAATAGGATGAATAAGATGATCTACTACAGGAATGGCCAACTCATTGCACATGCCACATGCCTCTGACAATAGTGGAGGTAGCAGAAAGCAAGGCAGCAGATCCGGCAGAGAAAATAAATCGGAATGGCACTCAGGGAGGGTGTGAGGCTTACCTCATGGCACAGTTGCCAAAAAGGCTGACCCCTTACTAATCCAGCAAGTCTTCTTTTTCTAGCCTGATTTATCCTAGGCCAAGATTTTCAAACCTATATTAAGGCTTACAGTCAGACTTCTTTACTTAATAGGTGCTGCAAATGTTTAGCACATTTAAAAATAAAGCAACTCTTATTTCAGTGCCTAGATATGACATGGGATTCCAATTTAGAAGTTTTATAGAGTATATCACCAATGATTTTAATTTTAAACATAAATGCTGGGTAACTGTGAGTAAGTACCTATTCATTGTTCAAACACAGGAAATAGCTTAACATTAAAACTCTAAGCTTTACTTACCATGAGGGACACAAAAAAACCCCAAATATTGTATCAAAGAATGTGTTTGAATGAGAGAAGTGCTGGCAGCATGTGGATAACCCCACTTCAAATCTCCCTTATGTTCTGGGTAAGCAGCCAACAATTTGTAGTTTACTCAGTGACTAGTTAAAATCCTTGCTTTAATGAAAAGCCGTTGGCTAAAGCTAAAACACAGGCAAGGCAGAGATTATGCCAGTAAGAAGAAAGAAGTATTTTGAAATATGTACTTCCTCTATAATATCCCTAATTCCTAGGGAACATCAAACACTTATGCTGATCAGTAAGTATAGAAAATGTTTGACTTCACCACTATAGCCCTGGCCTGGAATATGCTTGGTTTCTCTGCAGGGATGGCACATGTGCATCTAGGCAAGAGTAAAAGCTAAGAGAAACCACAGCATACTCCATGGGGGTCAAATCTCCATTGATTTTGACTGCTAAATAAAGTCTCTGCTAAGAATGTACAAATTGCAATTTTTCAAAGGCATATAATAACTGAACTGGAGACGGTTTTCATGGGGATATCCCTGAAGTGAACTGATAATTTGCAAGCTTTTTATTGACAGCCAGACTTTTTTTTTACTGGCACATGATTTTACTGATATATGTTTTACATAATGTAAATGTAACTCATCTGCCAGGCCCCCCGTTAGAAGGCCGGGTTCAAATTCAGGGGTTTAATATTAATCATAGTAAAGAAAGCTTTGTTGTTAGTAAAATGTTTGCAGTAAAAAGAATTTTCTTGGGTTGGCAACCCTGCTTTGACTGCCGTAATGGTTTTACACAGTGCTGCCCCCACCCTACTCATCCCCACACTTCTGACTGTACCCTCCACCATGCTACCCCCACAGCCCATCCCCCAGTAGTTCTGCTCCTCCCATCCCAGCACAGAACCCCCAAAGAAGCCTACCTACAACCCAGTAGTATTATAGACAGCCTGGGACACAGCAGCAGCACATGGATGAGAGAATGGTCTCTGCGGGGTGATAGTCTCCTTCTCAGACACCAGCTGGCACTGCTATGCTCTGTCTATCAGAGCTTCAAATCAAGCTGTGGCTGCTTAGTGTTTCTACTGATAGCTAAAGTTTTTTCCTAACTTTACTGACAATCATTTTTAGCCTGATTTTTTTTTTTACTGACAGTAAATTTGATGACAGTTAGCAACCCTGTGCTTTATCAAAAGCATGAGGATGCTAGACTTGATCAAGGAAAAGGCTTCCAGAAAATCTTGACCTGGGTAAAACACTGCATTTCCCTTTTTTCTCCAAGAAACAGCTAAATCACTTTAGCTGAAATAAATAACCAACAGCAGTTGCTTCCACGTAAATAGAATTTTTCAACCCAAATAGGCAAAGTCTTTCATAGTAATAAGCAATTTACAATGGGTAGTGCCAGGCAATCTTAATAAGAGAAGGTGTCACTAGCTTTATCTTACATAATAGTTACTCACCACTCCCAAAACTAAAGCACAACTAGTTATCTTGTTAGGTTTCCCTCAGTAAATTCTTCAAGCACAGATATAGTTGCTTACTTTCAAACAAAAAAGAAATGAAAAATATTATCCTATCAACTTCTTCTATTGATTAGGCAGGGTGTAAAACAAAAGTTCTCACTAGTGTTTTCATTTTTCAACCTAATGACAAAAAAAATTCATTGTACAGAGTTAGTTACCCTTCAAAAATATCATCTTCAATAAAACTAAAACTTCTAAAAACCAAACCACCACAGTTTGAATACATTCTGAGTTGTGTGCTATACTCAGGTTATGTTCCCTCCCCTCCACCCCCCAAAAAAATCTCTTTGACAGAGGATTGTAGCCATGGATCTTCCTTATCTTTCCACCCTCTCCATATTTCCACTAAAGGTCAAATTTGAACAGACACCACCTGAATTTAAATCAGATTCCATGGTTATTGCACACCCCCTTCCTATCTAGGCCAAATGAACACTGGCATAGTAAGAAGCCTTTCAGTCACTAATTCTGGCCTGCATAGTTTAATTTCTCTGGTTTGCATCTGTCCAGAGAACCAAACTCCTATTTGAAATATCATTTTTAATTTTGCTTCTCAGAAGGAGTAGTGGGTGCCAAACACCAGCTAAGTGAATGTCAGATAACTGGCACTATTTGGGGTATAATAGGCATGGTTTGATCCTGAATTGAGTGAAAAAGTTAGAATCTGCCAATTATAAGAAATAGCTGTTTTTGGTGTGCTGTAATTTAGCAGTCCTTTGGTCAAATTCCTCCAGACTTGAAAGCCAAAACAACCTGCACCACACTAAATTTTAAAGAAATCCAAGAAATCAAATGTGCAGTACAGAGGTCTTCAAAGAATTGTCTTTTAAACAAATACGTGTTCTCAAACCTGACTATACCAGAGCTTTCTCACACCTTTGCTGCAATACTCAGACTGTCACTCAGTTTGGGCAATTCACCTATCTATACCACCTTGGTTTAGATGCAGTGAATGCTGCAGTAAGGTACACTGTGCCCACTCGGCATGAACCAGCTCTAGACCTGGACACAGGCATGGGTGAACCAGGCAGGGCCTGGACAGAAAGGGAAAAAATGGAAAAAAAAAATTACAATTGCAAAATAAAAAAGAAAAAAGGTGAATATGGCACATATATGTATACCTAATCCTGCTTTTTGATTTCTACAAATTCGGTTTATATATATAAATGGTAATTTTTTTCCCATTGTCTGATTATTATTATTATCATTATCTCTGGCGAAGGGGGGCACCAACACTAAAAATTCACCTGGGTCTACCAGGAGTCTAGGTATGACACTGGCCAGCTCTCAAAATAAAAGTAACTTAGCCACTACAGTGCTACATTACATCCTCTCTCTCTGGGAAAAACCTATTGGCACATGCTCAGCGCTACACAAAAGCAGCTACAGTACTTCTGTACTGTGTGCAGAGCACATGTGGCATGCTTCTCTGTGGAGGTCTCTGGCACAGTTGTGAGGTGAGGTGGACATGCCCTAAAAGTGCAAAACAAAACTACGAATGAATACTTTGGTTAATCAATAACTAGTATCACTGAAGCATACAATAGGTCTGTTCAAACCAATCTAAATCTAGCAGATCAGTAATGACAGGTTGAAAAATTGTTGCTCTATACTACCAGAATCAGATAAAGCACTTATTTCTATTATGACAATATCTAAACTGAGTCACGAATAAAATGGCCTGCAAAAAGTGACCTTGAAATACTGGCACAAATTTCTTGGCTTATAAGAAATAAAGCTCTCACTTTACAGCACAGCAAGGATATGTTTTGCCAGCTGGGCTGCTTTATATGCATGCATGATCAGGGCTAAGAGAGAAGAGTTGCAACATTCATGTTCCGAATCATAGATAATTTCCAATTATTTAAGTGACTGAGTGCATGTAAGTGACTGAGTGCCAATAAGTTAGGCATACTGTATCTTGACTCCATTATTGGGACACTTACTAATTAATACTGTGTATTTATGTTCTTTAATTGGGGACTGTACACAATTAAAAAACGCATGAAAAAACAGAATGGTTTAGGATACTCCTTTTCTTTCTTTTGCAGATACCCAAGATTGACACATGGGAATTTAGAACCCAGGGCCCAGTTTAAGAGAGTGTCAGAATTAAAAATCTGCTTCTGGATAGGTAAGGGCACAAGAACTGCCTCCTGAGTGGGTAAACTAAGCAAAACCAGGAGGTACAGCTAGAATGGTAACTATATTGCAGTGTGCTCTGGAAAACAAGCAGTTAACCAACCCTATTAGAGAGACAATGGCAACTGAGCTGAACAGTAAGAAGACAGATTACCTTGAATACTGTAAAATATTCTAACGTAATCTACTATATATATAATAAGAATATTGATAATATATATTATTATAGGTTATAATATATATACCTCTAGCAGCTTCTTAAAAGATTAGGTTATATATATATATTAGAGGGAAAGAAATTCTGGGGCTTAGACTGTAGTTAAATATATTCAGGCTGTAGTTAAAACACAGCCATTAAATGTCAATGTGATTAGTTTGTTATGCGTTAGTAGCTCACTACACTTACGTTGCCATCATGGTTGGGGCAGGAGAGTGGTTTTCCTGCAGCAACAGCTGTGACCGTCTCCAAGATGGAGGACTCCTCAATGCTGTTCTCTGGTGTTCGCTGCAGGACATCCATCAGGTTAGTGATAAAGAAGTTGTTCTGGAGTGCTGAAACCCCTTTCTCTGGCAGAATGGAGGTCTGGCGGCACACTGGGCAAGAAAGCGTTAAACTGTGGGCTGGAATGTAATTCTGTAAGCACCTATTATAAGGAAAGATTGAGAGAAAAAACCAGTATCACTGAAATAGAAAGGTTTTTGTATTTTTTAAAAGAATTGTTCTAACTTGTAACACCTGTAATCATGCCTAGTAAGGGAGAAATTAATCATTTTCCAAGTGTAAGATGAGGATGATGAAGCTCAGGAAGGAATGTTTTTCTTAAACCTTCTTTCCTCCTCTTTTCCTCCACTTCTACACACCAGTATTTATGCAACTTGCTGACATTATTATGAAGGTTTTATACCATCTGAGAACAGAGGAAACTACAAATGATGGTGTGGTAAGGTGGGAACACCTCAACCAGCCACAATACTGGTCTCCCACCTGCCTCTGGGTATGTGTGACGGTGTCGGGCCTTCACTAGGGGCACGAGAGGGACCCCTGGGGTCAAGAGGAGGTGAAAGAAACTCACCTGGGAAGTGTGAGCAGGGAGACGAAGAACCGCACCAGCCGCAGCAGACGCCGGCGCAGCCGCGCGAGCCGCGCCTCCGCCGCTCGTTTAAGCGATTGACGCTAACGAGCCGGGGGAGG
>JAGPOW010000290.1:25286577-25299935 GCA_030014935.1 Caiman crocodilus
TCAGAGATCTGGATTCATCAAAGTCGTGGCGGGCGAGACGAGGGGTTAAGGGGCAACCTGCAGGAGGTACCTACGATCAGGGGACTGGCCGAAGTCACAGTATGCCACCCTTTTTCTCTTCTGCCACACCTTGTTGTTAAAGAATTAGGGTCTTAATTAGGTGGGAGGCTGCCCTTTGAATGTCCTGTTCTCCTGGGCCTATGTATGAAGCTCCAGTTACCCCTGTACTGCATCCCAAGCCTCTCAGATTACATGCTGTTCAATTACTGGCTCTTGGCCAAGCCCAACTAGACACACAGTTGTGTCTCTCTCACATTGCCATGTTGTACGCCACATTCATGCTGCCCCTCTCTCTCCGGGACCTCTTACACTTCATTGGCTCTCACCCAGTCTCGGGCTTAACTCTCCGCCCTTTGGTTAGCCCCGATGCAGTCTCTCAGGCATCTCCCGCTACCCCACTGTGCATTGATTGAGTGATTGCTCAACTGTGGGGCCTACTTTAGCCCTGGCCCCACAGCAGAACATAATGCCCCTTCCTCAGGCCTGTACTCATGCCTCTCACTTTCAGGGTCTCTCCTTGGCCTTTGGCCCACCTTTGGCCTCAGGTGCCTGAAGGCTTACCTGGACCTCGCAGACTCTGTTCTCAGGCCTTCACCTTACTCTCCAGGGTCATACACCCCACTGGGGCTCAGGTGCCCCCCTGGGTGTGCCTGGCCTCACCACCCATTCTCCAGGGCTTACACCCAATGAGCTCAGGTGCATTCTAGGTGTGCCTGGTCCACAACTCTCACTCTCCAGGGTCTTGCACCCCACATGGGCTCAGGTGGCTGCACCTGGGCATGCCTGGCCATCTACTGCCTCCAGTGGTAAATAACCTGCCCAAAGGTGGGGACTGGACCTAAGGCACCCCTTCTCACCTTTCACCGAGGAGGTAACTGGCCTGGCATTTCCTGGGGGCTCCCGTGTCACTAGGAGCCCCACCAGGCCACCCACTCCTGGCAAGGTGCAGTTTCAAGTTATGACCAGGACCAAGAGGCCTCCTCCTTCCCCATAGCCCCTCCCTCACCTCCAAGTTGTTGCAGGAGCAGCAGCTCTACCAGGAGATGTTCCTTCCACAGAAGTGCTGCCTCCAACCCTGGTGGCCTGGATCTTAAAACAACCACTCATCAGGGCTGGGGCCACACCTGCCAGCTACTTATTCCAGCTCTTAAAGTGGCAGACACCATAGGTGTTCTGCCATAGATGGACCAATGAGTTCACATGCAATGAGAAATAAGTTCCTATGCCAAAATTTGTGTCTCCCTTTTTTTATTTGCTACAGATTTCCTTTTCCTTGTAAATTCCATTTTTAATTTACATTTTTTGTTTCAATACTTTATGACCAAGTGAAATCAATTGGACGCTTCCCTGCTGATTTCAATGAGGTCAGCATTTGGCTTTTGATTATATGCAAATACAAATCTCAATGGAACTCGAAAATTTCTCAATTTGTATCCATGTGCATCATTACTTGCTCCTAGACAAAAAATAAACTATTTTGTAATTTATTTTTTACAGTATCTTATTTTTTAATAAGTATAAAAAAGAAAACCCTAATAAACATGGTCTGGCACAAACAGAAAATACAGGTTTACAGCTAAATTTGTGAGGTGGAATATTAGTCCCTGTGTTAGTCTAGCGGTCCCTGTTGTCATTACAATCAATTAATCTGGATGTGCAGAACTTCCTCTAACAATTTCAAATGGTCAGAAACTCAAAGGCCCTTCTTCAAGTGGAAGAAGGCACTTCTTCACGAGACTAAATGAGCTACAGATCAAGTTCCATGTTGCCTTTCTCAGGAGGTACAGTCAGGAAAGCATACTTTAATCTGGAGTGAGAAAACATGGCTGTGGCTATCCATCCTCCCGTTTCTCCTCTTACAGTTCTGCTCTGACCATTCTTCATCCTTCCCCAACGCACCTCTTTGCTGTCTCTACATTAAAGAAAGCTGCATTCATCAGCCCTGTATTTGAGGAATTCCCCAAGGGATAGATATAACATCTGTAGATAACCAGATTAGCAGAAAAGGGCTTCACTGACAGCCAGAATTGACTTTCGGAGTTTCAAGAGAATTTAGACTCAAGATGAATATGACATTATGGGCAAATTATCTTGACTCCACTGAAATCAGTGTGAGTTTTGCCACTGACTTAAATGAAACCAGGATTCTATGGTGTGTGCCTTCTACAAGGGACTTACATTATTTCATTCAGCTCAGTATGGAAAACCAATACCATATTTGAGAGAAACAATTTTTTAACAAGGCAAATCTAATTGGAGAAAGCTCGTTAGGAAATAACATTTTTTTAAACGTCCTAAATTTTTTATACACTACCATAAAGCATTGTTCAACTTAAATTCATTTTATGTATGGAACCACGGATAAGAAAGTCCATCACAAACCAGATCTTGTAGTCATATTAAGGTCTCTAGCCTGAATTTTTGTTAAACTGATTTCTCCATAACTTCCATTTGTTTTTTCTGCTACTTGGTGGAAAATACAGCTTCAGTATTATTACTTATAGCTACTTGCTCAGTATATTCAACAGAGCATAACAGAAATCAGATTTTTTTTCAGATTTCCTTTGAGATAAATTTTTCTACACCAGTCACCCAAACTGCAAAATAATGAGAATAGTTCATCACCAGTTATTAATATTTTATATAAGATGTCTAATACTTGGACATTAAAAGATGGGATAATTATTTCTCTGCTTAGTAAATCAACAAAGAAAGTTTTTATTGCTTCTAATAATGGGCTAATCAATAAAAAAATTGAGGCTATTAATCTATCATCCTCATCTGATTGCTCATCATTCTTATGGTGCTGCTGGTGCAACTCCATTTGTTGACTTCCCTTGTTTTACTTCTTATTTATACAGGTAGCATAGGAATGAGACTTGAGGCTCTTTAAAATCTAAGGAAAACTAGGAGATATAGAGTTTTCAGCAGTATTATATGCAATGTGAGTTCTTATGTCAAGACCTTTACATTTAGAAATAATGTCTAGAATAAGAAGCACAATGGATTTTTAAATGTTGTGGGCTTGTTTCTCTTCTCATGCCAGTACATAGGGACCAACTTTTATTTTTGTCAGGGGGGACTTAAGATGATGCAGCCCTCTCCCCCCAGCAGCACAGCCAGAGCAGAGTTGAGCAGAGCCCATGGGAGGGTGGGAGGCAAATGCAATCACTGTGCTCTCTTTCCAAAGGGAACCATGGCCCTTGGACCCTCATGTACTTGGCTCCTATGATACCAGGAGTAACTTCATTTAAGTCACTGGAGTTGGAGTGATATTGTAGCCAGGATAGTCCAAGAAAAATGCAAGGGTCAAGATTTTTTGTGGATAACTTTAATTGGATCTTTTATAAGATATAGTTGGGAGGGACAAAAATGAGCTTTTAGTAATCTGCTTTGGCAGGAAAGTGGCTAGAGGTGCTTCTGTCCTGGTCGTGAAAGAACTAGTTCAGGCAAAAGCACATCTATATCCTACACAAATATACAATAAAAGGTATCACCCACAAAAATCCTTGACTCCTGCATTAAGGTCAAAGAAGTTCCATCACTGTGAAGCCAGAGCACATAGAATCAAATCCACAGTATGCAGAATTTCTGCAAGAAAATGTTTACCTTGATCTAGAAATCTTAATGTGCAAATATTTCAGCCTTTTAATGGGGCAAAGTAAACCACAATTTTTTAATTGATATGGACAAGTAATTTACAGACGTCTATAACTGAGCATGGTTATGGCTCTTTTTTAACAAAGCACTTAGAAAGGCAGTGAGGGAAGGAAAATTAGAATCTCTTTATAAAAGACAGTAATAATTGTGCAGATATTCTGTAGCTGTCTTCTATTTACAGTCCAATATGAAAAATAGCAAGCCATCACCACATTTTAATCTTTTAAGTTAACTCGCATCAAATTTTTACAGCTAGAGAGAACTGTCTCCATCCTGAGATGGAGAGAAAGGTCATTATTGATGAAAAAGTAGGTAAAGATTTCCAAGAGCTAAAGTCTATGATAGCTGAGTGGGGAAAAATTAGAGTTACATGAATGGGAAAAAAAATTCTTACCTCTCACAAAAAGTGTGCAGACAGGGAAGTACTTTAGGGTTCTTGTAACGGTCCAGGCATATGCTGCAGATCAGAAACTGTTTGTCAATCTGACGGACCACAGGACTTGGGATGTTGGAGCCTTCACTGGCCATCCTAGACCACTGACATATGGGTCCCGTTTTCTTCTACCCAGCACGGTGCTGAAACAAAGAAAAAAAAAACCTAAATCAACATCCAGCTCCAAATACTCTTCATCTTGATCTCTTGATCTGGAAGTTTAAATCAAAATTTAAATCAAAATAGGCCAGAATGAAGCCTTTAAAATGTTCTATTATGACACAAAGCTGGCAAATGGTTAGACAGTTCTACTACACAATAAATAATAAGAACCTAGGTCAAAACTAGGGGGTGCACTGATAGAGATTTTTGGGGCCAATACCATTTTTTAAGAAGGCATATCAGCTGATACCGATCTGATTTCCAGTACACAGCCCAGCAGCTTGAAGAGCAGTGTCTGGCTGGTAAGTCTGTTATGGTGGAAAGGGCGGGGGAAGGGAAGGAGCATGGTGGGGTGGGGGTGGATCAAGGCCTCTGAGGTGAGGGAGGGAGTAGGGCTGGGGCAGGAGCTGGGGTTGGGGCAGGTGCTACCCAGATGGGGCAGGGTGTGGGACGGAGTCGCGGTTCATCTGGGGGGTTCAGCGAAGTGGGGGCAGCTCCCACTGCTGCACACACCCCAGGAGGGCATGGGGGGGGGTGCCCCTGGATCTGTGCTGGGCAAGAGCGGGCTGCCACTGTGGGCTGGGGCCAGGGCTGCGTTGTGCTCTTGCCAGTGGACTATGCTCAGGGCAGGCAGCAGTGGCACTGGGAAAGAGGTTACTGGGGGGAAGGGGGGACTTCAGCCACCCCAAACCCTGCCTGCCAATGCTGCCGCGTGCCCTGCCTCAAGCACAGCCTGGCCTAGCCCCCTTCTAGGAAGAGCCCAGTGCAGTCCTGGCTCCAGCCTGCAGTGGAAGCCCACCCCCAGGATGCAGATCTGGGGGGCACACCCCACTCCCTCCCTCTCCATGGTGGCTTTGATCTGTTCCTATTGGTGCACCTCTAGTCAAAACAGGTACTCTAGAGAAACATGTTGTAGCTGCATTTTGAGAAGTACAAGGTTGATTCTGATCCAATATTATTTTAAAGACAGGGCTTTGATGGAAAGGATTTCAGACTGGTTTGTGCCCAACCATTTTCAAGAACCTAAAGCATTGAAAGGGCTTATGCTTGAAGTGCTTGACCTGCGACTGCCTCTTCCTTATACCTGAAGAAGAGAATTTGATGTCCAAAAACTGATCTGACAGCTCTCCTGACTACATAGTTGGTCCAATAAAAAATATTACAAAAAAGTTTTGCATCTCACATGTTTTCTGGACCATCACTGCTTCAACAACTTTCCATCCTGAACTGCCTTACTCAGTCAAATTGTTCTTGCCGAAAATTAGTTTTAAAACAGTTTATATAACATACTTTCTTGTCAGTGCATGTAGGGCAAGTACAGACAGTCAAAAAGTCCGAGATGGAATTGATATAAATTCAATTTTCACAGGTTAATCTAAGCTGCGTAGACTGAACCGATAAGCAAATGAACAGACATTCATTTTTTATTCTGGAAATGCAGCCACATGCCTTCTGCATACCTGGAAGGGGCAGGGGCAGGGGCAGGGAAGGGATGTGGGGGGTGGGGTGCAGACTGAGGGCCCTGAAGTGAGGGAGGGAGTAGGGATGGGGCAAGGGCAGGGGCTGGGGCTGAGGCAGGTGCTGCCCAGATGGGGTGGGGTAAGAGATGGAGCCATGGCTCGTCTGGGGTGCTTGAGCTTGCTTGGCTGGAGGAAATAGCTTGAGCCAAGGCTAGCCTGCCTACCCACCCTGCGACACATCTTTGCAGGGTAGGTGCAAAGCATCCTGGAATGCTGGGGGCCTATGAGTTAATTTCAATCTGGAGGGAATTTAGGAAATAAATTCAATAAATTGATGTTACCTAAATCAGTTTAGTCTGATACTGCATCTATTGAAGTTCATTTTAAACCTGTTTGACCCATTTTGAAAATGGTTTATATACACTGAATTTCTGCTGTGTTACAGGTTTGAATCAGTTTCTTATGGTTTATGACAGCTTATGTGTCTTTCTGTCCCTAGCCATAATGACTAAGGTGTGACACAGTTAGTCTCCATAAGGGAAAGAAGTTTTGTCTTCAGAGGACGTGTCTACACGTGCTGATATAAGGCATGTTAGCCTGATTTAAGGCACATTAAGGATGCACATCTATACATGCACACCCTTAATGCACCTTAGAAATGGCAATTTTAAGCTATCTGCAAAAGCAGGTATAAAATTTAGGTGCAAATAGCTAAAGCACATTAGTGCACATATAGGCACATTAAGGTGCATTAACAACATGCATGGACTAACTTGGGGCTAACTTAAGTCCCACATCAGTCCTTGTACACAGCATTAATGTGCTTTAATGCATGCATGTGTAGATGCAAGCCTAACTTGCCTCCATGCACATTAAGCTAATGCATGTTAAATTTAGGCATGCTTAAATGCATGTGTAGACACACCCAGAATGTGAGTTTGGGAAGCAGGGAAGAAGTTGCTTAGATATTATCCTAATAGATGCAAATTAAGAATGTAGTCAGTTGGCTTGGACAGAAGTCTTAAAAGTAACAGACAAAGAAGCATGCCAGCAGGAAGCATGAGCAAATGCAGTTAGCAGACAGGGAAGCAGAAGGATCAAGAAACATATTAACACCCCCTCCCAAAAAAACCCCCAAACACTATGGCTGTACACAGACAGGAGCAGCAAAGTCATTTACACATGTTCCCCTTCCAATCTGCATTGATGCTCCTTTGTCAGTAGATGACAGCAAGACCACACATTCCTGTCGCTGGATGAACTACAATAGCCATACAGATGTACAACAGGACATTCTGGAAAGAAGTGTTACTACATTTTATCCAGCATACTAAAGTGAGACTCGAAGAAGTGGAACATAGGGCATGTATGTCTGTATGATCCTAGGACAAAAGGCCTTCTCCTGCAATAAATGCAACATCTGTTCATAGCCTTAAAGAAAATTAACGTCCCCAGAGTCAAGGAGTGAGCCCATCCCATACCTCTATGACTGAAGTCTGCTGATACTTCCTTTGGCAAAAAGAACATAATGGAGCAGAGGGGGAGGAATACAATCCGACAGCACAACAACAAAATGTGTTATTCTTCATAAACTAAGAAATAAGAAGTATACTTGGAATTGCTGCTCACCTAAACTAATGGCCCTCAAGGCAGGATTAGGGGGAAAAGAAGCTTGGACTCCAAAGAATGGAATAGTATTAAACACACAGACAATGTACAGAAGGCTGGTGAGTATTAAGGACAGAAAATGGGGACAGCAAAAGGGAAAAGTAATGCCAGACAAAAGGAAATGAAAGCTTGTTAAAAGGTACTGGGAAATGCTAATAAGACAAGCAACTACTGCAGATACAAATATACTGTTGTGGAAAAGTCAGAAGAAGCAATCTAAATTTCCTTATAACCAATAATTACTATGCTGTTCTTCCACTGAAAAGAAAGAATATCATGCTGTTTTGGGGGTATTTTCTTCATTTGAACAAAATATTAGTTCTTAGTCACTAATTTAAGGAAGTACGGGCTGAATGAATGGACTGTAAGGTGTTTAGAAAACTAACTGGAACATTGTCTTTCTGGACTTCAGCAAGGCCTTTGACACTGTCTCCCACCCCATTCTCATAAAAAACCTAGGTGACTGTGGCATTGATGTCTACACAGTCAGATGGACTGCAAATTGGCTGAGGGGTTGTACTCAGAGGGTAGTGGTGGATGGGTCATTTTTGATCTGGAGGGAAGAGGGCAGTGGAGAGGCTATGAGGGACCTTAACCTGTTCAGCTTTCACAAGAGAAGGCTGAGGGGGTGGCTGGGGTCATTTGAGCCCAGTTTTATCTCCTGCCCAGGGCAGGGGGTCGGACTTGATGATCTACAAGGTCCCTTCTGACCCTACTTCTATGTATCTATGAATTGTGCTCAGAGAGTAGTAATTAATGGCTCAATATCTAGTTGGCAGACGGTATAAAGTGGAGTCCCCCAGGGGTCAGTACTGGGGCCAGTTTTGCTCCATATCTTCATCAATGAACATAGCTTAGTTTGGCTTGCCAGGTATTAAAGCTTTGCATCCATGGATTCATTGTGTGCAAACACAAATGCACTCAAAGGTATGTAATAAGCCTCTTTGCCTACCAGATGGTGCTGCAGCTTTTTTGTAGTTCACCTCTTTGAATTGCTTTTGCTTTCAAATTGCTTTCTTGTGAGTTCTTTGCTTTTCTTGTTTTTTTTCTTCTGTGTTTGTCTTCCACAGCTGCATGACAGGGCATGGGAAGAGGCTGTGGAGGGGTGGGGGCCAGGGTGCAACGCTACACCATTCTGCTCTCCTGAGGCACTGGCCAGAGACTGGGCTTCATTCATTCAAAAACCTAGTGTGTGCAAACACATATACGATGCTCCAAAATAAACTAGTTTAAATTTTATAAACCTATGTCTATGATGATTATCACATGGACCTAGGAGTCAATGGAGTAACACAAAGTTTATATTTTGGCCCACGGTTTTTTGTAAGAATTGTTAGTATAGCCCTCTATATCATATGCAAAGCAACTATTATAAATTCAAAGCTGAGAAATCTAATGGAACTGCACTCAGATTATATTGTTCAAGTTGTATGTTTAGTTGTAGGCTTTGTTTATATTCTACGTGACTAATTATTTCTAGGGTAATGGGAATAGTTACAGACATGCTGCACTGGCTTCTCTAGGACATGCTCTGGGGATCAATTCACAATGAGCAAAACTGAATAAAATTATTCACAAACAAAATTATGGCCCAAACTGGTTTAAGATAAACCTGGATAGATGTAGTATAAGACTTAACTGATTTAGGTTTTACCGGTTTATTGAACTTTTGTCCTAGATTCCTGAACTTTTGTAATGTGGCTTAAATTAAACAATAAGCCTCTGACTATTATTCTTTCAGGAAAAGCCAAACCTTAAGCTATAGACTACTACTTTCAAAAGCACATACAAAACTTGTTTTGTTTGAAAATAACATACAAAACTTTTTCTTCACTGTTTAATAATGGTGCCCATAATTTAGTAGCTCAAACAGCTAGAATATGAATTAGCAACCCATCAACACTTAAAATTAAAATATGGCTTTGGATGCAATATATTTACCTACCTAAACCTGTAGCTTAATAGGCTCTCAGAGGAAAAAGGACCCCACCCACTCATGTGAACCTGATTTGTATTTCTCTAAACCAATTCCAGAATAAGAGCTCTGAAAAAGCAAGCATTCTTTGTCACCCATTCAATACTCATTCGCAGCTTTCCTGAAAATGACATCACTCTATTCCCATTTTTTATCCTTCTGTTAGAAAATATGCTTATAATTTTTTGCTGAATATATCTGTCACAGCACAGAACAAAAATCCCTGGGCCCTGTAGGATAATGTAAAAGCCTGAACCCAATAAGCACCCATAAATTCAAGAAGGAATATCATGACTCAGCCACACCCTTCCAGACCAGAACTTCCTACAGAAGAGATAAGATCATTAGCCTTCTACAAATAAGACGTTATCTGAGTTGGTCTTAAAAACCTCCATAATTACATAGAAACTTATATTCTTTCTATAGGTTGATTTAAGCCAGTTTCAAAAAACAAAGATCTTCATTCTCAATTAAATTTCATTGTTTAAAAAAACCCCATAGAAAACTTATAACTGTCTGTTAAATTCTAAAGGATTTTTTCATAATAGAGCAGAACTCTCTGTTCTTGGATATAGTGCTATTGCAGAACTCCACTGAGCCACAATGATGACTAGATTCAGACAGCAAGAACGGTCAGAACAGATGAATTCGTTTGCTGTTTGTTCGTCCACTACTTATCAATGGTTTTCAGAACCCAGAGGGTCTATTCATGTATTATGAATGAATGGGTTTCCAGTGGCAACGTTTGCAATGGAACTGTCAGGCCTGGAGTTCTGTAGGAAGGGGTGGGGGGGGGATCTAAATAACACTGGTTCACAGATAGGAGAAGGTTGAGGTAGAATTCCTTAAATCAGACACTTTGCCAGACTGCATTTATAAGCATAAAAGGATAACATTTAATCCAGTTACAGCAGCAGCCCCAGATTAGTTTATTCTAAAACACACCAGATTAAAATACAGAATAAATTAACCATCATCATCCTATAGAAACCTAGCATGTTGTATAAAAAGGCTTGTTAAGCTCATTTTTGCATTCTTTTCTCTCTCATATAGTTTGGTGCCTTGTTATTTAAAACATAGAGCAAGCATCTTCCTTTCTGAAATCATGCAGCATCATAAAGAGCAAGCAGGGAGCCAGCACAGAGGGAGGAGTAGCCACCAAGAATAATACTGAGCAAACTTGAAATTTCAGACCTACCCATCTTTGTAGATAAATAGCTTAATCTGTGCAGTGCTGAGTATAAATTCCTCGCAGGGATGGAGCTGCTGTTCCGCAGTAATCCAAACGAACAAAACATAATTCTGTTACTATTTCAAGTTTAAGAGCTTCAGGCGTGAAACTGTTAAAGAATCCCTATCAAAGCACAATCATTATTAGAGGCACAGCATATTTTTTGTTCTAGGTAGTGATGCTCCATTCCATATAAAGGACAGGTGGAAAGAAAAATGGAAGAAATAAGAGAAGGCCCAGTGAAGCCGTCATGAATTTTTTTCCCCCCTGGGTCATTAACAAGTGGGAGACCCCTTCAGGATTCGAACCAATCAATCTTTATTTAGCACATCTTTTTCTCACTCAGCCTGTGTAGAAAGACTGCAGCAAACTGTGCAAAGGATTGTGGGATAGGGATGCAGCAGAGAGCTGCAATGAGATTCGCTGTTTTTTTTCCCCCTCCCTAGTCAGCAATCAGCTGTTTCAGGCTCAGCACAGAGCCATTGAATTCGGTCACTATTACAGGATTAGCAGTCAGAGGCAGCTACCATTGTGCATCTAGCATGGCAAGGCAGCTAAGAAATACAAATGCAAATATTACTTGCAAATCAGAATTAGGATTTAACTCAGAGGGAGAGTAAATATTACACAACATCAATTATCAGAACAGTCACGGGAGAAAATGAAAGCACTTTCATTCACAGTGAAGAGAACAGTTTAAGATAAATGAATTTCAGTCTGACTTTTTGAGATGCAGAGTACAATGAAAAATAGTGATTTCCTGCCACAACTTTTAGCAATGTAAAAACTGTATTCTGTGTCTCCAAATCTGTTTAAAGAAGAGCAAAAGAATCCCTAAAAATAAAATAAAACACTTTTAGTATATAAAAGTAGCAGCAATGTCCTATACCACAAACTGGGGATTTCACTTGACACTATCAAACAAGAACACAACAGAGAGCAACAGAATCACAGCTGAATGTTTAGGGGTTGTTTTTTTTACTATCGTTAGGGCAATGTTACATGTTTCTATCTTACTCCATTTACCCATCAAAAAAATCACAGCTTAATGAACCGGAAAGCTATTACTGACTATAGGACAAAACTAACCAATAACAACAATGGGGCTGAAGGTGGGGCAGGGTAGCACCTTAGGCTAAGTACAGATAGTCACAAAGCCGGTGGAGGAAAACGTTCACTTTTCACAGGTTTCTCTAAGCTGCATAGATTCAACTGATAATGAACTGAACTCACATTCAGCTTTCAGTTGGGAAAGGCAGCCAGATGCCTGCACTGGCCCAGGCCAAAAGGCAGCAGGCACTAGAGCATGCCTCCTAGCCTGCCAGCTAAGCCCAGCCAACCTGGGGCCATCGCTGATGGCTGCCCAGCACACCCCCCCAACCACCTGCTGTTTCTCAGAAGAGGGGGAAGTGCCTGTCCTGGTGCCGAGAGGCCACCTACTCAGGGGGAGCCACCTCAGGGGTTTTTCCCTGGCCTGCCTGGGGTCCCCGAGCCCTGGTCTCCCTTGCCATGGGAGACGCAGGGATTTCCTCCCTGTCCCTTGCTCTGCACAGTCTGGCCACTGCTCAGCCAGCCCCCTTTCTGTAGGGGTGGGGTTGACCAAGCAGCAGCTGGACTTTAAGGCTCCTGTAGCAGGAGAGGCTGGAGTTCGGGGGACCCTCTATGAGCCAGGGGAGACTCTCCGAGGTGGCTTACCCCCCATGGGTAGCCCCTGCCACCAGGATGGGGAACTGCTTCCCCTTCTCACCTGCAGGGGTGGGCTGTGTAAGGGAAAGGGGGTGGGCAGCTGAGCAGATCAGGGTTCAGGGGCAGGGCTGGGGCTGGGTGGATAGAGAAGCTCTGTTCCTTTTTCCCCCCACCCCGCCAGGCTGACAAGCACAGGCAGGATGCAGGCTAGGGAGCAGAAGCTTTGCTGCCTCAGCTCTGTGACATTTCAAGGGTGGAGCCAGCATGGCTAGGCTTAAGCAAACGGTGCGGCTGAGGCTAGTCCACCTGCCCTGTTGCGGAGGGGGCGGGGGATTGGCGGGGTTGCAAGGCATCCTGGGATTCTGGGAGACTACGACCTAACTTGAGTCAGGAAGGGATCTGGGACAGACGTTCAATAGACTGGTTTAATCTAAATCAGTTAAGCCTGATACCACATCCATTCATTTCTATCTTAAACTGGGTTCAGCCAGTTTGAAACCAGTATGTGCACTGAGTTTCTGTTCTGTTACAAGTTTAACCCAGTTTCCAATCACCAGGGATCCTGGTTTTCTCTGATAAAAGAAAATCCTCAATTTTTTAATTAAAAAGGGTAACCTCAAATCCACATTTTCCTGCGATTAAAATGAAAAATGTCTCTCTGTCTATCTATCTGCGGTTTCATTTTAATCATGGAAAAAATGTGGATTTGGGGTTACTTTTTTAAATCTGAAAATTGGGGACTTTGTTTTATCAGAGAAAACTGAGATCTCTGCCAATCACTTATACTGATTTATATATAATTTCTGACCCTACCCTTAGAGACTGTTTCAGGGGTACAAGCTTCTATAGGCAAGCAGCATACTTTGTGAGATGCCAACAGCCACAAAGCTTATTTACAATGTTATGTCCTCAGGTATGAAGATCAGGTCATTAGGAGAAAGCTGTTGTGTACACGACCTACTAAATGAAAGTAAAAAGAAATTAGCTTTGTCCTTGAAAGCCTCAACGGCAGGAGGTGTTTTT
>JAGPOW010000290.1:25317430-25328576 GCA_030014935.1 Caiman crocodilus
CCTGGTCTCTGTGTATCTTCCCAGCTGGGAAGTGCCCCCAACCCCAGCCCTGCCCCACTCCCTCCCTCCCATACTGTGGGGGCTTCAATCTGCCCTCCTCCCATAGACTTACCTGCAGGAGCTGCTCTCCATGCTGCCTGGCTACCACATGCATACGTGCATGCACACTTTCACACGGCATTCCCTGCCTGGCCGCGCTTCTCCCCCCCAGCCCAAAGCAGCTAGTTGCAGGCTGAAACTCTGCCAGCCTATAAGGTGAAACTCACAGTTTTCCATGTTTTTTCTCCTTAAAAGGAGAAAAATCTGCATTTTTCTGCAAACAGAAAACCCAGATCCCTGGGGATGATGCATGTGGCAGAGCACCTTTGGTGTCTGCCACTTTAAAGCTGAGAGCAGGCAGCCAGCAACTGTAGGCCAGCCCTGATGAGGTAACCATTTTAAGATCCAGGCTCTCAGGGCAAAGGCAGCAATCTACTCCAAGCAGTTGGGAAGCAACAACATCCAGCTGATCTGCTGCTCACAACACTGGAGGTAAGGAAGGAACTATGGGGATGGCAAAAGGTTCCTACAGGCCCAGTGGGGTCCAGAGCCCCAGGAAGAAGGCTTCAACCTAGTGAGAGCAAGGCCCAGCCTAAGCATGGGACTAACAAAGGGGTGGGCAAAATGTATTTCGCGGGCTGGATGTGGCCTGCCAGGCCATTCTGTCTGGTCTGTGGGGCCCCTAGAAATTTTTAAAAAATTAATATTTATTTGCCTCTGCCTCCTGTCAAAAGTGCCAGGGGCAGTATTACCCAGAGGAAGCCACAGCAGGTCCCTGGCAGAGCAGGGCCCACCCTGTCCTGCCCCCCCAGCCAGAGGAACCATGAGGCTGTTCCCACCTGTGCTGGAGCTGGAAACTCAGATAAGAGGGAGTTGGGTGGTACACTGGTCCCTGTCTGGCCACAGGGCTGGAGGCTGGGAACAAGGGGGTGCATGGGAGCCAGCAATGGTGGGGCCCAGAGCAGGGTGGCTCCCCTCTCTCCCTGTTGGGGCAGCCCAGCTCCACAAAGCCCAGCCAGCTGTGCCCTGGGCTCCTGCCAGCCTGCTCTGGGCCCAGCCAACACAGCCTCAGGGCACCACCCAGCTGTTGCTGGCTCCCAACCTGGAGGCAGTGCTGGGCGTGCCTGGGGCCACTGCGGGTGGTATGACCTTGTGGGAATGTAGCCACAGGAGCCCAGTGGCAGCTCACTTCCTGGCCCCAGGATGGGTGGGGTGGCTACTTCAGGAGTGGGAGCAGAGCTGCAGCTAGTTCCTGTGGCTGCAAAGAGCCCAGGAGCCCTGGGGAAGTTCCTGGTCAGCCCCAGGGGTAGCACCTCCTGAGGCTGCTGGGGATGGCATAGCCTGGAAAGTTCCTGGCCCAGGGCTCTGGAAGCTCGGGGAGGCCACAGGAGCTTTCAGAGGAAAAAAACCGCTGCAGCTCCACTCCATCTCCTGGCGCAGCCTCCCGCCCATCCTGGGGCCAGGGGGCAAGCTGCTGCCAGGCCGCTGGGCCCCTGCAGGGTGAGAGGGGACAGACATTCCCCCCCAGAGTAGTGGCACCCACTGGGGATGTCTGTGGGGGGCACCCAGGCCATTACCATCCCAAGCCTCAGGCGCAGGATGCAACTTCCATGCCACATCCCTAGATCTCCCACATCCCAGCCTATGTGTCACCCCCAGCGGCCCAGGTGTCCCCCCCACACTGCCCCCCAGGACAGGACAGGAGTTTTCCCAGGGCCCCTGACCTCCTGAAAGCTTCAGGAGAAAAGCAGCCATGGCTCTGCTCTGGCTCCTGGCACAGCCTCTATGCCTGTCCCAGGGCCGGGGGCAAGCTGCTGTCAGGCCGCAGGGCCCCTTTTGGGGGGAGGGTTGGGTCATCCCCAGGCCACCCGTGGAGGAAGGGGGGGCAGCCAGGCCTTTCCTGCCTTGGGCACCCAGTGCACCACTTCCTTGGGCTTTCTACATCCTAGGCCATGTCCTCACTGACTTGTATCACCCCCAGTGGCTCCAGGAGCCCCCTGCACTGTCCCTGAGCCTGACAGACCCTTTCCCAGCAGCCTCTGGCCTCCTGGTGGCAGCAGGAGCTGCCAGAGCACAAACGCGGCCATGAGACTTCAGGCAGCAAGGGCCCAGCTGTTTCCCCCCTTGCAATCCTTCCTGCAAACCCCACAGCCACACCGTTCTCCAGACACAATCGCACATCCCACAGATACCACACACACGTCCACAGCTTCCCACAAATCCCCCCCCCCCCAACACCACTGCATACCCCACACACTATACTGGAGTAAGACTACATTTTGAATTTTTATGCAATCACTTCTACATATAAAGCAAAAACACATGGGTATTAGAACAAAATTTTTTTTTAATTGAATTAAAATATAATATTATGGGTATTTGATTTTTAGTATCCAATTTGTCTTTTTTTCCAGTTCTAGGATCGCAAACTCTCTTCTCCGAAGGAATACTTCCAGGGGCAAAGGGGAGGGACTTCTGGTGGTAAGGGTCAGAGGTCAGGGGTGGGACTTCCAGTCCCAAGATGGTGATTGGGGTGGGGCACCTGTCGAGGGGCAGGGTTACTCATGCAGCCCTTGACAACTTGCCAAAACTGGCTAAGTAGCCCTCCACCCAAAATAATTGCCCACCTCTGGGCTAACAGCAGATAGGCCTACAGATTAACCAGGCCAGCAGATTGACCAGGCAAGCCCTGGAGTAGAAGAGGGCTCTGTGGTGGGACCCAGAAGGGTTCCCTCTGGGTCAAGGGGATCAGAGGCTGCTAAGCTGACTTTCTGATCCCTCATACTCATGCTAGTCAATACAAGAGGGTCAGGGCCTGAGGACTAAAAGCCAATTAAGTCTACCGTGAAGGGTAGGCCAGGGCCACAGTGAGCTATCTGGCACCCAAACTGGCCTAGAGCCTGTAAGGGCTAAAGGTCCGTTCAATGGGGGGGACATCACAGCTGAAGAGGGTAGGGGTCAGCCTCGATGATCTATTGAGGTCCCTTCCAACCCTAGCATATATGAATGAATGAATCTAAACATGCAGGCTGTTACAAAATCTGAATGGGTTCAGAGTAAGAGCTGGGCCCAAGGAGAGAGAGAGCCCAAGTACATCAGCCAGGAGACCTAATGAGGGAACTAGATCAGGGCAGGTAGGCCTGCTTGGTCCTGAGTAAGACCAAAAACTGCACCCTGCCAGGAAGGGTGGTCTGGTGGGGCTTGCCATGGCAGGACAGTTACCTCCCTGGTGAAAGGCAAGGAGGGGCACCTTAAAACCCCAGCCCCCACATCCTAGTAGGTTACCCAGATCCAGGGATGGGTACAGGGGCCAGGCACACCTCTGGACACCCGAGCCCCATGGGGAGTAAGATCTCGGAGGTGCCAGCAAGACCACATAACAGGAAGGGTCAGGTGAGAGGTCATAGTTGGAAGCCCCTAGAGGAAGGGAAGGCATAGTTGGAAGCCCCAGGGAGGGGGCAGATAGGCCAAGGAAAGTCTATGGACTCCTGAGGCTGCCAGAGGCTGAGACCCTGGTAAGTCCTCAGACTTGGTGAGGCCAAGTGTTGGGTCAGAGAGAGACGTCGGTAAGCCCTCAGACGTGGTGAGGCTGAGTTTGGGTCAAAAGGACGATTAGTTGGCCCTAAGGAGGGAGCAAGGGTAAGTTACTTGGAGAGAGGCTCGGGTCCAAACTCCACTCAGGGCGAGATGAATTGGCTGGTCACTGTGCAGATGAGGGTCATGGGAGAGGCACAAAAGGCTGCACCAGGGCCAGTCAAGGAGAGTGAGTAACCAAGCCTGATGGTCTATGCAGTCACTCAAGGGAGCTGGGTGTGGCCCAATGACAGGCAGCATGCAAGAGGCCTGGTGAAGAGGGTGGAATATAAGAGGCCCCAGTGAGAAGGGGACAGTATGAATGAAGCCTGATGGGGTGGAGTGAATGGACGAATGAATGAGGCTTAGCAAGGGGCTGAGTTGGGCCTGGCCATGAGCCGAAGCATAGAGCCATCTGCATAAAGCCATCTCAGGATGCCAACTGCAAGGCATAGGACATAAGGGGAGGCTGGAGTTGTGTATAGTGCCCCCTGGCATTGGGGAATCAAAATGGGCAGCTTCCCATATTTTTACACCAGTTTTCCAGTTTTGGGAACAGCAGGTCATTGTGAAATTCAGTCCCCAGATGGCACCTTGTCACCATGCACCACACCATCTACACCCTCTTTTTCAAAATCCTAGATCTGCCCCTGCCTTTGGCACATGGGCAAAAAGGAAGACCCACAAGAACAAGTATTTCAATCCACTTTTCTAAAAGTCACTGTTTAAATTTTTATATTCCCATTTGAATATACATCTTTAATACCTCATATACCACTCCTTCAGTCTCTTGTTCAATCTACCACACACAATTGCCTTTTAGGGCTCCATTCATTTAAATGGAGCTATTTGAGCAATATTTCTAATCACACATAGTAGCTGACAAATTCTGTTCCCTGAATTTCCTTTGTAAATCTTTTTTTTTCTTCCTAATGACAGGACATTTTCTTATAAGGCTGTTACCTGATTTTAAAGCATATTGTCAGTAGCTTGCTTGTTTGTAAATGAACGTAGTAATCTAGCTGGCATTTGAAGACTGGGTTTATTTTTATGTCTATAGTAACTAGATCATCATGTAGAACAGGAAGTGCCAAAATACACGCTATTAACATTTTTCACATATCTAAGATTAGCCCTTCCCCCCTTAATGTAGCTGTGCCCCATTTAACTCTACCATGGCTAATTACTGCTAGACCAGCCAGCCAGCCACTGCTCAACCATGCACTTAAACATTTATTCACCTTGTGCACTTTTAATTACAATTCTTCCTTTTAATTTGGCATCCATAAATTAATTATTGCCCCAAATTCTGAGTTCACCTACTTCCTCGATGTGGCAAGTGGGCAGGCTGCCTGACTACTGACTAGCTGGAGCCTTCATACCACAATATACTATAACATGACATGTCATGGCATTTTCCTTTATATTATACCTGGCCAATTACAATAGAAAATTACAGGCTATTTTTAAATCACTCAAAACATTAATTGCCTGTTAGAAGACCAATTATCATTAGCATAATTGATGCACCCTAATTGAATGATGACAATAAAACAAAATAATAAAGTAAAGTACATTGTCATATATCAGTGACACATGATGTGGTGTATCATGACACATTCATTGTCTACTTATTTTGACTTATATTTTGCTACAAATTACAATGAAACATAAATTGACTTCATAAGAGCAAAATAATACATTGACTAGAAACAAAATGATTCAATAAGGCTGAAAAGTCCTTTTAATAGTTCTAAAATTAACATTTAGAAGCTTTGCTCTGTGAGATGTTTAGATTTTCACTTCATTGTAATCACCCCACAAACATGAATCTTGGTTCCAAGCAACATTATTTAAATCCCAATATATGTAGATAAACAGACTGCCCAGTCCTATAGGCACAGGCATTATGCAGACATCACAGATGGTCAGAATACACAATAGGTTTTACACCTAGAAGTCAGGCCCTAACTCTAAATTCCTTAATGTCAGTTTTAAATAAGCTTAATTTTGCTTAATTAGTGAACTATGGTTGGTGCCTGGAAAAGAATTTCCATCAAAAGATGTTGATGGTCGAGACAAACCTATGCATCCACTGTTAATTCTCTCCTTGCTTCTCAAGTAAATCTTAGAATGAAATCCTCCCACTGTACTCAGCCTTGGTGAGGCTGCAGCTAGAGTACTGAATCCAATTCAGGACTCCACAATTCAAGAAGGACATGGAGAAGCTTGAGAGAGTCCAGAGGAGAGCCACACGCATGATCAGAGGGCAAGAGAACAGGCCTTATGAAGGGAGGCTGTGACCCATAGAACTCTTCAGTCTGGAAAAGCGCAGGCTCAGGGGTGACTTGGTGGCAGCCTATAAGTACATAAGGGGTGTGCATCAGGATCTGGGGGAACGTCTGATCACCAGAGCGCCCCAAGGGACGACAAGGACCAATGGTCACAAACTCCTCCATAACCATTTTAGGTTGGACATAAGGAAAAACTTCTTTACTGTCCGAGTCCCCAAGGCCTGGAACAGACTTCCACCAGAGGTGGTGCAGATGCCTACTCTAGACTCTTTTAAGAAACATTTGGACACTTATCTTGATGGGATCCTTTGACTCTAGCTGACTTCCTGCCTTTTGGGCAGGGGGCTGGACCTGATGATCTTTCTAGGTTCCTTCCAGCCCTACTGCCTACGAAATCTACTGTAAGTGGGAAGTGCACTCCAATATCAATCTTTAAAAAAAATTTATTAAGAATGAAAAGCCTTTTCCTAGCTAGCTAAAGGTCTTTGCATGTGGGAATAACAGCAGGCATCTGTACTACCCAGTAGATGGTTGGCCCCTCTTGATATTACCAACACCAAGGATACAAAATCATGAGATCCTTCAAAAAAATCAGGTCAGCTTAAAACTAATGCTTCTTTTCATAAGAAGATAGTAAATGTAGGTTCTTTTTGTGTGCCTTCCCAACACTTTGAGGTCTAGAAAGTTTCATTTAACAAACATGTGAAGTTGAGATTTTCAAGCAATCAACAAGTCAGGGAGCTCTGGGACATTCAAATTGGATATTATGTCACTCACAATAAAACCAAAAGTGTTGGCAACCTTGCTTGCTTGCTTCTACAAAGGGTTAGTGAGGCAGTAAATCCACTGCCTTCAAACTACACAATCCATAATCACATTTTGGAGGGGAAAGGAACTCCCTGTCCTGCTTTCTTTGGAAGCAGGATCTAGCCACTGCCATTGTTCATATGGTGCTACAGGGCATTTCCCAGGTATACTGATTCTTCATTCAGTGACTATATTTGTTTAGCTACTATATCTTTTCTGTAGTACCATTTGCCCACATTAAGCTGACATTTTTTTTGGTCTGTTTTGGTCTTCTTGTTTCCTAGGCTGATAGTGGTGATACATTTCAAAGATAAGGCAGTTTGTATGCATGCATGTTGATAGAAAACATGTTTGAGGCCTACAATATCGAAGTTGTCAAGGCCCCAAATTCTCACCTGGCTTTGCTCTTCCTTATGCCTCCCTGCAACTTCTTGTACATTATATTTTCAAAATTTTAAAAAATAAACAAGAAATCCACCTAATATTTGCGCAGCCAAAAAACGGGTAAAAGAACTAAAATGACAAAGTCTGTACGAAGACGGAGAAAACAATTTGGGAAGACAATGTATTTTACTTTCACGCTTCAAAGAGTTAAACAACAAAGGGGAATACACTGTTTTATGAATTCCTAAATATAACTTAACATTATTCTTGCAAGGTTGCAGAGTCACTTTCTTGCTTTGGCTAGACAACTTTCCTTTTGCAAATGTCTTGGCTTTGCTTCAACTTTTTCTTTTACTATTAAGCAGCAGGAAACAATTATTTTTCCCTTGTCGCATCCTGTCCTGTTTGCACAGCATCATACAATCTGCCTTTGAAAGCCAGCTCTTCAGCACATATGACATGGTCCCTATTCAAAACATTTGCTCTTGTTTGTTGGGCTTTTTTTGCCAACTGCAGTTTAGTTTCTATACAAATCCAGCAAAAGTTCTAACACTCAAGACGATAGAAAGTACCAAAACTTCTAAAATCATGCTGGTGTAGCCATCAGCAAAAACAGTGGTCAAACAGCCAACAGTTAGCTGTATAAAAGGGGCTCAAAAGAAGAAAAATACAACGATACAAGCTGATTCATGCTTTCTCTCCCTCTGTCTCTCACACACAGCAGAATCTCTGAAAGAGTTCAAAGCTACCAAAGAAAATGCTTGAGAGCACACAAGGCTAACAACAAGCAAAAATGAAAAGATAACTTACAGTATATTTAGAACGACAATGGGAAAAGATCTGCTGCAGTCTCTTCTCTTTCAAGCCGCTGTCAGCTGAGCAGGCAAAAAACAGCTTCACCTAATGAAAACTCAAATTCCCTCCCCCATCTCCCCCTTCATTTACTCCTGAGGATGTCCAGCTTGAAAAGATCTGAAAGCTTAAAACTTTTTCCCCTCTCATTTCTGAACGCTATTAGCTGACTCTCCTTGGACACGTACCAGCAATGAAGTAAAAATAGACAAAGGGAGGGGGGAACAATTTAGCTTCAGTTTGAATCTTCTTAACTCTGTTTTTTTGTCAAAGCTGCTCTTGTCAGAAGCTTTCAGTGTTAACTTCAGAGCATTAACTCATCTGTTTTTCATAAGCTACAAATTGCAGACAAGTCAGGCAGTATATTTGGTCCAGTTTTCCCAAGCACTGGCCCTACAAATCATCCAAGGTATAAAGACTTTGAAAAAAAAAGCCACCTTTGTGTCCAGTTTATGAGCTCATAAGCACAGATGACTAAGTGCTCACTTGGCCACAAGCAGTCCAACAGCATCATGAATTAATATACAGGATGTTCATGCTTTCACCCCTACAACAGCAAACTATCCCCCAAGTTCCCCACCCCCATAAATGAGAATAGCTCTAAGGCAAAAAAAAATATCTAGCTTGTTGACTGAATCTTAGCGATAATTAGGTAAGTCATTTAAAATGCTTGGTATTTATATGGGAGAAAGTAAATACTAATGACTTACATTTTTGAAATCCTTGGGGAGAGAAAGGGAGTGGGGGAGATGCAAACCTAGAGGTCTTTCTTAGGGTATTTATACACATACCTTTTCATCCTGTGATACGCTGGAGATCTGGTGGGTTGGAGTAGATTCAGTTAATCAAGTCTGCTCCGCACACAAGCTGACGTGCACTGTGCTGTGTAGCGTGCAGTTGTATAAGTGGTGAAATGCGCTTCATCACTTAGAAAATGGTGGTGGTACGCTTTTGAACTAAAGTACCTTTGAGGTGTTTTAACTCAAAGTGCTCCATCACCATTTTCTCAGTGCTGACACACATTTTGCCACTTATACAACTGTGCACGCTGCAGCACCAGTCACTTTTAAAACAGCTGGGCACTGTGGCACAAACATACAAATGCCCATAAGCTCTTATCTAAGGTGGTGGAAGTCTGCCTAAGTGAGGTCCTTGCGAGAAATCCCAGAAGCCAGCCACTATGGATAGGGACAGGCATTCAAAAAGCTGGAGCCTGAATTGATTCAATCTTTGCAGGTTAGTCTAACCTGCTAAGATTGACCTGATTTGCAAGTGAACAGACATTCACATTTAATTCTGGAAATGAAGGCACATGGTTGCAGTGGCCCAGGCTAGAAGCCAGAGGGTGCTATGGCAGCCCTTCCTTCTCTTTGCAGCAGCAGCAAGGCTGGAGGGAGCCTGACCTGGGGAGTGTAGCCAGGACCCCTCAGGAGCTAAGCATGATTGTGGAGGAGTTTATACCCTCACCCTAGACTGTAGGGACATAGGAGGGAAGCAGCCCTTGCCAGGCTTGTCACCAAGGCCAGACACTGGTAGAGGCAGCACTTTAGGAAAAGCAGGGCAAGGTGTGGGGATTAAACTCTCCTGTCTCTGGGTAGACATGGGACTCCAGATGGTGTCTGTCCAGCTTTCCCCCCGCTCTTGCTCAGGGGAGGGGGCTTGGCCCTGCTATCCACCCAGAGCTGGGGCTGCAAAGCTGAGCCCATCCAGCCTGTGGATATTGCTGAGGGCAGAGGCAGAGAGGCAGCCTGGGCTGGGGCCATGGAGGCTATGCAGCCAGATTGCTTCAAGCTCCTCATGCCCAAACCAGACAGGGCTGTCATGGAGCCCCAGCTGGTTAGGAAGGGTCCTGTGGGGGCAGGGTCCTTTCCAGCCTGCTGTGACAGTCTGGCCTGGCAGTGTGGAGGGGGCTGGCTGGGGAGTGGGCTTCCTGGGTCAGCTTGGAGGTGTTGGTGGCCACTGCTGCTGCACCCCCCATCCCATACAGCACCTGGGGCTGCAGGCGCACAACCAGCTGTGGGCTGGCCAGGGCCAGGGATGCTGTTCTACCCCGTTGCCTCCAGCTGCTGGTGCCACAGCCATACTGCGCTGCTCTGGGTTCAGGGATGGGAAGCTTCAGCCCTGCAGCTCCAGCCCCCGAATGCCTTGGAAGGCAGAAAGTGTCCAGGGGCTGTAGCTGGAGGTCTGTGGGCTGGGCAGAAGCTGCCGCGCCTGGCAGGTCTGTTTCCGGCCATTTTAAAACCAATTGGTGCGCACTAAGCTTATGTTCCATTACAGGTTTAAACCAGTTTCTGATCACTTAAACCAGTTTACGTGTAACTTCTGTCCTTAGCCTATGAGAGCACACATCTATTTCTGAAAGGTACTGTGAGCAATTTTTTGAAAAGCACCCAAATCTTACCAAAATTCATGTAACAGACTGCCAGTGTAGGCTCACCAGATTGGCTTGAGATACTGAACCTGGGCTAGAAACAGTGCCAGTGAACTCTGAGTGACCCCAAGGTGGAGCAGGGGAGCCCTGCCCTGTGGGAAAGGAGAACCCAATCAAAAGAAGGGGTTTTCACTCCTCTCATTCACATGGAAGGAGGATGGCTGGGGTCAGGGGCCTGCCACCCTGAGCCCTGATTGGCTGGTTTGCAAGCCAGGGTGGGCCTGCCAGAGGAGATGAAAGCAGGAGCTGAACTGGCATGGGGGCTGCTGACAGTGGTTCCAGGGAACGATGCAGGAGGCCTAAGAAGAGTGGAGTGAGCTAACCCAGCAGAGGGAGCAGAGAGACCCCTCTGAAGATCCTCAAAGGCCCTGGGAGAAGAAGGCAGTGGCAGTCAGCTGTGCCTCCAACCCTGCAGCAGAGAGGGAGCAGCAGCCAGGCCTTCGGGCAGAGAGCTGGTGCCCCAAGGCCCCATTGTGGTGTGCTGGACGTGCCAGGTGTCCCAGAGGCTAGGGGTGGCAGTCGGCCCCCCACTCCACTGCAGAGAAGAGGCAGCAACCAGGAGTGCAGGCAGCATCCTTATCCAGAGCAGGGTGCTGGACCTGCGAGTTAAGGAAACTGGGGAAGCGTGACAGCAGCAGGCAAGGTACTGGGATCCTGAGGAGTAGCAGAGCGCCTGGACAAGGGGCCCTGGAAGCTCAGGGCACAGGCTGGTGCTCAGAGCAGGACTGGTGAGCCGTGAAGCATGTGGGGTGCCTGGCCAGTCATC
>JAGPOW010000290.1:25340671-25356688 GCA_030014935.1 Caiman crocodilus
GAATTCTAGGATTGTAAGTATATTATGAAAATAATAGTATTGATTCAAATTTAACTTTTAGTTGTAATTGTAGTTGTTTTTGTAATACTAATTCTTATACCATTGTTTGGGAAGGAAGTGCATTCGGAGCATTGTTTCTGATATATGTAATTATTGTGTTCTTAATGTTTATGGTATTTCTTAAAGCTAAGCAGTGTTATATGCATAGCAAAGAATTTTAAAATAAAATTGTGTGGTATGAATTAAGTGTGTAATCATTGTGAAATCGTGCAATCAACTAACTACTCCCCCAGCCAGTGCATTAAAACAAATCTGTAAATTGTGTGGGATCTTCTCTATTCCATAACCCACTAGAGACAGTTAACCATGGGGGAGGGTTGGGACTAAAAATAGCCCCTGGTCCTGTGGGGGTGACAGCCCCCATTCCTGTGGATCTGATTTGCCCCTCCCAATCCTGCCAAACCCTTCCAGATGCTAGCAATCCCTCCCCTGTGCACCTCATTTGCCTCTCTGATCTCCCCCTGCAGACCATACTTACCCCCACCCAATCTTTCCAAGCCCCCACCCCAATTTACCTTAGACTGGGTGGCCAATTTTAAGTCAATCTAAACTCTCCCTAACTTACTTAAATGTCTGTACATATCTCTAGTCACAAAATATTTGTTAAATAATGGACAGTTTGCATGTAAACAATTTGCCAGCAGGAATGGAAAGGTCTACATTTACAGAAGAAATTGTGCATTGTGTTAAGCTTACCCAGCTTTAGTCTTTCCCAGCCTTGGCTGGGACTAGACATCTTGATGTCACACACAGTTGGTTGTGATCTTTTTCTTTAAGAGAGAAGATGTGACATTTTTTTCTTCACCATTGGCAGCATATACTGCATTTTGATGCAGTGCTAGATCTATATTAGTGTACGGAGGTTAAGTATTAGGGTAAAACTTAGAAAGGGATGTCTATGATTGTCTGTCATCTCTTCATGGACAATCCCTTTCTAATCATGGACATCCCTGTCTAAGCTTTTGGAGAAGAGCATCAGAGACAGAGGATTTCTTTAGACAGTGAGGCCTCAAGCATATATAGGCCATAGCACTTGTGAAGTCTGTAAAACATTCTGAAACCAAGATAAGAGTATATATTCCAATCTGTTCTATAACTTTAAAACAAGTTGAAAAGATACCAGAGAAATATTAAGCTGAGACATAATGCTAAAGGAAAAGTGAAAGAACTGGAACAACACATGGCAGAAGATACTTCTCTTTCAGCTCTTTTTCAATCTAGCAGTAGCCAAGACTCTTTTTACCTTTAATAGGAGTTTGGCCTAAGGCCCACAGAATTTAAGCTCAGGACATTATCCAAACATAGTTTAATATTTGACTAATCCTTAGAGCATTTGTGGTCCCAGAGGAGAAGGGAGCCCTAGACCTATTTGATTTCATGGAGCAAATTGTAGCATGAGGCTTAAAACTTATTGTGAATTATACTTATCAAATACCCACAAAGGGACATAAGAGTGGTAAGGAAGAAAAACCTGAGGGCAGTCCCAATAATTCTTTCCAATGTTCATAACCAGAACAGAACATGGAGATCCATCTGCCCTGCTAAGGACATTTTATCCTAGCAGATTAAATTGCTGCTTTCCCCTGACCTTTGGCCCAGCTACACAAGCAAAGTGGATGGCCACGAAAGCTCCATCACAGATGCCAGGGCAAAGGCATCCATAATATTTCCTGTCTAATTTAAAATCACCCATGCTGGAAAAAACTTTGCTTTATGGGACCAGCAGAGTTGCTTGCTTTTAAAATTCAATCAAAAGAATCTGAATGGGCTGCCTGAAAATGGAATTGTAATACCATTCTGTGGTATTAATCTAAAAAAAGAGGTTGGCTCATTGTGTGATGAGCTTAGCATTCTATGAACCATCAAAGATTGGTATTAATGGAACCTAGTTCTGAAAGGCACTGATTTCCACAAGAACTGAGTATATTAAGGGATCAAGTCAGGATCCTAGTCCCTATACACAGCTCTGGGATTATAGAGAGGCCTTTAAAGAAACCCAGTATAGGATCAATGTGCAGTCAAAATATAGACATCTGGATGCTTTTGCTGCCTTTTTGCTTTGGAATCTCTGGCATGCCAGGGAAGATCCCAGGACGGGAAGTAAAGAAATCATAGCAATCAGGTCTACGGGCATGGGAAGATTTCCATAAATTAAAGCAGCTCAAGACCATTTTACCTTATGCCATAAACCATTTCAGCTCCTGAGTGGTCAAGAATTTAGGCAACAAAATGAAGCCACATTTTTCTTTCTCCTTTTTGGCCACACTCTTGACTATACCTCCCAAGAGACGTAGGTCACAGGACAGCACCCATAATAAATAATGACTTAAGTTCCCCCACTTTTTTTTTAATTATGTGGTTGGTGAAATTGCCCTACATAATAACAATCTTACAATCTTTATTTCTGAGCATGGTGTTTACCACCATGAGTAATTGCCCAGAAATAACATAAACAAAAGAAGAGCCACTAGCTTTAGCTGTATCCATGCATCTTGAGATATACATACAACAGAAATGAGCATGTGCTTAGAATATCTATTACCTGTGGAAATTTCCTTTTCTGATGTTACTATAACTTCTTTGCTGTTTCCCTTTTGGAACCAGGAAAATGGATCCCAAAAAGAAATTTGACTTAAACCATACCAAGGCCTTAAAAACGTTTGCAGAGACTTTGGGTGTAAATGGCCATTTGATATACAAAGTCCAAGGCAAAACTAAATTCTAGCCTTATGTCCTGAATGCTGTCTCTAGACAATTTCCCCCTCAAAATTTCCCCCTGTTTACAATTTCCCCCTCAAAAAAGGGTTGCTGTAGAGAGAGACAGAATTTGAATTTCATAGGCACTTATAACTTATTTGCAATTACTCCTTTGCAACAGGAAGGCAATATCTAATCCATCAACAAAAATATTAAAGATAAGGACAGAATGGCCTGTAGCAGAAGGTCACATCTGGGTTATTTGTCACTTACATCTCTTTACACCTAACTCAGTGCTTTCAGTGGTTAAGTACAGACAGTCAAAAAAACAGAGGTTGAATTGGTTCAGTCTTCCCAGGTTAGTCTAAACTGCATACATTGAACTGTTAAGCAAGCAAACAGACATTCCTTTTTTTAAAGAAATGCAGCCACTTGCCTTGAAGCACTAGAGCATGTCACCTTGCTTGACTAGAGCAGAAAGCTTGGGCCAAAGCTAGGCTCCCACCCTGCAAGTAGGGCTTGTGGGGGATGTGCGAAGCATCCTGGGATGTTGGAGGACTGAGTTAACTTGAATCTGAAGGGGATCTGGGACAGAAGTTGAATAAATCGATTAAACCTAAATCAGTTAACTCTGATTCTACATCCTTCCGGGTTTATCTTAAATGGGTTTCAGCCATTTCGAAAGTGATTTATATGGACTGAAGTAGGGTGGCAATATGTTGTGTTACAGATTTGATCCGATTTTCGATCATTTGTACCTGTTTACCTGTAACGTCTGTCCCTAGCCAGTGAGGGATATTCACTCACATGTATCAAAGCTGTTCTTTCTTGAAGTAGCCTTTTAGAGTGTATCTACACTACAGTCAATCAGAGCTAGCTTTAAACTAAATAGCTTGGTTTCTCCTAGCAGCATGGCTACAATAGCATAGAACTCAGTGTAGATTAAAAGTCCAAGTATTATGTAGCTTTTGTCTACATAGCAGTGACTGTGGTAGAGAGGTACCCTTATTTCTACAGCAAGTAGCCCGACAGAAAAAAAACTTCTTATGGGTGCAACTCTTATCTCCTCTATCTCAGCCTCTTCCTTTTAAAACTTAGTTCTTTTCTTATTTGTTTAATCACTTTGCTGCAAATGTGTCTCATGGGAAAGTTGGTTACATCCCTGTCAATGTTTTGTTTTGTTTTGGGGTTTTGAGGTGTTTGGGGTTTTGTTTTCTTTTTGGGGGGGTGGGGGTAGAGTAGGCACTCACAGGTTTCCTATATTATTTGTTAGGCTAGTTTTCCAGCAGTCTTCAGTTATTTCAATCAGGAGCCTTTGATACCTAAGCAGGTCTCCTATTTCATTCTCAACCCAACTCTAATTTTAAGCTGAACTGCATGTCATTTTAAAAAACATGAATAATCACTGCTTGTACTTGTATGTTATGATAAATGATAAAGCCACAAAGCAATAAGCACCCTTAAATCCTATACTTTCACTCAGGATTGAGAATGCGCAGTATTTCATGGGTTCTTGTCTGAAATCAGAAGACAATGAAAATTGAAATTAAAATTGCCTCCTATTCTTTACAAAGATACAATTTCTCAGAGCTCTCCAAATAGCTGCTAAGGCTAAGAGTTGGTCTAACATACATTTCATTAAGAACAAGTCCAAGGAAGTATATTAAATCAGATTGAGCTTTACAGATAATCTATTTGGCAGTGGGAAGTAGATTTGGAAAGCAGCAATGAGAGATCAGGATTACAGTTAACCTCAAATTAATACTCTCCATTAATTGATGATTGCTTAATTTAATAATTACACATTACAGAGAATACAAATACCTACAGGCTGAAGGATGCAAGAAACAGAAAGTGCTGCTGATGATAAATCAGAACACAGCCCAGGTACAACACACAAACCACACAAATATATGATCTTGAGGCAAATAAATAGCTTTAGGAGGCAGGACATCCTGATTTTGGTTTCAGCTGCCTGGCTGACTCCATTCCCCCATTTTGTAGAATGAGGATAACAGTTATCTGCCTTGCAAGCTATTTTAAGGTCCACTTCATTAATAAATGTAAAGCATTGTCTTCACAGAGTGGCTATCACCTCAGCATCTCCAGGTATTATTACTAGAGGATGAGGGGTACACTCTAGTCAGCTACTTTCATAGAGACCTTAGTGCAATTCCTGGATTCAGCTATCACTACAAACTCATCCAGAAAATTCTCTCACTATGGAAGATAAGCCAATATTAATTATTTTTGCCCTACTGAGCCAGTCATATTCTGCACAGCTCCAGATAGGCCTCATAGTCCTGTCTTCTGCTGGATGCAATCCAATGAATTTACTGATTCTTTTTAATACTATCATTTCAAAATGCATCTAAAATGTCTGGGTGCATTATCACAATATAGATACTGAAATCCAATGCATCTTCCATTGTTTCTCCTATTAACTGGGAAGGGGGTCTGGGTGCCATGTCTCCCACACAAGAAACAAATTAATTTCCATTTTGCATCAACCCTGCAACATCCATACATTGCTTAGACACAGTCACTGAAAACCTATGATATATAACAGCTGGCCCAGCATAGAACTATCCTAATTCAGTAATCAGCATTGGTCTGTATACTCTACAAAGTTAGTATAATATACTTTACTTAATATACTATCTGATGTGTACTTTGTACCTCTAAAATAGACCAAGTTCATATATTCCTTAGCACTTCAAAATTAAAGGCTTATTTCATAAGCACCAAGTTACATACATCTAAAATGAACTACATGAAATGCTTGATGGCATTTTTTATTTTAAACCTGGGTTTATATTTGCTTCACTGTATAGTATTTTAGTGGCTATTTCACACAGATGACCCTCTGAAATGCAAGGTTCCTTGATCTGAGTCATGATAAATGTTTTATGGATGAGCATGAGAGGGATGAGGTAATAAGCATCAGACCTGATTCTCGGGTCAGCTCAAACTGTGCACAACTGAGAACCCAGGAAGTAAGGCGAAGGTGGCTGCTACCTCACCACCTGGGCAATCTTCTGCCCTGTGACAATCCTAGGTATGTGACCCTTTTCCGTTGCCCCTAACAGTCTTGAGAACTGTCTCATATAATTACCTTGGAACTTGCTTTTGTGTTTTGGTTTGTGACTCAAAGTTAATGATGATTTGAATTAAATGTTAAAAATGAAAGAATTCTCGTGTTAGACTTTATCAAAAAAAGGGTTAGTTCTGGGTCTGGTGAACAGACCAGTTTACAATAAAGGCCTTCTTTCCCATGTATCTTTTTCCCAAAACCTGAACTGGACTCTTTTCCTCTTTGTTGTTGTAAATTGCCGCCTTTCCAGTGGTACCTGAATTATACACATGCAGACAGCAGCAAGAAAGGCTGTTCTGCCAGCATAATTATTTCATTAAGTACTGCCAGGGCATTTTTCTAACCAGAGCAAAGGAAAGCAACACAAAAGATATTGGGAATCTGCTCTCCCCAGATTTCCAGCCTGGTTTTGCATTTCTCAGTGATTTGTGAAGTTTTGCTAAGTAGCCAAACCCTTGGATGTTTCTTTTAGCTGAAACAACCCTTCTGACATGAGCTCATCACTACAAAAGTCCGCTTGCACTATCTAATGGGATTTTGCAATCAATGACAGATAACACCACATACTGCATACCAAAATGGGAGTCAGTCTAAATTCTGGTACTTGCTTCCCCAATGACTATTTGCACAGCCTCGACAAGTCACTTAAGCCCTTGTGTCTCTGTTTTCCCCATTTGTAAAATGTGGATTTACAGATAGGCTTAAATTATATGGATGAAGCCTCTGGGGAGGTGGGCAGGGGACTAGTTCAGAGATTCTGGTCTGAGCCCACTTCTTGAATTAATATTGACTTTGCCTTGCAGGATGTGGGGAATAATTCACATGAATGAATAGTAATTCATTCATCTTTTCAAGGCATGTCAAAAATGAAAAGCACCATTTAAATATACAATGTTAAAAATCAGAAAGGACATACTTGGGATGCAGAAAGCTAAGCCCATTCAAACCCTGAGATCTCCTACTTCATAGAGAAATGCCTAACAGTATTCTTACAGCAGACTATAAAGCATACTAAAATTACTGAACACGGACTTTTTTTCCTTACTACTAGACACATATCTTACAATGCAACTGCACCTTCAAGTACTTTTATGGAACATTAAGTTTTAAGTCATATCCTCCTCTCTCATGCTTTTCCAAGCAGCATGACCAGAAAATGTTGCCACAGTCTGTCCTTTGAAATACAACCAGATGCTAAATTATTTAAATGTGGCCAATAGAGAAGAACTAAATGCTGATGATAACCTAAAGTCCCTATAGTTTTACAGTAGGAAGAGGAGGGAGGGGGCAGGGGAACAAGTTTAAACACCTTGCTTCCCTTCAACTTTGTCTCTTTCTCCCCAAGGAGAGAAGATCTCATTCTCACTGGAAATTAAAATAACCCCATCTTTGTAGTTGTTACACTGAATACGAAGTAGCTGTTCTTTTAATTCAAACAGAAGGACATATTTTATTCTAGCAAAGATTGGAATTGTAATTTCTTACCAGCTCTGCTGAATGATTATCCTTAACCTCCTCATTATAAAAACTGTAACCGCACAGTCAGAAGCCTACTTACTAGTGTTCCATAACGTCCATTCAGGAGTATCAGAGACTGAAATTCAGTCTTGCTGACCAGGAGATTCAGCTCCCTGCAGCATTCGGACAATTGGTCCCATTATGGCCATCAGGCGGCTGAGTTAAAGGGTGGCCTTGCAAAAACATAAACAGCTTGTCAGCATAAGCCAAAGAGGCGGGACTGCAGTATCAGGGGACAATGTGAGCCAATGATTAGCCTCTTTAGGATCTGTTTGTTTAAGATATTGTGTTTCATTCTCAAGAAGGGGAGAGTGGGGGAGTGAGAGGAGCTGACTAGGAAGAACTAGCGTTGTATGGTTTACAGCTAAACAAAAAAAAGCTTAGGGCAGAAGAGAAAGAAAACCAATGTCACTGCTGGAAAAGTACATATTTTCTGTGCTTCCATATAATCATTTCTAGAAAACCAACAGGCATCGGCATTACAGTTAGCTTTGCCCTGCTTTTAGTTCATTTAAAAAACCCCTGGGAACAGAGCTGTGGTCCTTGTCTATTTGGAAAGAAAAAACCGTTCCTCTTTCACAATTTCCTACTGATTTTTTTTCTTTGTTTAAGAAGAAACAAAATCAATGAGATCTGCTGTGCTTGTCATAGTGTCCCCAGCTCATTTCTTTTTCTCCTCTTCTAACACAACTGTTCATCCCTGTCACCTCCTTTTCCTGATGTGGAGGTTTCTCATTTGCTGTCTTTCTTTAACACACTGCCATGACCACTTGGATCTGTCCTGGCCTATAACCTCTTCCTCAGCCTTAATCAAATTGCTTCCCTTTTCTGCTTTCTTATACCCTTGCTGCTATGGTCTTGTTCCTCCCCAAAATGCTGGTATATTTTGCATTTCCTCACCCTTAGATAACCCATCCAAATAGGGTGGCCATATGTTCTGTTATAGGACAATCCCAGATTTGAGAGGCTGGTCCCAGACAACTGTTAGGAAATGTAATAGGAATCCCAGAAATGCAGAGACTCTGGGCATAGTCTGGCCGGGAGTCAGAGCAGCACAGACCACCTTCCAGGCAGGCATTGCTGTCTGCCTGGGACACAGCTGGGGCACAGTGTCCTGGATTCCCAGATGAAGTCCTGGATTTTGTTATGGTCAACCTACATCCATGACTCTACCTATTTTCCTATTTCCGTTGTTCCCTCTACCTCTAAAATACTTGAGTGTACAATTTGCAACTAATGGTTCTACTTTTCCCTCTTGAATCCCATCTGGCTTGGCTTCTACCCTCTGCCTGACACCAAAACTGGTCTCTCTAAAGATGACTTCTTCCTCACTGCATCTTAGCTCTTAGCTCCCTGAAACACTTTGCCACTTTTAACATGGCTTCTAATGAATGACAGTGTCTTTCAAAGGGCTTTCACTGTTTTTCCTCTGGCCTTGCTGATTAATTGCTCCTTGAAAATCTTTAGAAGATCTGCTTCTTCCTTTCTCACTCTTCAAGGGCCTCCCATAGGGTGCTGTTCTTGTTACTTCTTATTCTCCATTATGCCATCTATCTGGGCGTTATCATCACCTGCTTAAGCCAGCACTTTTATGTCAAAGTCTCATTGTTTTGCCTTTCTGCTCTTCGCTTTTTCCCCTCCCTCCAATCCCACACTTCAATCTGTTCCACAGACTTCTCCCCATATGCCTTGTTCACTTTAATTTAACTTAACACAATCTGACTTGCTCAATTTACCTTCAAACACCTCTCCAGGGGGAGATTAAAGGTCCTAATCATATTATAACATAAGGTCCTTCATGGTTCCGACCCCATGACTCTCTCCATGTGAGGGAGGGGCAGTGGCACAGAGTCTTTTTCCTCCTAAAGTGTGACCCTGCCAATTCCTGAGAGCAATAAGTGTGATAGTAGGATTCTTCTTCCTCCTTTTGAGTGACCCAGCTGAGAGCAGGCGCTGTTGTCTTCCACAGCTAATATGTATTTGCTTCAGTGGGGGAGCTGTGCCTCAAGGACACTGAATTTTAGTCAATACCCCATTAAAATGGACAGGCAATTCACAAATCTCAACATGGATGTTTCATACTATCCACAAGTTCAGGTATACACTGCTGCAGTAGTTAAGCTGGGTCATAGTTTCAAGTTTTTTGTTTTGTTTTGTTTTTACCATGAAGAGAGGAGGGGTTTTTTGTTGTTGTTTTTTTTTAAATGAGAGCTGGGATTCTGGAGCAATGACATGACTCCATCCACTGGATCCTGGGATTTAGCCTATAATTCTTATGCTTTAATGCAGTTCTGCCCTTTCTGTTACCCCTGTGCTGTCATTATTGGTGACCTTTCTACCTTACCCTTCCACACATCTGTGACAAAATCCTGCTATGCCCTTCCCCACGACGTTTCAAAATCAGACTTTTCCTTTTTGCCCAGACAGCTAAAGCTCTTGTCTGCAGCCTCATCACCTTTAGTTCTGACTACTGATGCCCAGCTTCCCTCCAGCCCCAACATTCAGATCACTCCTCTCTCCTCCTTAGATAACACTCCCTGCACTGTCCACTCCCCACGCCTCTCCCCTGTTGCCACCTCCCCCAATTCATATCAAAGTGAGCTGTTTGTCCTAAGCAGCTCTGCCCTTCCCTGTTCATCCCCTCTTAGTGTTTAGTGCATATAATTCCTTCACCAGCAATGCTGGTCTTGACCACTTGCCATCCCCTCTGCCAAACCTTTTGCACAGTCCCTTATGTGTGGAACTATGAAACACTCACTCATCTTTTTTCCTTCAAATCCCTTTGTGTGATTTCCTTCTGCCACAGTGCCTGCAAGAAACATAGCACAGCTCAGACAAGGGGCAATAGAGGGAGATGCATGAGAAATAGCTGCAGAAGGTTGATATTTATGTAATTATAAATAAAAATAGCAGATATTTCAGTATATACAATAAGTATGTATTTGAGGGTCTCCCTGTCTCTCTCATCCACACATCATATGTCATTCATCTTATGCTGTTAGATTTTAGGAGCCCAGACTAGCATTAAAGATCCAAGATGAATAAACTGTGTACCTGAGTCTGGGCCAGGAATTGCTATGACAAACAGTTTGTAGATGTTTACAAAAATGCTAGCTACTTCATCTCTAATTCCCATGGCAGCTTCTTTAAGATGCTAATTCAGTGTAGTCACAAATAAAGAAACAAAGGAGGGAGCAAGAATGGGCTGATTTAGTGGACTGTGTTGAAAAGGCACACTCTTCAGACAAAAGTCACCCTGGTTATAACTCCTTTGACTCCACGCCAGTGAAGTTATGCCAAGAATGAACTTGGCTTTTTGTCCTGAAGGGCTTGTCTAACTTAGGAAAACGGTTATCAGAACTACCACTAACTGTGTAAATTCAAATGTAGATTAGGTGCTGGTGATTTTACCACCTAATCCCCAGATGCCCCCATGAGACACAGCACTCTTTAAACATAAAGTCCCAGAAACATAACATCTGGGGTCTGTGCCCTATGCAACAGCAGCAGGGATAGTGGCAGCAATGGTGGCAGCTTCATTTTTTAGCATACCCCTAAATGGGTGCCTGGGGGTAGTGTTCCAGTTGCCCACCATTTATTATGTTACAGCAAGGCTCCCAACACTGTTGTAGCCCACCACAGCTACAAAGTGTGCATGGTTTAGTCACTGAAATCTAAACCAAGCTCTGATGTATATTTTTGTGTAATTAGGCTGTAAAACAGATGTTGCATGTATCCTTGGATAAACCATTTAATCCTGGGGCAAAATGCAATTGTACAGATGTCTATGTCCATTGTCCTGAGATAAGTCCTCAAAAAGTTTCCTACTAAAAGGTAGTAACAGTTTATCTCAGGATATTTCAAGGTACATCTGTAGTTTTCCTGGGACTGCATCATTGAATCAATGGCAGAAATGCTGCATTGCATTCATCTGCTTACCTAACCCTAATCAGAAGAAGGATATGTGCACATGCCAATCCCAGGATATTTTTGTTCCAGCACAAACACAGGCACAATTTATTCAGGGACAAATGCAACGTCTGTTCCTAGCCTTAGCCAGTGGCAAGTAGTTTGTACATTCAAAGGAAAAATTTTTAAGGGTAAATAAACCTTGAGTTTTTCACTGAAAATATTTGGGCTTGGAAAGTAAAAATGGAAATAGTTTTGTTTTCTACTAACACAAACAAATGGCATTTGGTAAAAATGACAAGAACTTTGTCCTCTCACCCTTCCTATGCTTCTGGTTTAATGAATCTTCACCTGCATTCTGTGTTCCCTTTCTTCAGCCCATGCAGCATCTTTCTACTCTCTAATTCTGGTAGGAAAAGGGGCACTTTTTCCACCCTGTTTGTGGTAGCCCTAACTTTCACCTTTACCCATCTGCTTATTCTCCTCAAATCACAACCCCACTTAAGTGACATTACTGCAATAAGGATGATACCGAGGCCTCTGGTTTAAATTTCACTCATATTTCCCTGAATACAGCACTCATGTATTGCCTATGCTAAAGGAGTGTGGTTTGTATTTTTTAGTATTTTATTGGCAGTGTTTCAATTATAAAGTGGGTCACAACTTATTTTCAGAGAGTCCTTAAACCAGACAACTGAAGAACTATGATATTGAACCAATAAACTTGGTCTAGATACAGACATTCAAAAAACCCAAGGAGAAATCAATCTAAGTTACGTGGTTTTCTGTAGCGGCGTAGTTTAGATCAGTGGCAAATAGAACATAGTATTCTTCCTTTGGTGGAGGGGCAAATCTTAGACTGGGTTCCAGCATTTTAAACCAGTCTGTGTGCTGCATTTCTATTCTATTATGGGTATAGAGCAGTTTCCAATCACTTATACTGGTAAAAATGCTATGTCTGTATGTAGCCAAAAACTCTAGAGGGGAATTGATTTCTTTTTTTTGCTTTTCCTTTGTAAAGGAAAACTAAGCCAGATGGAAAAAAATGCAAGGGAAAAGAGGTGACATAGATTTAGTGAGCTGATATATGGGGCCACAGTCAATGGAAAACTGGGCTTAGTCCTGTGTCAGCCACTGTGTATTTTGAACTTTGAACATTTGGACTATTTCCTAATTAGATAACATGGGAAAATATTTAATCTCTTCATGATACCTCACTTCTTACACCAAAGAACACTATGGGTACATAGTGGGTACACACCTGAACATTCTGAAGCCCCATATGAGAAAAAAATGTTCTCACCATCTTTTTTATTGAGTGAAATAATTTTTGTCATCAACTTCCCTTTGGCATCAAAGCACAGAAATGTGCAGGCCTTCAGCCACTGCTCCCCCAGCCTGCTCTTTAATGATCTCCTTCATTTGCTGTCAGTAATCACTTCAAACTTTTCCTTTCCATTCACAACTCTTACAAGACTGTCATTAAGGGCACTTAACAGATCAGTGTTTGGGCTGAAAAGAAATTCTCAGCCTGGACCTCCTACATGACAGCATTAATGAATACTGCACAGACCACTGAGAATAGCTTTCTAGTGTGCAGAAGGGATAGGGAATAATGGAGATTAATATGAATGAAACGAAACATTATAAGAAAAAAGATGGAGCTCTCTTGATTTTACCCCTAAATACAGAGAAAGAAGCATTATTTATAATATTCAAGGTGGAAGGAAAGGATGTTCTAACAATTGACATACGTATCTTATGAGCTCAGTTCTACTGCAGACTTTCTTTGCAAATTTGGCCAGGTCACTTTCTCTCTTTGTGATTTAGTTTCCTGATATCTCTTAACTGACTTCACAGCACTGTTGTGAGAATTCATTCACTCAGTCATTCATGTTGTTATATCCCACAGAAAGCATGGATTGTTATTAACATTGCTGATCTGCAGCAGACAGCTTTTGAAGCAATTAAATGCAACGTCAAGCCTTCTAGGTAGAGCTTGGTTGAAGCTTGGTTGAAACAAAAGTGTTTGTTCTTATGATGTAATGCTTCTAATTTGGCAGTTCCTTTAGTTGACTGAGTTGTCACATTGTATCCTGCTGGAAAACTGTGGCAGGTCACAAATGAGTACTGGGGAGGTGGCCAGACTTATTTCTTCCTCCTTCATTCAGCTAAACCCATATGGAATACAAGGAGAGAGTTGTTTTTTTCTTTTTCAAATGTTCCTCCAGAGTCCTAAGTGAATTGTTCCAGATATAACACATGCATTCAGGGATCTGCACCTCAAATGGAAGTATGTTAGCAAGAACAATTAACAAAGGGACTGAAGCACACTAAGCAACAGGATGCTGAGTTTTTGGTCATAGCCATGTTGGCCTAAGGACATAGGCAGACAAGGTTTTTTGAGTAGATAAATTAGACATAAGGGGATGAAGAGGCCTTTCTGCTGGCCCTCTAAATTTAATCCTGGTGCTTAGGCAGGCAAGGCTCTTTGGTGAGAGACTCCCTATGCCTGACAAAGGGTGACTGCACCTGAAAGCTTGCTAAGAACTTTTTTTCCAACTACTCAGTTGATCTAATAAAAGATATCACATCTACCCAAAGAACCTTGCCTGCCAAAGCAACAGGATTAAATTTAGAGGGCCAGCAGAAAGGCCTCTTCACCCCCTTATGTCTAATTTATGCCTTCATTTAAGGATATTCATATGCCTTATGCTAAGCTTATGCTCAAGTATAATTCTTATTGCAATGGCCAAACTATTCTTTGCATGTGCCTTCACTATGCCATTCAGGTGGACCATTAATTTTGCCTTGGAAACTGTGGGCTGTCCTCACTTGAAGACAATAGCTAAACATAGACATGTTTCATTGGACAAGGATTAGGTTTTTTCTCTTTACTCTTTATATCTTCATTCTTATAAATCCATGTGTTATAACTAAGGTTTACAAAATCCCACTGATTTGGATATTCAGTATTATTTTTTAACCTTGCTAATCCACAGCTGGTATCAACACACATCAAACCAATCCAGTATTTCGTGAGACACCCACAAGAACAAATAAGGAGAAAAAAAAATCACTGAAGTGGAGACCTTTATTATAAATCTACCAGCTCATGCCTCAGAAAAATGAATTGAGTGTTGGAGTGGGAATTTAGGTACTTATTGTATATTATAATTATCGTTTATTTGCAGTAGCACTTCAAAATTCCAGTCATAACCCCATCGTGTTAGGTGCTGAACATACATGGAACAAAAAGATTGTCCCTACACAAAAGAACTTACAACCGAAGGGTAGAATTTCTCTGTACTACAACTGTTATGGGGGGGTCAACATACCTGAACTAGTTTTAAATTAGTTACCTGTAGCAGTCTACTTGCAGTAGCATGGAGGACAAGAAACAGGCCTGTATTGTAGCTAAATTGTTTCAGGTGCTCAAATGGGTAATTTAGACTTAGAACAGATATCTCTACACTACAGCCAGTTTTGTGTGTATGTTGGTGAAAACAGTTTAAAAATACATAGTAGTAGTCGGTAGTTACATAGTAGTTGGTAGTGTCCTAAAGTTTAAATTCTATCACCAGGCTGAGGTGACTTCTCCACCCCTGGCACGGGCTGCTGTGCCCCTGCCAGGCAGACCCTGGCTGAGGTCCTATGCGGGTGGAAGAGGGGAGAGACAGGGGATTAAGTCTCTCTCCCTCTCCCCTTCACCTCAGGGTGCTTGCCCCGGCCGGTGTCTTGACACACCCCTGCCCCTGCTGCTTGAGGGATGAGTGGCGAAAAGTCTGGCAGGGGTTGCTTCCCCCTTCCCCCTCCAGGTATGCCTGACTGGGGACTGCAGGCTAGGGTGGGGGTTTAAACCCTTCTCCAATTGTACTCAGTGGCCTCCTGAGGCCTGGCCATGCTCACCTGCCAAGCTCAAGCAGAGAGAGGGGAAAAACCTGGAGGCTTCTCCCAGCTTCCCTCCTGCTTTCCTGCCACTGCCAAAGGGAAGGGAGGGCTTGCTCCAGCTCCTGGCCTGAGCCACTGCAGGCGTGTGGTTGCATTTCCAGAATCAAAAGTGAATGTTTGTTCACTTGCTTTTCAGTTCAATCTATGCAGTTGAAACTAACCTGCAAAGATCAAATTGATTCAGCCTTGGGCTTTTTGAATGTCTGTACTTAGCCTCTGTGACAGTCAAACACTACTGCTCTGGCTGAGGCACAGAGCAAACTCCTCCCCCATCAGCCTCAAGGCTAGAAAAGCCCATCCCCCTCTTCATAACTCTGGGGCTGTGAAACCATCAGCCACTTCCCCCCTTCCCATCCCACCCTTATTTGCTGGGGAATATGACTCACCAGACCCCCGGTTCACCCTGACACCTGCTGTTTGTGCAGCCCCCTCTCGCTCCCCTTCCCCCACCTTCCCCAGCTAGGACTTCAGAGATTCCCCCACTGCTGCATTTGATGCCCCCATGCTGGGACTATGGCTGCAGTGATGGGAGTAGAGCCCCAGCAGCATCTTGGCCAAGCCCCCTCCACAGCCAGATTCCCAACTCTGACAGCAGTCGGGAGTCGCCTGCAGCAAAATACCCCTCTGAAGCTGAGATTCTGGCCCTGGTTTGGAAGACAGCAGCCCAGCTAGAGCCCCGCACTCCCCCTTCCCCTACTCGGGAGCCTCAGAGACCAGGCTGCCGGCAGGCACTTCCGGTTAGCCGGGACTGCTGATTGGCAGCTGAAGCACCGCGGGATTTTTCAAAA
>JAGPOW010000290.1:25364516-25389730 GCA_030014935.1 Caiman crocodilus
GTCCTGTGACCCTGGCACTCATTCCTGCCATTGGCGGGGGGTCAGACTAGATGGCCTGCTCTAGGCCCCTTCTGACCCTAGATACTATGATACTATGAAGAAAGATAGATGTGAAAGGAGATGCATGAAATCCAGTTCAGTAAAAGTGGTCACATTCAACCCCAAAGAGGTTAAGAGGGAGCAACACCCGCTACTAGAGGATTCAATCAGAAGACAGCAGCTTTACAATCCAGGGAGAGCTACCTAGAAGTCCTACCAAAAGAGTCTGTCACAGCATGGTCCTGTTGCTTCTTGGCTCCATTTGCTCACCTTTGGGATTGTAGGCTCTATGGTAGACAAGAGCCAAGAAGCAGTTGGACATCACTGACCCACTCACTAGTGCGGCTTGGATTCCAGTGTAAGCCAGTGGAATTTTGGGAGTGAATGAAACCTCCTGAATGGAAAAAGACATAGGCAACACATAGGAAGGGTATGGGGGGGCACATGCCCCGCCTCAGATTGACCACTGCTAATGCTGCCACTGGCATCTGCAAGTGGTTGCTGCTTGTCACCCCACCCCCTTGCCACCAACACTGCTGCAGCTGTCTGCAGGCAGTCCCTGATAGGCCTGCCCTTCCCACTAGTGTCACCACGGTCCCTGCTGCCATGCCACCGCCTGCAGGTGGTTGCTGTGTCTCTCAACCATCAGGAGGCACAAGTCGTCCATGGGAATAAAACCTCCCTTGTCACTGTATTTTGCTGTGTTGGCTTACAGTGGGATCATAATATGTCTATCATCAATAAAATGGCCAACAATCAAATAACAACAATCAAGTTATTCATCAGGCATTTTGAAAAATGATGGATTGAGTTTCTTGTACCATTCATGCCCCAGCTGTGCTGTTGATCAATTCCTCTTTGGTTAAAGTTGTATGATTGGAGCATCTGTTCTATATACATAAATAAACAAACAATAGTGGACATATGTACACATAAAGGCATTGATAAACACCCATATAGAAACATACTCACAAGCAACAGGCAATCTGTTACCCTAAACAGTTAAAAATAGAACAGACACTATTCTTAATTTTTATACCATATTACAATAATAATTCAAAGAATGCTTGTTTTTTCGCTCTCCCTGCCTATTAAACATCTTTGTCTAGCTGTATTAGAAGTCATAGCTCAGAGGATGTACAGTAGGATACATAACAATGATGCTACTGCCTCCTCTTACAGCAGCATGCCATGCCAGGCTCCAACCTTCCCCTGTGATGGGGGAAGGATTTGGGCACATTCCAGGGGAAGCTGGGAAAGGCATGGCAGGATGCAAAGAAGGCTGGTAATGTGGTAAAAGAGAGCTCTGCTTCTCTCAATTTTCCACTGGTTGAAGGTCTGAGGAATTTTTTTCAAATTGTGTAAGTCAGAGCTGATCAAAAACAGCTCTCATGTGTCCCAGGGTTGAATGACTGAGGATCAGGGAGCTGCAACAGTTTCCCTTCAGTCCCTGCTCTTCTGAGTTCAAACAGGATAAAAGACTTGAGGGTTATTGCCTCTGGGCCTTCTCCTCTTCAAGCATAGCAAAAACTCTCAGAATTTAAGAGCAGAGCCATTTTTTAAATATTTTAAGCCACAAGCCAATGCTCTGACTACCTGCTGCCATTAAATAATCAACCTGAACTGTCTCAGAAATAAAAACATCAGTAAGTTTGCACAATATTTCACCTGTATCCTGATTTTCTAAGGCAGACCAGAAAATGAAAATTTCTGGAAAAATGAGTTAGGATAATTGCTTATTATCAGTGCCTACAGTATCAAAATCAGAATGAAAGCAAACCACCACCAGCTCCCCTTAAGTAAAATGAAAATAATGGTTTCTTCTCTTGTCAACTATGATCAAGGTTTAGGAGTACAAGATTTAACAGCCCACATTTTATGCAATAGTATTCATATAAGCTCTATGTTTAGAGCTTAGTCTGTTACTTTAAAACTGCCATTTAACTTCATAAAAATAAAAAAAACCCCTCAACTTCTTACATTTGCATTTCAAACTGCATGGATCAATTTTCATTTTGGTTGGAAAAAAGTAGACTATGGACAGCAGTATGATGGGTTTGGGATCACAATAGGACGAAATTCTGCCCTATTGAGAGAATTTTCAGCATGATTTATATTTATTTATATGATAGTGGGATTTGGCTTATGGTTAATATGCTTCAGGAACATCAAATATTTAAGTGGATCTAAATGCCTAACATTAAGTAATGAGTAATTTACAATTTGTCTTAAAGCTAAATATGCTGTAGCAAATCCATAACCACCATTTGTTTATCCATAACCATTTGTTATGAAGCTGCACCATTTTGGCACTTGGCATTTCAAAGCATCAGAACCTACAGCTTCCTATTCCTAAATCACAGGTCTCAGCCAGAAATCAGTGTTAGCAAAATAGAGCTGAAGATAGATTCCAACAGTCCGGATTGTATCCGGTGAAAAACATAAGACTAGTCAATTCATTACAGTACTTTTCATTGAATAGTTCACCAGCTCTCTTAATACGTAAACTCTCTTGGTCCTTAAAAACTGTCCTGAAGTTAATGGTTCCTAACTCAATAAAGTAGCAAAAAACTAACAGTGAGCCCCTTTAAACATTGGATCAACTTACCTAGTGCAGTGGTGAATTCTTCATCACTTGCAGTCTTTAAATCAAGACTGAATAGCTTTCTGAAAGATATGTTATAGAACAAGCAGAAATGATGAGCTTAATGAACAAATTATTAGGTGAGGTTCTTAGGCTGGACTCAAAGAGGAGCTGATGGTAGTCATGGTTCCTTATGGCCTTGAAATCTAAGTATATAGTACTGCCCACTATTGCTGATTATACTAAGTAAAAGAAAATTTTTAATAAATCAGGTATGCAGCTGTATCACCACATGGTACCATCAGAACAAATCTTACTCCTTTCCTGGTTCAGTATGTACCAGACCTCTACCACTCCCACCCCAGTACCATCATCCTCACTTTCAGAACTGAATTGGGGAAGTACGAAATTAAGCCTGACCTTTCCTTGTACTTCACATTAAATGTGCTTCCCAAGCCAACAATCATAATGGAGCATCAAGTTCACTCCAAGGAGCTTGTTTATGGAGGCATAAGGGGCTGAGTACAAAGCTGAGACTGGGGAGGCCCAGTGCGTGACCCAAGCACAGGTAAGGTTCAGGCTAGTTTACAATTTTAACACTGAACTATCACTTGTAGCTGTGCACTCTGGTGGTGGAATAATAGGATGGGGCTTCCTTACCTTCTTGGTAGCAATCCAGATCTTTCAAGGGGTAAATCATTTTACCTTTGGCCTTCTTGCTTACCCAGTTGAGAGCCATATTATTGCTTCATAAAAAGAGACACCTTTCCTATTATTCCTTTGCTAATGAAGGCTGCAAAATCCTTTTCAGACAACTAGCTAACATGATTGATAGATAGTGCTTCAACCACCCAGACCAAGCTGGATTTATGATTAATTCCATGCTCTTAAGTAATCTTTCAGGATTGTTTTATTCATTGTTCCCTGCAATATAAAAAGAAACACTGCTTTGGATGCCAAAATTACATGCAATGAGTACAATGGCTCTCCATATTCAGAGGCCTGCATTAGTTTAGATTCTTGTGATTGCTGTAGGGAAAGGACAATGTTGAGACTGTCAGAGTATATTTAAATTTTTGATTGATATTAGTGCCTGCTATGATTATGAATATATTACCACGCTTACATAAACAGTGCAAAAAGCTGGGTTACTGCTAAGAATAGTTCAGAACTTAAAACTAAACTAAAATCAGGAAATTCAGAGTTAAAGTTTATTCCTCAAATCCACTGCAACTGGGCCCCTTGTGCTTGTGTAGTTTAACATAATGGGCCACTAGGCTCAGACTGTAATAAAAACCACCACCTAGAAATCACCGAATTGCTGAGCTAGCATTCTATTTATGGAGCATTGCCCAGTTACGTTATCCCATGCATTCAATTAGTATAGGTTTTCCAGATCTTTGCAAGTCTGTGAGAGATTTTTCTGAGCCTAAATAGCAGATTCCTCCCTAGTTTATGTACATGATAACTGCCTCCTCGTTTGCAGTCTGGATTTAAAATAAAACATGAGAAGAAAGGCAGCATTTAAGGCTGTGCAATGTACTACTGAAATCTGCTATTAAAACAATCCTTGCAAGTTGGGAGAGGATCAAAGAAAGAAGGGGAAGGGCTTGCAGAATCAGGGCCTAAGTGAAGGAAATTACTCTTCGAGGGACCGGAAATCATGTTGTTGCTGTTATAGTTTGGCAGTTAGTTTCAATGCTGTGTGCTGCGATTCAATTTAGGTGAATACACACCATTAAATTAATGACCTCATACTAATGAGTTTAAGGGAATTATCATCAGTGGCCCACAACTGCTTAATAATTAACTTTTATGTTTTGATGAGATGATTTCATTTCAGTGAGTACACTTCATTAAGTTAATGGCTGCATATTAGCAACTGTAAGGGAAATACTGCCGTTAGGTCAGGAGAATTATTTTGAACCAGGTCACAGGAAGTTTTATGGCATTTTAATATTTTCATTACTTACAAAGAACACATGTAAATGTCTGGACTGATGACACATTTATTCTGATGTACTTGAACCTTACACAGGTATAAAAAGGACCAGACAGCATAAACCTTTACACTGTTGTGGCTTTGACCAATTCAGTATAGAATTATCCCGTGACAAATCAGAGGTAAAACTATAACATTATAAAAGTTACTCTGGTATATATATCATTTGTTCAGAGCTTATCCCACAAGAGCTTTTTGCTCAAAACAAACAGGATATTACCAGCTCCTCTCCACCTATAAGCAAGGCACTATAATAGCTACCTAATAAATACTGGATTAGTTGTATCTCTGGCTGCTCAGAACTATGGCATAATTTACATAAGTGCTCAAAAGGAATGAAAGTTATGTGTTTTGGTATTAAGTATCTTCATGACTGATTTATTTAAAATAAACTAATCTAATGAGTATACACAAACATATTGGCTGCATCCAGATGAGCAAGCACATGCCTCTTGTGGCATCTAAAAGCAGTTTGAGATGCTGCAGAAGGAATGCTAGGGACAAAAAAAAATATTCCCTGTGCTGAATATTTGCAGTGTGGACTCTAAGTTTGATACCAGCAAATTCCAGTATTAAAAAAAACATGCTGGAAAAAAGTGGCACAGGGCACACTCCTGGAGTGTGCGCTGAAGCAACCAGAGTCTGGGTCCTCCAAAAAGATGCTCCAGCAACCAGCCAGAGCATCTCTATGCCTGCTACCTACCCCTGCTGCTCCAGAAGCAGGGCAAGGCTGACAGCGGTGGCTTGGACCCAGGCTCTGTTCCTGGTAAGTAGGGATGTGAGAATGGGGGAGTCTTTGCGGGGAGGGGAGCGGTTCTGGGGGAGAGGTGAATCCTCTGCCTGCCCCCACAGTGCACAGCCTCCACCACCCTTGGTGGCAGCAGCTAGCAGTGGGCCCTCAGGGCTCTTCTGGCCTTCTGCAGGTAGTCGTCCAGTGGCCCCCCAGCATCTAGCTCCTGCTGGCTAAAGGTCCAGGAGGAGCTGGGAAGGGTCAGTTTGCCCCAAGTGGCAAAATTTGCCCCACACACAAAATTTGCACATTCAGGCACGTGTGATGAGGCACAAATCTCTGGCACAAATTTGTGCCGCTGCTACTTGAGCTATTGCAAGCACACGTGCCTGCATGTGTGGATGCACCCATTGGTAAAAAACAAAGAGAAAATTGATGGATGTTTTGACAGTTTTAATTACAACTATTTAACATAATCACTGTGCTGTTCCCTGCAGTTTGGGGCAAGAACTATCTTTTTGTTCTATATAGGACCAAAGATGACAAGTCATGACTAAGGACTGAGTCTTCAACATACTGTTATAATAAAATTAAAAAGCAACACTAATTATAATAATAGTGATGGAGAATGAAGTGATTGCACCCAGTACAGCAGTTAACATTTCAGGCCAAATTTAATGACTCTCACATTTGCTTAAAAACAGGCCCTACCATATCATATACTTTGACAGTGTAGCATCACTCAGGTTTTGGCTAAATTATGCAATGTTCCAGCCCAGGACAATTTAATCAGTGATTAATGAATATTTATTTTATTCAGTAAGATAATATTTTATTCAATAATTTTGCCAAGTAACCTCTTCATGAAATATCTACAAAGAGACTGTGATTTGTTATTCAAAATTATTCAGTGAAAATGTCATATATTTTGCTTACCCTCTGGGTTGCTGTTTGAAATTCAAAAGCCAAATCTGAACTGTGTTGTCTAGCTATGATTAGTCCTATGGTTTTGTTTCCGTTTCCTGATTACATGAACATAATTGCATTCTTCCAGCCAGGTTTCTGGTTCAAAAGCAAATAAAACTCAAATTACAAAAAATGTGATGAAAAGAGAATGCAGAATGGGCAAACAAGCCTAAAGAGTATTTGTTAAAAAATGTTGCAGAGTATTTATGGAAAATTGTTCTGAACCATCTTGTTTCCTTTTAGCGGCAATTAGGAAGGAGAAGGAGCAATATATAAATAACTGAGGAGAAAGGAAACCATTAGTGTAACTAGGGTAGGGGGAACATAGCACTGAGTTAGATGAGTCTTTGCTATCTTTTGTGCAATTCTTCAGTGCCCATTCCTGGCCACAGGAGCTTGGGTAGGCACAGCCCAGCACCCAGCAGTGTATATGAAGTGTTGGGGAGGCTCACATGATGCTGGGAGGTATTGCCATTGAAGGCATACTCCTGCACTTGGGGGCTGGAGCGCGGAAAGAATGAAACACCAAGGAACCGGCACTGCTGCCTATTTCTTCTTGGCAGCACAGGTTGAAGCTGTCTTGAACAACACAAGCAGCTACTGCCAGAGGAGATGCCCATTAGGCCCTGCTTGCCCTCCCATACTTTTCAGTGGTCAGTATAACCCCCTCCCCTGTTGTGCCCTGGGTGCTGAAAAAACTCCCTACACCTCTGGAAAAACCAACATACCTACACTGCCTCCCTGCTGTGCCCCAGAGCACTCCTGAAGCACATCCTACTGATTTACTCTCAAATCCTGGAAATAAGGTCATACAACCACTTGGGAGCAGCACTGAGCAAAAGATAATAAGCACGCCTGAAACCGTGCCTATGATTCTGCCCCAAGGAAGGTATGCTGCTTCCTTTATGAGGGCTGGTGTGTATGGAGCGGGAGTGAGAGGGTGGCACATGCTTCGTGGTAGTACACCTGGGGGCGGCACAGTAGCCAGACAGACATACTCAGAGTGATAAAAGGCCTTCTGCACTGACAGTACAGACCAAGAGTGGAAGGAACTTGAGGTTTTCAGCTGGTGAAGGAGAAAACCGGGATTGTTCTAATGCTAGGGACTATTGGAAGCTAAGATAATCAGAATGTCCTTTTTTCTGTAGGAAAGGCTATCTGAAGAGGAGGCAGGGCCCCACTCCAGCAAAAAAGGGGCAGAAACACTGGAGAAGACTATTACATCTTCACCGTTTGGTGTATGCTAATGAAGAGGATTATAGAGTTTGCACCATTAAAGGGGATTACAGAATTTGTACTATTAAAATCTTGATGTTTTTGGCATTTACCCATATTGGCAATATTCCCTGCACTTCAAACAGAGAAGACTAGAAATTCCACAATCAGTGTAATTGCTTCCCATCATACATGTTAACATTAGATTTGCAAACTCTGTTCCACTCTAGTGAGGTCAACCTTAAAGGATTAGGCCAGTCCCTAGGTCAGCCTCAAAGACTATCTAGTTTTCCAGCCCATAAAAGACCGAGAATAGCCAAAATATTTGACAGAAAGAACAAAAGCGAAACCGGGTGCGTAAGTTCTGTTGATGCCTTCTGTATTAGAAGGTATGCTTACGCACAGTAGTTTAATTGGAGGGGGGAGGAATTATCTTTACAGAGGCTGCCACATTAGCTGACACAATTATGTTTAAACTCCAGTGCCTTCACATAAAGGTCAAAAACGTCAATACAAATAATAGGAAATGAGGCTCTGTCCCTGGGTGGCAGCACCAGGAGGTTGTTTAATATTCACTAAGCATCCGCCTGAAAAGTCACTGCACATGTTTTCAAAATTTCACTGCACAGCTGTGCGTCACTGAACTCTGTTTAGCCTCCATCAGGATCAAATTGCAGCAGGGATGAAGGATTTGAGAGCAAATCTGGTACATGTGAAATACAGTTGACAGGGCTAAAAGTTTTTCTTTTTAATATTTTAGGGTTTTTTATGTCCTAAATAGATGTTTATGTTTTTATGTCCTGAATAGATTTTTTTTTAATTCTTTCAGATTTTTAATCCCAGTCCCAAATCCTCCCAGATGAACTTCTGAATGGATTCAGTACATTTAAAGACCATGTCTCTGCATTCCAGGAGCTTACTTTTGGGGCTTTCAGCACTTAATCCATCCAAACACTGGATTAACTTCCTTTAGCTGAGTGCCTTCCCCTGCTGATATTTCCCTGCCCACACAACACTTGATGCCTGCCATTTTAATATTTTCACATTTTTGCGATGGACATTGTCCTTAAAAGTCACTGCTTGTCTCAGTAATTGGCTTGCTGCCAATCAGCCGTGGGAAGCTTAACCCTAACAAATGTCATAAAAATGACCATTTCCCTAGATAGTGCCAATTTGTAGCTCTGTGAGCAAGAGGGAGGTATACAGAAAAAGAACAGAAGCCCACAAACTAATGTTAATAGCTGCAATGAATAGGCATACATATGGGAAGAAACTCAAGTTTATATTTCTGCAGAAGAAACCCTCCCTAAACAACATATGGGCCAAATACCTCTCAAGTATAACAGTGACATCACGGGTTTTACATCAGAGGTACACTTGGCCCAAAGTCTGCAGTACAAAAAACCCACATCATACAAAAGCTGCTGGAATCCTAGTCATTTTGTGCTGGTCACCTGTGCATATGATTTCTGGTAGTGACATTTTGTCATGGTTTACAGTATCATGAACATCCCCAGAAAATAACAATTCCCATAAAATAATAAAGAAACCTGACATCATAACTCAAACAAATTGGACATGACAGGCATTTCTTATGCAATTATCTGAAACGTGTACGTGATCCCAGTTGTGGATTGTTTCCAATATGCAGGTTTCATTCATAATGTAATCGGAGCTCCCCAGCTATAAACTGACATTCAAAACAATAGGACAATCACACTACAGAAACCTTGACTTAAGAGAATGTAAACCAAGGTGCATCTCTTTGATGCTTGGAGTCTCTGGGCACAGCTCTCACCAACAAAAGCCTGCACTCTTGTTTACTGCATCTGTCTGCAGCACAGGGAAACCTGCAATTCTACAGCTTCTCAACCACCATATTATTCAGCATTCCTGCCTCCTACAAACAAAGATCCTTTTCAAGTACACTGAGTGCAAGACAGGTGAAAAACATGCATGGCTCACCGTACTATTTTCATTGTTATCAGTTCAGATGCAGATTTAGTGCCCCTTATGATACAGTTTGAGTTTTCATCTGTAATATGGTACTGCTGACTCAATAGGAACCTGGTTTTAGATTGCTTGTAAGCACAAACAAGAGAAATTTGTTGTGGAGGTTTCATCTGGACTACTCTTTAAAAAAAACAAACAGTCTCATATTGCCCGGGTACTAGTCTAACTGCACAACTAAGGCTATGTAATCCAAGCAGAAAAACAACCATCATTTCCAGCAGATGCTTGGCATTTCCCTTTGCAAATGAAGCAGCACACACAATCCAAAAATCAGCCAGCACAACAGTAACCTATTTGCTCCACAAAGCTACCAAGGATCCTTTTTTATCTCTAGCTCTTCCATTAAAAGTAATCGCAGTACTCAGTTGGGATGTTTTTGGCTTTCATCTCACTGTTTTTTCAGCCCGAACAACAGAGGTAGAAACCTTAATTAGCAATCTGAAAGCAGCACAGAGGCCAGGAATACTTACATTTGCAATTGTGTTTGCGATATTTGTGCACTGATCCAGTGACTGATGATTACAAAGAAGAGAAAGAGCTTTTTAGACTGCCTTTCAAGCTTGGTAGCAGTGAAAAGGCGGCTGTTATCTGAAAGCTACTCATTTTCTATATGCTCTGCTCTACTTGCTTCCCATGTGCGTGTAACACAGCTGCCAGATTTAATAACCATGTCAGCCTCTTTCCCCCATAAAGAGGCAGAGAGATGACAGGATGAAGATGAAGGAGCCAGTCTGTTAATCTGCAGTTATGGCTGCATTAAGCTTTGAACGACTGTCACAATGGTATTATTGTCTTTGAAGAAAAAAAAAAATCACTGCTATTTGCCTGATGAAAAAGCTGTGCAAAAAAATAATCTTGGAAATGTTAATCAATAAGTGTCACAGTGATATTAAAACTATAATCACTCATTTTTTCCTCCAGTACCTAAATCTTGACAGTGGAGTTCCTTGTCTTCTTTACCACTACCTGATCTTTCACCCTAGATATTCCTTAAATTGTATGAACACAACCCCCAAATTCACTGAAAATTATCCCTGCCCCCTTGCACTTTCTTCATCGTAAAAGTAAATGTTTCCCTATCCTGCTTTGCTGAATTTGTGACAAAAAAAAAAAAGATTCTCATTTACCATTGAAATGTTCCCATGCAAAGTGATTCTTAAAGCACTGGACCTTAATATCTGATGTGTTCGGTTTCAGTTCGCTGCTGAGGTGGAGCATTTCCAAATCTCAAGCAACAAAACCAGCTCCATGGGAGGAAGCAGCAATCAGAGTTTACATGATGAGAGAACAGTGAAATGGTGCTGGTTTTACCACTAAAACCTACAAGCCAAAAAAAAAAAAAATCCTGATGCAATGTATGGATGCCGCAGAGATCATATGACATCTATGTGTTTCTTTTTGCCTCCGGCTCTCTCTCTTTCTCTCTGCATCTCATTTATATTCCCTTCCCTTCCCTTCAAGGCACCTGTCTCAGCAGGGAGTGGTTTCTGTGGAAACAACAGCCAGCCAGTTTTCCCCTCTGAGAATCTGTTGCTATAGCAACCTTACATAAAGTATATGGCTTAGATTGTCATTTGTTTGTTAAATAAATTAAATATTGAAATTCCAGTGATAAAATGAGAGCCAGTTGTGATTTGAGGAGGTCAAGAAATACAGTCTCTTGAAATTACAATATGAATATAGGATTAAAAAAACACATTAAGATTACAATGCAATGTACACTCCCACAGCATCACACGAAGGCAAAGCAATTTCTAAATCAAAATAAATTATGCACATTGTTAGGATTTTTACATGAAAAAGGTGAAAAGTCATGTATTTTGCTGTTAACCTTACTGTTTGTTATAGCAGCTATCAGTATGCTAGAATGTTTTATTTATTACCAGTATTGATAATGCCAGCACCAATCAACAGTTTATTTAATAACAGATCCAGATATAATAGGGGGAAAGGATTTCATCATTGAAATATCTGCATATGTTGTGAAATGAGGTAAAATAAAATTTTAAAATGTGCTGAAGTGCCTGAAAGGAACTGTTCAAGTCAATGAGACATGGTATACAGTGGAGCGTGAACAACGCAGATACAGTACTGTGTACTTCACTTTCATCTCTTTCAAGGAACTGAGAAGAGATTACCCTGTCTGAATCCACAGTGAGGAGAGAGGTCTAATAAGATTACAAAACAATGCTTTTGGGAAATGGAAAGATTTGGGTTTTGGAGGTTTTTCACTTCTAAATTGGTAGTTCAAAAATCAAGCCAGGTAAGTAATGACATAAAGCAGGAACCAAGCAATAGATGTTCAGTGACCTGTGTGAAATTACTTTGTGTTCTTAACTTGGTTTCTAATAGACAGGGATGCATGTTATGAAGCACTCTGAAGTTAGTACCCTACTGGTTAAGAAGTCAGGATTACCAGTTGCCTCTAGATTTGGTCCTTCCTGGGTAGTTTGGGAGAGTATTGTTGTAGACACTTGTACCAACTCTGCCTCCACTCTCCCAACATTATGAACAATTAGATCAGGAGTGGAATTCCTCCACCAAAGCTGTCCATCTGGCATCCTTCGTACCAGACCTTGCCCATGCATAGAATAAAGGGCTAGAAACCTAACTAATGGCTGTGGTTTCCACTAAATGGCCTAAAGCCTAAACAATAATTGTCACAACCCTGATTATTGTAACACCTAAATCCCTTTTCCTCCACTTTCTCTGTGCCCATCTGGAGAGTCCTTCACTTGGTACCTTCCGCTAGATATGATTTCTGATAGGACAAGAGTATAGTGGAGGAGAAAACAGAGGCAAGTTAGAGCAATCAAGAAGGACTTATGTTTGCTGCAGGTTTAAATCACACAGGCCACATCTACATGAGCAGCAGACTATGTGGTGGCCAGAACCGGAGGGGTTACTATCATAAGCAATAAATATATGCTCCTGGAGACATCCTGGCAATTGTCTAGCAGTTAAGATTACCTAATGCAAAGCTTACAAGTTTGCGATCGCAAGTGGAATTTGTCTGTCATAATTTAACTAACGTGTTGAATCTACCTGTTTGTACCGATCATGGAACTGACTGGGCCCCCAAAATAAGCAAAACTACAAGATTAGCTGATCTAACAGGTTTTTTAAAGGTCAGCCATAACAAGATCTGACCACCTAATATAATTATCACATTCCAAGGAATAAGAAACCAAGGGGTTGATCTTGGGCAGAGTACTGCTAATTTCAAACTTCAAAGTAATGTGGTGTAATTTGCTTATTGGGTGAACCCAAGTTCAGGCGGTAAACTTTCATGATAATTTCTAACACCTTTTAATCCCATAAGGTAACAGCTATAGGACAAGATTATGAGTGGCTTTAAAGCCAACAGATTAGTTTAAGATAAGGCATAAAGCAACGCACATGTCAGGTAACCAGTTTGAAAGATGGGACAGGACTATCACTGTACCAAGCCTGGACCCTGGACTGTGTGTGAGTAAGGACCAGATCCTGACCAAGGGACCTTCCTGATGACCCCTTGGACAGTGTTGACTGGGGACGCCTGACTTCGCTGGAACAACTTGGCATGCACCTGGCATAGAGGGACTGCTGATAAGTTGCCAACCCCATATGGGAACTCTTTGTTATTTTGTCTATCTGTTGTTATTCTTTACTAATAGCTCTTTATTATTGTACTATTTGTTTGTCACATTAACCTTTCTGTTAACTGTTGTATGCTAAGCTGTAAGTAAATTTGCCTTTACTTCTCTCCCGACTCACCTCCTCGATCCCAAACCCAGCAGCCTAATGGCTGATACACTCACAACGCCTAGCCGGCCTGTGACAGGACTACACAGTTGTTACTTTGCAGTCATTTAGTACTTGCATAAGTAAAGTTTTCAACTAGCAAAGATCATGCCTCAGCTCAACCTCACAGGCTATGATATTACTAAATGACTGTGCAGTCACCAGTGTTAGTATGAAGTACCTTCACCACATGTTTTTTTCCAATGCTACTGTGCAGTAGTGTTACACCACACTTAATGCCTGGCAACACTACTGCACGGTAGCAGCAAAATGTAAAAGAAAACCCAGTGTAACCGTCTTATCAGTATACCAATTGAGGGATAGGTACACAAGAGGACTTAGGCACATGCTTTACTTTAAGGTGTTTTGCAAGCTATTGAAATCCACAGGCCTGAGTTATGCATCTAGGCTCTGTATAAAATATATGGGGAAGATTATGTGCCTAAAAATGGAATTCACAAAAAACAGAACACTGAACATGAAGCTTTCCAAGCTATCCAACAGCAAATACTGAACAGAGACAGGCAGGTCCAAAGAAGATGCAGTGGTGCAGGGAGGGGGAACCTTCCCATCCATCACTGCTGTTGCTGTTGCAGTTTCCAGGTAAGCCCAGCCCCAAAGCAGACTGGATGGAGTAGGCAAGAATGGCTTTGAAGCTTCCCCCATCTCCAGGACAGCCACAAGTCTGGCCAGGACTAAGACATCTTACTCTGGGTTGCAGAATAACTAACTTCATCTAGACATTTTTCTGGAGTTAGGGACCTATGCCTACCCTTTCACGCAACAGACAGCCAAACAGGAGGTGGTAGCAGTGACTTCCCTCAGTGGTTAGACCTCTCTCACAGAATATAGGAGACCTCTATTCAAGTACCTCTTCTGTTTGTGGGAGTTTAAAACTAATCTCCCATGAGACTGCCCTAGGCACTAGGCTCCAAGGTATTCTAGGGCAGAACTTTCCCAATCCAACCTCCTGCATCTATCCTACTTTGTAAAAAATAATTAAATATTAATTGGGTGAAAGAGAGTGAGCGAGAATGAGCATGATCCTATAGCCATGTGATTAAGGCACTCTCTGGGGATGGAAAGAAAACCTGGGTAGCCAACCCAGCTGCAATGAATACTTAATTTAAACTTATTTAAATATTCATGGAAGAATTGATCAGAACTCAGTTCTCTCCCTTCCCAGGTGAGGACTATAACCTCTGAGCTCTTGTTTGGTTCAAGGCTTGATCTAGTAGCTGGGCTCTGGGAATACCTGCCAGATCAGGCACTTCACATGAGATAAGCATAGAAATGCCTCATTTTTTTTATCCTGATGGGACTTAAGCATGAAATAGGTACTCAACTGCTGGGCACCTATGGAAGCGCAGGGCTCCAGGGAAGCCACAATGCCTCCTAGTGGCCACTTTGATAGACATTAGGGCTGAAAGGGACCTTGGAAGATCATTGAGTCCAGTCCCCTGTCCCCGGGACAGGAAGTCAGCTGGGGTCAAAGGATCACAGCAAGGTAAATGTCCAAATGTCTCTTAAAGGAGTCCAGAGTAGGTGCTTGCACCACCTCTGGCAGCAGTCTGTTCCAGGCCTTGGGGGCTTGGACAGTAAAGAATTTCTTCCTTATGTCCAGCCTGAAACAGTCTTGGAGGAGTTTGTGACCATTTGACCTTGTCATCCCTTGGGGTGCTCTGGTGAACAGGCATTCCCCCAGATCCTGATGTACTCCTTTCATATACTCATAGGTAGCCACCATGTTCCCCCTGAGCCTGTGCTTTTCCAAGCTAAAGAGTCCCGTAGCTCTCAGCCTCTCATCATAAGACCTGTTCTCCTGCCCTCTGATCATGCATGTAGCTCTCCTCTGGACTCTCTCAAACTTCTCCACATCATTTTTAAATTGTGGAGCCCAGGAAGTGAATGCAGTACTTCAGCTGCAGCCTCACCAAGGCTGAGTACAGAAAGAGGATGACATCCTGGGATTTGCTAGAGAAGCATCTATGGAAGCAAGCCAGAGTTTTGCTTTCCTCGCCAGCTGCAACATCACATTGCTGGCTCATATTCATCTTTTGTTCAACCATGACTCGCAAGTCCCTATTAGCCACAGTGCTTGCATGCGTAGCACTGCCGAGTCTATAAGCATACCACTGTTTTTTCTGCCCAAGATGAAGTATCTGGCATTTTTCAATGTTGAACACCATTAGGCTTCCATCTGCCCATTTTCTGAGGGAAATCACTATCCTGTCCTCAGGTGAGGACGCTCTACCCCAAAGTTTGGTGTCATTGGCGAACTTGGTCAGCCTGCTTCTGACACCAATGTCTGCATCATTAATGAAGATGTTAAAGAGTATAGGCCCAAGGACAGAACTTTGGGGGACCGCACTGGTCATGGCGTACTACAATGATTGACTTCCGTCAATTACCATTCTCTGGGTCCAAACTCGGAGTCAATTCCCCAGCCAATGGACTGTGATGTAGCCAAGGTCACAGTTGTCCAGTTTTTCTATGAGATGATCCCACAGTTGGCCAGTTTTCTATGAGATGATCATGAGATGACTTGATTCCTGCCCAACTCTAGCTCCTTGGAGTATCTTCCCCTCTTCTCACCTGCCACAGCTTGGTGCTACTCACATAGTTTAAAGCATGCCCCAGGGCCCAGAGTGAACCCAGTCCAGTTTTGCTTTATCCCTCAGGGCCTAAGATGTGGCCCCTATTAGTGCCTCAGGGCACCAATTGCCTTATGAGTTACAGGCTTCCCTCGCTTATGTGTGTTCTGTATGTACAAATTCACTCTTATGCAATGACACTTTTTATACCAAAAATTCATTATATGCAAGGTAAATTCATTCTTACGTGAGTGGTATGGTGGAAGCCCACAGTCAGCTGCTTTGTGCAGTGCATTGTGGGAGTGACACATACCAAAATATACTTTCCTGTGTGGATCTGTGTTCCTCGCTTGTCATCCGCAACATGTGTTTCTGTAGCTGCCATCCCCATTATGATAGTGCCCTGTGCTTGTGTGTACTGTCTGCTGTTGGTGAGTACCAACACTTCTTGTAAAAGAGGTAGAAATGGGTCTGGGGGTCAGTACAGTCAAAGTCTTAGAAAGTATCCCTATTTGTTACATTGTAAAGTGGGTTCCTTTTATGCAAATTCCAGTTATGCACCGTTTTCCAGGAATGCACGTATAGCATAAAGTGAGGGAAACCCGTACTTGTGGCCTCCACATGGTACCTGCTTACTAAAGGAAGAGGGGCTGGTCCTCAAAGTAACACTTGGGCCCCTTTTTGTCTCAGACCTTTACTGGGGCTTAATCTGTCCTAAAGCTTAATTTTCAGCCTTCTCAGCTTCAGGCCCTTTTATCTAGCTGTGTCCCCTCATCCTAGATCCACTGCCTTGAATCTTGGCTTTTTGAGCCACAGCCCCTGTCTCACCCTTCCCAGGATCTGGGCCCCTTGTCTTGGCTTTGCCCTTCTCAGGCTCTGGGCCCCTTGTCACAGCTTTGCCCTCCTCAGGCATTCAGCCCTCTGAGTCTTCTGATGGGCCCCTTAGCCTCTCTTCTAGTCTCTGACCTCTATGGGGCTCTGTGAAGGAAGAAGCTCTGGGTACAGAGGAGGTCTAAGGAATGATAATCACCCCACATTTACTTCAGGTGGAGAAAAGAACACAGCTGGAGCCCAGAACGCCTCACCATGCTTTCACAGCATGTACTCCAGATGAACTGGTGACCAGGGAGTATGAAGCAGTATTTCTGGTCCTGGAGAGGAGCAGCTGGGGGAAAGACTGCAGTATTCCAGCAGAGAAGATGCCAGAGGACTCTTCTGTCTGTGCCAGCCTGCATCTAACTGCAGTGAAGGGGCGCACTGCAAAAGGTATGAGTGGTCAGAGAACCACCAAACAATGTGAGGATCACTGACAGAACACTGGGGGGTGGCATGCCTAGAGAAGGTTTGAAGCCCCAGACTGAAGTAGGTGCCCAAGGAGTTGGGAGGTGTGCAGCATGGAAGCCCGAGGCTTCAGGGAATGGGGCAGTAGAGCCAGCCAGTGTAAGTTTGTCTGCTTAAATTGATTTTTTCTTTTCAGGACTGCTAACAAAAGGAACTGATAGGAAGGGGGATTAACTTTGAAGGAATGCATGCACTTTAGTTGATTCTTCCATTTTGGGACAGCTGAGAAATAAATTGATAGAGGGGGATCAACCCTGGATGAATGCAGACCTTTAAGTTGATTTTTCCTGTTTGGAACTGCCAAGAAACTGATGTAGGAGATCAGCCCTGAAGGAAGGAAGGGCCTTCAGCTGAAACACCTTCTGCTATGGTTGAGGCATTGGTGAATTGATTTAAATGTATTTACATAGGAAAGCTGTCAGTCAATTAATGGAACAGGATGAACCCTGATTGAATGGTGGACCAAAACTAGGATTGCCCAGCTGAGTGGCTTTGTTTGAATCCATTGGAAGGGCCTGACTAGGATCCTGGAAGCCTAAGGAAGGACCAGTATACTTATCATTAGGGGCCATGCATCAAAGAGAAGAATTCAGGATAATGGCTAGGATGTTAGAAGAATGCAGTATAAGGGGAGGCAGAGCCCCACAAAGAAATTCCTTTGACAGGCCCAGACCTAACTAGCTCCCAACTTGAAAGCCGATCAAAGACGTGGCAGGAGAGAGAAATACAACACTGAAGAACTATGATAGCATCGATCCCCACCGTCTTGACATAATCCCCCAGTAAGATGTAGGGCCAGCGAGGGCCTAGGCCAGATAGCACCTACCCCCAACAGGCTCTATGTGGGGCACCTCTCAGGCACCCTGTGGCCTCCATAACTTCTCTGTTAGCAATTCCAGTTCTCCAGTTTTAGTATTTACCATTGTGAAAAAATACAGCTCCTCTGGGTACCATACAGAAGTAGGGCTGGAAGGGACCTCCACAAAACCAAAATCAAAACAGAACTCAGAATCATGCCCACTGTGGGAAAACTTAAGATAAGAAAAAAGAAAAGGCAGCTTATCTGTATACTAAAGCCCTTCTTATTATCCCCTTCCTGGATCCATGTCAATTTTCCTGGGAAGTTTTCTCCCTTCTTCAGTCAGGGTTGGACTTCATACTGACCTGAGGGCAGCTATCTTATACTGTTAAGCCCTACCCTGGCCATATTGCCCTGACATGCTATGCACACCCAGGGTTTTCTCATTGAGCAGTTTTGCTCTGCTTGGGTTTGACACACTTGCTGCAGGGCCTCTGGTGACCATGGATGCCCCGTTTCCACTCCCTATATTGTCTCTGCTTTTAGTTCCTCCTCTCTGAACCATAAAGACTCTAGCCTTAAAACTGGCCCTGCCTGTCCCCCTGCTTTCTCCCAGTAACAGAGTGAGGGTTCCATGTTATAGCACTGCCAGACTGGATGCGCTTATTTGCACCTGGGGACTGACTCCAGGATTAGGGGGCATGTTTTTGAGGATCTACGTTTTGAGCTTAAGTGGCAGTTAGGCACCTATGTATGGCATAAATCCCCCAATGGTTCTAGCCCTGAGATCGTTAGATCTCTCCACCAAAGAAAGAATCTTCATAGGGATTAAAACTAATCTGTTTTTGTCTGGGAACCCATACAAAATGTTTTGTAAGTGGCTCACTGCCTGACTTACTTGTTGTTTTAAGTTTCAGCTAACTCTCGTGACTACAGGCTTACCTAACTCTTCCCTAGTTTTAGAAGCCAAAGTTCTAGCAGTCAGGTCAGAAGAGTCATCCTCCAAATCATGTAAATTGATCTGGCAGCCCTCATTTTAGGATACATTAAGTAGCAGTGCCAGAGGTTTCTACAACATGACTTCAATGAACTATTTGTTTTCTAGGCTCACTTTAGGGCAGAGATGACAACTTCTTGGGGAATGGAACTATGTTACAAAATTATATATTTTAGACATATGACAAGGTGATGGGCTTTTGGATAGGAGGAAAGCAGTAGATGCAATATACCTAAACACCAGTGAGGCTTTTGACACCATCTTCCATGACATTCTCATGAGTAAGCTAAGGCTAAATGAAGCCACTGTGGAATGAGTACACAACTGATTGGATCTTCATGCTTAAGAAGTATTCATCAATGGCACAATATCTATTTGGGAGAAGGTTTTGATTGGGGTTCCTCAGAGATCTTTCCTAGATCCAGTATGGCAGTTAATTAACATCTTCATCAATGACTTGAAGGATGAATCTGAGTTTATACTTCATAAATTTGCAGTTGGTACCAAGTTGGGTGGGAAGCAGGCACTTTGTAGGATTAGAAATTAAAATGAGCTTGCTTCTTTGGAGAAATAATCTCAAATACATTGGATAAAATTCAGTATGACCAAGTACAAAGTGCCACACTTAAGATGGAACAATCAAAGACTCAAATACAAACTGGGGAACAGCTGTTGGTGCTACAGTACCACAGAAAAGGACCAGGATGGTTACAGTGGACCACAGCAGAATAAGTTAACAGTGTGCTACTGCTGCAAAATTAAAGGAGACGCAAGCAATTCTAAATTATGCCTGTGCCTTACCACCAGGAGCCTGGGCTAACATCCTATAACCCTTTAGACAGGCATTTTAGTGAATAGGTGCTGTGTAGGAAAATAAACCTGGCCAAGCTTTTTTGCCACTGAACTATCATGTGTGGTCTTTTGTTTGAAGTAATGTATAGACAACACCCTGACAGAGAGCTCATGCAAAAGAAGAACTACACTGATCAAGTGAGAACACAGAGGAACAACATGGAGAACAACAAAAAGGATTAGCAGTATAGAAAGTATGACACACAAGAAAGGTTAGAAGAAATAGTATTATTTAGGCTGGAGGAGATCATCTCCAGATATGTGAAGATTTGTTATAAAAATGGAGGATAATACTCTTGGCTGCATCCACATGTGTGTGGACATTTGGTTCCCTGGGTACAACTAACAGTGGTGCACTTTGTGGACATTGGAATGCCCATGTCATGTGCCCTCTGGCACACAGCAAGTTACAGTGTGTCAGGTAGGGGAGGCTGGGGCTAGCACTGGGCTGTCCCCAGCAGCCTTATGTGGGGTCCTGGGGACTTTCTGCGGCTGCAGCAGTGGAGGTTCTGCCGTGTGGAGCCTGACCAGCAGCCAGAGCATGGGTTCAGCTAACCAGGCTCTAGTTTTGAGTGATGCATGCTGTCCCTGTGTGTGCTTCTCTGCTTTTTCCCCATGGGTGTTTTGATCCTTGGATATCCAGGGATCAAACCCCTCCTCCCCACCCCACAACCACCATCCTGCAGTGCAGAGAACAACTGAATGTGTAGTATGTAGCACTTCAGACATGGCCCTTATGTCCAAAAGGAACAGGACAAGAAGCAACAGTCTTAAATTGCAACATGAGGCAATTTCAGTTGCAAAGCACCTGGCTCTGTGCAGCTCTGCGGCTCTGCAAGAAGCCCTGCAGGCAGCCTGGCAGCAGACTGGGAAAGCAGGCTCCACCCAAGAAAAACAGTGAGCCTGATTTTTCTTGCCCCCCTGGAGCCTGCCTGTGCTATGCAGGGGCCTGGTGCTTCCCTCCACAGCTGCAGTGCCCCCAGGACCACCCGAGCCAGGTGCCTGTGGGTGAGTGCTGCCTGGGGGGAACCTGCCACTGCTGCAGAGGGTAGCACCAGCCCCCCCACAGCCCAGGGACTGCTCCACCTACCAGTAGCTTGCCCTCCCCTACCTGCCACTGGAGTGGCAGTTAAGTCAGTGGGGTGTGTGCATGACACAGGGGTTTAATTGGCCCTTAATTGAAGTGGTGTTTTTAAAGACTTCAATTTAGGACCCCCGTTTCATCTACACATGCCCTCTGACCACAAACACTTTTTAATTCAAGACAGACACTTGGCACAGCTTGTTTAACAGGTCTGATCCCCCTTCAAGAAGGAGGTTAGACTAGATAACCTCTGGCATCTTGTCCAGCCCTATTTTCCTATGTTTCTATGATGTGAACCTATATATATAGGTATAATACTTCATATCCATTTAACCCACTGGATTGCTAAATATTATCATGCCTGATTTATTTATAAGTCGGACAGAGCAAGACAGAAAGGTTAAATGACTTTCCTAAAATCAGAGGGAGCCAGTTTCAGTATCCAGACACTAGCTCCTGGCTTTGAATCAGAGTTCCTGGCTTTGAATCAAATGCAGAGACTAATTTTCAATTTATTTAAAACTGTGTTTGCAAACATAGTATGGACTTCATCCCCAAATTATAGTGTCACATAATTCCTGTATCAGAATCTATCTACAAGCTTCTTAAAATTTTGATAATTCTAACCCCCAGGAGAGGGCTTCATAGTTAAAATCCTACAATTTTTATTAGAGCTCTATAATAATAAATCCTTATATTTGTCTCACAAATATTAGAAGATACAAAAAACATTTCCAATTTCAGCTGAATGTTTTTTATACTATCCACTCCTTTTTTCTCATATCAGAATATCAAGTAAACTGATCAAACCCAAATTTCTGGCACTTACCAATCTCTGTTACTTTAATCTTTTAAAATCCTTTCCATTTAAATGAAATGCATATGGAATTAAGTTGTTTTATGTCCCCCTCTAAGAAATCCACAGTACTCTGTGCAATTGCATCTACAGAATAATCTAGATAAGATCAAAAGAAAAACGTTAGCCAGTGATTTCAGTGTGATATGCTGGAATAGAAGGAAGATAATAGCATGCAAAGCAATTTAATTCTATCAAATTACAGAGCTGATCACATTACATGATCTCCTATACAATGAGCATTAATAGCAGAAAAATAGAATTCATCAGTAACCATTTTGACATTGTGGAGTTCTAGTAACATGGGAAAGGTGGAGGATAAACACCCCTACCACCCCACTTATGCTTGGTTGTGTCATTGGTGCTGAGGATAATATGAAAAACCCCTTTCTGAGGTGCAGTACATCTCTTCCCCAAAATATCTAGCCATGTCTTTAATTATTTCCTGCCCCTTCTTGGCACAATTGCTTCCAAAAGAAATATCTTGAGCAGTTCATGCACTCTTCTGAGTGCCAGGGCATAACTATTAAATAAATTGTCTTTTCTTTTTTTCATACTACTTTGGAAAAGTAGCTAAGAAGGAAGTGGTAGGCCTGATTACAAGAATGTCCAGGTGAATATATTCATAAATGGTAAAGAGAAGATGCCAAGAATATCTTCACTTTGAACATAACAAGTTATCAGTTGGTGCCATGATCCAGTTGTTGCCCTGGGCTCGGAGATACATCTTACTCCCTCTTATTGCTTTCATCTATGAAACATAGGATTGCCCGGAGCACAAAAGTTATTACTGCAGCTGACATTAACTGGCTGTCTTAGCACTTTCAAGGGGAGCCAACTACTAATTAAGAAGCAGTTACCTTTAGCTTTCCGGGTCCACTCAAGTCAGCGTTGATTCACATTGCTGGAGCAATGTGAGGCAGCCTGCTGTGCTGTTTGTTCCCTAAAAACTCTGAGATATAATAGAGGGCTTCAGACTCCAGGGATAGCAAGAGTATACTTTCCACAAGCCCTAAAGTTATTCTGAACATTTTTAATTCTCAGAACACAAGGAAATAAGTCAAATGTACAAACCAAAATTGTCCACAGAGAAAACTAGATTCCAATATGCCTAACATATTCAGTTAGACCTCTTTATGGCCTAACCTCAAATTTAGAATGAATAAAATAATTTTCTGCAAGAGTATGGGTTTCATATAGAATGGAAATGATGAAAGCTCTTATTCAAAACACTCATTACTAATCTTTTCCAGAACTCAAGTCCAAATCAGCGATTTCATCAGATTACTTAAAATTTAAGACCCACATGGCAAATCAAGCCTGAAAAAATAAATCCTACAGAAAGCTCAAAACCAACAGAAAATGTTTTATATTAGGAGAAAGATTGTCAGGTGTGTGTGTTACACTTAACTAATATAATCACCTCTGATTCTAGTTTTGTAGAATCCCTTTTCTTCTATTGTGAGTAGGAGAAAAAGAGTCTTCCCTAGTTCACCAGTTATTTTTCCTGAAAGCAGCATGACTTACCCTACACACAGTCCCAGGCAAAGTGTTGGTATAATTATTCATAGAATCAAAGTAGGACTGGAGGGGACCTCATGGGGGTCATCTAGTCCAACCTCCTACTCAGGGCAGATCACCCCTAGTGATCCTGGTGCCCTAACCAAGTGCTCCTAACTCAAACAAGAATCCTATTGAACATCAGCCTATATCATGTGCCGAGGGATAGAAATGCAATTTATGGATGCTGTAGAGGAAAGTGAGAATTCAGGCCTGATATATCAGCTGGAATGCTAGCACCATTGTTGCCTTTGTAGATTATAGGCCTAGAGATTTTGACATACATGAAACTAGAGGGATAGCATGAAAATTCCTAAAAGTGACGGACTCTCAGCTTAGTCAAATAGCTGGTCAGAGCCTCCAAAGACAGTTCAAAAGCTTTCTTTGGGTTCTCAGGCTACTTTCTACTTAGTAATCTACCCATCTGCTCATTTGTTCCAACAGACCAATACTTTCCTATATACACACCAAAACAAGAGGCAGCTTATGTCATGATTGTTATAAAGATTTAACAACCCTCTGGATTTCCATGGTCTCTTCACTTCAGCTGATTTTTGAGGTCAACTCTTCCACCTTATTGATCACTCTACTTTTAACCATCTCAACTGGCTCTCTTTGATGTTCAGATGCCATTGATTCTATTGGCTGCTTCAAGAGCATTTGGAATATAGGACACCATGTGCCGTAGCCCTGTAGTACAGGGCTCTAAGATCCTGAGTCTTATTTCTATGCAGATTAACAATATCATTTCTATGGGACCTAATGGCCATAGCATTGCCCTATATTATTGGCAGAGGATATGTCTACACATGCAATTAATGTGAACAGATGCAGCCACACATTTGCCCTCACCAGGAGCAAATTTCACCTGACAGGAATAGTGCAGTCCAGGACTTCTCCTGACCTTCTCTGCCCCTCTGCAGCAGCCAACATGGGTTCCAGGATCCCCTGGGTGCCAGGTCTGGGGCTGGCAGGGGCCACAGGGGCTGATCCTGATCCTTATGTGACCAGAACAGCCATCCCCAATGCTGCCTGCCAGCCATGTGGGGATACTAATCCCCACATGGCTGGCAGGCAGCATCCCTGCTGAGCAGAGACAGCTCTCTCACCCATGTGAGGATTGTGTCCCAACCTTATCTCCACGTGGCTGGGATGCAGCAGTTCTGGCTTCCAGAAAAGCTCTCCTGGTCATGTGAGGATTGGGATGGGTCCTGATCCCTGCAGCTGGCTCAGCTCCTCTGGTGTTACCAGATTTGCCCATTACTTTGGGGTGTGCTCATTTATTAGGGATAGTTTCTAGGGTCTTGGTGATTCTGTCAATGTGCTGCTTATGTTACTATACGGAGCTGTATCTCTCCCTTCTGCAAGCCCTCACCCCGAATGGAGCTATCTTGCAGGACTCAGTTTCAATGGGCCTGGGTTCCTCCAGTCACCCAATCAGTCATACACACAAACACATATAAATTAACGTGACACGCCTGACCCAGCCAGGCTGATCAGCATAGACAGGCTGACACCCTCATATACCAAGAATCAGTTCATCAGAGCAACAATAAACTGCAGTCAGACACAAGCACACAGGTGAACAGAGTCCCTCTGAATCCGGCTGGGTGTCCAGCTGACACCTTCATGGGCCAGCATTCAGTTCATAGGGTACGTCTGAGTCAAACTGGGACAATCAGCCTGTACAAGCTGATCCTCTTATGTGTTTCAAACTCAGCACGTCCCAATCTTTGGCCTCTTGATGAGCAGACCCCACAATATTTTTGGGCTTCACAGGGATCTTTAGCTTAGGTAAA
>JAGPOW010000290.1:25389830-25431754 GCA_030014935.1 Caiman crocodilus
ATGGGATATCTCATGGTTTCTTCAGAAACAATAGATAGCTTGCAGCATCAGGATTTTGGATTTTTACTTGTTGTGCACAAGCCTCTGCTTAGCATGACTATTCCAGATCTTACTATACTCTTTTAACAGACTTAAGACAATTATTGGGGTGCTCATAACCTTTCATAGAGAGGACTCCCACCAGTTGTCTTGAGAAAGGTATGACAACACCTGTGATTAGGGTTCCAATGGGCTGGACGTTGTGATGAATTCTTAACCATTGTTCAAATGTTACCCATACCCCCTCTGACTCGGTCTCGTGCCTCAGCATTCCCTAATCCAGCAACCGAGTTTTAGTTAATCAAGTTTAAATAGGCCTCCCATAGTGGGACCAGGGAATGTACAGCCTGAGATGCCTATTAAACTTAGAGGTGTGTGTGTGTCTGAGGGGGAAAAGTCCTTAGTAAATCCAGATTAGAACTGGTCTGATAAATGCTGACCTGGGTGTGTGTGAACATGGGTTGATTAACATTTGGAGCACAGATTCCCCACCATGCAGTGCTCCCCTGCTTCTCTGGTCCTAGAATTCACTGCAGTTTCTGCTTCAGGCTTTCTCCATCTCTCATGCAAATGAATGGTCGTCTGGTTCCATCTCGGATGTAAATGAGACCTAGGGCAGTTGGTTCACTCTTGTCACCCTTATCTTGAGGGTCTTAGGTGTGTCTCTCACTGCATCTTAGTCAGTTTCATTTAGGTAGAGGAGGGGAGAAGGGGGGGTGAGTCCTTGTGAGTCAGACAGACTGCATCCTGTGCCAGGGTTGCCCAAGAACACACAGCTGGGACATAACACTGGATCGGGGCTTAATCAGGCAGCAGCAGGCCCCTGTTGCCTGAGCTGACTGGAAGCAAATTGCTCCCAGTCAACGTCTACACATGCATTACTGCACTGTAGCTAATTCACAATTTATCTAGTACCTGTATGTTCTGGTACTAGCAAACAGCACATTAGCCTATTTTACTGTGCAGTAAGTCTCCTGCATATCTAGATGATGACACTTGACTGAGCATTAGATTAGTCTAATGCACAATAATGCATTTTGTGTAGATGCACCCAAACAGCATAAACAATCCATCAATGCAGTTGGGCTAACACTTTCTCAGATCAAACATGTCTATACTCTGTGCTGTTGGTAACCTTATAAAGCTAGGAATAATTGGGTGCTTCATGATTCAATTTAGTCAAAGAATATCATAAAAGTCCTGTGCAAAAATTAGTTTCAGGTACCTCTAAAATCAATATTATGCCCAAATAAGCAGAGACATGCAACTGGAAATAAAAAGGTGCACTGTAAATTAAATAGAATATCGGTATATATAGCTGATAATAAATGTGAATGAAGTAATTAGTGGTACCTTTCTTAGTGCATTTTATTTTGGTTTATGATCTTGTAAAATTAAATGAGATAAGAGGAGCCCAGAATTAACATATTTTTCAAGTAAGCGCTTATTCTAAAACTATGTTCAAGCAGTAAATCCACTAGTGATTTTCTTTTTCTAATTAACTAAATTTTGGATATGACTTTCACACATAATATGGTCATCTTCTTGATATAAGTTGAGTTACACCTTGCTATAAAATAATTTGAGATGCACATTTTAGAAGAGAGCTCCAAGTACAGTTTTCATAGTAGCTGCGGACTTTTCTGAAAACATTAGAGATGCATGAGAAGGATATTTCCATTTCATGATCTCTTAAACCCTGAATGCCTCATCAAGTTCTTCCACATACATGTTCACTTTGACACCAGCTGGTTCAGTAGCGGCACTAGAGATAATTAAGCTTGACCATTGTGATCTGAAGAAAAGTACTGTTCATGAGAAAAAAGCATGATCATAAGCAGTCCATGAGGAAAGGAGGATTATGGTAATCTCACCTACTTATTGGCACTCTCCATCTTTTGTTGCAATGTTCCTTCCTGTATCATGCAACTGACAGATTCACCATAATTGCTCTCTGAGGCTGGTATTGCTGCAATAGAAATTATACTACCATCTTTTAACTGGAAAAAGAACTACACCTTTAGAGAGATTCCATTTCTGTTCTAAGTCAAAGCAAAAACTCACCCTAAAATATGAAGACATAAAATAGCTACTCTGTTCTTTATCCCTGTGGTCTTTTACAGAAGCCAATGTGCTTCAAGCATACCCAAACAATTAGTAATTATTCCTGGATGATCATTGTTTACACGGGAATACATCAGTACTTCTAATATTGCAGTAAAAATATACCCACATCATATAGCCCTAATGCATTAGAAATAGCTCCCCTATTAAGTTATGTCCAGGAATTCCCCTTAATGTTGCTTGCTTTGTTACATTAGGAGTGGCTTTCTGGAACAGCGCGCTGTTACATACCCTTTCTTTAAATGTAAGAATTACATACCAATGTGTTACACAGCCTTTTCCAGGAAAAATGTCTGTTCATTATAAGAGGTTTGTAGAGGGGCTAGATAGGTCAGCGATTTAATAATACTGTATGCCACTTCATTTGCAAATGACCAGCTCAGATCCGTCCCAAGTCAATAGTGATAGGAATTATTATCTTCTGAGGTTTTTAATGATCTGCTTATATAAAATGATTTGATGGCCTCAGTTCAGTTCCTAATGGGCAACTGTCAGGTAGAATTATATAGTATCTATTTTTATTGGAAGTCTCAGCATGGAGCACTGGAGCACGCTGTAAGAATTTCTCCCATTTTAAGCTTAAGTGGGATCCCCCCTAAAACAAGGCTGAAACCTATTAGAAAATTTAATAAACAAAAGGCCTCAGAGGTTGTTCATCCAATCTTCTGTGAACACTATATTCATTTATAACATTATATGGCAGCCATACTAAAACTGCCAAAATGTTTGACCAGTCTAACATTAACATTTTTATGCAGTTACCAAGGAAAGTAATAGATACAGAGCAGATAAACCCACTGCAAGTCACCAAAACTATGCAAACGTAACAAAAATCCAAAGATAGTACATAAAAATGTACTTTGCTCATTTGACAACTGCTGTGCAATTTGAAGGCAGGGGCATTTTTAATCTTTCTTTTATTAAATATTCTACAGTATTAGCTAGCAATCTCACTGCAGTACTTTGCTTTTAAACATGGGTGAAGAAATAATATTTGTTCAGAAAACCCACTGGCATTTTGGGTGAGCATAATGGCAAGTATGGTTTAGTAATATTCTACTACTTTATAAATGCAGGGCAAAATCCTGGCTTCATAAATGAAATAGGAAATTTGCTATTGGCCTCACAGGAGCTAGGAATTTACCCACAATATTTAAGATTTGGGATGATGGTTTCATCTGAAGTAAATTCATAGATTGTAAGGTTGGAAGGGACCTCAGAAGATCATCAGGCCAGCCCCCTGTCCACCAAGCAGGAAAGATAACTGGGGGTCAAGTGACCCCAGCAAGGTGATGGTCTAGTCTCCTCTTGAATATTTCCAGGGTAGGTGATTGGACCACCTCTGGAGGGAGCTTATTCCACAGTCTGGACACCCTACCTGTGAAGTTTTCCATAATGTTGAGTCTGAATTGACCTTCCAGGAGTTTGTGACCATTACTCTGGTTTTCCCCTCGGGTTCCCTGGTGAACAGTAGTTCACTGAGCCCTTGATGTCCTACCCTAGTGTAGCAGTAAGCTGCTACTAGGTCCCCCTCTCAGCCTTCTTTTCCTCAGACTGATGAGTCCCAGATCCTTCAGCCTTTCCTTGTAATGGCTTGCCTTTTAAGACTCTGCTCATAAAGCAAAGGGTTAAAAAAGTTATTCCATAGTAAGCAATTAACAAATCAAAATAAGCTTGCTATAGTATCATAGACTCATAGAATAGAAGGACCAGAAGGGACCTGTAAGATCATCAAGTCCAGTCCCCTGCCATGGGCAAGAGGTAATTGGATTCACACAAGGTGCTTGTGTCTAGCCTCTTCTTAAACACCTCCAGGCATGGCAACTGTACCACCTCCGCTGAGAGTATATTCCAGATTCTAGTTACCCTTACAGAAAATAAGTTTGTCTTTTTGTGTAGCCTAAATTTTTCCTCAACTAGCTTGTGCCCATTAGACCTCGTCCTCCTGAGGTGTGCCTTTCTGAAGAGCTGCTCTCCTAGATCTTGGTGTTCACCCCTGACAGACTTGAAGGTGGCAATCAAGTCGCCTCTCAGTCTTCTCTTACTCAGACTGAACAGACCCAGTTTCTGAAGTCTCTCCTCATATGCCTATCCCCCAGGCCCCTGATCACGTGGGTGGCCCTTCTCTGTACTGTCTTGATCTTATCCACATCCTCCTTGAAATGCGGTGCCCAGAACTGGACACAGAACTCCGGCTGTGGCCTCACCAATGCTGAATAAAGGGGAAAGAGCACCTCTCTGGATCTATCAGCAACACATGGGCTGATGCATGCCAGAGCTCTATTTGCCCTGTTAGCGACTTCATCACACTGATGATTCATATTCATCCTTTGGTCGATTGTCACCCTTTCAGATTCAGTGTCAGCAAGTGGGCCACCACCCATTGTATATTTATGGTGAAGGTTCTTCCTACCCAGATGAAGGACCTGGCACTTATCCCTAGTGAAATTCATCTGATTACATTCTGCCCATAGAACCAACCTGTCAAGGTCATCATGGATACTTGCCCTGCCCTCAGATGTGCCTGCATTTCCCCACAGCTTTGTGTCATCCACAAACTTAATCATTGTGCTTCCCACTCCCTCATCCAGGTCATTGATAAAGATGTTAAAGAATATGGGCCCAAGCACTGATCCCTGGGGGACACCACTACAGATGGCCCTCCAGGATGAGGTCACCCCATCAATTACAACTCACTGGGATCGGCCGCTGAGCCAGTTGTCAACCCATCTCTCTGTAGCCTGATCTAGGTCAGTACCTTCTAGATTAATTGAGAGACTCTAATGGGAAACAGTATCAAAGGTCTTGCTGAAGTCCAGGTAGATGATGTCCACCTCATGCCTCATGTCCAGGTGGTTAGTTACCTGGTCATAAAAGGATACCAGGTTTGTTAAGTATGACCTCCCCTCAAAAAAGCCATGATGGTTCTTTCTCAGTACCCTACCAGTTACAAGCTTATGGTTGCTGGCTTGCTTGATGATTTTTTCAAAGATTTTTCCTAGGATTGAAGTCAGACTGACTGGCCTATAGTTTGCAGGGTCATCTTTCTTCCCTTTCTCAAAAATGGGCACCACAGAGCCTTCTTCCAGTCATTTGGGACCACTCCTGAGTTCCATGACTCTTTGAATAGCTTTGCCAGAGTTTTTTGCTATGAGTTTGGCCAGCTCCTTCAGGAGTCTTGGGTGTGGGTCATCTGGCTCAGCCAGTCAACCTGGCTGAGCAGTATATGGGGGCTAAAATTCTGCCAGCTTTCTAAAGACTCATATTTTTGCTAGAACTAGGTCTCCCATTCTGCCATCACAGTTATTTTCAAGCACTTTGCTGTAAGCAAGCTTTCTCCCTGAGATCCTATTTTCCAAATTCATTGCTCATTAATAGGGATCAGCTCCATTAAGTTCACTAGAATTGCACTGGTGTAACAAAAGAGAACTGGGACAATAACTAGGAGATCTATTTTGTTTTTAGATGCAATAGCAACTATTCAAACCAGCAGATCAGGGTTCTTACTGTCATATTTTATTTTGACCTTTTAATTTAATCCCTTCTAACAGAACTTTTTATGCTTTGCGTATTAGTGAGGAATGTTGGTAGCTAGATCTTCCTCACTATACAATAAGGGTATGGGCTTAACTTTTAGACCTGAGAGAATAGGTGTCTACTTTGTTTTATCCAAGAAGCTCTGTTCCATCCAAGCAAACGTATATAGCTAGTCAATGGTGTCTGAGTATTCTACAGTAACTGCAAAAGGAATGAGACACAGCTTAGGCCTGATTTTCAGAAATCTTGACTATATGCAATCCAAAGGAATTTGATGGGAGCTGTAAATATGCCGCACCTATGAAAGAGGCCATTTTTCTTTAAATATAGCATCTATTTTAATACTGCATATGCTTTAAATAGAGACAAATGGTCTTTTCTGACATATATAGTAATATTCCTTGTTTGTAAGTAAAACAGAAATAAGCACTTTCAATTATAGTAGCAAATCTTTTACGGTGGGGAGATTTTGGTTGGGTCTCAGAGAACTTATTTCTTCATCAGAAAGGCCTTCCCTCAATCTTTCTTCAGTATTGTACATCATAGTGCCACATAGTGCTGGGTAGGGCTATTGTATTTAGGTTCTTAAGCTACATTCATCACCAGGGTTTCAGAAAGGTTTTAGACTCCTTTGGAGCTGTCAATGGTTCTCCTCACTCAGTCACAAGGCCATAATGAAAGAAGGCAGAGAGTACTGGGAGACTGATGTCTTCCACTGAGAAACTAATGGTCTCACAAGAGTAGAAATCAAGCCATAGAGTCATGAGTCCAAGTCTTTTGTGGGTAGAGTCTTTGCATCTCTATCTTAAAATTCCCATTTACTTTTACTTAAACACTATCACAGTGAATGTCACAGGGCACAGAAAAGGACACAGAAATGTCCTTGTCCTTGTTTCAAGCCAATATGCCTGACAGCATATACATAAATAATCCCATGCTCAAAAGGTATCACAATAGTTTTTTTGTGAGCACAAGTTCCAGTTAGTTTTGGGACGTGGGGTGAAACACTGAAATTCATGATGTTCAGAGCAGGGATTCTTTTATATTGTCACCATGCATTTTCAGTGGGACACAATCCCTAAAATTATATTCAATGTAAAAATATGCAAATTTTCACTATTTTACATTTTCAAAGCAGCAATTTCACAGAGATCAGAACTTTAGGGCACACATCTGGGCTTGTGAGCAAATTCATGAGATCTCTTTGTAGGCTACAGCACAACACACATGATCTGGCTTCAGCTATATTTTGTTGCTAAATCCCAGGCAAGGTTCAATCTGCCAGAAACCTCTGTTACAGCCCATTTTTTTTCTAAAGTATGCAATCTCTCTGAAGTGTAATAAAACTGCCCACTTTATGCACATATGTTCAAGCTTTTCATTACTATGAAATACCTGGGAAACAAGATGACAGCACAAGGAGAGGGCAAAAAGGCTATTTGAACACATACATGCAGAGAACAGAGCTGGCAGGGCATGCTGCAAAATGCCAAAGGCCATGTAGAATAAATCCCAACTGTAAAATTCAAAGATAAAAGTATCCAGATGCCTTCAAAACACACACAAAAAAATCACCATTAAAATCTACTAAAATTGCAGAAACATTCAAAATTGACAAATGTGTCATCCTCCCACATATTCCGAGACAAAAAAGGAAAAAACACACACATCATTAAATGAAGTTATTACACTGACAGTCTTCAATGCTTGCTGACGTATTTCTATTCTAGGCAGTTTGTCAATGAATATGCTTACACAATACAAGGTCATTGGGATGGCCTCAGACAGTTACAACATCATGCACCTAGGACTAAACAAGGAGATAAAAAGCAACCGTGTTGGTCAGGGTTTGACATGAGGAACAAAGACTGAGCCTGTATTATAACTTGGGTTCTTCATCACTGCTTAACTGGTACCTCCCCTTCCCCACATTTATACATTACTAAGATTCCAGGGTTTGGACATCTTTACTTCACAGAGGATTTGCCTTTCTTCAGTGCCCCCAAAATTGGCAACATTTCCTTATAGAAGCAAAATACTTGGTGATATCTACCCAAAGAACTTCTCCTGTTTATATCCTTAGACCAACACAGCTACAACCAACAACCGTAAAGAAGCAAGCAATCATCATTCACAATGCTTATAAAATACTTGGCTTCAGTTTTCTCCTTTTTTATTTTAAATGGCATTAAATTGTATTTAAATGGTAGTAAGCTGCACATCAAATGTGATTGTAATGCATATAGACATACCCAAGCTCACATCTGGATAGCAAATTAGTAATGGCCACATGGGCTTTTCCCAGTGAACACGTACCCAGGGTCCCACATAAGACTGAAAGCCAAGTTGACCTGGGAGTTGCTGCCATTACATAGTTATCAGCACCCCAGATAACTTGCTTTAATTCAGCTCAGGAAACTCCATATAAGCAGCAGTCACGTCTCCGTACTGCAGGGAAGATGTGCTGATAGGTGGGAAGATCATCTCACAAATAATTTAAGTCTCTGGGTCTCTGTGGGTTTATCTGCACCACCTAAATGCTGCTGCTAAGAGCACTGCTATAAAACACATTCACCTGCAGCCCTGTACTCCATGAACACCAAATACCAGAAATGAGGCAGTGCCTTAGAAGGGTCCTGAGTTCATCCTAGTAAGTGCACTTGAGCCCTGGGCCACTATCAGATGGCCATGTTGCCTCATTTTGGGGAGCTAGCATGCAGAGCTGGAGGGAGTGGGAGTTATATATCTCACAGTGGTATTCCCAAGTGCATCACAGAGGCAATGCAGGCATGCTCTATTTGCAGTGCTCTCCACTTTATTCAGTTATTTAAAAATAATGTTGGATTGGTATAAATGATGTAATTTGCCAATATAAGCAAAGTATGATTCATTCCTCAATGATCGATGATCATACTGCTCAGAAAGAGGATACATGATTTATCCTAATATCTAGTAAGTAAACTTTTTATTAAAAATGATTAAAGTTAATATAAACCATGTAGTTTGTGTTTTGTTCTAAGCATCACATTTTCTTTCCTTCCCTCTCTACTTTCTTTTTTTCTTAGGGTCAGTAGTTTTACTCAGAATGGTTATAATATTCTATTTTTTTTAGATTTCCTTTTCCTTGTCAACCATCCTTCTGCCATACCAACAAGAACTTTTACTTGTTAACTTATTATTCTTCCTAATTTGCTCTTCAGGTGCAGAGTTTCTTCACCATGCCTGAATTTCTTGGCCAACAAACAAAGGAGTCAATGCTTTGTCCAGGCTGGTTCCAATCTAGGACTGAACTGAATTTTAAAACAGTGTAACTCTAGCTATATAACCTGGCTAATTATGTTGAGAACCATTTTATCTAATGCTTAAGAGGCAAATGGTCCAAAGTTATGAAGCTTGGATCTAGAGGTTTTTTTGGGGATATTGAAGCTGAAGATTTCAACCATAGAAGTGGAAGAGCAGTTTTAAAATATACTACAAATCCTCCTAGGCAGATTAAATCTATCTAGTCAGTATGTTTATCACCTACAGGAAGGAACATAATAGAAAACCTGTTTCTTTCTGCAGTTCGCATTGTTCAAGCACCTGAGATTCTCCAGGCCTAGAAGGTGCTGCCCATCACTTATAAAATTCCTGAAAACTAAAAACTGAATACTATTCCATTTTTGGTTTCTCACTGAAAGCCTAAAAAATGTCACTGAAATATTGGATACCATTTAACATTTTTTATGACTTTTTTTTACTAACGTTTCACAACCAGTATTTATCTAATAATAGCATGTAGTTCAGGGGCAGGCAATTATTTAGGGCAGAGGGCCACTTACTGAGTTTTGGCAAGCTATCAAGGGCCACATAACAGGCAGCCCAGGACAGATAAATATTAATTTTCTACATTTTTAGGGGTCCCACGGGCCAGAAAGAATGGCCTGACAGGCCGCATCTGGCCCCCGGGCCACATTTTGCCCACCCCTGATATAATTATATACCCTTTCCCTGGAAGTCTCTAAGTGCCTAAAGGTGAGTGACTATTATTAGCCTCAACTGGGGAGGCACTGAAGCCCAGAAAAGTTAAGTGGCTTGCCCAATATCTTGCAAATAGGTGACAGAGTCAAGATTAGAATAAGAGAATCCAGAATTATAAAGACATGGAGATCACTAACAGCAGCAGGGACCATCCACAGAAAAGCTGTCTCCTGGGAAGGCATAAGACCAGCAATAAAGCAGGGAAGATATTTAAGATGAATAGTAAATTCACTGGGGAAAAAAGGAGAGGGACTGAAACTGTTTACAAATTCTAAACGAATTCAGTGACTGCTTTCTACTAAAAAAAAAAGAGAGAAAATTCTTGAAAAGATTTAATTTTGAATGACAAAGCCACAACCCAAGTTCTCACTGATGATGAACATTTCTGCTTTTTTATGTTGTGAACAAAAATGGAAAGAGGGGTGGACAGTCTTGGCCTACCTGCATGGGAGTGGTATGGAGTTGTGCTGGCTGAATAATGGACATTTTCAAAACAACGCTTATGTTAAAAATAACGTTTTTCATTTAAAAGTTGATCTGAATTGGAAGATAAAGTTTAAACATAAGAATTAAATAAGTCCTAAGCAAAATAAACATTTTGGTAGACTGAAAATGATTTTTCCCCCATTTTGCCAAAAAACTGCAAAATGTTCTTTTTCCTCTTAACCGATTGGAATTTGTTACTTATTTTTTTTCAAACTGAAAAAAATCTGTTATTCACCCAGATCTCCTCAACCTTGTGTCTGCTCTCTACACATCCCATTTTTGTTAATGACATAATGGAGGGGGGGAAATTATTTTCTGTGAAAATTCATTTTAAGTCTTCATGCTGTATCTTGAGGAATTGGGGCCCCTACTAAAGGTCAGTAATCCCATTCCATAATCTAGCCCTGGGCAGATTGCTGAGAAGGCTTGCTCTTGGCTCTAGTATAGTGATTATCAAGGTTTTTAGACTCAAAACACCTCTTGTTAGACTCTATGAAAAGAAATTCCAGTCCTCACTTCAGTTGTCACTTCTTTTTCTACTATAAAAAATACTAGAGCAATTTTTTTGTTGTTGCAAAAAACTCAAAAAGACCACAACAGGGCAAAATGTTTTTAACATAATGAATTCTCATTTTAAATCTCTGGGTTTATCCTGGGAATCACGTTTGCACACCTAGCAGTACCAACATTGCATGGTACCCTGCAGAACCCTTGAAAGACTCCCAAGGCACCCCAGTGGCACCTTGGTTGAGGAATCACTGTTTGAGCAGCTAAACACTTTAAGAGTTCAGAGCTAGTTCCAGGCAGCACACCTAAAAGTTCCCATTTTTCATATTCATTGTGGATGGTTTGAAAAAGACAGTTTTCACATTTACGCATCACTGAGATAATGGCTATGTATTTTGGATTAAGTCTAAATACCAACGATTTCTATCTTTCATGGTCTTTCATGCTATATCCTGTTATCTTTGTCTATGTGCTAAGAAGATTCAAAGTCTCTGAATCATCCCTTAGGAGTCTAATAATAGATTCGAGAGACTGTCTGTAGGGGTGCAAAGAAAAATATTTAACAGAAAAACTAGTGTACACTTGCTGTATGGTGATATTGCATACATATGTAGTACTTTTCAAAGTCTTTTTGTAAATATAAAACTTATACACATTGAAGCCAGTCCTTTTCTAAATGCATGTTCTGAAACGGTCATTGTCAAATTTTGGCAAATGTGCCTAAAGAACAAGACAGACATATATTTTGTAGTATCTATGTACGTAATTGTATAAATTATATCAGACGACAAAGAATAATTACAGAGGAAACGTACAAATTAGTCAAAACCAAATGAAAGTATTCTTCACAATCCTATGCTCAGTCATCATTACTAAATTGAAGGAACCCATTTTAATGTTTAATAAGTGACATACTGTGTCAAGTACACTGTCTTGAAGCTGCATTATAAACACATACACAGAAAGAGCCTGCAACCTATAAATTGTCTCAACAGAGCTCATTTTACAAGCTGCCTGCATGAACTGTTTTTGTTTTCCTAGCTACTGTTTTAACAGAACAGGCCTAATTTTATTACAAGAGATAAAATATTTAATGTACCTCATTAGAAAGAATGAAAGCCCATTAAGTACCTACCTTGCTCATGTTCTGCGGCTCCAGCTCTCACGCCTTTCTTAGTCCTGCCGAGCTCCCACAGAGCAAGCAGCCCCACAGTACAGACCTGACTGATACATTGTGACAAACATTCAGCCACTCTTCTGTTTGGTGTCAGTTTATACTGTTAGGCTTTCTCCTGTTTTTCTAGACAGAGGCATTATCATGGGAAACAAGAACCATCATGGGAAACGATGGATCTGGTCAAGGCACATTGTGCTCTTTCAACACGATAAAGAGAATTTGTCTGTTTGCTGACTACGGGCTTTGGCTGTAGGTCACTAGGGTGCTAACATGAAGCACAGCTAGTGGACTCTGTTCTTTGATAGGATTTAGGGGTAATCTTAGGAAGAAAGAGGGAGAACAGACACTGGCTTTTGGGCATGAGATGGATGGGTGGGAACAACAGACAATACATGACTGATTTATTAACCATTTCACTCACAGATACAAATGAAACGGTTTTCGGTCAAGGCTGCTTTTCCCCTGTGGAAACCGTACTGGCTGAGTACCCTTTCTGGAGCAATGCTTTTGAGATGTGAAGCCTTTGCACTCCACATTGAGGTAGGAGATACTAAATCATTCTCCCTGTTGGCATACTCCATGTGTTCCCATCTGATATCTATCTAGTGCGCATGGTAACATTTATCCAGTGTATCCCCTTAAGCCCTGCTCCTAAACACGGTGCTACAAGAAAATCAACCAAACTGCATTTTGTGGCTTATTATCTATCAACTATATTTCAGCAATGTTAAAAGGCCTTGAAGAGGACTGATGCACTACTGTGCTATATTCTACTCACATACAGGAAGCTGCAGTCTGTGCCCTGGGAGGCCTTCAATCCAATTTCACATTGCATTGAAATAGCAGCGTTAAAAGGTTAGCTCTGATGAGATGGTTGAAATCACTGAAGCATGGCATTCACCTATTTAACTAGATCTGTAGCAGCCTTTTGCTCTCACATGCTCTATTTGTATGTTTCTACAGCTGTGACCTAAAACAGGTTTATCCTGTCTAAAAAAGAGAAGACAGTTGGTTTAGGAAGTAACATTTGCCTCTTGTAAGCAAGAGAGATGGGATTATGATACTTACCGTTACACACTCATGAATTATCTCTGCCCACCTTGCTCATACAGATAAATGTCATAAAAAGCAGCTGTCTTGGATTCTTTATATATGCTAACAACAGAAAAAAAGAAAAATCTGAGTTTAAAGACAAATGGGCCATCTCTGACTGACTATAGGGTGTAAGCTGTTCAAAGATTTTCTTGTATGAGCAAAAATTATTTCCAAAATATTTTCCCACGTGCAAAGTTAATCTGGTTAAAGGAAGATTGAAATACTCAAATACATGGTCAAAAACTGAACCAGTAGCCATGGCTATACTCAAAGCTAGGCTTATCATTAATTCTAGGTGTTACACCCCAGGCTACTAAATAAAGAAAAAAAAATAGCTAATCTTTCTCATGAGTTTACCCGTTCATGGTAGACATACCTAATGTAACTGAAAATAATAACAGAGTTTTAAAAATAGGCTTCCCAAACTGCTACAGATAGTGCTCATGTGCCAGTAGTTTATCTTACCAAAGAAATGAATGAATCTTACACAGAAAGGACATTGCCCGACTGTTTTGAAGGTCTTGGTCAAGCACAAGAGCAGGTTCATAAACACCAACATTTACAGGCAAACTGGCCCAGGATACAGAAGAAAAATTTCCCCCCAGAAGTGGAAGAGGAAGAAACCTCTACAGTCTAATGCTGGACTTCAATCTTCCCATCCAAAGGAGATTTGTCTTCATTTAGTGACTGAATAGTGCTTAGTGCTTATGAATGAATCAGTAAAAAGACAGCTGCCAGGCCTGTTCTCAAGCCACTGGTTAAAAACTTAACCAGTTTGCCCCTAGAACATGGGATGTACAGGCCTGACATCAGGACATGAAGAGTGCCTACCTGTTCATAAATACAGCTGGGGAACCATCATGGTGAGCATCTGCTTAGGTGCTTTGCTACATTCAGTTCTGCTCCTCCTTTGTGGATGTCCACAAAGCAATGTGTAATTGCTTTCTCTTCCTTCTGGCTTTTCCCCTTTTCCTCTCCATCTCCTACTCCAGCTCCAGCTCCAGCTCCAGCTCCTCCTTCCCTCCCTAGTCATCCATGTGTTCATGTAACCTCCACCAAGATTGCTGTCCATGTCATGCAGAAGGTCCCCTCTGAGCCTTTATATTTAGCCTGCTTGGTCAAGGTTCACCCTCCCCAGGCCTGGGTAGCTGCTCTGGTACAGAGAAATAGAAGATTCTGCCAAGGAAATGGAAGTGATCATTTTTCGTTTGTGGAAGTAAAAGAAAAGAATTCCCCTTTTTTTACATTCTGTGTCATAGCAAGTTCTGGTTGTTACTTTCATCAACCCAGTCCTCTTTATTTCACCTTCACACAATGGCCTGTTCAGAAGCATCTGCTAATTACATTGCCAGTACACAGACACTATGACAAGAGGTTCATACTTAGTTCATTAAAAGCCATATATTCATATGGACAATCAGACTGGGGCCATTAGAAATGTTGTCATTATGTAAGGCTACGCAAGTCTTCAAGCACATTAATCTGCTGGACATCCAAGTGGAAAAGGAAAAAGCTTCTGCCATTTAATGCTGGAGTTCCATCTTCCATGCAAAGGAGATTCTTCATCATTTAGTGACTAAAAATATTTAACCAAAGAATGGAAAAAGCTTGTAAACTACAGGAATGATCAACTGAAGTTTTCTTGGCCTAGGAATCTCACAAAACTTCAATCATCATCAAACCAAAGGGAAAGTCCAGGCAACCATTACAAGATGCAGAAGATAACTAATAGCAGAATTAATTCCCTTAAAACTCCTTCCCAGACAGCAGACCACAAATAGAGAGCATCAGAAAGACATGGACTATCCTTCCCAGTGGGCTTTTTCATTAACACAGCCACTGGCACTTACACCTGAGATTATCAAGTTATAGTATTACTATAGAATTAAAGCATTATCAGACAATCAATCAACTATCAACTTGCATGACAGTTGAATTATGTCCCTCATGCTTGCTAGACCTATCAGCTTTGCCTTGATTTCTTTTTTTTTTTTTTTTAAATAAAAGGTGCAAAATTAAAAATGAATTCTGAGTGGCACGCTTAATTCTCCCGTTCTCCCCTCCTCTCCATTTGTGACTCGCCTTGGATCATATGTGTTGGTGCAGGGGTGGAAGAAGAGAACCCAGGGAAATAGCCTGGCTTCCATCTCAACTGATATCAGCCCAGTACATATTAGGGCTGTGTGAAGCTTTGGTTCCTGATTCAATTCAGCAGGGATTTGGCCCGATTCAGCAGCCGAATCTCCAAATCCAAATCAAATCAGAGGAAACTTTAATCTCTTCAAATTGAATCCGAACCCTCTGTAACCATTCAGATTCGGAAAGATTCACTGATTCAGACATAAATGTTTTTCCTATATACCTCTAGGTACCAGGTGGCTTATGAATGCTATGATGCTGGCTTGCATTGAGGATCCCACAGGAACATGGGGGGGGTGGTCCCCCTGTTCAGCAGCAGACCCAGAAGTGGACCAGAAGCACTTCCAGTCCACTAGTGGGTCTGCCAGAGAGCACTTTGCCCCCCCCATCCCCATGGCTCAGCAACTGGTGCCTCCTGGGCCTGGGGGGCACCCAGGATACCCCCACAGCTGATTGCTAAGCCAGGGGAGCACAGGGGAGACCCCCCCATGCACTCTCTAGCAGACCTGGAAGTGGAGCAGAAGTACTTCTGGTCCACTTCTGGGTTTGCCACCAAGCACACCCAGGGGGCAGGGTGGGGACATGCTCCTGTGGGATGCTCCATCTGTCCCTGCATCACAGCATTCACAAGACACCTGGCCCTTGAGGTATGTCGAAAAAAACATTTAAAGCTGCATCTATGGCTGAATCACTGATTATCCAAATCAGCATCAAATCTTCAGATTTGGATTTGGACAAATCAAATCAGGGACAGCCATCCGAATCAACAAATCAAATCACTGCACCCAATTTGGACCCAATCCGAATCTAATAGGACCTGTTTTGCATACACCTAGCACATATACTCTTCCAAAGCAATCACTCCACAACCAGAAGTCCCTCCCACTTACGCTGGAATTTATGCCATTACAGCAACAGATATTGGTCACTCTCTACCCAGCTGTAGTTCCAGTCCCTCTGTTTCAGTGCCACTTCCTCCCTAGGCTGTTTCCTAGGTACAGGTCCAAACATTTCCTCAGAATATGACCCAAGGATATCCCCTATCTCACCCAGCTGTGTAACCTGTTCCTGAGTCTACTCAAGAACCACGGCGTACTTTGAGGTCTATTCTAGCTTGTCTGGCTCCTCATCTCCATTGGTGGCATTTAAAAATCAGACTATCCCCATTCAGAAAACCCATAGGCATTGCATTCAGGGAGCTGGGAACACCGAGTCATATTCACTTTCTCCATCATCTAAGGCTATGTGTTAGTTGGGTGTATGTATGCCAGGGATAAATGAAACAGGAATTTCTGATGCATGAAAGGAAAGTAAAAAGTGCATAGGCAGAAAGGTAGAAGGCACAGGCCCAGCATAGTATCTTGATGAGGCTTGTGGCTGGCAAGCAACTTCCTTTATTCTATTGAGGGTTTACATCAAGAACCTTTTATAGTAAAGAGGTAAATAACATTACTGTTGCCGTTCCTAGGGTCTGGTGACTACCCTTCTGTAACAGGGAGCCTTGCACTCCTGTGACTTTAAAGAGAAAATGGCAGCAGGTAAGAGTACAGAGAGCTGAGCAGGGGCCAGCCACGAGAAAGAAGACAGAAAAAAACAGTGCTGCCTAGGCAAGGAACTGCTCATTAGAGTGAAGGGGCATGCCAGTGACCACCAAGCTGCACAGTGAAGAGTTCCTGGGTGCAAACTGCAAGAAGGGGCTCTGTGGACTGCTGGAATCCCCTAAGGATGCAAGTAAGGCACTGAAAGCTTGCTATCAAGGGGGGTTACCCAAAGCAAAGGGAAATATGGTTGCTCTGACAGTAAACTACTGTTGATCTTTGGACCTAGCATGAGTTTAGTTTGTGTTATAGCCAGCATGCTTATTTCTTTGTTATAGTTCAGACTTTTAAGGATGAGAGGAGGTCCCACCAGTGCTCCAAACAGGGCAGAGATGGAGCTAGACAGCCCAGTCCCCAAAGCAGGGGTGAGACAGGGCCCAGGACTAAAGTAACTGAGACAAGAGCTGATGCCCAGAAGCCAGGTCCAGCACAGTGAGCCTGGGCTAGAAGGCCTAGCTAGAGAAAAGGGCCAGAAGTTGGGAAGCCCAAGGCTCTAACAAGGGAAAGAATGTACCATAACACCTGTGAGGCATGGGTATGGGCATGGCTGTAGGGGAAGTTGGAGGTCATGAATGGCCCTTAAGGCTACAGGTGCCCTGGGGAGCACAGATATGCTGAAACTAGCATTAAGCCAGGCTTGAAACCTGCAGTCTGGGAAGGATCTGCTGACTGTCAGGGAAAGGGCAGACTGCTCTAGGATCTATTAAGTAGCCTCCATTCTGATCAATTAAATATATCAAGGTGCGGTAGAAGCAGGGCAAGGTTTGCATAACCCCCAGTAGGCATCACAGCTGCCCCTGGAGCCCAAACTCGCTACATATTCTTACTGCTCTGCCACATCAGGAATGTCTTTCTGGTCCCACTTTGACAATCTTTTGGTATGCTACACTTCCTGAACACTACATTTCCAGGACTACTTTATGCCACACCCAGGACATAGGAGAACTACCAAAACATGAGCACAGGTATATAGACTTTGGCTATGTCCTCCAAAATTCACCAAACCATAACCTCAGACATGAAAGTGGACCATAGTTCAAAGCCCAAGGGTTTTGCCTGTAGGTGGTCAGAGACATTGGGCTCTAGCATGGTTAAGAATGTGGATTAAGACTTCAGTGTAGACAGACCCTCGAAGTCTAACGTGTGCGTTTCTGAAGAGTCAAGATCAACAGCAATGGTCTCACCACGCCACAAGCAGACATGAGTCTTCAACATAGACCCCATTCTAAGGTGCAGGCACATAAAAGTTAAGTGTTGCAGCATCTAACATTTAAGCACCTAAGGGGCTAACTGGATCAATTGGATCTATTCTTTAGCCTTTTAATTTGACTGCACAAACCTTTGACTCCCGGCCAGACTTCCCAGGTCAGAGTAACATTCTGATATCTTCCAAAAAGGAGATCCACCCCTTTCCACACCCAGAATAAGACTCTTAACAATTTCTCTGTGCCAGGAGAGGATTATCTAGTTGAATTGTCAATTTACTCGCTAATTATTTTATATGGCAGATACCTCACAAAAACAAGTCTGGTCAGTTTCTGGTTCTAATAATCTAATTCAGCAGTAAGCAATGAAACCTTTTTGGTGGTGGGGGTGGGGAGGAGAGAAGGGAGAGAGCATAAGCGCACATGCATGCATCATTTAGAAATTAAGGTAGGTGACTAGGAGGCATCTGGGTTCTTGTGCTCTATTTCCAGTTCAACATGTCCTTGAGTAATGCACCAGAAGCATTTTAATTGTCTTAATCTTTAACCTTTATCCATTCATGCCTCCCTCTTCCCTTCTTCTGGTCTCTGAGCATCTGCTGTCCTTTGTCTGACTTGGACTACATGCTTCACGGGGTAGGATCCTATCTTTGCCCTCAAAGTACTATGCACATCTCTGGCAGTATTTAAATGACTACAAATTATTTGCTCTCTCCATGCCTCAGTATTTCACAACTCTATTACTATTTTAGCAGGATCTGCTAAAAACAAAGCAAGCCTTGAGAGAGAATGAGTACACCACACACTTCCAAGGACAGAATTTAACCCTGAGTTGTGTTTATTTTGACATTAGTGAGAGTACAAGTTAGCTAAACAGACCATAGTCACAAAACCATGCTGATTTGATCTATGATATGACTGCATAAACAAGAACTCTAAAGAAAAAGTGTGCTGGCTTGTGTGTCTTAAGAAATATAATGGAATAGGTGGATGAAATGCATTCATTTGGAAGGAAACAGCTTAAGAAAGTAAAAAAATATTATCATGCACTGGAGGGAAAACACTCGCTTGGGGAAAGCGAGTGTTGGAGGGGGGTGTCCTTTACTTAATAATGGTCAAAGTAGACATTAACTCGGATGTGTTTTCCCCAGTCTAGCTGCCCTTAGGTTAGCATAGTTAATACAGGCCAGTTTCTATAGCCAACATTAAAGAGAGGGCTGTGGCCAGTACCACATCTAAGCCATCTTTGATTCCCTACCCAAATGACCAAGTAACTATTCATAGACAGATCTAGGATTTTGAAAAGGGAGTACACATGGTGTGGCACATTTTTCCTCACTCAAAAAGAAACCAGAAACTTTACTAATATGCTAGGGGCCTGGTGCTCTGTTACTCAATTTAAGACCAAACCAAAAACAAATATAACTATTGAATTGTGCAAATCTGCGCTAATTTGGTAGATCATATATCACATTAAAAAACACAAATTAGGCAAAAAAATAGTAAAAAAGACACTGTGCCATTAGTCTTATAGTCATTATAGTTAAATGCACATCACTTATTTAGATTCATAAAACAAAATCTAATTTTTTAGTACCTTGACAGTGCCTCCAAGACTTCATTGGAAGTCATTTCTATACCTGAGTTAATATTACCAGACCTAAGTTAAAGTTTCTAGCTAAAACCAAAACCAGTCTAGGGGGCTCTGAAATAGAAAAGACACATTACCAGGAATGGCTAACAGAAAGCTAAAATGTAGAAGAAAAGATAATTTGAGCAGATGAACATCAAGATCATTAAAAAGGAAAGAGTTGTTAACATGAAAGAAGAGAGATTAGCAGGAACCAGATAAATTATGGGTCATGAAGTCAATTGACTCCTTCAGTGCTGCCTGGATAGAAATGCCACTGCCTCTCCTAAGCATTTGGTTTTAAAGTTTGGGCTGAGCAGGAATCAGTAAAGTACAACTGCAACATGACACCCTGCACTTGGATCTACGCCCATAGGCAGCTGAAGCAGGGGCACTAATGGGGCACTAACAAGCTGTGGGATTCCAGCAGCTGCAGCGGAGGTGGGGAAGGACATGAACGCAGCAGTGAGGGAGGGAGTGGAAGTACGACTGGGGCTGGGGCTGGGGCAGGCAGGACAGGGTGGGGCGTGGGACAGATCCACAGTTCCTGCTGTTACACACACCTGGGAGGGCATGGTGGGCATGTGTCCCTAGATCTGCATGGGGAGGTGGGCTGCCAATCTGGGCTGAGGCCGGGGCTGTCCTGGGTTCTTCCTGGTGGGGGTTGGGCTGGGCTGAGCTGAGCTGTGCTGCGTTTGGGGCAGGTGGCAGTGGCTCTGGGATGGCAGTTATGGGGGGGCTACAGCCACCCCAAAATTCACTGTAGCCCCCCCAAACTTCCCTCCCAGTGCTGCTGCCTGCCCCGAGCACAGCACAGCCCAACCCCCACCCCCTGGTGGGAAGAGCCTGGTGCAGCCCTGGCCCCAGCCTGCAGCAGGAGCCTGCTTCCCCCTGCAAAGACCCAGGGGAACATGCCTCCATGCCCTCCCGCAAATAATTTGTTCTCCTTTTGCCTATGTCTACAGCTGTACCCATTTACAGCTGGGTTTACTGGGGATAACCTTTGGCATGACTCCAAGCCTCAGACTCTCACCTCTGGAGCCATAGTAAGAAAGCTTAACCATTCTGTCACCACAACCCTCCTCCTCCAACTCAACCCTTTAAAATTCTTAATGGATGAGCTGTCTTACAATTAAGTAACATGAAAAAATTAAGACATGGAGGTAGGAAATGTATAAAAACAATTTTCCTATGATAATACATATTAAGTGAAATAGGAGCTGCACAGGCAAGGGAAGAACCAAGTTGAGATCCATAGTTTGCTGTCCACAAGGTGTCTTGATAATATACACTGACTAAATGAAAAGGCCTAGTAAAGAATGCTGACGTCCGTGAGTAAGAGGGACGGTGATCATCTGTGTCCTTTGCTGCTGCTGATACCCAGCTAACAAACTGCAATGGCTGATGTCACTGTTCTAAATTAGGATTGCCTTCTACCTGATAGCTCAATCCTTGGAAATCTCTGCAGAATTAAAAGCCAGGTTTCTTGTTTCCATAATGAGCGTGCTGCTCACTGAGCGTATAGAAGACGACTGCTTTCTGCATAAGGCAGGAGAGATTCAGTTACGCCAAAATCCAACTGCATTTCATTCACCCACTGCCAAAGTCCAAACGTACTTTCAAAGCTGTCAGGCTTATGCAAAATGCTGGAAGTTGAGGCCATGAACTGCATCACAGCATAACAGTTCACAGGCAAGTCACTGATTAAATGGTATAGACCTTGGTCTGCTATGGCTCAACCTGCATGTTTTCTGAATGTTTACCCAGGCTAGTATCACATCAGATTCTATTCTTGCACTTGCAGAAATAATAAAAAGTGGTTGTAGTTATTGATTTTAAAAGTGCAGTTCCTGACTACTATTCAATATACAGAGTACATAATAGAGTCTGCTCAGCTGATGTTGCCTTGCTGTGTAACTCTAGTATTCTAATCCCTGCTTTCCACAAATAATCTCTCTGAGACATAATACAGTGCTCGATTGTTATATTGGATTTTACAAAAGCAACTGGCAAGGGGCAGTTCATTTTGCTGCAAATTTGAGAACATATTTGTTTGGCTTTTGACATAAGGGTACACACATCATAGGACCGATCTTTAATTTTTTATCCATTTAAAAATATAATCACTTCCATTAAAGCAAACGGTCATAATGAGAGGGGACTAACTGGCCCTATCAAGGCTGTCATAGTACCATGATGCAGTAAACCACTTCACAGCCACTCTGTACATACTGCACAGAACACAAATGTAGTGTAGCCACCTGAACCAAGAGGTAGGCACATACTGGTAAGTGCTTCTAAGAGAGAGAGAAGCCTTCTATTTAGCCATGGAACTGACATCAGCAGTCGAACCTCTGCACTCCCTAGTTAACCTGCGTCAGCTCAAATCAGGAGCAGCACTGATAGGAATTGACAGTTCTGTCTCCAGTCCTATTAGGCCTCCCATCGCACTTGCCAGTAGGGACACCACCTGCGATGGTGGCTGGTTGACTGTAAGCATATGAGCACTAAAAATGGATTGAAATGATCAACCTATTCTATAGCCACTAACTCCAGGTTGCAAATAGTAATGGCTGTCAGTTACTCCCAGCTGGGACCTGTAATGAACAGGTGACTTGATAGTAATAGATTTTATAGCCCTTTGACACTGAATGTCAGAGGCATCTGGTACCCTGAAAAGAAACTTGATAAGTCTTCTGACAATAAATATTTTGCCATGTTGGTTTTTTTTTAATAAAACGCCATCCTGGCAATTGAATAGAGGTGATCAGGATAAAGAGAAGTAGGGGAACACTGCAAAATTCTCACATTTCCCATTCTCCATTCTCATTGCAGAAAATGGTTACAAATCTAAAAATAAGTCAGGTCAGCTTTTAGTGTTCAGTGTCCCTTGTGGGTATGAACATGTATATATAAATGAAAAACTTGTTAGCTATTCATTTGCCTCTGCTACTGATTGGGCTTTCTAGTCCAAAAATCAGACATCTATCATGGGTGTTGCTAAACAATTTATGTCACAAACTAATGCTTTGCTTGTGCTTCCACTGCTTTTGCAAATCCTATATACCAGTTGTGCAGGAAATTAAGGCTTATTGATCATAATACCCAAGCTGAAGTACTTGGTTAACCTAAGCAGCTAACCTCTGAGCTAACCAGCACTACTGCTACTGTTTCTCAAAGCACACTTTGAGACTTTGAGCTTGGGGACAGTAGGCAACCCTGAAGAAGCAGGAGGCCAAATCACAAATTAGCAGAGGTTCACTGAAGTAAATGGAGCTGTACGTATTTATACCAGTGGAAGTTCTGGCTACAGAAGCTCGTATCAGATCTTTTACTAATTGGTGTTAATTCTGTGAATCTCACAATCTTTATAAAATCACCAAGGCTATTACCCAGAGTCTAGAAAGCTGGCAGGAATCTAACTACCCAGCCTCAAGATAAACCTGAGACAGCAGGGTGTTCAGTGAGATGGAGACGGGGATGTAGGAGGACATGTAAAACCAGAGAGTCACCAGAAGCAAACACTTCAGATTTAAAAAAAGGACCTATGGGAATTCTCTTGTTCTCAATATTACTTGTGTCAATCACAGCCTGCCCAATTTCAGAACAACAAGCTAGCAGCAAGGAGGGACACAACTGATGCAGTTGTTCCATTGCCACAAAGAATACAAAGCAGCTGTTATACAGAACAGAGTGACTCAGGAACATCAGCATGACCGGCTGAGCACTCACAGCAGCAACAGCAAAGCAGACAGCATAGCATGTAGGGGCTCCTGTACACACCATGGGTTTTAATCCTCATTAAATTAAATAGGTTTATAAAATTTAAACTTGTTGATTTTGGAGCATCGCGTCAGTGTTGCATGCACTAGGTTTTCAAATGAATTAAGCCTGGTCTCTGGCCAGCACCACAAGAGAGTGGGACGGTCCGGTGCTGCCCCTTGGCCCACAGACCCCCACCCATGCCTTGCCACATAGCTGTGGAAGCAGGGAAGAGAGCAAACCACACAAGAAGTTAAAAAATATGGAAGCAATTCAAAAGTGAAAGCAATTTGAAGGGGTGAACTACAAAAAGTTGCAGCCATCTGGTGGAAAAAGAGGCTCATTACACAACTTTGAGTGTCTCTGTGTTTACATGCAACAAATGCACGGACGCAACATTTTAATTCCTGATGAGCCAAACAAAACTACATCCTAGGAGTTTTACTTTAATGTACTAGAAAGACTTCTAAAACATCCAGAAATCCTGCTCATGCAAACAGTCATGTAGTTGCAGCAGAAGAAAGGGCAAATAACGTGGTGTGTACAAATGCTCTAGCAGATGAGTGCGCTAAATCCATTTCACTGTCAAAGGCAAGAAACTGCAGCTCAACTGACCTAAGGCTGTGAAGAATTCAGGCCCCAGACCTCTGGTAATAGAAGACTTAAGTTCATATTCCATTTCAGACAAATGCATGTTCAGTTGTCTCAGAACATCACAGGGTTGTGCATGATAGACAGCCTGTGCCTAAATGAACCTCAGCTGGACTAGACTAACAGGGGTGTCACAGCACGGGCTAAAAGAAGAGGATTCTGTGATGTTCCCACAGCATCTGCTACATTCAATGCCTCTCCCTGTCATAACTGCAAAAGGCAGTCACAAAGTCTATTAAAACTAAAATGAAAAAGTCCTTGCAGAAGACAAGCCCCTGCTTTTTGGACCATGTCGTAAGGTAATTGTTGCTAAGTAATTTCCTATTCTGCTGTCAGTAGTTAAGTAGTTTTCCATAATCAGTGAGCTCTCCACTCCAGCCCTCCTCTTTCTTGGCATGTACCTCCAAAAGCAATGGAATTCAGTGCAAGTGTAAGAGATTCCCTCTCCCTCCCTCTATTAGGAATGGTTTCTTCCACATCAAGACAGGGATCATGTCCTGAATTCTCATTAAATCTTGTCAAACATTAGAGGTACATCTGCTCTAACTAACGCATATTTGAAACCAGCAAGACACTTCTGCACTTTCAAAATGTCTTCCTTTGAAAACTCTCAAAACAGTTTATAGGAATTCACAAATTAAGCTATTAGACATGCCAGTGTTGTTGATAAGGGCTCCAAGCAGGGACAACTTCACCCACTGCTGAAAAATAACCACTGCTCAATAGAGCACAACGTCCCTATACAACAATATCTCAGTTAGTGAAATAGAAACAGTAGTGCAACTGAAGCTGACTGGAATTTGGTAAAGCTGAAAGAATTTAATCATGCATCTCTATGTACAACTGCTATTTGTGGGTTCAAATCCATATTTTCTCTCTCTGTGGAGAGAAGATAAAGCACTCTGAAGTATCATATTGAAGGCCCTGCTTATATACTCTTCAATGGCCGATATTTTTCTACCACAGGTAATTCAGGACTATGCATAGACAGTTGCTTGGCCTGAAAACTACCTCTGAAACTAGTAACATTAATTATTTATGAGAAAGTTAAGGACAACAGCTTAGCAAAATGATACAGTAGCCTAGTCATTGTCCCCAGGCTGTGCTCAGAGACTTAGATAAGCTCTTGGCAATGACAGTAGTTTTGATATGCCATAGCAGGAGGTGGGATGAGTAAATGTGCCATGGAACAAAGTCATCCCAGAGTGAAAATTAGTCTTAATACGTATTGCCATGGAATTCTAGGCTGCCGATACAAATGCCCGTGTGTATGTCCAAATGCCCATGTGATACACGTACAATAGGCATCCTGGACATAATTTCCAAGATTTTGACTATTATGAGTCCAGAGATAGTGTTTGTCCCTGTTTCTTAAAATAATTTTTCCACCAATTATTCATATGCCACATGAGCATGTCCACTTCTCTTACTAAAATAAATAGTGAAACAAATAAGAATCATTCTGAATGTAGTCACTTGCTTTTTTGTTACATCGCATCTTCATTCAGAATTTTTACTTTGTCATATAAGCACCAGTCTTGCAATCTGCTCCATGCAGGCAGCCTGACTTTGGTGGGACCGGATAAAAGATTATGCCACATAAAATTCTTCTGGGCAAATGCAATACCTCTCAAATTTTTTGGTAACATTAGGTAAATAAAATAATATTGTTCCCTTAAAAAAAAGTTCTCTCAGACATTGGCATAAATGAAGTGCAGAATTAAATGCTTGCTCTTAATTTTTTGTTGTAGTTCACATAGAGAAAACAGCTGGCAATTATTACTTCCTAGCTCACCTGTCTTGTCAGATTCAGCAAGAACCTGACCTCAACTCCCTTGAAATCAAGGGAGGAAATCAGATGATCCAAACAGCTTGTAGATTATACCCTCAGAGATCTATCAACTGATTACTGAATTGAATATGCAACACTAAGTTTTGATCCTAAGATGTGGAAATCATTTCTCTTGAGCTTGACTGATAGAACACAAAGGAACATGCTCGAAGCCCAGCCCTCACAAGACAAACCATGGCCGAGCAATGGTTAAAGAACGGCGATCAAGTGTATTCTTGCTGTTGGCCTACAAAAAACTGGCTGCATGGTGTCCGTGCTTTCTTGTTTCTAGATACTAGTTTTATTAAAGGAGAAAGATAAATAGATGGAAATACTCTACTAAAACTGATTCTCTGTGTAGAAGATTACTATATATATCATCTCTATGGCAATTTACATAACTGCAAAAGAGATGGGAGGTTCATACATTCATGACTGAGAGTGGGCTCGTCCAAGAAACAATCTCTTTAGTGAGATACAATGCATGGTATGGAAGTGGGACACTCCTGACATGGAAGCCTATGGCGCCACCTTCTGGTTAATCAGATTAATCTTTTGGAAGAAAGAACATTTAAAAAGCAATTTGTTGTTGTGGGGGGGGTGATATATTTTATTGGAGCAACTGTATAGTTGGAATAAAGTTAAAGAGACTTTCAAATGAAAAGAGTTTTTATTCACAACTCCTGGACCATCATGGCTACGGCATCACTCAAACACTACCAGAACATCTAAACTCATATGGGAAGAAAACTAAAGACACTTAGTCTTAGTTTTACAAGCTAGGAAAATATTCCCCTCCTCCCCCCCACCCCTGCCCCCCCAAAAAATCATATGGGATGTGTTGTGGGTTTGGAAAAACACTACGAATGTTTTGTATGTGGCAAAGCTGAGTAACAATGATTAACACTTCTCTCTACCATGAGACAGTAAGAAAGTAGCAAAAATGAGGCAGAGGGGTTGTAAAGTATTGTGATATCCTGGTCCTTGCTCCCAGGATCCTCTATATGATTTATATTAAACAGACATTGTGTGGGGGAAAATCCAAAAATAATCCTGGAAAGCAGTGACCAGATGCCAGAACTCCTCCCCCAACCAGACTGTCCTAACAAGTAGGTTACCCAGTCATGTTCTCACATGTTAGCTCTCATTCTGGTCCCATTCATTTTGCATTTCTTTCTACACAGTAGCCCCGCTTCAACAGAAGGGATAGTGAATGTCCCCATCAAGTCCAGCCCAATTTCTGGTGCTAGAGTATCTTTCTGGGAAGTGGGAAAAGTGTGTTAGATTATCTCCAAGCTGAAGAGGGCAGTGAATCAAGATCTCCCCCTTCCTGGATAGGTATTCTAACCACAAGAAAATTACCCAAAAAGCAGATAGCTCCACCCCCACCCCATGTTTCATAGACTAGTTGGAGCCATCAGGGGAAGATCTGGGGCTGTGATTCCCAAGTGGACAAAGGCCCCTGCCCTCAGTCCTGACACAGGTGCCAAGGCCCTCGGAGAGAGGAGAGACACCCTTGCGCTACTGTTTCCTATTGGCAAGCTCTAGGCAACTACTTGCTCAGTGTATGATGTTAGGCATGTGACTCACCCCACAAACTGTATAATAAGCTCAAATACCTAAACTTTGGGATTTGGATTTCTCAAGGATTCGGGAATCTAATATGTTGGTGTTGCAGTACTAATTTGAAGGTTCATAAATCCTTTATTGAATCCAGCCTTACATTCTTATTAAGTCTTAAGAGACTTTTCCATAAGCATCCCATAGAAATCTCAAGGCAAAAGGGGAAAAGTATGAGACAGACATCAAGAAGCAAACCCCTCCCTTTAATTCTTCTGGCTCTGACTCAATTTTAATTAATTTTAAACAAGTTCAAGCTGTAGATAGAGGGTAAAGTCTGAATTTTGATAGGCTCTCTTTGAAGCCTTTGTAGTAGTGAAGTGATTCTAGTGAAGCAGGAAAATTACCTTACAAATGCACATCTCTTTCTTTTATAGTCAGCAAGTGGTCTACACTTATGGCCATTATGAATGCAACGCTGCCAGATCATAGCTGGAACTGCTCCTTCTTTGTCTTGAAAAGCAAAGGTCTCACCTTTCTCTAAAAGAGAATCTTCATTATCAGGACAGGGGTTGCTCTTGTCCTATCCAGCAGAAGTCATTGATACACACAGTGATAATCTACACCAGTTTATTATGCATTCTTCTAGATACAGTTCTGTTAAAGATAAACAGAAATATAACTTCTGTGCCCATGTAGTCTATTAAAAGGATGGACAGGAAATAATTCCTGTAGTGATCTTGGATCCGAGATGAAGAGTGGAAGCAAAACGTGTGCAGAGGGACAACAGATGTGAGCAATTAAAAAACAGATCTCCTGAGATATTCAGATTAATAATATTTTTAATATTTTAACTTTTTCTTCAGTTTCCCACTTAATACTTAAATTGTTGCACCATATAGAGTTTCTTAGTGGGAAAAATACAGCAAGACCATTCATAAATTTCAGTAAATAAGCCAGAAGCATAGCCTTTCTGCCATTCTCTGAGATTTGATCATTTGCATTAAACAAAACACACATTCAAATTGTTCCCAAGTTCAGCCTTGATTTTTCAAAAGCAAAATCCAGTGGGCACACTTTTGCAGAATTAAGACTTGGGTTTTATGGGCCTTTTTCTAAAAATGAAAAAGCTCAAAGACAAAAATGCTAAGATTTAAATAAAGATATATATATTTTTTAATTAAAGGTTTAGTCCCAGTTCTGTAATATTCCACTTACTTTTCCTCTGGTTAATCATCCATTGTGGTGGGATAAACTAACACTACAAAATGTTAGTTTTGTTGCACAGTTATTGCTTGGGTAGGGCTCAACATCCAGAGCACCAGTAGCAAGAAAAGGCTTTAAGAAAACTGCAAATGCTGCATGAGAGAAATATCTTGCCAGCTGGGCTAATTATCCCAGGTGGAGCACAATACTAATTCAGCTGTCCTGTTTCCAGTGCCCAGGTTAGCTTAAATATCTCTGTGTAACAGTGCATTGTGTCAAGTAGATATACAGTATGAGTAAAAAGGGAAGCAAAGCTAAAGCAACTGATGCTTAAAAGATTAATAACATCCCTGTACCAGCAAGTGCATTCTGTTCATGGCTTACACAATTTCTTAATTAAACCAGGACCTTCATCTCAGTTAATGGAGAGTAGATTAAAAAGCCAGGAAATGCTCTCTGAGTTCAACAAGTGCCCCTTTTTGCTGGGGACCCAAATAAGTGCATCCCATATTCAGCCTTTTTGTTGGGGGGGGGGTTCTATTATTTGGGGTTGGTACCAAGTAATTTGTTTTGCAAGACTTTTAAGAAAGGTACCATGTCTTCTTTCTTTGTGTTTGCACAGCAGTTAGCACAATTGAATCCCAAGCCTTACTTAATTTCTTGGTACCACTGCTGTATACATACTAACAATTTCTGTTAATATTCCATTCGTCTATTAATATGCATCCATTATTATGGTAGCAATCAATCTATCCCATAAAGTGAGCAAAACATGACAAACAATGCCTTTGTGAGTCTGAAGGTAGTTCCTGGGCTTCATAAACACGTGCACAGCAGGAACAGGGAGTGATAGATACAGGCTGTGGAGTGATATTGTGCAAATATGCCTTTGTTTTTGTAGAAGAAAATTTCATATTCACATATTATTTTTCTGCTCAACAAGCAAATTCTGCCCATTGCCAGACAGAAACCAGCTTTTCCCCCATTAAATCAAGAGTAAAAACTAATTTACTCTGAACATTTCCAGTTCTACAGCATATTGTTTTTGTTGACAAAAAGGCAGCCCTTCCTCTGCCCCTAGCTGTCTCACTGTGATCTAGACCTGTGAATCTGCCATATAATTAAAAAATACAATTTTATTCCAAGAGTGGCTGCCAAACCTTCACAGTGGGACCACCCCAGAAATGGGTGGGAACAAAAATATGTATTAATCTCTCTTCAGATATCCTGTGGACACATTGCCTCCTTCAGCCAATTAACAAATACAATTGGCTGCCTAAAAACATAACATTTGTTTATGATGGAGATCATTCTTGTAAAAGCTGAACTCTTATTCAATTTTTACAAATTTTTGCAACATGCAATTTTTAATGTAAGTAACACCATGGTATTTGACTCTGTTTTGTTTCCCCTCATATGTGGGCACTGAGCTGTATAATCTGATAAAGAACTACCTGCAGAGTCCAAATTAAATCTAATGCTCTGCAGATAATTCAGATGACCCCTCCTGCCCTCACTCCCTCCCTCCCACACACACACCTTTTTTCCAGTTGGGATGGTGTCCAAAGAAAAAGATTCTGGACCAGCTTTGGATGCCTGCTGCTCTGAAGGTAGCAATGAATTGGCTGTCATTCACAAGTGCGACAGCACTCAGGAATTTCCCAATTATTTGTTGCACAGATACAGTATGGAGGCTGGTTCTTTGTCCATTTAAGAGTTACTGGATTATTTGAGTGTTCTTCTACATTTACTTGGACTCTCTTGAGTAATTACACGTTGTTTTTCCCCATTCTTTATAATGCACTTACCCAAGGGTGAAAAAGGACATTTGCTTTTTCTGCCTTTTTCCTCTGGTCCCCTGGTATGTGGCATCTTTCTCCCTAAAGATGACTCTGAACAAAAATTCTAGAGCCAAACTATAGTAACCAAAACCAGATGTCCAGATCTGAATACTCTGCACTGAGCAACTCAATTTAAAATCTAGATCAAAAGCAGAAACCCTGATGCTCTGGTAGGTTGAATCTGGTAAATTTTAGAGAGGTTCAAAGTCCAATCTAAAGTCAGACTGAGACCCAGGGTTAATTCGGGTGTTTGGTTCAGTCTATTACTGATGTCCCTTACTACAAGCCCTTTAGGTTTCTATTAAAGGTTAAAGCTAATGTGGCATTTTAGTTAGCTTTCTATCTCAATGAGGCTTCACTAAAGACTGGCAGAGATCTGGTAAACAGGTTTGTTTATTAGGCCTTTGTCCCATCAGTTATTTTCCATGAGCACACAGACCCTACAACCATATAAGACCTCCCTAACTTCAGCAGGCAACAGAGGTTGTAGATACAGTCCTACAAATACTAATGTGCAGGGATTACTCGCATCTTTATATTTCAGGAAATCTAGATGGCAAGCTCTCCGAGGCAAGGACTTTCTTTTATTCTGTGTTTGCACAACACAGCACAGAGGTGTCCAGGTCCCTGACATAGGCTCCTAGAAGCTTCATACATAACAATATAAGTAATTAAATAATAATAATGAATAATTGCAGGGCTGGAGCCTCCATTTGAATTGCTTTCTGTATAATACCGGAGGGCAGAACACTGTAGATCCTACATAAACAAGCTAACTCAAACTAATAAAAACTTGTTATTTTTTGTTGACAAAAAAGGCAGCCTTTCCTAGTTATTTTTTATTCTTTCACTCAGGACCACATGGGTGGCATTTTGTTTTTCCAAAAGGCCAATTTTTACAGGTGTTCAGCACCACCGCTCTGATGGAAAAAAACCCTTCGCATGCCTACCCCACAGAACAGTACAGTATTACCTCCCGGAACTGATGGCCTGCGACTCATCATTCTCAAAGCCATTGCAGAGACTGAAATCAGGACCTTAGTTGATTTTTCTTTCATATACAATCTCAACCTCCATGTCTACAGCAAAGTCCTCCATCCGTATCACATTCAGGAACATGGAACAAGAGGTTGTCACACAGATTAGCCATATGTCAGCACCCCAATGAATCTAAGGGTGGCCAAAGTTATTGAAATCCTGATTACAAGCCAAAGGCAACAGTTACATAACTCAGAAAGCTCTTACTGAAGAAAACAAAAACAAATACGTCAACAGCCACATTTACTTGAAAGAATAATCGCCATCGATAACCAATTTGCACATTGTACTACGTCATTAAGCAATCAAAACCTTCCTATAATTGGCTTTTTTTAAATTACACAAATGATGGAAGGATTGCAGTGATTAAAAAGTACAGGCAAGATGCTGAAAGGCATAAATTATTGAAACACAAATGGTAACTTCAGCAAAATTGTTGCACAGATTTATTTGCTTTACCTGCATTTATAGAATGAGCACATACTTATCATGTTCCTGTTTGGCTCAGGCAATGTGGGGTGGCGTTTACCAGAGGTGCTGAGGAAAAATACCAACCAGGATAGTTGAAATGACCATATGAAAGACTGCCAAAGATGGAATTTTATCTACTCTCTCTCAATCACAGATGGGCTTTTACCAAAATGCCAGGTACACCTACAATCCAGCAAGGAAATCACTGTTGCATGTGAGATGCTACTTAACAGTGCTAGATTTCAAAGTCAGAATCTATTGCATGCACCTGCAATGTGTTTAGTTCTTAGCACCACTTACAAACTTTGGAGGGAAAACAAATGGACAAAGGCCCATCATCAATATCTACCATTCCTTCACCACCACACAATGAAAGCAATAATGCATAAAGGAAGCAATAATGAAACTATATAATCTTATTTATTACAGAAATGCATACAGGCCCAAGATTGTGCTAGATACAGTATGAATATAGCACTAGAGAGTCTCTGTCCTGAAGGCCTTATAATCAATGCAATGGAACAAAACAGATACAAGATAAGGGATAGAGTAATGGCAGGGAAGTGGTGTTGGCCCTCTACCTGGGATGTTGTGAGCATATATCAACCATATATCAACTTTTTACAGAAGCAGGATGTTGGCTCTTGTGATCCCTCTGCTTTACCTGTGACAGGCTAGGGTCTTATGTCTTTGCTGTTTCAGTGTTGATGGTAGCTTTACTAGGAGCTTATATTATGGATTTGTATGGGATGATTTGGATAGGGGGTTAGACAAAATAACCTACGGAAGTCCCTTCCAGCCTTACTTTTCTATGATTCTGTGATCTGAGAAGGCAGAAAGAACAATGCAATGGGAAAGTTAAAAGGTCTTTATAGAAGGACTATAGCAGCGTTTTTCAACCTGTGGGTCACAACCCTAAAGTGGGTTGCAAGAAGATTGTAATGGGTTGCGGAAACATCCCAGGGAATCAAAGTCGACCCTAGAGGTATGAGGGGCCCGGGGCGTATCAGCCTGTGCGGGGCCTGTGCAGGGGGAAGACAAGTAGCCAGAGAGCAGAGCGGGACGGAGGGCAAGCGCTCAGAGCATGAAGCCACTAGTGTGCGAGGCTGGCAGCCTGCATGGAGCTGCAGGCAGCCCAGGGTATGCCAAGCACAAAGCATTTTGAGAGCAGCCCCTGGAGCCAGAGAGGAAGGGATGGAGCTGGGTGCAGCAGCCGGGGGGAGGGTGGGGGAGAAGAGAGAGAGAAAGAGAGAGAGACTGTGTGGGTCAGGTCAGGGGGTGTGGGTCATGGCAAGCTGATAATTATGTTAATGGGTCCCAGTGTGAAAAAGTTTGAGAACCACTGGTCTATAATAATATAAACAGAAATTACTTGAAGAAAAGTATAGATTTACTAGAAATACCAACCTTTTTTTGAGTCAACCTACAGAACTCTATTATAGAAATAAAATTCCTTCTACCATTCCTTCACCACCCCACCTTGAGGGCTGGACTCGATGAGGGGGCTGGACTCGATGATCTTCCGAGATCCTTTCCAACCCTAATGTCTATGAAATCTATGAAATTCTGTATCAAGTTGGACAAAAGGGCCTAAAAGACCTACAGAAAATGATAATTTTCTAGAAAATCCTACAGGGCTTTTCTGTGAGGCTGTCTGATCCCAGCAGGTGATCGCATCACAGGAAGGCCACAGTTTCTTTCCCCAAGTTCTCTGACAACATAGCCTGCAATAAAATTCTTCCCCAAGTCCAGATCTGATATTCAGTTTGGTCACAGGTCCATGGACAGATACTGTTGCAGTTAAGCCTCTATTACCTCTAAAAACAGAGAATTTTAGAACAAAAAAGAAATAAATTAAGGAGGCAGCAAAGAAATGGTAAAATTCATATATGTAACATATCACATTGCATAACTCTCTATCCCTTTAAATTAAAAATGCTTGGCACTGCTGTGGAAATGTAGCGCTGCGCCTCGCTTCACTGCCTTGGGCAAATTCTTTGTGCTACGTGCTGCTAGCAGTAACAACACTTAACACTTACATGGCATTTTGCATCTTCAAAGCACACTATAAAAATTAACTAATTAAGTTCCCAGAAATTTTTTAACCTCTCAGTATTTCTGATTTTGAAACGTTCATTTTTATAGCTATATTCCAGTCCATTGATACTAAACTCATGGGTGAGAGGAAAAACCCTTGAATAAATAGCTGTAAGTCATAGCTGACTTAGCCCCAGATCCTGCACATTTTTGCCCGTGCATATGAGTAGTCAAGCTGAATTCAAAGAGCAGAATAATCAACAATGAATTGCCAGTTATTGTATGCAAAATGAAATGCAAGACTTTTCTTCAATGTTACATTTATGCTGGATTAAGGCATGACAGGACAAAGCAGAGTGAAGCTTATGTGAGGAAAGTACAAAACCAGGCATCTCCTCTTTAGCAATCTGTTCTGAACTGAACACAACTGGCTCCTTATCTCTGTGGACAGACCAGGGGTCAGCAACATTTTCTGCAAGCAGGTTGGAATGACTCAGCTTTAGTCCAAGGCAGGCCAGAGCTAGGACCTGGTCACCACCATTGTCACTGCTTCCCCCTCACTGCCTACAGTGAAAGCTTCCAGTCTGTGGGCTGAATTCAGGGGCTCTGTGGGCTGGATTCAGAGATTCAGAGATTTATAGACATTGGGGGCTGGAAGGGACCTGGCAAAATCCTTGAGTCCATCTTCCTGCCATAGGCAGGAAGTCTACTAGGGTCAAATAACCCCCACAAGATAAGCTTCCGAACACCATTTGAATGAGTCCAGAGTAGGTGCTTGCATCACCTCCGGGGGAAGTCTGTTCCAGACTCTGGACACTCAGACCATAAAGAAGTTTTTCCTTATGTCCAGTCTTAATCAGCCTTCCAGAAGTTTGTGGCCATTAGATCTCATTATCCCTTGGGGAGCCCTGATGAACAACTCTTTTCCCAGATCCTGGTGTATCCCCTTATGTACATAGAGGCTTCCACCAAGTGCCCCCTGAGCCTTCTCTTCTCCAGGCTGAAGAGTCCTGTGACCCTCAGTTTCTCCTTGTAAGGCTTGGCCTTTGATCATGTGAGTGGCTGTCCTCTGCACTCTCTCAAGCTCATCCATGTCCCTCCTGAAGATTCAGTGGTTCTATAGCCAGGGTGAGCAAAATAAGGCCCAAGGCATGTCCCGTAGTCCTGCCTGGCTGAGGTGCCGTCTAGTGATAGCGTGTCTGCCACCCCCTGGGTGCACAGTGGGGCTGGGACAGCACCACAGCTGGACTACCTTTCTAAGTCAGCACCCAGCCCCACCCCACAACAGCCTGCAGCTCACTCATCCTGTGGTGCCTCCCCACCACCAGCAGCAGTGCACAGCCCCAGTGCACCCTGTGCCCACTCCACACTGCCCCACTGGCCCCAGCCCCATGGTATCAGCAGGGACCCATGCGAACAGTACCAACCCTGCACACCCCATGCTTGCTCTGGGCTTACCCGCCTGGGCTGATCAGCAGCAACAGCACTGGGCAGAAACTATTGCTCAGCATGGCGGGAATGTCCTCCCCCTGCCCCCCTCACCACCACTGGGCAGTTCTCGGTGCAGCCAGTGGAGCCTGTGCTGCATTGGGCTGCCCTGTAGCTCCATCACTACCACCTCTGGGCTGGACTGCACTGCACAGTCACTGCTGCCACACTAGACAGTGACAGAGCTGCAGGGCAGCCCAGTGCAGGCCCCACCGTAACAGTTTCTGCCTAGTACCACTGCTCTTGCTACTACTCAGCCTGGGAGGACAAGCCTAGAGCAGGTGCAAGGCACATGGGGTTCGGACTGCACACGAGGCCTGTATGAAGTGACAAGTATTTGCTTCAGATTCAGATTTGGCCCACTCAGGGAGACAGTGATTTGATCCAGAGATTTGAATCACTGTCCCATTTCCATTAGCCTGAATTGGATCCAAAGGTTCAGCACCGTTTTGGAGATTTGGCCATAGACTAAACAGGCAGCAGTCCTCACCATGCTGGACGCAGCTGGCTCCAGATGGTAAGTCTGTTGTGGTCTGTGCAGGGGGGCGGGATGGAGGTGCAGAAGCACTGGGAGCCAGGGCTATGCCCTGCTGCCGCTTGATTCCTTGTGCCCAGAGCGAGCCATGCCTGCATTGTGCTCCTCCCCTTGTCCCAGCTTAGCAAGCAGTAGCAGGGCATAGCCCCTGCTCCCAGTACCTTCCACCGTGCCCACATCTCATCCCCCTTCCCCCCACCCTAGCTGGGCAAGTGATGTCAGTGCCTGCATCTCACCCCCCCCCCCGCCCCAGCTGGCCAAAGAGAACTTCTGGGGGCCAGGGGAGGGATTTCTGGTGACAAAGGTCAAATGTTAGGGGCAGGACTTCTGGTCCCAAGATGGTAACCAGGGGGCGGGGCACTTGTCAAAGGGTGGAGCTGCCCTCATTGCCCTCAACAACTTGCCAGAACTCCTTAAGTGGCCCTCCACCCAAAATAATTGCCTGCTCTATCAGTTGCTGACTCCTACTGTAGGCAATAGAGTGCTTAGATATACATAGAAGACAGTGCAATCCAAAGGCTTGGGGCTCTGGTGGGTTCTAATCTTGGCTCCATCACTGACCTGCTATTTAATTTTGTGCAATTCACTTTGCCTTTTTCCTCTCCCATCTTTATCTGTCTTGTCAACCCTAAGCTCCTCAGGCAGGGTCTGTCTTTTGCAGTGTGTATAACAACACTCAACACAGTAAGGCTCTGATTTCAGGTGAGCCCTCTAGGTGTTACGTTAATACAGCAGCAGTAGTTGGTACTAAAACATTTGACAGTTTTGTAACAACCTATATCACAGGTAAGTTAACTGTAAAACTTGATGAAGTTGAAAAGCCCTACAGTACAAAAAAGCAATGCTTTGCCTTCACATGCATTTGTTGGTTTTGAAGATTCAGAAATATAAGCCAATGTGAACATGCTTTGCTTCTGCAAAATGCAATATGATTACCAATCGCCCTCCAAAGGCAATACCCAAAACTTTCTACCAAAGCACACTGCCTCTTTAGATTTTTTTATATGTATAAATATGCTTGCTTTTAGTAATTTAGTAGAGGCGTGCCCATGCTTTTCATACCTATGGGCCAGATAAGTGGCGTCAAGTCAGTCTGTGGACAGGATCTTGTATGTGGATCCACTCTAGCTGCATAGGGCCATCCCAGCTGGGGCCTGATCCAGCTGCCTGGGGCTTAGAAATGTGGCAGTGGGGAAGTAGTGGCAGTGTTAATTGCCACCAGTCCTCTGCCACCAAATTTCTTAACCTTTGAGGAACCCTGCAGCCTGAACAACATGGCTCCATGCGCTGGGGTTGGAATATGTCTGGTTTAGTACATTAAAAATGAATCAATCTGGGGAAAAATAAACAAATGTGTTTTTGTCTATTATACCCTCATTGTATTAATTTTTGCTTTGAGTCAGCTTTACTGCTTGCTTCCTCTGGAGCAGTATAATGCTGCCCTATTTGGGTTGCAAAAGGGAAAGCTTTTATAACTCTTAATATTTACATTTAAAAAGGAACTCAAGAGATTTCCTAGAAACATTGCCCCTGATCTCAGAGTCCGTAAATCCAAAATTCTTGACTTGCACAAAGAGGTGCTGGGAAGTTAAACTGAGTTGCAGGCAGAATTTAGATCTATACAATGGCTCTAGGTCAAGATTTCATGGCTTGGGCACAGCTCTTTCATGAACCTGAACTAACATCCAGCCTAGACATCCCCTAAACCAATTCTGCAATGAAACTGCATTTATCTCTGCCTTGAATTCTTCTAATACACAATATGAACACATAACTACTCAGTGCTTCTTACTTAATAATTATTTCCCATATTAGAGTAATGAGAGGCCCTGATCAGTACAAACTTAAGGGAGAGCATAATGCATGGCCCACAGAGCTCAGATTCTATATTAAGATGCAAGCATTAGATATAACAATCTTAGGAAAGAAGGGATGAGGTATGCACAGCTGGGTGCTAACTTGTTTTTTAAAGGTTATACGTATATGCATATGACACACACAGAGAAGACGCAATTAGACAAATAATACGAGCTTCAGTAATCCTTCTGGCCAGCTAGTTGCCCTGCATGAAATACAGGATCCACTAGATGGCACTGAGCAACAGAGTCCTTCTAAGGCATGTGCACATTTACACTGCACATGTTTAAACGCGTTTCTTGCTTACAGGGAACTAATGCTGTTTCCCTGGCCAGTTTATACAGGGCTAAGCTATAGGATATTGTCATACACTGATTACAAAATCATGCTGTGGAGTCGCCTGAATCACCCTTAACAAGGGATGATGTCAGACTATATAAATGCTGCGCATTTGCATTGATCAGAAGGGAGGGGTAAAATTAGCTTTGGAATGGAGAGCAGGTGGAAAAGCCTCATTGGGGTTTCTTTCTGTCAGCCAGGAGACAGGAAACATTAAGCCTGCATTCTTTAGGCAAATAACTAAAACATTTCTAATCACTTGGGGACCTCCCAGCAACACAGGACACAGACAAACACACACCCCCACACACAAACTTTAGTTCAATCTTTACCAATCAGGACACACAATATTCCGTGACATAACTCCTTACTTGACTGGCTAGTTAAGGCAGCTCACCTGGCATGGACAGTACAGCATATTTCAAATAAGCCAATCAAGATAGCCCAAAAAACTCAACCATGTGCATCACTTGATAAGGGAGGCACTGGAGGTGGAAGTGGGGGTGCAATGGAATGTAATAATAAAACAAAAGGTTACCTATATTCTAGACAGGACTGCAGGAAGAGGGAAGAGCTAATTGCAATAGTAACATTATTGTCAGTTATTATTCAATAGTAACATTTATTGAGGTATTGCATATAAAGTGGAGGGGTGCAAATAATTCCACTGTGGGAGGCACTTTTAAAAGATACAGTAACATCCCTCCTTGCTCCAAAGAGCTGGCATCCTGGGCCTGGGCCAAAGTAAAGCTTTTGTGCTGATTTAACTCTACGTGTCAAGAAACCAATATAGATAAGGTTGTGCAGTCCCCTGGCATGCATGTAATTGTAGTGATATAAAGATGCTTAGATTGCTTGTTTTGGAAACTGCATACTAGAGATACATTGGTACAACTCCCTAGCTGTTTCTAAACAGATGGAGTTAGACTGGAACAAAACCTGCATGCAAAGCAAAGGACGATGACAATTTTTAAAAATCTAAGAATTGTTTTATGGTGAAAATTGACGTGCTATCATTTTGTCTGTGGATTACTATAGTTTAGAGAAGTGAGCAAAGGGCAGGATGGAAATACAGACCCAGTTTGTATGCATATTTCATTAATATTTCATGAATTAATTTCATATTAAAAATACGTGAATGTGACCCGCACAGAGGGCTGAAATCTGCAAACAGCATGGGCTCAATCCACTCATCCCAGGTGCCAAAGTACATGTGGAATAATTCTATTGATGTTGGTGGTATTAAGCCTGGGTGAGCTCAGACTTGGACCCGAACTGCTTAAGTGCACTAGAGCAATTTAGGCAATAGAGGCACATCTACATGAGACATTTACTGTGCAGTAAATTAATTAACTGCACAGTGGGCATGTCTACACATGCCCTTTAATGCACGTTAGTCTATTTTAATGAGCACTAAAGTGTCACTGAAAAAATGGTGCTATTTAGTTAATATGCATTATAATAGGCTAATGTGCATTAAGTGTCACTGTAATTCCATGGGTGCATCTACACATGCACTTTAATGCACGTTAGCCTATTTTAATGTGCATTGAAGAATCACTAGAAGCCATACTATTTAGTTAATTCACATTAAGACAGGCTAACATACATTTTCTTAGTACCTTACAATGGGGGGCACTTTTACATGTGCTCTGGGGGTACGGCAGGTGACACTTTAAACAGAGCTGCTGTAAGAGCCACTCTAATTATAGTGCTGCCATGTCTCCTGTATCAGCATCCCCACACTTAAAAATGGTGGTGGAGGCACTTGAACTGGAGCTTGCTTGACAAGCTTTAGTTAAAGTGCCTCCTTGCCATTTTTGAGTGTAGGGATGCTGATACACTAGATGCAGAAGACTGCTGTAATGTGGTAACTGCCACACTCTGGCAGACTCAGTTAATATAGTCTGCTTCAATGTACTGGAATTCCAGCACATTGGAGCAACCTTGCCACTTGTGTATAGGTACCTGGAGATACTAGATTAATGTGCATTAACGCACATGTAGATGTGCCCCTTGCTTTTAGTTAATGTGAATTAAGACAAGATAATGTACATTTTCCTAGTACCTCACAATGTAGGATGCCTGTACATAAGTGGCAAGGCTACTATGATGCATTGTAATTACACCACGTTGGAGCAGACTAATATAATCCGTGCTTTAATTAGTTGATTAATTAATTTAATTACTTGATTAATCAGCACGTTAATTAAGTCTGCAGGAATGTGGCAATTACCATGCTCCAACAGCCTCCTGCATCTCATGTATCAAACAAGCTTCAGTTCAAGTGCCCCCACTGCCATTTTGAAGTGCAGGGATGCTGATACACAAGATGCTGCAGCACTTTGAAGTGGCTCTCAGAGATGTGCTAATTAAAGTGCTGTCATCCCCCCTCAGAGCATGTGTAAAAGTGCCCTCCAGCACTAGATTTAATGCACATTAAAGTGTGTTAATGCACTTGTAGACATGCCCAGTAAGCATTGCACATCTATATGTGCTTCTATTAGGTTGGAATAAACTGATTTATTCTGCAGCAGGATAATTCTGTCCTTCTGCAGAGCTTTTAATTCCACAGCAGCACACATATAGAAGTTGCCCCTGCCGGCTAGCCCCACACAGAAGCACTCTCATGCCCCAGCCAGCTCCTCTGCAGCACTTCGAGCTGGGGGGAACAGCCCCAGGCTGGCCTCTGGGGCCCCTGCCAGCTGTGGCTGCTCCAACCCAGCTCAACATGTGGTCCTGAGCGCACATGCAAACAGTGCAACCAGAGCATAAAGCTCCAGAATTTATTGCTTTGCTTTAATATGCACATATAGACATGTCCAGAATGCAGGAGAAAAGAAGTAAATGGTTATCTGAATGTCTAATTGATAAAAGCTATCAAAACTGAGATATATATCTGGCTAATTAAGCAAATGTGCATATGGAGATAGATTATACCAGTGCCTTGACCATCTTATTCCTTTCATTTCTTTGTACTATTCTGTGGAAGCCCTGTCTTCAAATAGCCATAAGTTAAATGATTACAGCTTGGGTGTGCCTTGATTAGGAGGTATTAAAAGGGTGAATGTAATTAATGCATTTTAGGGCCATACTATGCCAAGGGTCCATGCACTAATGGTAGAGATTGATATTGCCTGGCCCACAACAACTACACATTCCTGTATGCTCCCCTCAAGCCTTCAGCATTTAGGTGCTTTAAAATCAAGTTGAGTTAGAAGCCTGCAGGAAAAGGCATGGGGTCACTACAAAGGGATGTGGAGAATTTCAGTGTCCTATGGAATTCAGGGTGAGTCACGGGTGTCACCTTCCTGAGGTGTCTGACAGTCAACATTTTGGGCTCCCCATTGCTATCTAATAAAATGATAGCAGGACTTGGTAAGAAATATTATTATGTGTAATAGTTAGAGAGAGAAATACCTGCTCACAGAAAGCCTCCAGAGAAGTCAATAGATTAGGGGTAGGCAACGCTTTTTGGCCAGAGTACCAAAAAAATCACACTGTCTACCTTGTAAGGTGCCGGAGTGCCAGCACGCCACAGAAACAAAACTGGGGTGGAGGGGGTACATGGCAGGATGCACTACATATTTAATACTATTAATAATCATTAATGTTGCTTTTTTTATTTGTATTTATTTTTTACAGTAAATGGAGAGCTGGTGTCAGGTGGGGAGCGGGGGGCTGCCCCAGGGCTCTGCTACTTGGGTCACAGCTGGGGGTGGGGCCCAGCAGCACAAGAGGTTGGGCCCGG
>JAGPOW010000290.1:25453774-25470802 GCA_030014935.1 Caiman crocodilus
ACAGGCATCATTTTGTCTACAGTCTTCTGCTAGATCCTTACATTCAGGTTTTTAAAGATAACGTATATCAGACATAACCCTATCCTACTGCATAGCCAAAACCAGGCTTTTATTATCCTCTTCCTCAATTACTTTAACATCATTGTCTCTGGCCATAGATTTCATAGACATTAGAGGCTGGAAGAGACCTCACAAGATCATTGAGTCCAACCCCTTCCCCCTCCCCCCGCCATAAGCAGGAAGTCTGCTAGGGTCAAAAGATCCCAGCAAGATATGCATCCAAATGCCTTTTGAATGAGTCGAGGGTAAGTGCTTGGACCACCTCTGGGAGGAGTCTGTTCCAGACACTGGACACTTGGACTGTAAAGAAGTTTTTCCTTACGTCCAGTATAAATCAGCCTTCCAGAAGTTTGTGGCCATTAGACCTTGTTATCCCTTGGGGAGCCCTGGTGTAACAAGAGGCCTGCTCAGGGCCGATCTAACTGTGGCCCACCCACCTGTTCCTAGGCTAACCTCCCGTGTTCTTTCCCGCCACGCCTTGATGGTATAATTAATTAATAGATGTTAATTAAGCGGGAGACTGCCCATTTCATGCCCTGATGCCAGGGGGTGCTGTCTGTGGCTCCATTCCTCCCCTGCACCGCAGCCCAAGCCTCGCAGATGGCATCTATGTTCTCATAATCGTCGGCCCCTCAGTTTGGGCCCCAGAATCCTATTATTGAACCCCAGCTGGATTCCTCTCTTCAGGTGGATTATTCTACCATCATACTAAGCAACACAGCTCCCTGAACTGATCCCCCTTCGGGTGTGATCCCCCCACTGGGACTTTCAGCTCTCTAGCCTTGGCCCACCTCCAGGCCAGTCGGAACCCCAAGCCCTCAGCTCTTGGGCGTTCCTTGTGGTGGGCCCCAGCCCTTCGACCCTTCCAGTCCTGGCCCCAGCATAGGCCGGCCAGGGGGAGTTCAGACAGGCCTGAGTCTATGGCCTTCTCACTCTCCGAGGGTCCACCATCTGGGCCCTCCAAACTAAGGGGTAACTTACCTGGTGGTGGGGACTAGGGGTTAAGGTGCCCTGACCCGCTTTTCACTGGCATTTCATGGGGACTCCCACGCCACTGGGAGCCCCAACAGGCCACCCACTCCCGACAGGGTTCAGTTTTAGGTCATGCCCAGGACCAGAAGCCTCCTTACCATCCCCTACAGCTTCTCCCTTACCTCCAGATACCAGCAGCCTTCTGGCCAGGCAATGTTGTTGCCTGGGCTCCAGCATCAGAACGGCCCTGTTTATATGGGCAGCCCTGAATCTAAAATGGCTGCCCTCATCAGACACCTGCCAGCTGCTGCCTTCTGGCCCTTAGAGTGGCAGCACAAATTGTGCCCTGACACACATGATAAACAACTGTTCTCCTAGAGCCTGGTGCACACCATTTATATACTTATAGGCTGCCACCAAGTGCCCCCTGAGCCTTCTCTTCTCCAGGCTGAAGAGTCCCAAGTCCCCCAGCCTCTCCTCATAAGGCTTGCTCTATTGGCCTTTGATCATGTGGGAGTCCTTTGGACTCTCTCAAGCTTATCCACATCCTTCCTGAAGTAGGGAGCCCAAAGCTGGATGCAGTACTCCAGCTGTGGTCACACTAAAGACGCATAAAGCGGGAGGATGACATTCCTGGTTTTGCTTGAGATGCATTGGTGGATACATGCCAGAGTTTGGTTTGCCTTGCCAGCTATGGCATCTCGCTCATGGCTCATGTTCATCTTGTGGTCAGTCAAGACCCCCCAAGTCTTGTTCGGCTGTGAGTGTAACACTGCTGAGCCTATAAGTATGATGTTGGTTTTTCCTTCCAAGGTGGAGGACCCTGCAGTTCTGTATGTTGAATGCCTCAGGTTTTGGTCTACCCATCTTGCGAGCCTGTCTAGGTCAGCCTGTATCCCCAGCCTATCTTCCATTGTGATTGCTTTTCTCCATAGTTTAGTGTCATCCATGAACTTTGCCAGTCTGCATCTGACACTCAAATCCAGATCATTAATGAAAATGTTGAAGAGTACCGGTCCAAGTACTGAGCCCTGAGGGATACCACTGGTCACCATGTTGATTTGTTCCCCTCAACTAATACTTTTTGGGTCTGACCCCAGAACCAATTCCCCAAGCATTGGAATGCAGGATGGTCAAGGCCACAGTTCTCCAGCTTAACCATGAAAACATCATGGGAGACCAAGTCAAAGGCTTTCTTGAAATCCAAATCTATGACATCAACTTCATCCCCCTTGTCCAGGCAACGTGTCACCTGGTCGTAGAAGGAGATGAGGTTGGTCAGGCAAGACCTTCCAGCAACAAAGCCATGCTGACTGGCACTCAGAAAGTTGCCTTCCGTTAGCCTGTTTTTGATGGAACCCTTGATGATTTTCTCTAGGATCTTTTCAAGGATGGATGTCAGACTGATTGGCCTGTAATTCCCTAGATCTTCCTTCCTTTTTTAAAGATTGGGACCATGTTCTCTCTTTTCCAGTCTCCCAGTACCTCTCCCAACCAACACTAGTTCTCAAATATCTTCACCACAGGGTGTGCTATGATGTTCACCAGCTCCTTCAGGACTCTTGGGTGCTTTCCATCTGGGTCCTCAGACTTATGGATGTCAAACCTCTTCAGGTGTTCTCTCACTTGATCTATGTCAATTGTGGGCCCATCTCACACCCCCTGGATGCTTTGTGTCCTGTCCAACAGGGCAACCCCATCTGGTGGGTAGAAGACTAATGCAAAGTAATAATTTAGGAGATTGGCCTTTTCCTGAGTGTCAGACATCAGCTGCTCCATTTGGTCTAGCCAGGAGTCCAATGTTGCCTTTGTTCTTTCTTCAACTTCCCACATATTTGAAGAAGGATTTTTTGTTGCCCTCAATTCCCATGGCTAGCCTGAGTTCAGTTTCTGCCTTGGCTTTTCTGGTCTGCTCTCTATAGGCACAGGCTAGTGCTGTGTAGTCCTCCTTGGTAATGATTCCCTTTTTCCATCTGGTGTACGCTTCTCTTTAGTTTGATGTATGCTCACACCCATGCACAATGCTGCAGCAAAGAGTATTCTCCTGGCCTATCGTTTTGACTATGTCATTTCTCTTTGTGTTCCCTTCATTGGTTCCCTTATCAAACACGTGCTATACAACTTCACTTGTAAGGATGTTCACAGCCTGTCCCCTCCTTACCAGCCATATCATTTACATCATCAAGACCTTTCCTTTAGGCAGCCCACCTTCCCCTTCTCCATCAGCTAGCTGCTAAGCACTTTTGTGCTTTATTCCCAAACTGCCCTTTGTTTCGTAGTGGGTGTGTCTACACATGCACATTTACTGCACAGTAACTGAAATTGTGCAGTATGGGCATGCATCTATATGTGCATGCCTGTTCTGTGCAGTAAATATGGCGATTTACACTGACTAGAGCAGTAAGGCACATGTTGACACCTTACTGTGCAGTAACACTGTGTCTGTGGATTGACTTGGGACTAACAGCGTTAATGCACTTCAACTGAGGGGAGGGAAAATTCTTACCTGCTTGCATTGGTGACATGTAGGGGGTACATGCAGGTGCACGTGCATCCCCTGAACATGACGATGCACCTCCTGTGAAAAGGTGCTGCTGACACTGCCAGGAGCACCTGTAGGTGATCATTGCTTGCCACCCCACCCCCCCTGCCTTGCTGCTGACACCACCAGTGGCATCTGTGGGTGGTCTGTGATTGCCACTGGCTGCCACTGCCGGTGGCGTCTGTGGGTGGTCACTGACCACTGGTTGGCCCTTCCCCACAACCAACAGTGCTGTGGCCACCTGCCAGAATGCCTCACTTGTCACCACCACACTCCCACCACTGAAAGCACTACTGCCACCTACAGGAACCTCTGGGGGCATGCCTGCTTGAGGGAATTTTTAAAAACTCTTCTGCTGCTGCTGCTCCTATGGTACGGTCTGCCCACCCTGGCTTTGAGGGATGGGGGCACACTAGGAACCAGAATACAGCCACTCCTGCAGCACAGGTTCCTGCTTCTGCACCCCTCTTTATGAAATCCTGAATCTCCCCATAGTTGAGACAACTGTGTATCATGCTGACCAACTCTGCCTCACATTTCTTTGTACTCCTCCATCTACATGTTGTTTTTTGGTGTTTACTTATTTTGTTGCATATAATGTGCCCCCAATTAAATACACATCCTGTTTCTGGAAGGCAGAATGTAGATGACAATTTTTTTCCAAGTCATGGCCAACTATGTGACACAGTAAGTCTTCCTGGAAACACATTATCCAGGAAGTGTGGCTTGAGGTGATAGTGGCCTGGGATGCCATACTTCCTGCACAGGCTTGCTCTTCCCAGGAGGACTGTCATGCAAGGTTAGGTTCTAGTAAGAGGCAATTGTAACTTTTACTTCTTCACTGTAAATCAAGGGTGTTCAGCTTTTTGGTGCAATGGGCTGGGTGAGTGGTACAGGGCCCATCTGCAGGCTGGACCAGAATGCACACTCCAGCATCAGGCTCTACACTGCCTTCACTTGGCCTACTGGTGGATGGAACCCTATGCTGCCTACCTCAGCCCCTCGCCACAGGATTGGACCCTGGACCACCCATTGGGGCCCCACACCAATCTCAGTTCCTTGCCACCTGCACTACCTCCCTGGGGCCCCACTCTGCCTCTGCTCAGGCACATTCTGCAGGCTTATGCCCCACACTGCCCCAGTCAGCCTCTACATGCCCAGACCAGGCCTCTGGCCAGGGTTGTTTGTCATCTGACCAGTGGGACTCCACACAGGTCTGAAAATTTGGCAGTGAGAAGCAGCAATTGCTCCCACTGCTCCCCTGATGCCAAATTTTCAGATCAATGGGGCCCCTGTGGGCTGGATCTGGCCACGGGCCATGGATTGAGTACACCTGCTGTAAGTAGTTCTTTATACAAGTTTCTGTAAATAAAATGCTGTTTCCACCTCATAAGCCTCATCAAGATACTACCACAGGTTACTTGCTGCTTCAGGCACAAGCTACAGTGCTCAGACAATAGCCATGGTTGCAAGGGGGTTAACACAAGACTTGGACTCTTCAGTTTCCTGAGCAGACAAGAGAACCGGCCAGCCTAGTAGCAAAGCTGCCATGCACAGCATCCATCTCCAGGGAGGTTCCTTTTCCAGTGAAGAAAACAGCTTCCCATCTTAAAACATGCAGCCCAGTTTTGAGGGGGCTGATTTTGGGAGAAAGGGGAATGGTATATGTGAGAAAATATGGTAGATTGAAAGCTTTCTGGGGCAGGGACCACCTTTTTGTTCTGTTTGTACAGCACATGGCACAGTGAGGTCCTATTTCATGCATGAGTTTTATGCATGACTAGGAGTACAGTACTGCCTATTTTTTTTTAGTATTAAGTGGCTTCCAAAAGTGTTCAGAGTCCATAATCTTTCTCCCCTATTTATGATTAAGAGTCCTAGCTCTTCATGTAGCTCTTTCTTCTATGTATTGTCTACAAATCAACAGCTGCCTACAAGTTAACTATCTGCCAGTGTTTTGCTTTTCAACCCCTTTGGGCATACATGCATGCATACAGCTTTAGATATCCTCCCCTCCCTACATCTTTACTGCACGTGTACACTACACACATCCAGGCTCCTAATTAAATGTAATTAGTATTTACATTTAAATAGTAGAAGGGGATAAACCAAAACCCCATGCTTTTTGAGATTATTCAACACACTTAAACAGGAGATTCTTGAGACTCAGCTGTTGAGGACAGAAATCATGCTATTTTCCACAATTGGGAAGCACCTTGTATACTGTGGTTACTACCGGAAATTGTTTCTTTAGAAGTCGAGACAGGTCTCTTCTAAAGAAATTAGATGAACCTACAAAGAGTGAGAGAGTTCAAAGGTCAGTTAGCCTGAATACAGCATTAGTTGCTTGATGCCTGATGTCATCAGCATTTCAATTCACTTCTCAGCATACATACAAGCCAGAACAGAGCTGCTATTCAAGACTGGCTATGTAAATAGTGCATTTAGTATTCCTTATATGGTAAGTGGAATTTTAAATGCATGTTTTTGCAATCAGTGTAACTGTGCTGGAAAAGGCAGAGTTGAACATCTAATAATTGTTTCATCTTCAAAAACCAAAAGTGAGCTGCATAGATCACACAAATCATTAAGTGTGGAATAGTTAGCAAACGTTTACTATACCGCCCCAAAGATCTTGAAATAGTTCACTAATATATATTAAGCTCTCCAATCTACCACTAAGATAAGAAAATATTAGACTTTCTTGGTGAGGCTGAAGATGAAGCAAAGAAAAGTAGGTTGACAAGTTTTTACACGTATGCGTTTCAGATTTTGTCTTTGACACCCACTGGGCCAGTAAGTTAGTGTCATTGAGACCTTGGCAGCTCCCCTGACTCCCAACTGGATCTGCTGGTTCTCAAATGAGGTTCAAGGTGTCTCAAGCTAAGCAGAAGCTAGGCAAGGGGAAGTGAGTGGAAGGATTCTAGTAACTTAAGGGTGTGGGACATGTGGTCTAATGACAGAGAAGGAAAGTTATTTCTAGAGTCACTGTCTGGATTTTCCTTAATCCTAACAATACAATACTTTCATACATGCTACTTTCATCACACTGGGCAATAAACACTGATATATGTATGCAATAGAACTTAAGGAGAAAAACCCAAACCATAAAATCTAAGTGTCCAACAAGTGTGCTGGTTCATGAGCTTTCCAATACACATTCTGGGGCTGTGGGCGGGATCTGCAAAACACATCCTTGCTGCCATGTATGCAATACACAAAAAATGTTTATTAGACATTTTGTGCCTGAGGCCACCAGCTGTGGTGCAAGGCTATGTCTTTGTCTCTCCACTGCCCTACGGTGCTCTGCTTTGCCATCCTACCACCTCTCAGTCTCTTTTGCACAACTCCAAGCATGAGCCCTTCCCTATGTTCCCCATGTCCTTTCTGTTTTCCTCCAGGGCTCTTTCCTCAGTGCTGTTCTTGTACTCTGACTCCGCTGCCCAGGGCAGCGGAAGGAATGTCTTTTATCTTTCAGAGCAGCAAGAAGCTAAACATATAAATTGAAATAGGCCCCAACCAAAGCAGTGCTCTTTGGCAGTCCAGTTCAGCCCTACACCAATAAAAGATCCTATCAGGGAGAGCAACATTAAGATATTGTTGAAAAATCCAACTTCAAATAATGATGAAAAACAACAGGTGGATTTGAAGGCATCACTAACTCTCCTTCACTGTGCTGCATGTGAATTCTCTCACCACAGCCCCAAGCTTCACTGTCGGCAAACCCAACAATTCAGAAATCATCAGATAATGATCTCGTATTTCTCATTTCTCTTTTGAGCACTGAGCTCCCACTCTGCAACCCCCACGTGCAAGGAAAGCAGTTCTGAGCTGTCTCATTGTCTTGCTCAAACCCAAGCTCGTTTTGCATTTCCAGAATCCAGCCTTGCCAGCACTTCATAACAAACAGCATTAGAGTTCCCATTTGAATTAGATCACACATATTTGTTCAAAGTGCTGCCTGGTGGTTTGATGGGCTTCTGGCTCCTCCCTTCCCCTCCAAATGTCAGTCCCCCACCATCACAGTTCTCATGTCTGCCCCAAAACTATATCAGTCCTATATCCTTTGATCTGCATTTGCTCCTCCTGCCACCTCTCCTAGATAAGGGAAAAAGGAATACGCTTCACTGGCTTTCCACCTCCATCCCTTCCTAGGCCAAATGTGGCAAGGCAGCCGTAGGCAGGAGGGAGGTCCTCTTCGTTCCACATGGCCCACTGGACCCGGGATTGCAAGACTGGAAATGAGAGAGAAGCAGAAAGGAACCAACCCATTTTCAAAGAAGGGGAGAATGGAGCAAACCTGCCCTGAACTGCTAGGCTCCTTCTACTCCCTCCTTGCTTATGGTAAAAATACGATGGATTGATCCTTCTTCCCCTTTCCCGGCCACAAGTTTCCGCAGCACATGAAGTTAGAGGGAGAGCTTTGCATCATGCAGAAACCCTATTTAGCTCCTTTTCTGTAGAAGACAGCCTACCCAAACCAGCCTGTAACTCCTGTGAAGGGTTGGACAGCTCTTGCTGTTGGAAGCCTACCTGTCACAGCGGACAGTGCACCAGGACCTGCAGGCAGCACTAGTAACCTCAGCAGTTACCATTTCTGCCAGAAACTCCCTCTCTAGCATGCCATGGCTGTCCACATCCTCATAGATTAGACTGTATGTGATACAGGGTTTTTTTTGATCTCTGGGGTTAAGCTATTGCAAATCACCATGGATATGGTCTATTGCAAAACGTACTTTTATATGAGCTGATCCAGAACTTGTTATGGGCAGACTGTCAAAAGAAAACAAAAACGGAGCAGACTGTTACGTGTTTACTATGAAGACACACTGTGGCCTGCAGTGTTGCTCTCAAGTATGCTGCTACCTAAACCCAAAGCAGTGTAGCCATTTCCACATGGCTCTGGGGAAGGAGCTAATTGATACTGCTGAGGGGCAGTGCCAGTTGGCTCATCCCGTTTCCTAATCAGCCCATATGCAACACCACAGACACAGCTACCTTGGCTCCAGTGCATGCTCAAGGACACCACTGTCAGGCATAATAAATTGAGCATTTCCACATGGTTTTTGACCAGCTTTTGCTTTCCTAATATATACCTATACATGTACGTTAGGAGAGCAATCTGATAATTTTAAAAATAATTATCTTATTTCTGCAGCCATTTTGATGGCAGTACCTGACATTTTTATGAACAATCAGCAAATTTCAGTAATTCTGCTCTTGACCTAAAAGGAGAATAGGTTAGTGTTTACGATGCCTTTGAAGATGAGAACACTTGTTGAAGCAAAAAAATGTCTAGGTGATTTGAAACAAAAGCATGTCCTTTCCATTGAAAAGTTATTAGGGCTAACCGTTGACTTTGTTCTGAGAGGAAGAGAGTCTCCTGCTCTCAAATGAAATTACGTGAGCAAGCTTGAGCAATTCTCCCAAGCTGCAGATTCGAACCAGTAGCACAGGCACTCCAGCCCAGAAAATTTCCTTAGTAGAATATCAAGTTTTGAAGGTTACATTGTTGAAATTGTCAAGGGTTGAGAACAGAGGAAAAATCATGCTGCTGGCAAATGCATAACACCTTAATTACAATTGCAAGCCCAAGAGAGACAAATAAATAACTGATAGAAGTGAACCCTACCCCTGGGCCGTGCACCACAGTTAATATTTTAATCGTGGTCTTTATTGGTTATGAACTGGTTCTGCTACACAAGACCCAGGTAGAGCTACTGCTTGCAGGTCTGTGCTCCCACTCTGGCCTTTTACAGGCAGGTGGCTCACTGCCCTAGTCGGGTGCTCTTGTAGCAAGCCATGTGCGCAGTTGGCTCTTTCACCAGCCAGGTCCAGGGGTTTTCCATTTGCCCAGCTCCTCAAGCTATTTCACATGTGATTGTATTTTTCTTGCTCTCAAGGGGTAATTATATCATCAGTTCAGTGGCCCAGGAAATACTGCAAGTCTTTTCAGGCTGGGGTGACTCATCTCTCCAGCCTGCCAGGCTGGCCTTGGTGGAGAGAGCCACCCTATTACTCACAGCTCTGTTGAGTAAACAAACATAGGAAGATCAGCTTGGCGTGGAGAGGGACGGGTACAAATCTCTGTTTACAGGGACAGGGACATTTCAAAACAGCAATTATCATCCCTCCCTCCTTCCCACCATCCCATTCCCAACCTCCCAGTGCTGAAGATTCAAGGGATCCTGTTGCTATAGCAAGGAGCCATACAATAAGATTTCTGCCATCACAAAGAAAATGACCCAAGACGAAGCCATCAGTTTAAATAGGCCCCTCAAGGCAGCACAGCAGAGGTGTCACACTTAGCGGAGGTATGATTCATCCTGTTACTAAACAGAGAACAGGAATGATCAGGAAACAGCACAGGCACTGGCACTGAGTCAGAAGGGGGGCTATTTCCTTTCTTGAGAGTTGGGCTTCAAAACCAGAGAAAATGAAGAGAATTCAACTGCATTGCTGCCCCATTATCCTTGCACCCATGAGAGTGGCTCAGCCCCCTGTTTATTCTAAGAAAAGAAAGGGGAGCAAGACAGGAAGAACATGAGAGGAAAGAGTCAGACTCCCTCATTAAAGAATACCTGTAAATTAATCATTAGATGTTGTCAATGTCTCCTAATTGCAGATTGCTCTGCATGACTCCGAAGGGGCAGAAGGGCTTACTGGCAGGAGTGACAATACCAAAGAGAAATCTATGCACCAGGCACCGCAGATTCTCCATCTTTCTGCTGCAAAATAAAAAGGAAGAAAGGAGGAGGAGAGGCGGATGACAGGGGGTGTATCAGCATCAGCACTGTCTAGGTGAGGCAGAAAGGCACGTGCACAGTGCTTGGAACCCAACTTTTGACAAAAAGGAGCAGTGCTTCTATGGTTTCCCATAGATAGCATTCAACCTTGTTAAGTAGAATCTCACCATCCCCCAGCTGACAGCAAGCCTCTTGTTACACGTTCTCACGATTGTTATGTTTTCTACTGTCATCATAATCACACGGGTTGCTGTGATTATTACAGCATGTTTCCTACTAGAGTCACACTTGTCCTCCGTCATGGGCAGTTCTCATGCTACGTTTCACATTATTTCCCACACTCTCTTTATCCAGGTTGGCAGGATTGCAGTAATATAGAAAAATCGCGAAGCTGCCTCTATTCTTTTGTCCATTGTTCTGGTACATCTGTAGCCTTGCTGCTTTCTAATAGGCCACCTTTTCACTTAACGCCTCTACTCCCCCTTCTACTGAAGTGCACTCCTGCCTGGCAAAGCACAGGACAACTTCTGAACCTGAAATATCCCTATTCCTAGTTGATCTTGTGCTATACATAGGAATTGCCACAAAGTCAGGCCTCTAAATCCATCCAGGTCAGTTACCAATCGCTGGCAGTCACCATTTCCAGATGCATCAGAGAAAAGTGCAAGAAAAAGTCACCAAAATTTTTCCCAACTGGTAGCTGTTAACCAACGCCCCAAACCAGGGGTCAGCAACCTACAGCCCATGAGATGGATCTAGCCCATGAAGAGGTTAGATCTGGTATAGGGTGACATGGGGGCAAGAAACAGTGCTGATCAGCCAGAATTTAGCTATACTGATTCATCTGTCCCTGCCACAGCATCCCGTTCTGAAATCCACTCTGCTGCTGTCTTATGCCTGTACTTAGCTTCATTGCAGAGGGGTAGGAAATCTGTAGGAAGGGTAAACGCAGGAGGCTTGCGCTCTTGGAGTATGGGGGGGAATGGGTAGGGATTTGGGGTTGTAAGCTGCAGTCTGCAAGGGCAAAGCTGGTTACCTCTGCCCTAAACAACAAGGATTTGTCACTTAGGATAAAACAGATAAATTCTCTCATGTCTAAGAAAGCAATGAATGCTCTTGCTTTGGTTTGGGGGGGCAGGGGTTAAAGTCAAACTGCCAAAAGATACTTGACTGTATTGAAAGCATAGCCTATCCCCCAAACCAGCCAGGTTGAAAATCATCTTCAGAATATCTGGACCTGGCTAAGGTTCCTGATGTTGATTTGCATCGCCAGAACTCTGGATATTAGACAGAAGATGACCAAGCAGATGAAGTTTGGCTTTTCCTCCCTCTGTAGCTCTATGTCTCAAAGCCAAGACTATGTCCCACAGAGAAATAAAGGGTCAGTATTGTAATGCCACAGATTGGAGCCATTTGTCTGGTCAGGAGATTTTCAGAAGATGGCCTAGCTACTGAGCTGAGAGGACCCCCTGGTTCAGTGATCAAACCAGTGACTATAATGTTTAAGTTGATGCTGAGCCACAGCAGTGCAAAGTAGACCACCCAGTCAGCCCCTAAACTCTCTTTAGTCCTAGTAATCCAGGAGGATACAAAACTGTAGTTAGAAATGCCATTGTTAAAGCTTTTATTGTTGTTATGCTTAATGGCCACAAATAGACAATATTTTTCCTCCACTCAGAACGGCAGCTGCATTGCCATCTTTGTTTTCTCTCCTGCTTCAACCTTTACACTCTGAACCTCCCCAAACATCACCCTTTCCAGTTTATTTCTTCCTCATTCTTTGGTACCAAAATGTTGAGCTATGCTTTAGCCATTTCTTGACCACTAAAAATTACTAACATCTTCTCTGTGGAACAAACAGTGAAGACAATTGCCAAGATCATCAACCATTGTGACCAGTTCACCCCTCTCCTAATCCTCCTGTGATTTCTTTTCGCTCTCAAAACTTCTCTCTCAATTTTCTCCTGCCTTGCCTTCTACTCCACAGGCTTTGCTCAAATTTCTCCTTTGGTTATTTTCCTTTACCTCTTTTCCTCAATTTGGACTTAACATCACTTGTCCCATCTTGCCTGATAATACTTGGAGCACCCTTTCATTCTGGCTTAGTCTAAACTAGGATAATGTGTGAGCCAATGTGCTGACAGCCAAGGGTAGGCAAAGAGTTATACTTGAATACACGGGGCTATGAATCTTCCAAGACCAGAGTGTTTTTTCAGTGCCCTCTCCAGATGTCCACAGCAATTTTGGTCACACCTTTGGTTATCAGATACACATGCCATTCTTTTTAAACCCACTTATACAAGCCCTGCATTTCTAAACTGTCAGGTGCTGAGGAAGAGAACTTCTATCTTTAATAAGAGCTAGCTTCTTTCAGAAGCACCACATACACTTATAACTATCCCAATTTACATACTTTGTAAGTCAACTAGACACAAATTTCAACCACTCAGCATATCACACTTAATCAAAACTGCACTTTGAAATTGAGCAGATAAATCCTTCGGAGTTTTGAGGGGCTGGGAAGTGTCCTACACACTATTTCCTCCCAAGATCACTATTCATAAAGGTTAGCTATTTAATACCAAGTGATAAAACTGCATGTTAGTAAACAAAAAACAACCCCCCTCTTTTTAGCACAATTTAAAAAGTGACAAATCAGATCTGTGTTACTTATTCATGTCAGCACAATATGGGTGAGGCAGGAGTCTCGACAGAAAGGCTCTTTCATTATGACAGTTTCAGAATTGACTCAAAGCCAATGAAAGACTATATGCATGGGACATAACTGTATGCAGGTAAGCTCTCCCTGCTATGCCTTTTAGCATATTATGCCTCCTCAATGTTTGGGGCATTCTCTGAACATAAATTACTGAATGAATGTTAATATATTGTATATTATGTGGAATCTCAGCTGCAAGAGGGTTATAAATGGACTATGTAAGGTATGCTTTTAAGGTTTAAATGCAAGGAACGTGCTGAGTTATGGACATATTCCAGTATGGTCCTTCAGTACTCCTCATGTGCAAACTTCCAGCCACAGAGAAAGGAGAAAGATCCTTGTGTTTCTTGGCTTGTTTCTTCCAGTACCAAAATGGGCAGAGAAAAAAATTCAGATTGCGCACACTGAAGAGAAGAGTGAGGGCAAGAGGCCTCCTTTTGGTTGGGAAAAAGAAAACTACATTTAAGAAAAGAAAACATAGACATGGCAGACCAGAGCATACAGACAGAAAAAGAGAACAAAGCCAGAACACAGCAGGGAGACAAGCAAATAATGAGAGATGGAAAAATATAATAGGGATGGTTGGAAAATACAATAAAGGAAATAGGAGTGGGAGGAAATAGCAATGAGATGCAAAGGGGGAAAGTACAACTGTGAAGGGGAGGGGAAAGAAAACAGAGATTTGTACCAGGTTTTCATTTTGGAAAGGTGGTTGCAGAAGAATACATCATCAGCTACAGCTACATCTTCAGCCTCTGCTTGTGAAAAACATTAGCAACATTTAAACAGTGTCACACCTTCAATAGCAACATGTAGAAACTGATATGTCACCAGTAGTCAAATGGTTGCTAGCGTGCTTCAGTTTCACCAGGCACAAGGGGCTCTCTAGTGTAGATTCTTATGGAAATTGTAATATTTATGAGCATTTGCCAGCAAGAACAGCTCATACAGAGCAACTTTAAAATGCTCATGATGCTATGAAAAGAATCAATATAGGCTTGAGAACTGGTTTGTTCATTTATCGTTATTGCAGTCAAACACACGTCAAATCTATTGCAGCATTAAAACTAGTAAGTCTTTAACTCTCAATTCCAGATATGAGTTTTGGGCTGGATATGACACATTTACACCAGTGTGGCTTATGCCAGTATTGACTAATTTAAATTATATTGGCATCTAGAGTAGACAAACAGTTCCTCCCATGGTAAGCAGTTATTACTGTGCATTGCCACAAGGTGAGGGGGAAATTAGAAATAGCTTGTTTGTACTGAGCAAAATGATAGAGTAAACCGCGGACACATGACACTTACATAAGCAAGAATTAATCCTACACTGGGTTTGGCAAGGTCCCCCAAGTATTTTCAGTCAATTTTAGATATGCTATATTCACAAGAATGGAACCCGATAGGTGAGCATCATGTAACATTTGCTATGGTGGAAAACTGTATTCAGCAGTATTAACATAGAGGACCCAAATTCTAGCTTTGAAAGGGAATTTTGATGCTGTATAACCATGGTTTGTTGCCTCATACTGTACTGAAGGCAGCTTCCTTTGATTTCTATGGCACTGGAACAGAGGGAACATGAGAAACAAAATTTCATAGTACACCAAAGTTTAGAAGACTGAAAGCTCTTGTAGCCAGCTTTTTCTTGGATGCAGACATGAACATGGCCTTTGTTCAGTTGCTAGGATTTATAAATCATTTCAAAATAAAAAAAAGGAAATACTCGCTTGGCCCTGTATTGGGGTTGAAAAGAGATTCTGCTTTTATGTCTTAGCTCCTGCGCTGTTGAATCTCGGCATCCATTGAAAATGTGTGCCTGTTCCCAGACAAGGAATTGTCTGAAGCTGCCAGTTCTTTTCAGTGATAAATGTCTCTTTGTTAAAAGTGGGCAGAGTTTGTATTTTTCCTCCATTGTGTTAAAATAAAGACATCAAAGTATTTAAAATGATAGTCAAAGATGGAAGGAGAAGGAGGGGAAGAAAGACAGAGAGAGAGAGAGAGAAATATCTGAGTATTTGCAGATGGTATTTAAAGCAAGAGAGATACAAGAACTGTTGCTTCTTCCAAGCCATCACCAGCATTCAAAGAGTTTTCCCACACTGTTTACTTTGGACTAGGAGAACATCTCCCTAGAAGACTTATGCAACTCTCCTTCCTTCCCTTTCAGCCACCTTTGCCAAGCATTGACTCAGCACTTACAAAGACTCACCCTAAACCCCTCCCAACCAAATCAATATGCTAATATGTTCAGTGGAAGAGTAACTAAGGGGGGAAGGATAACAGATTAGCAAGATTTTCAAAAACTTTGAAAAAGTTTTTATTTTGAAAATGTCATCACCTCTGGTAAAGAACTGAAACCTAGAAAGTTACACAATCCAGGCATGCTAAAAGCAATGCCACATGCCAGTAAAAACCCTGGCCTCAGTTTACTTAGCTGACCTGATACACTCAAGTAAAAAGACACTTGATCAGGGTTCTCAACAGCACCTCATCGTAAGAGTGCATATTTGGCTTTAGGTATGGTTACGCACTTTCCTCTTCATTGTCATCCTCAGCCCACACCTTCTCCTGCCCCTCCTACCAACACTTATAAAGTTTTCTGTCCAGAAGCCTTCAACTACCAATATGAGGCAGCTAATAAAAAAGAAACAAATTGATTGCTGTGCAAGTAGTGACACAGGTTAGATGAAGTCCATTGTTTTGTGTAGTTTACACTGATCGCAGGAAATTTTACCAATGCAGTTAGCTCTGGCAGCAGTGGCAATTCAATATAGATGGCATGTATCAAGTTTAAGGAAAACATTCAGCAGTTAGAAATGGAGAACAGTGTTTCGTTAGGCCTGTTTAACTATAGCTACCTCCTAAGTTCCAGCAGTTAGCTGGAGAAGCAGAGCCTTATGAGATAAGAAAGATGCCAACAGATTATTTCAGATGACAGAGTCCTGACTTGCATGCTGCAGGTGGAGTGATGGACTTTTCCTTCCTTTTCTGATACAGTCATATGCTGTTGTAATGAGGGAAGCAATCCATGGAGTCAGAGATTCCCAAGTGTGATGCACAGGTTAGATACCTAAACGTACCCAGCAGCATCTTCCCTTACTTCCCCACATTTTCCCACAGCCTTGACTGCCAAAATGCCCACCTGCCATCTTGCACTAGAGATTACCTGTCTGTTCTTTTTACCCTTCTATTTCTGTCACCTTCTGCAAGGGTCAGAGGCATCTTTTACCCATGTTAGAAATGTTTACTGTTTAGCAGAGTAAAACCTGGAAAGGGGAGATTTGTCCATTAGTCGGAATAACTGCAATCCACTTAGCTTGAAGGCCTTTTATAAACAAATTTGTACATAAGAGGAGAATTTTGGCAATTTCACAGCATGGAAAATTCAAACCCCAAAGTTATTTGCGTCTGAAATCTGACAGTTGGTAGTTACAGTAAGAGGTTGGTCCTCATACAACTTCACTTATTTTAAAATGGTTTAACAAGTTCAACTGTTAAGATATACCTTCATTACATCATACATCATTCATGACCTTGATTACATCAACAGCTGTCAAACAGCAGGTTGAGACTGCAATGCTTGAGACTTCAGATACGGAAGAAAGCACCAACCAAACTAGAAGAGCCAGGAGCTGAACAAGTTGGAGAACAGTAGCCACCCCCACCCAAAAACATCTCTATAACACAGAAGAAAGCCCTCCCCGAGGAAAAGCAATGCCCAATTGAAACAGGCTAGTGTCATAGTCTCCCTTATGCCAACTGTTGTCTTTATATGGCAAGGGAGGAAATAAAAGATTAAGTTAACATATCAATAGAATAAGAACTTCAAGTGTTCAAATTACCATATTTCTGATTGTTGGTTGTAACTGTGTTGGTCTAAGGAAACAGGCAGATAAAATGCCTTGGGTAGAGGTGATATCTTTTATTAGACCAACTAAATAGTTTAAAAAAAAATTGTTCTTTGCAAGCTTCTGACAGTCCCCC
>JAGPOW010000290.1:25473266-25494553 GCA_030014935.1 Caiman crocodilus
TTTCAGGCAAATGGTTCCTAGTGTCCAATTGCCAGCAATGGACTCTGCAACAGACAAAAACGATTCCTGAATCCATGGAAAAATGTGAGACAAAAAATGCCGGTTTAACAAAGTTCATTTTTGTACCATTCCACAGAAGTAGCTTCAATGTTGAATAGAGGAACCAACTAGCAATAATGTTTGAGTCTTAAAAAGATTATTATGTATACAAAAACTGGCCATAATCCATACTTTTTGTGACAAAGGCATTTCATCTTGTAGTTCAAAATTCCTTCAAGTTCGTTTGTTTTTTGGTCAACTACTGTACCGCAAATGCACACGGTATGTTACATTTGTACTCCATCATGGTAGCTTTACATACATTCAAAAACTCATATTTAAAGGAGGATTTAGACCAGAACAAAAGAAATTACTACCTTCCAATGGCATATTTACTGTATGTTAATTACTATGAGACTACATTTAACAGTGATATTACTGTTTTAAATATTTCACAAGGACATCCAGTGCTTAAAACATGTGTTCACATTCCAAGATAAAAAAAAAACCCCACTCAACAACACCAACCCTCCCAAAAATGCTTATTTTAATAATGGCTTCAGTATTTTGCCTAGTGTGGTCCGGTTTGCATCTCTGAATTTAAGGGAAGACTTTTCTATTACACCTTTTTCCTTTGGTGTAGGCTCCGCTTTCGTGCTGAGAAAATCACTATGGTCAGAGCTTCTTCCAACAACTTTAGCACTACTTGCTCTCTTTAAGGTACTTCCACTGTTTTCCTTTGGACTCAGGTCATCACAGGTTGCTGCTGGTCTCATTTTAGGCAACCTCTGAGAAATGGACCTTGTGAAGCCCGGAGGTTTGGAAGGGTTAGGCGGATCTGCTTTTGCACGCTTTGAAGAAGAGGCCACTGTGTTCCTTGCAAAGCTTGGGACGGAAGATGGTGTCTTGGGAGCGCTAACGGACATGCTTTTAGCAGCATCAGTAGTCGTCTGGGGTTTTATAGTAGTGCGACAAATCTTAGTTTCATCTGGTTTTGGCTTGGGAATGCTCCTGACAGGCTTAGAACCTGGCTTTTTGAACGAGCCCCCCCTCTGCTGACCTTGTTCCCTTTCAAAATGAGCACTGCTTGTAGTTGCAGTCCCCCTCTGTAATCTTGGCTCCTCAACTGATATGCTGTGCCGGTATGGACTTCTTGGCATGGTGTCTGTTGTGCCACGGAGAGAGTTGCGACGTGACAGTCGTGTTTCAGCTGCACTGGCTTCCCGAGGCGCTGGTTTGGCTTCTAGTTTTTTTATGCTGCTTGGTGCTTTACTTGACCTAGAAATGGGCACCACTTTCCTCATACTCTCATTTTCAGATGCATTCAAAGTTCGTATAGGCCTGGAAGCAGCTGTATGGCCAGGGCGAGGCCCAGCTGATTTTGAGGAGCTTGGTGATCTCTCTTTTAGAGAATTTCTCTTTGGTCCTAATGTTTCTTTACTTTTCACAAGCTTTTCCTTAGGAAGCCCATGCTTGCTGCTGGAATCCTCTTTATCATTTGAAGAAGTATGAAGAGAAGCCTCCCTTGCAGAAGCAGAATGCAGGTTTGAAGGAACTGTACTATTCCCATCCAGACCATCATTCACAGAGGAGTGCACTTTGTCACCTTCCCTTGTCATTTCACTTCCCCTTAGTTTAAAATTGTTTCCTTCTGAATAGTCCAAAGTTAGAGAACAGTCAGTAGTATCAGATGCATAGAATATTGGCCCATGTTCTTTACTCCCAGAAACACTAGTATCCATAGAGGTTAGACCACTACTGCTGGGCTCTGAAACTTTGCTCTTGCAACTTGCTGCCTTGGCTTTATTACCAGAGGCCTCTTTGGAACTTTTGCAAGACTCCGAATTTATCAAAGCCATCTCTTCCCTGCATTTTGTTCCTTGAATATCAAGCTTAAGAAATCCTTTAACTTCATCTTCCCTAAAGGCAAGGGCCAAAGCATTTATGTCTGTGGACTCCTCAGAAGGCACATTGGATATATGTATGTTGTTGTCAGTGGTCTTTTGTGAGTAGAGATTAGTACTGGTAGAGCTGGATTGAGCTGAGGGTAGCTGGAGCTGATCACCACTGGTCATTTTGGCTTCAGATGCTTGTTTTAAGTGCAAATCATTTAAATTAGTATCTCTATTGTCTTTGGATTCAATCCAAGCTATGCTAGGTCTTCCTTGGCGGGTGTTTGCACGAGGAAGGCTGTTAAATTTGTTTGGATCCTCATCTTTTGAGATCTCCAAAAATGTCAGAAGCTCTCTGTCCGCAGTAATCCCCAGGGATAGTCGGGAGCGTCTGGAGATAGTATTTCTATATGAAGGGCTTTGGGGCCTCTGCTGCAAAAAGGGAAGAAATTCTTCAAGTCCTTTCCTACTCAGCATCTCAACATCATTTTCACTACTGCTTCTCCCAAAGCCCCCAAGCTCTCCTGCAGCCCAGGATCGACGCTTTTCTTCCAGCTCTTTTGCTCGTTGCCGATGATGAATTTCTTGGATCTCTCGTTCCCTGTTTTCCTATCAAGGAAAAGAAGGGAGAGGAATAAATATATATTCCACAGCAAAATATCTGTTATTTAATGGGAAAGGTCACCCACTTTTTTCTACAGTGATTAACTCCACTACTAAAATCACAATAGCAACTACAGTGTCACACAGAGAGCAGTTTCTTGTATAACTAATATAGCACAGACCGGTCAGCATAGGAAGCACTAAAAAATACTGACAAGGTCCTGCAAAGACCAAAATATGCAACTTGGTTTTAAATGCACCTACAGTAAATGTAAACAAAAGCAATTTTATCTGATTATACAAACATTTACAATGGGTGGCCAACAGGGGAACAACAAGAAATGCACATTTTGGGTAAGAACAGGTGTTGCATTTGAGATTGTTCTCATTGATCAGTCAAAGTCCACAGTATAGTCATTGCTTTACACACACAGCTTGTCCTGGGTTTGAATGGCAATTAAGTTGAACTAGGCATGATTGCCCCAGGGGAAAAATTGTTATCTTGGATAATTCACAGGTACTTAAAGTAGGACAAAGGGCTTGTAGTCTACAGCAGTGGTTCTCAACCTTTTATCAGGACCTATTCCTAAACATTGATGGCCAGTCCAAATTCAGTTCCCCTCACTCCTGACCCACTGTTCTCCCCTTGCCCCCCAGCCCCTCCAGTGTGTGGGGCAGGAGATGGGTCCATGGGCCAAGGTGTGTGCACGTGTGGGGTGGGGGGGCCCCAATCAGCCCCTTCAGGATGGAACACTATCAGCCTGCAAGGGAAAACCCAAGGTTTCCCACATTTTTCTCCTTTAAAAGAGAATCCATTTTTAAAGTTTGTTTGCAACCCTTTCATAAATTCTCGCAACACTTTTGGATTGTGACCCATGGCTTGACACTGATCTATAGGATCCCAGAATAAAAGGCTTGGTGCTTTAGGGGAAAACCAATGCAATTTTTTACCTTTTTAGACATGGAGACTGCTGACAGATGTGGACCCTCTCCCCCCACCTCCAAAAATCCCCCAGAAACCCAGTACTTTACCAGAAGAGGAAATGCATTAGTGCGACCCGGCTCCCCCAGTGCCAGTGTAGATCAGGGCTTTTTGGCACCTTTATCTAAAGTTGATTCAATCGACTATTAGATAAAAGCACCAAAAAGCCTTGCTGAAGCACCCAATCTATACAAATGTTAGGTGAGCTGGGTCAAACTAACACGAGGCCTCTTCTGGGTATGTGTTGTAGTTGATACAGTGGCACGCCAAGCTTAAAGCATTGGGGTTTTCTTTTTTAATGTCTGTAAGAAGCCACTGTCCATTTAAACAATACTGCATGATGCTAAAGACCAGTGTTTTCCCAACTGGTGTGCTGTGGCACACTGGTGTGCTGTTTGGCATGTCCTGGTATGCCATGGCATTTTGGGCTGGAGCCACACCCCCTGCCTGCAGCTGTGGCAAACAGACAGACAGACAAGAGGCATGGCTCCGGCCAGTGATTGAAGTGCTGTGCTTCCTGTTTCCTGACGCTCTGCGCTTGGCTGCTCACCTTCCCCTGCATCCCCACAATCCACAGGGTGGGAGAGGCCACGTAAGCGTGTTGTGGGGTGGAAAAAGTTGGAAAACACTGATCGAGACAACCATAAAGTCACTGGCTCCATTCCATCCTTCTAAATTCTAACAACAGCAATTGTTCCCCAATCACTGGGAATCCATAGGCAAGTTTCAATGAACTCCACAGCCAGGACCTCGGACCTAAGCTCAACATTAATACTAAAATCAACACAATATACTGTATTCTTTTTCTATTATGTTCTATTTTAGGCTACACTCTCTACATGTTATTGGTACAAAAATCTCTAACTACAGCACAATACGAGACAGCCTGGAGAATGGACCAGTAGGACTTCTAAATCTGGGAAAGACATCCAAGGCAGCTGTTTAGAGTTGGGAGATAACATTAACATTAGTTAACACTGGGGGATAACATTAACATTCAATTATTTCTATTAGTCATTAGTGGTGAAATACATTCAGCATTTCGATTGCCACTTCTAGTTTCAGATTTAACTCAAGGAAATCTTATCCCTACTTTTGATTCTATTTCTAATACCAGTGCATGTGCAAAGGAGAGAAGGGTAGTGTAGACCAAGTGCTAGTGAGAGCTATCATTTTTTCACTACACTACTGAAATCTGTTTTGAACAGATGTCTGTGGCATGGTTTGAGGGGGACACAAATCAACATTTACACTCAGTGTGCAACAGGGGAATAACCAGAAATGCACACTTGGGGTAAGAACTCATTTTGAGTTGCATATTCCCTAGTGTTCCCACTGTCAGCACCAGCTACCTTGGCACTTGCAGTCTATTGCTCTGTATCTCAGTATTGTATGTCTATTTAATTTCAATCTGTACTAGCAAAAGGGCACTGCTCAGATATTGACTTCCAATCCCACAGTAATCTCTCTCAGACTTTTAAAACAGTAATATAAAGAGGTTATTTAATTGTAAGGTGCCTGGTCATACCATTATATAACAGTGTAGGAAAACATGGGCATGACTTCTTGGCTTAAGTGAGCCAAAGAACACAAAGCTATCTCCAGCAACCTTGTGTTTTTCCAATAACAAAATGTAGAACAAAGGCAACATTAGCCACTTTGATGACAAAGCAACCTCTACCTCTGTGTTAAGATGTGGTAGTCTCTAGTACAGGTGTTGAAATACAGAGAGAGAAAAAATTGTCTGCTTTCTAGTCAAGCCCTTGCCCCCTCCAAAGAAACAACACAGCCTTTGGCCTGTGGCCCCAGGATAATGCATAATACTCTCCTCCAGAAACACGGGTCAGAGGCTAGGAGTTTTTACAGATTTGAACGGAAGATGAGGGAAAGTTAACTTTTAGTAGCAATTAAAGGGACTAGTCTGACACATCTTCTAAATAAACGTAACAAAATTGTTTGCCAGTAACAAAATAGCTGGGGAACACAAATTCTTCATTGTTGCATTGGAAAGGCTAATGGGGTACAGGTTGGGACATTTTCCAGTTTCTTAGAGCAATAAAAGCCTTACAAGTAGGTAAACTACAATTCTAATGCACTGAACATGATGTGGGCATTAAGTCCCTTTAGATAGAAACACTGTCCAATTCTAAGGTGATCCAAGATTCACTTTAAATGAATGAGAACCTGTATTCATTCTTCTTACCTTAACAGCCTTGTTGAACTTCATGCAGAAGTCCCTAAATATCTGGAAGCACTCGTCCAATTTCATAGTGTCTTTGTCTTCACAGAAAAAGTCAATAAGAGCATTTCCCACTTTGTGCAATTCTCGTTTCTGGTGTTCTAGCTCTTTTAGTTCTTTTACAGCAAACTGAAGTAAAACAAGCACATAACAAACACATAACAAACCAGCCAGAGTTGAAGCTAATCAACCATATATTCTAATATAATAAAGGGTGTAGTCTGTCTCTCTGTGTGTCTGTCTGTCTGTAATGCTTTTGACCAATTATGCACATGCCACCAAACAGGCTGTGCAGGCCTGGGCTGCGCAGGCCTAAGTTTGAGCTGCTGTTGGAGAAGTGAACATGCCCTGGCCGCCCAAGCAGTGGGGCTTCCCCATGGTTCCCTGTCTCCAGGCAAAGGGGGGGGCACAGTGGTGGAGCCCCCACCCCCCATCCTGAAGGCCCCTCAGAACAGCCAGCAGGAAGGGGGAGGCAGCGGGAAGGTAGAGAGGGAGGGGAGAGGGGCAGGAGGCAGCAAAGCAAGGTTCACAGTGGCAGCTGCTGTCAGGGCTGGGCAGCGGTAAGAGAGGAGAGTGGGAGGGGGGCCCTGACAACAGCCAGCAGGGAGGGGGAGGTGGTGGGGAGAGAGGGAGGCTGCATGGGCCCAGGCTGGCACGGGGCAGGAGGAGCGGGTCCTGGTAACTGGTGTTGTCAGGCCCAGGCGGCAGGGAAGGAAGGAATGGTGGAAAGCAGGGGGTCACAGTGGCAACGCCTCCCCACCGCCCGGCCCCGACAACAGCTGTCAGGGAGGGGAGGCGGTGGAGAGGGAGGAAGGGGAGCAGGGAGGGAAGCCCCCACACCAGAAACTGAAGGCAGCGGCGGTGGAGAGAGTCTTTACATGGCCAGCCCCAAAGGGTGAGTGGGGGGCATGTAAACACACTCCCTGAAATCCGTCATTCTTGACAGGCAGTTACCTAGTGCAGGTGTTGATGAAAAGCATCCTCCTACCACCTACCTATCAAAGGCCAATCAATTAGGAATTTGAGAGCAAAACTGTCAAAAACTTGAACAGCTAAAGAAGAAAATATTGTGATTCTTAAGTATTGCCATGATGCCATATCAGCAAAACAGTCCCTGTTATTCCCCTTCTCCTATCCAGTCAAACTCCACCTCCCATGACGCAGTATATTTACATCTTCATGGCCACAGTGCATCACAGGAGATGAAGTACAGCATGGAGAAAACAAAGAAGAATGGAGGAATGAGTCCTGCTTCCTTATGAATATTCCCATTCTCCTCTCCGAGCTCCATGTCAGGTTTCGTCTCCTGTGACCCACCAGTGCTGTGCAGTCATCGTGATATACTGCCTCTGCACACCAAGGGAGACCAGAATACATTATGGGAGATCAAGTCTGACTTGAGAGGTAGCTTCACAGGGGAAGAAAGGGAGCACAGGCATTCAAAGTACAACTACTATAAGGAACTGCACCTACATAAAAATGCATTTGTTTTCAAAATATTTCAATTTTCAAATTTCCTATTTAAAAGAGAAAACATTTATTTTTTCATTTTCAAGGGGGAAAGAACCAAATGTTTTCTAATTAGCCTGGAAAGTAACAGCCAAGCATGTTTTAATATGGAGAAAATGTACGAGTCTCCCAGCAGGTAGGTCACTTGGTTACTTCAGGGATAGACATCAATGTAGGAATCTAAACAGTGATCTAGTCACAAGTTTTAAGAGAAGGAAACATAGAAATGCCCTCGGAGACATTTTAAAAGCAAACCATTGTTTTTTCAGTGAACTGAAAAGTTAAGCCCAATAACCAATACAGATGGATAAATGAATGGTTTGAACAAGTGTAGGGAGTTGCAACATTAAACTGAAAGCATTAACTGGATTATTTCTCCTTCCCTCTTTCCTCATAAAAGTATAAACATACCAACATAAAAGCTGCTTCATTAGTTTAACCAAGACCATGAAATAAAAAGCCTTCAGAAGTATAATAAAAAAGAAGAGAAAGTGCCAGAAGCACTAAAAACAGTCTAGAACAAAAAAAAATTTCTGTATGAAGTAGCAGTTTGAATCATAAGCCTAAGTGTATGTGGGTGGGCATAGAGCATTTTTCTGAAGGCAGAAAATTACAGTAGGAATTAATCTTTGCTTGTCAGTCTTTCAAAAAAACTCCAAGTCAACAGAAGCTGGATTTAAGATAAACAGGACAACTGACAGGGTATACATAGAAAATGAGTTACACCACATCGCTTAGTAATCTGTTTATAAAGATAAAATCATGTAAGATGACTTTTATCAACCCACTTATCACCTGAGTAATCAATAAAATAAAATAAAATAAAATAAAAAAGGAAATGCTTTTATAAAAGGTATATTTTTAAAAGGCAAAAAGGATCTAACATTTAACTTGGAATTTGTCCTAAGCAAAGTCCTAATGTTATATAAAGCTGGCTATTACATTAAAAACAAACAAGTTAGAACACAACATGAAGGAGTCCGGATGTAATGGACAAAAGCCAATAATACAACATGAGCAAGGGCAGCTACTTCATCTTTAACCTATCCTTTTTCTCCAGCAACCTCATAGCTCCTGGCAAAGTGACGTGGCCATTCCATTAACAGCTTTTGTAAATTTGAAATCAGAGCTACTTAACTTCTTAAATATTTTGTAAATTTGAAAATCAGAGCTACTTAAATATTGCACACTTGCTTTTCATGCTGATTTATAAACATAAATTAAAAAAAAAATTTCACTGAAATTCAGACAGATTTTTTCAAATTATCAAGTCCCACTACAAAAAAACCACTATGTATTGTAAGTTATGAATGCCAAAGCTGTTTTGAAGTTATTTATATGGAAAAATGAATTATTGGAAAATAAAGAAAGAAAAAGAAACTCTCTCAAAAGCAATAGCAGGATGTCATGCTAGAACCCCATAATGCAGGGGTCAGTAACCCACGGCCCATGGGCCAGATCTGGCTTGTGAACAGATGAGATCCAGGCATAGTAGATCACGGAATCTGCCAGCCAAGACAGCAGGGGAGTCGGCTCCAGGTCCTAACCCCTGCCAAGTTCAGTGTAGTTTTTCCACTGGAAGCCTATCAGTGCCTCACAGTCACTATAATAAAATTATTTCTAAATACCTATACATCTTGGTATTTGCTTTTGGGTTTTCTATCATGGAAAACCAGAACTTCCCCTGTCACCTTCACTCACTGGGATGCAGGTCCAGGCCCCTCACTCCCAAGCCACAGGCCCCTGGCCCTGCTGGTGCCCCTCATTCCCCACCCACAGACCCCCTCCCCACCAGCCCTGCCAGAGTGGGCACCCACCTGCCAGAGCTACAGAGCTAGGGACCCAGGTCCGCAGCCCCCTGCTATCATAGCAGTACCCAGGCCTCGGCTGCTGCTCATGGAAGATGGCAGCCTGGCTCCCTCTGCCCTGTGGGTGGCATGGCAGAAGCATAGCCTGTGGGGGGGAGGGGTGGCTGTGGGCTGCCCACTGTGGGCTCGGCCTCCCTGCCTTCCCCCTGGGGCCTCTGTGGCCCAGCAGGTGGGACCCGACGTGGCAGGGCAGAGCAGGACTGGATGGGGAAGCTCCTTGCTGCTGGGAGCTCTGCACTGTCATGGTGAGGTGCACATGCTCCCTGCCCCTGCCCTGCAGCTATCAGCCCACGCATGCACAGATACCTCTATCCCTGTCCAGAAGTGCACTGGTGGGGAGCCATACCCCACCCTCTCACTCCCCAGAAGAGCTGCCCACAGCCCCTTCCCACTCCCTGCCTGGGCCCTGTGACTGTACATTCCAGCTCTGGGCCCCAAGCCCCACACACTGCTTGGACCAGACAGAAGCCCCAGCCCCAACTCCCTCCCTCCAGGGGCCTTAATCCTCCTCCCCAACAACTTACCCACAGGAGCTGCTCTCCAGGCTGCCTGGATGTGGCACCCCACACATGACCACCCTCCTCCCACTCCCCACAGCCCCTTGCAGGCTGGAACTCTACCAGCCTGCAGAGAGCTCCTTTCAGAAGTGGAAAAGCCATGCATTTCTCTATTAAAAAGAGACTAACTTTCTCAGTTAGAAGGGAAAATCCATGGGGGTTTTTTTCTATTTTCCCATGAAAAAAGGAAAACCTGGATCCCTGATGATGAGGTACACATTTTAATAGTGTATCCACTACTTCTTAACATGTCCATGCAAATTACATTAGACTAAAGGAGCACCTTCGTATTGAAGGGACAGCAACAGGTTAGCAGGGATATTCTACAAACCTGGATAAAACCTTCCATCTGGTGAAAGAGTTCTGGGTCCTGTCGAATATGGTCTTTAACGGATCTTGTCTTGGCAGATAGTGAATGAAGTTCTACTTCTATATTATCAACAGATAACCTATAAGATAGCATACACAGAAAGAACTTACAGAGAAGAAGGAGGTGCTCATGTTTAGATATTACATGCTTAAGTAATCAGCATTTGTCACTATATGCAGCCTGTACATCAAACAAGACCTTCCTCCTTAGCAAACCTTCCTAAAGTATAAGGTGCAACTTTTAGCAGATAATTTTTCCTTACTGACCATGTGGAAAGGTTCCCTATGTTTTCTAAGAGGAAATTCCTCCATATATTTGCAGTAATGCAAAGAGCTCATGGAGTTACAGCCTCTTTTCATTCTGCAGCTGTATTGTTTCATAATTCTACCAAATAGCTGCAACAAATCCTTCTACACCAGATAGGCCCATCCCAACAGGCTCAAGACCCTGTTTTTCTGGAATCTGGTCTTGTGATCTCCTAGATGATGCAAGCTACCAAATTTTTTGAAGCACTTCTGTCCCACCTGTAACAGATTGACAACTCTCAAAATGGATTGAAAACTCTCCAAAAATGGATCATTTAGGGTATGTCCTCACAGACAGGAAGCATTTCCTTCATAATGAACTCAATACCACTGTAGGTTTCAGTCCTACCTAGGTGTTGAAGCACTGACAGTTATGACCTATGACCCACCAGCATAACAGCAGGCGCTACCCTGGTCAGAGGCCATTTCAGCAACAGTGTGATATTAATTACCTTTGCTCCTCTTTTGCAGGTGTGGGAACTTCAGTCCCCATGATCTGATTTAGGATCAAGTTTCCTAATGTACACAAGGCTGGTGACAGAAGTAGTAAGTATGACTGTCAGCAACTGAGTACATGCACAGATGGATATGAAGTAAGCTGTTTTTTCTGAGCTTGCTTCATTTCCATTGGTACACTCCCTGTCAGTGTAGGACAAAGAGATGTTTTAGCAGACAAGGGACACTGCAAATAATGTGTTGTGGAAGGAAAAGAAATAATAATAAATGCATACATTGTCTTAACAGGTCTAATATGGTTTCTTCTTTTTTTTGGTCCAAATTATCAGCAACTTATACTGGAGAGCTTTTAGTAGCAAGCATCATGTTCAAGTTGTGTTGTACAGCATGCCTGTTTTGGTTTTTATTTCTTTTTCATCTCACCGTTGTTTAGTCAGACTATATAGAAATATCACATTGTAAACTACAGCTGGGTAGGAAACAGTCCAGCTCTCCAATGAAAATTCAAATTTGAGAAACAGCTTTCATCCTGGTTCAAGACGAAAGGTCAGAAAACAAAAGGAAAAGGAAGGGAAAAGATTATTTCAAGAGACCAACAGAGAATATTTTTGTCTTGTTCTCCTGCTGCATGGCATTGAGCATGGAAGCCCAAGCCATGAGCAGGCAACCAAGGGGTTAGGCAAGATGGCAGGAAGCCAAGCAGGCTTCCATCAGGGAATTTCAGGTCAGTACTCTCACCAACACATATGCAGCACCTTTACTTACAGGAGTTCAGAGTACTTTACATGTATTAATTGACCAATTTTATAGATGGGAAAGAATTTCAGCTGACAGATAAAAACCACAGAGCAAGGTTGTGGCAACACCAGAATTAGAACTTTAGCATTGCTGGCTCCCACTTCCAGGTGATATGCTATTTCACAAAAGTAGTTACAGTTTAGCTAGGTAGGAATTAGTTTGCTTTAGAATGTTAAAATTCAAGCCATCAAGTTAAAAAGGATGCATAGTTGCAAGTACTATAGGTTACCACCTTCATGCTGCATATATAATACAAAGTGTTCACTTATAGTTAGGTCTTCCATCCCTCCACCAACAGAGAAAAATACGCTCTGAAGGTTGGAAGGCAAGGTCATATAGCACAGGAATGGGGTAGTTTTGTACTTAAAATGTCCATAATGCCCAAGGGAAAGAAAAGTTGGGGAGAGAGACCCTCAAAGATAAAAATGAAGAAGGAAGGGGGTGGAGAATGGGGAAATGTCTACATAGGAAGCCTAAGTTACTAATAACCTTTACTAGTATAACTACCACTAGATTTAGAAAAGTATTGTAGCAGCCCAAGAGGAACCGAAAGGCTATTTTATAGAGATAGTAACACATAAAAGATGCTTTGTAGTTCGATCGCTTAAGCATATGTGTTATCTAGCTGCTTATTATTGTGTTGACATAAGCAACGTCATAAAAAAAAACTTACAAAGACCAAGTCATAAAAACTTGCAAACCTGAAGGCACTTCAGAGACATATTTCTGCTTGCAAAAAGAAACAAAGCTCTGAAAGCTATGGTAAACACTTGTAACGATCTCAGCTTTCATGCCAAAACATCTCTGTATGTGTTTCAGTGCTTCACAAAAAAAAGGTCTCTAATAACAGTCTGAATTTAACTTCTCAGTTTACTTTACTCACCTGGCTGCATCATAAACATGCTGTATTCTTTCTGAAAAGCTTAGAAGAACTGCATCTTTTTTTTGGGCTTCCTAAAACAAACAAACAAATCAGCACTAGAAAGTTTTAAAACAACATTTTTCATTTCATAGGGCACAACGAATAGGATTTCCTGCCACTAAAAACAATTCACCTGCATAAAAAAGGAATCTTACTGAAATGGCAATTTACTAATTCTCATTATTTGAGCTAATACAATTTTTACTGCCTAGACTCACCTAATACCCTATTGTTAGCTCAAGGTATGTTGCCAATTTGAAAGCTGTTTAAGCAGCCTGTACAGGTATAACCAGTCACATGTGGAAGTATTTACACCTTCTCTCTTCCATAGTAGAAAGGAAAATTTGATCAGAACAGCTACTCTGCATGCACTGAGTTAACTGGAGAAGGTAAGGAATAGAGACATTCCTCACTTCCAAAAGCCTTATGACTGCTGAAACCAATTGACTAGCTTTAAAAATGCCTTGTGAGTCAAACACTGTAATAAAACGTTTCTGCCCACAAGATTCAGCAGAAAGAATATTAAAAAATTTATTAAGACTAGCAGCCTCTGTAACAGAACCCCAGGACTGCAACAGTGAGGAGATATTATAGTGGAAGGACTAGATGGGGAAGTTTTACAAAGTACCAGAACTTTTCTGCTTCAAGACTTAACTAGTTTTTGTTTGTTCAGTTTACTGTGGGTGCGTTCATCATACGCAAGACAGTGTAATTTGTACAAGGGAAGAGAGAAAACAAAAAATTCCAAAGATTTAAAAAGTTACCCTTTTATTCTATGGCACATAGCTCCACTACTCCACCATTAGACTCCTATCATCAATCATCTATGCCTCCCAAATATATGTACAGTATCACAGTTCTCAGAGACAGTAGTTTTTACATACCAAAGCAACAAAATGCAGCAAATTCATTCCAGGTTTGTTTGCTTTTGTGTCTGCCAGCTTGAGCAGTGATGATAATTTAAATCCAACAGCATTGCCAGCATAACCTCCCTAACAGGAAAAAGCAAATAGAGAAAGCATGCAATAAACAATGAACTGCAATACTAATCAGGTAGCTTAGTCAATTAGCTATCTCCATTTTGGATGTTACTTACTGCATTCATAATATTCCCAGCTTGAAGGACCAAGTGTAATATGGAATGCAGTTCCTCACATGTCATTAACTCTGTAACGAAACAAAATTGTTGTCTAAATGTTCCTCATTTAGAAACATACACTCTCAGTTACCAAATCTTACTTCATGCCAATCTTATAAAGGTACAGATTCTTATTTTCACAGAGAACTACAATAAACTGAAAGGTTCTGAGAAAGGAATGGCATTGGATGACTCAAAGTCACAATCACACTTGGCAAACCTCAAGTATATGTTCAGCCTTAGCTCAACAAATACAGTATTTCCAAGGCAACTAACAGTCAGTCATAAAACATTTGGGAAATAATGCTCAAGGTGCCACGTACTTTCACCTGCCATCAACTTCAGTAGTTGGTAATTGTGCTCAAGGCTCTGCAGAACCCTTTCAACATGTGCCAAGATCAAGGCCCTTGATCAAATATTTCCTACACAAAAACTTTAGTCGTCAGACCTGAAAAGGATGTAAGGAAAGTTTAACTTTCCTTCCTTACCCCACCCAAGCCCATAGCACCATCTTATGTCTGTATAATCATCAAGTGAGAATGAAGACCTTAGACATAAGAGAGTTGGAACTCTAAAGATTTAATAAATAAGCACGCGCGCGCGCGCGCACACACACACACACACACACAAGCATTAGATAGATAGATAGATAGATAGATAATATGTATATATCTCTATACACACTATATTTTATATATATATAAACATATTATAAAACATGTTTTATTATATTATAAAACGTATACACACACACATTATATAATCAGAATAAGAGCTCCTTGGAAATCTGCAATATACAGCAAAGCAAAAAAAAACCCCTATTTGATATATTTAACTTCTGGAATTATACATCATCTATAGTAATGTGTTGAACACTTAAATACTTGCGGTCCTTGCACCGTAAGCGCATTTTTTAAGAAGGAAAGCTGAAGTTGCATCAAAATTAGCATTATGTAGTTTATCCTGTATTTAACTTTTTAATCGAACATGCTAATCTGTCATTTTGGAAGCAAAGTACTGCTTTGCTTTCATTGTTAGTAGCCTGCCAAAATACATAAAGTAGTTAAATATGTTTTGATAAAGCAAGTTTTATACAAGGAGGCACCGAGCACTTTACAGCAAGAGAAAGGAGATAATACTCACATGGATATAGAATTTCCTAAAACCAAGAAGAAAGTTGGCACACACTATAAACCTGTCTACACTACAAGTGACAAGGGACATAGTTAAGAAAAACTCCTATTTACTTCGCAAAATGGAAGTCTATCAGTGTCTCTGAAAAACTAACCTTTAGCCATCAAGAGCAGAAAGTCAATGTCCTCAACAACCTAACCACATAAAAGGAAACATGGAAATCATTAATGGTGAACAGAAAAACAGCCAGTTTTGAATCAACTCCCAGCTGGAAACAGGGAAGGTTTAAGGATGTATTATAAAAGGGTGGGCCTCCAAAAGGAGGTCAGGGAAAACTGACTCATCTAGAAGAATGAGCCCACCTTTGCAGATAGTTTCTGGGTGAAGACAAAGTAGGCCAGCACTTGACCTGTGTACATGTACTTTCCATGGACATTATCAATATCACTGTGTGCCCAATCTACAAAGTATGACCATCTGATGAGGCCCCCAAATACAGAGCCAAGCTTTTTACCTCAAGCTGTTGACAGACTCTTGCTCCAAATCTGAAGTCCCTGCTTCAATCTTCAGCATTAGCAACACACACCAGCTTTCTTATTTATTGCCAAACATTTCCAGCTATTACTTCCACCAGTGACAAAAAACAGTGCCACCAAGGCACCTTGACATTTTCAGTGTGATCGGCAGAGCAAATGGACACTGAGGAACAGTGTTAAAAGGTATGGGGTGGATTTAAGCTAGCAACAGAATGGAGCAAAATAAGAACTATAAAAATGAAAAAATGATTTTGCATTAGACCTGGGAAAAAGGGAAACTAGATTGGGTGAATGGACTGTAAGGTAGATAGAAAACTGGCTGGATCATCAGGCTCAGGGGATAGCAGTCAATGGCTCAAAGTCTAGTTTGCAGCCGGTATCAAGTGGAGTGCCCAAGGGGTCGGTCCTGGGTTCAGTTTTGTTCAATATCCTCATCAACAACCTGGAAGATGGCATAGAGTACACCCTCAGCAAGTCTGCAAAAGACACCAAGCTGGGAGCGGGGAGGGGGAGAGTAGTAGATATGCTGGAGAGTAGGGTTAGGATTCAGAGAGAGCTACACAAATTGGAGGACTGGGCCAAAAGAAATCTCACAAGGTTCAATAAGGACAAGTGCAAAGTCCTGCATTTAGGACAGAACAATCCCATGCACCAGTACAGGCTAGGGACTGATTGGCTGGGCAGCGGCTCTGCAGAAAAGGGGGCTACAGTAGACAGTAAGCTCAATAGGAACCAACAGTGTGCCCTTGTTGTGAAGAAGGCTAATGGCATACTGGTCTGCACTGGAAGAAGTATTGCCAGCAGACCAAAGGAAGTGATTATTTCCCTCTATTCAGCACTGGTGAGGCCATATCTGGAGTACTGTGTTCAGTTTTGGGCCCTCAACTATAGAAAGGATGTGGACAAACTGGAGAGAGTCCGGGGGAGGGCAACAGCAATGGTTAGGGAATTGGGACAAATGACTTATGAAGACAGGCTAAGGGAATTGGCCTTATTTAGTCTGTAGAAGAGGACAGAGGGGATTTAATAGCAGCCTTCCACTACCTGAAGGGGGTTTCAAAAGAGAATGGAGCTAAACTGTTCTCAGTGATGACAGATGACAGAACAAGGAGCAATGGTCTCAAGTTGCAGCAAGGGAAATTTAGGTTAAATATTAGGACAATTTTTCTCACTAGGAGTGTAGTAAAACACTGGAACAGGTTACCCAGAAAGGTGGTGGAATCTCCATCCTTGAAGGTTTTTAAGACCCAGATAGATAAAGCCTTGGCTAGGATGATCTAGATGGAGATGGTCCTGCCTTGAGCAGGAGATTGGACTAGATGACCTCCTGAGGTCCCTAATTTTATGATTCTATGAAAGGCAGTAGAAGATGATTAAATTAGGATTTGCCTTTCTGGATTAAAGGAGCAATCTACAGTGTTTTAGAGCAGCGATTTAAGAATAGCAGAAAGAAAGGAAACTGCAATACGAGATTGCCCGTTATGATAAGGATTTCAATCAAATAATGTTGCCATCTCACAGGCAGCCTTACAGAGAAATACGAAAGGGACACTGACCTCAGGATTTTTGGCCCTGGGAGTAAAGGTCTAACAGACGCACCCTTCTGGAATGTGTCAGAGGCTAGTTAGCTTCCTTTTAATAGCTACTAGGTACCTGAAATTCAAGATCTAGATGCTATGGCACAGACTGATTAATATGCTAACAATAACAAGAGCACAATGCATGCCAGAACATGTTTAATTACCTTTTGTAGCCACTTTTATTATTGTCATATCATTCTGTAGAGCAGTACAAGAAGGTGCAAATTCCTTCTTCAGTACCATGGCTTCAATCCGAAGAGAATAGCTGGAACATGAACAAACTAAGCTTTAGCACCAACAGCCAGAGTAGAGGTGTTTAGCATAAAGAGAATAAACCTAAAACCCTCCTTACTTTGGCACCTGGATTAGTAAGTACATAAAGGAATCAGCTTGACACAGTTTTGATACATCTCCACCAAAGCCTTTTAATTTCTTTACCTAGAAAAGAGAAATATACACTAGTAAACAACTTAAAGAATTCAACAATTTTAGATAGATAGACTATGGTTTTACTGAAAAGGAGTTGAATATGAATAAGCTTTGCAGGATTAGATTTTTATAAATAGACATGGATAAATGCCAAGTTCACCTGACATTTGCAGACTGATGGAAAAATATTAGTCTATAATCATCAAAATGTGCACAAAGGAGATTTAAAAAAAAAAAAAATCCTGGACAGAGGTAAGGAAATCCAGGGCACTGCATGCATGTGCACACATGCACATGCACACGGTGGCGGCTGCAAGATCTGGGGGCTATGCTGGGAAGGAGGGGCTGGAGGGGAAGGGCTGGTAGCAGCAGGGAGCCTGGGAACCTGGTGCTGCCAGACGCTTGATCTGCCCGGGCCCCGGTTGACACAGAAGCCAAAATCCCACAGAGACCAGCCTGGCCTGGTCTTTGCAGGAGTTTGGCCCATTCCAATCATGCTGGGCTGGGCTGGGCTGAGGTGGGCTCTATGGGAGTTTGGCCCCTGCCCCAATCACACAAAGGCTAGGCTGAGCCAAGCTCCACAGGAGTTTGGCCCCTGTGCAATCAGGGCAGGAGTCAAATTCCTATGGAGTGAAGCTGGGTTATGGAGGAACTTGGCCCCTGTCTTGCCTCGGACCTGGGCAGAGTAAGAGGCCAGCAGCTCCAAGCTGCTAGCAGCCCTGCCCCTCCAACCCACTCTCCCAGCACAGCCTAACCAGCACAACCCCCAGCTCCTGTACTGGCTGCTGCCATGTGCATGTATGCACACGCACCTGTGTGTATGTGCCAAACTACTGTGGAGCTCTGTGGTGCTGTTCTGAAGTCCAGGAGATAATGCTTTGTCAATGAGGATGACTACTGTCTGTGTGCATGAAGGTATGCATTGTTGATTTATGGATATTAAACTTTTTGTATTATACAATTGTCTTCCCTGCCACAACTCTAATTTCATGCAACCCTGAAAATTTAAAATTGATAAAAACCAAAATAAATTGTTAAAAATAAACATTGATTTTAGCCACTGAGATAAATAAATAAATGCAAATCGAATTCTGCCAAGCCTAAATACGAAGCATTACTCAGGCAGTTCAATTATCTGCTTTTAAGGCACCATTTCCAAATTTTCAGAGATTAGGAACATTAATGGCATCTCCTCCAATCCCAACATTTTAGCAGAGCAGCATGGGGAAACTATGTTTCACTGTTTTGTCTCATCTGGGTTTCATTAACTAGTGCCTCATGCCGTCAAGCAAAGGGAGCAACACACAGCATGACTGTAACAACACACTGCTGTCATCTCTGTGCAGCAGTGCCCCAGTTTCCATGAGAACTGGGTCTTTCATTTTGATTGCTCTATTTGTGATTGGATTCTCCATTGTGAATAGCTGAATTTCTTGTCAAACAGGTAACAGCTACTAAGATGATCACAAAGAAAAATCTGAGTCTTCACAAGCTTGGTACATAAGATAGATACTTGATAGTTAACTGTTCAGTGTTTTGCAGAACTGTGCATGTATCATGGGGTGGAAGGTTTGTGGTAACAAAAAGCTAAGGTTTAAGCTACAAATATTTTCAACGTAGGCATGTTTTCACTCATTGCTTTTTCAAACAATTGCCTTTAAGGGGGGTGGGGAAGAAATTCACATTCTTGAAGCCAGAGCTGCAAGGAGAAGTGATAAACAGCAACAGAGGGGTGGGGGGGAGAGAGGGATAGGACACAGTGTGGGGGGCAGGCACCAGGGGGCACAGGCACCATGAGAGAGAGGCAGGCATGGGGCACAGAAATGTAGGGGGTGGAACAAATGGTGGCAGTGGCAAGAAGCAGAAGTTAGACCACTTGACTCCCTCCAAGCTGCAATGGTTGAAGAATCTAATTATTTGGTGGGGAGGGGGAATCATCTTAAATTCAGAGTCATTATGAATTCAGGTAAACATGCTACTTGTTCACATACAAGCACTACCACATTAAAAAATGTGCACACCCTTGTAGCATAACTTCCAGGTACGTTATGAGAACATTTCACAAGACCAGCATACATAAATAATCAGAGCCCATGTCCTGTCATACATCCTTCTCCCCTCACCTCCCTGCTTCATATTTGCAGTCTTTCCTGATCCCCACATAATTTAAACATAAACATACACGTATCCTCACTACTCCATCCTGTTCTTTCCCTTCTTCCAAGACTTCATTGACAACCACATTCAATCATTCATACTCCAAACTCAGATTTCAGTTTTGTAGATGGTGAAGTGGTTCTGGGAAAGCGTGGACCTAGTCCAGAGTTACCTTTGCTTTTCATTTCAATTTCAGGAACAGGACAGGAACAATTCACAAGCTGCCACGAGTTTAGCAAGGGGTCACAAGCCTCTCGGAACACTAGGCTCCAAATGAATCACTTAAACAGCTTGTGCCTAAGTTTAGTGCATGGCTTGCACATACGCTTTTCAGACATTAATGATTCTTTTTTTGTTCCCACCTAGAAAATATCTAGGTTGAAAGATCCTGCATTATATAGAAGTTCTTCTAGCACTGGCTTCTTTAGTACCTGGTTAAACTTTAAAAGATGGTAATCAGGCTAAAAATTTCTGGAGTTTTGCCTACGCAAAAGCTCACACTAGAACTAGTATCATCAATTTATTCCCCATCCAGTACAATTCACGTGTAAGGGCACACTAGTACATGCCTGGAAAACACTCAATTATGACACAACAGGAACCAAAAAAGACTGAGAACTGTGCGTAAGTGAGAGATAAAAGCTTTTTATTCAGCCAGTTAGGTTCGTTTTTGTGAACTCCCAGTGCCTAATAAAGGGAATTGAAAAAGTCTTTGCTCAAGTATTAACTCTTTCCTCTTTCATTAAGATGCAAAAAAAATTAAATATTATATAAATATTAGACATATTACATATTATATTATATAAATATTAGACACATTTCAGACTCCCCTTCAAAACAGTTTTGGAAGACCAGACTTGATATTACTGTACTTTATACATTTTATATGCATACTAGAAGGGTAGAAGAAAAACAGAATCATCACACACAGAGATTTTAATCTCATTTTAAAGTAAATCTGAAGGACGTAATTTCAGCACAGAAAACAATTCTGTCAACAGCTGTATTTCTATTGAAATAAACAATTTCTCCAAATGAATGCTTATTCCAACACTGTTTTGAATTCTGTATGAAAAAAACTCCACATTGTTTCCAATTGATATTAATTGGGGGTTTTTGGCTAAAGTTAAAAAACAAACCCCAAACCCAAATTGAACATTTTAATTTGAAACAATGAAAAACTTATCACTTTGTTTAAAATACCTATGTAAAACCCACAAATTCCAGTTACAAAGATAATAATTGGAAGTGCAGGTAAGTGAAGAAGCACAAGTTTTATGACAGAGATACCAACAAAATGAATCCTAAATTGCAGACAGGATGTAAATTTCTTTGTTTCAGCTACTTAACAGCATTTCTTAAACCCTCTTTAATACAAGGTATTCAGACAAAAAGCTCCTTTTAAAGACCCAACCTCTTCGCTCATTTATTTGAAGCTTGAGAAAGTTCCTAATTTATATCAGTGTCATCCAAAAAGTCAGCCAACAAAAACAGGAAAGACCAGACTTGACATTCCTCATACTTCTAAAGGTGCTTAACAAGCAGGGAATGAACCAAAATACATACCTCTTTTAGCCAGCATTTAGCAGGAAAAAAAGGACATATCATTGTGTAGTCTTGGCAGGTGTTCTTTAGCCTAGCCTTCTAGAAACAGTGGTCTACAGCCAAAACGACAACTGTAAACCCACCTATCCTCTCATTACAGTGATGTGTAAGTTTTGAAATTTACATGAAAATAATGTAAGTGTTGGAACAGCTCTTTTCTTAAGCACA
>JAGPOW010000290.1:25507165-25518407 GCA_030014935.1 Caiman crocodilus
AAAATCTTACTTTTTGAATTGTTTGAGAAATATTCCAATATTCATACTCCTTTTTGCATCCAACACAGAAACCTGAGAAAAAAAGCAATAGATATTATATCCAAGTAAAATAATCCAAGCAGAAAAGCCTAAAAAAAGAGATACACCTCTTTAAAAAGCACTAGTAAGTATCATTTTGTAAAGAAGTCCATACACAAAGAGTGGCCACCAAGGCACAAGTCAAATGAATGGATAGGACCATTCCTCAATAAGTAAAAAGAAAGTTATTCATTACTGAACTAATCTTTGCTAGGAAACAATGCAGCCCACCCACAAGAGTTTCTGCTCATGGGACAGATTTAAAACAGCAGCAGGTCAGAAGGGAGTATTAAGGCAAGTTTTATTTCACCTTATAACAAGAATGTTTTTCTAATTATTTAATAATACTGCATTTCTAAAATATTTCTTACTACAATCTAATTGGGACAGTCAGACTGCAAAAATCTTGGCTTCCATAGAATGATCCATGCATTTCAAAACACCATTTCAGGGTAACTTACCAAATGCCATGGTGACACATACATGTAACAAGAATTTAACTCAATACACAGCACTGACTTAATGCACATGAATTAACAGCCATGTTGATTATATGGAAATATTTAGTCTATCTTCAGTTAACTTGAAGCATTTTTTTTTTAAATTTAGCTATGTTATACTATTTTATACATCTAATTCTGGAGGGAAAAAAATAAGGGGGAATTTTTCCCCTCCACACTAATTTTTAAATTTATTCTAACCAAGAATCAGCAAAAAAGCTGCACCATGCTGTAATAGCATGCAACTATACCAATATGAAAAGTTTCCAGTCATCTCAGTGACTGAATGATGTCACTGCATTCCCTTAAGATTAAAATTCTGCCATGGAAATTCATAGAATCATAGAAGTAGGGTCAGAAGGGACCTTGTAGATCTTCAAGTCTGACCCCCTGCCTGGGCAGGAGGAAAACTGGGCTCAAGTGACCCCAGCCAGGTGTCATCTGGGTTCCATAACAAATAATTCCAAATACAAAGATGTACAGGACAACAACTGGCCTTATACAGCATTAATTCTTCATCAACTGCAAGGATAAGCCCTATGCCAGTGTAAACAAAGAAAAATACACCATTTTTATTGGTGGTATCAGGCAAAAGAATGAAATACTGCTTGCTCTGAAACCACTTGGTGAAAATCAAATACAGGTATAGTTAGCAGAGAGATATCATTAGGGTATTTCCAATATACTCATGTATACCCATGACAACTTCCTTATTTGCCAAATGAATAAAGTTAAGTAAATTAGAATATTTTCTAGAACTTTGGAATTTCCTATTTTCTTGAGCCACAATTCCAAAGAAGTTAGAAAGAGCAAGATACATTAGAGTGTCAGTAAATTATCTGAAGTCAATCAATCAGTCACTGCTAACCTGAATCCCTTCAAATTTAGCATATGCAAAGGGTAAGGTAAGATATATTCTCTTCCATCATCATAGGAGATGAGGCCACACAGGTCATTAAAAAAAGCCCCTGAACTTAGTACAGGTTAAACTATCATTACCCTACTATGCTATCTAATCTCTTTTCGCATTTTTCACTGAAGGCGCCCCTTAATGACCTCTTTCACTGAAGTTCCACTCTTTAATTGCCCCACTCATTTCTAATCTAAATCTGCCATTGTTAGACACCTTTATTACAATACATTTGCAGTCAACCCTTAATTTGTTCAGGTATTTGTTCATATCAGAGATGTTTCCCTCTACTAGTGTAAGATGTATACATTTTTTGTTTTTCCTTTTTTCCTCATAACTTACCTTTCATTTTTGTATGCTTTTTTAGCTGCAGCCCTTACAAATACAAAATATGCCATATTCTCAAAAAATAGAAATCAGTAACACTCCACTTGACTTCTTATACTCTCGGTTGACACGCCCTGCCATGGTAAAAATGGTAAATGTACCCCTAGGGGTACCTGGAAAGGTCATAGGGGTACACGCAGGCAGGCGGGGACGGCCCTGGGGCATGGCAGTGCCATCTCCCCTGACATGCTCCCACATGTCACCTCTTACCCAGAGGAGAGGGAGGGGCGCGCTGGGCAGCACTGGCCCCATGCAGCACACTGCAACGCCTCTCCGCCCCACCCCAGCTCCATCTCCTAACTGACTGCAAGACCCCTGCCCTCAGCCATAGCCAACGGTGAGAAGGCACCACCAGTCACCCTTTGCCTGCAGAGCCACAAGGCGCAAAGAGTCTGAATGGTGGAGGGGTGGGGGAGAGAGTGTGTTTCTGTGCCTTACTCCCAGGAGCAGGGTGGGGGGCATAAGGGCAGTAGTGCCCCACCATGGACAGACATGGGGTGGAGGGGTTTACATGTGGCAGCTGCCACCACCATTCACCAGCCCGTGCCACTGCCTCCCAGGAGCAGGGCCAGAGTGAGGGGGAGAGTGCAGCAGCACCCTTCTGCAGGCTGCACAGGTGGTACCCAGCTAGCCAGACACGGTGGGGGGAGCTCACACCCAGTGGCCACCGCTGCCATCCACCACCCCATGCCACTGCTATGTGCTGCTTTCCCATGACCAGTTGCATGTGCAGCTCTGTGGGCTGCTAATAGGTAGCGTGCAATTGGCTGGGCATGAGACCTTACAGCTTACAGAGACACATGTGCAACTGGCTGCTGGAAAGTGGCACATGGCAGTAAAGGGCGGTGGCAGCAGCAGTGGTGCAGAGTGCTGGCAACAGCCACTGCATGTGACCCCACCCTGCATCTGGCTGCCACCACCAGAAGGGGTCCACTTGTTAAAAAAGGTTGAAAACCCCTGAAATATGGCATAACATGTTTGAACCAACTGAGGTTCTGGTTCAATGTTGAATTAGTGAACCAGTCTAATTGTTGTGTATTTCTTCTCTGAAAAAAGCAATAGGAACATAGACAACTTTGTTTACCCTATCTGCCTATCACACCAAGTCACTGTCCTAATCAAATGGCAAGGTAAAAAACAGTAATTCAACCATTCTATTCAAGGGGCCTAGGACATAGAACATTGAGTATCAATCTGATTTTACACTGGTCACTTCTATTTTTCTGTTAAAACTCCTAACCTTCAAAAAACCCCTTTAAAAAAAAAAGTCTCAAATTGGGCAACAAAAATGCAATCCCTGGGCACTTTTTCAAATGTTGGTACTTATGCTGTGCACAAAAATAATTATAACCTCTGTTTTTACATGCAAAGCTCCTCCATATTTTATTTTACTAAAGCTTGATCTGCATTCCTGACATCCACCCTTCTCTCATTCTAATTGTTCACCTTACTTTGTTCTTGCCCCAGGTCACCTTGGCTTTATTGTTTTAAGTTTTCTTGCTATTTTGTCAAGCACTATTTCAATTCTTTTGGGTCTGCCTCTATATTCTGTTTGTGATCTGCAATGGTCCCCTATGATTTCTTTACAACAGCTGAATTCATCAACTGTCTTGAAACCAGAGATGTCAAAAATACAGCCCATGGAGACATATCATCCACCTCCCAGTGCTGGCCCCTTGCAGGGACCATTCAGGTCCCATCCCTGGCAGGCAGGACTCAGCACCTGGTCTGGTTGGTCTGAGGAGGGCACTGCATACTGCTCAGTCTTGGACCAGAGCCAGTGCTGGATCTCACATGCAGGACCAGGAAAGGGGAGGCCTAGTCCAACTGATGGGGCTGGCCCCATACCATTCATCTGACTTACAGGGCCAGATGAGCTTGACACCTCTGCTCTAAAGCAATAGTTTATATATCTACCTCTATATAACCTCTCCCCTACTGAGCAGTTTCACGTCTGACTGTCCTGAATTCTGGGATATCATATATATAAGTCAAATGAAATGCACTGAAAACATCAGATAAACTTCTTGTCACCTTGCAATTCATCTCCTTTTCCTCCTGTGTATTTTCCCATCTCAACATGACAGCCCATTCAAAACTCGAGCTAACGCTTTCTTACCTGGCACTTGACCTACATCTCTTCAAAGTCCTTCTTTCTCTCCCCTTCCATATTAAACTAATACTTCCTCTGGTCACATTTAGTACTTTCCATAACTCTAATTAAGCCTTTATCATTCTCTACCCCAGCTTCTTCACCCTCCCCACAGTGTGTATTAGGGGTGCACCAATAAAGATTTTCTTGGCCAATATTGATAGCTGATTATACCAGGCATATTGGCCAATACTAATCCAATTCACAGGAATGCAGCCTGGCAACTTGGAGAGCAGCATCCTGCTGGTAAATTGGAGGTGGGGAGGAGGGTGAAGAGATCAAGGCCTCCATGGAAAAAGTGAGAGGGTGGGTAAGGGCAGGGGCAGAGGCACTCGCTGCTCAGGCAGGGCAGTGAATGGGACTCCAGAGTGGAGTACAGGAAGGAGCCACATGCAGCTTGTCCAGGGGGCATAGAGGGGCAGGTCCCCACTGTTGCTTGTACACATGGAGGAGGATGCGGGGCACGTACTCCCCCAGATTTGTAGGCAGGGTGAGGGCAGACTGCCTCTTGTGGGCTCAGGGCCAAGGGCTGCACCAGCCTCTTCCAAGCAGCGGGGCTGGGCCATGGCTGGGCTTGGGGCAGGCTCAGCTGCATTGGATGAGAGGTGGTGGTGCTAGGAGAGGTGAATTTTGGGGTGGCTATAGCCCACAAGCCCTCCCACTGCCGCTCCTGCTCAAGACGCTCTACTTTGCTGCCTTTCCCTCAGGAGCCCCACATAGGTAGCAGTCCCCTGTCAGGGAAAGGCAGCAGAGTAGAGTGCCCCAAGGTGGCACTGGGAGGGTTTGAGGGACTGCAGCCACCCCAAAATTCACCAAAGACCCCTATAGCCACCCCTCTTGGTCCCACCACTGCCTGTCCAGTACAGCTGAGCTCACCTTGAGTCCACCCCCTGGCTGGTAAGAAGTTGATGTAGCTCCTGACCCTAAGCCTGCATCAGGGAGCCCACCCCATGCAAAAATCTGGGCCAGGGTCCATACCCCACCATGCCTCCTCTGGCGCACGCAATGACAGGGAGCCACCGCCTCTGCCATTCCTGGATGAGCTGCCTGCAGCTCTGTCCCACACCCTGCCCCAGGGTCCCATTTACTGCCTGGCTGGGCAGTGCCTTCCCCTGCCCCTGCCCTAGCCCCACTCCCTCCCTCCCTGTGAGGGCCTTGATCTCCATACTCTCTCTCTCCCCCACACCCGCTCCTCCCCACAGACTTACCAGCAAGGTACTGCTCTCCATGCTGCCCAGCAGCATTCCTGGCCATGTGCATGCGTGTGGCTGCATGCGTGCACACAGCATTTATTGGTAAGATTATCAGCTACATCAGCCAAAATAAGCCAATAATGTTAATTTTCCCTTTATCAGTGCTGATTCGATATGAATTGATGCACCACTGATATGCGACTCCCACATCAACTTTCCCATTTCTCTTATTTCATTCGTCTCTTTGAGCACTTTCCTAGGCATCTTCCAACGTCAGTTCTCTCTCCGTTCACCATGCATCCATCTTTTCAACCCTCTCTTTGAACTCAAACCCACTAAGTTTCCTCCACACCGATTAAAAGTTTTCCTTTACACAATGGATTCATTTGCACTCAGCAAACTCAACCTATTTAAACTGCAAACACCTCAGAAATGGATTTGGTTTTTATATTGTCTGCACTTATGGGTGCTTGCTGTACAGAATAGCGGTGTATTTTTACAATGCTTTATTTATTCACTGGAGAAAACAAAGCAAAAAACACTTCATTAATGCAGAACCGATGCTGCCTTGTGGAATGTGTTGCTTTCAGAGAATTTTTAATCCAATAACAATCTACCTTATATATCATGCTAAGATATAGTAGTTGTGCTGCCCTATCTACTTCCTCCATCCCTCTTCTCCAGCCAAACCAGAACTAGCAGTAGCCACTGGGAATTGTCTGTAATGCCGACTGATGTACCTGCTGGAGGTTCCCTGCCCTGATGTGGCTAGGTCTCCTTAAAGTATGCCAATAAACCACCTTCACCAGCTTTCCTCCAAGCGAGTTTCTGTCTTCAAGTGAACTAGACTGTGGAGAAAGAGGGACTGCCTCAGAGGAAGAAGTTCCTCTCTTCCCTCAGATCCAAGCACAAACCTAGGAGGTAATGCTACCAGGCCTCCCTAGCTATAATACCCTTTATTTCCCCAGCCACCCAAGGTATACTGCTTCCCAGCTTCCCAAGCATTTCTTCAAATCCACTCTCCCTCTCTGGATTTAGCCTTCCAACCTTTCTCCATCTTCACAAATTCACAGAAGTTTAGGGCTGCAAGGGGCCTTGTGAGATCATTGGGTTCAGCCCTGCTACTCTGGGCAGGAAGTACTCCTTATCATTTATCTTCCTAACTCTAGCCACAGCTCCCTCCCTGTCAACAAGCATTTTCACATGCAATTTCATATTAAAAATAGCCTGAGCATCTTCTAAATTATTTGATGCATTCAGATTATATTTCCCCAAAATAAAACTTCACCTTAGCTACTTAAGTAGTATAATAGCCATAGCACATTCTCTTGAGTCTCTCAAGCCATGTGAATGTCGGCTGGTTATAAACCTCCCTGACTAGTCACTAAGTATGTGCATGTTGCAATTTGTGCACCAGATACTTTAAAATCACGTTTTCAATATTACTTCTGAAAAGAGGCCTGGAGAGCTTTTCGCTAGCTGGGTAAGTGTTGAGCAACACAGACAAGTATGGAATGAAAAGAGTCCTGACCTGCCTCAGGTGCACGTCCAAAATGTTGGTTTAGGAAAGGCTATTTTTTCATGGGATTGTTGTATCTCGGAAGCCCCTTCCTCTGAATGATCCCGAACCTAGATTGCTAAACCCACTCTATATCCTCACAAAGTACATCAAATCCAAGGTAATACTATTAAGTGTGAGGATTTTAAACAGCAAAGGCTTTTCCTTATCCTTTCAACAGCAAAGGCTTTTCAACCTTTACTGCACCAGAACCAGGGCTCAAGTACACCGAAGTATGAAAGTTATCATGAGTCCCTGTTTTGCTATATGCAGACTACCAGCATAGGATAATTCTGAAAAGGTATGGAGCGGTGAATTCTTTCTTTGGTTTTAAAGAAAAAGGGAAAGGTGGGTTACACATCCATCCAGAATCCAAGGCTTAGTGAGGTGTAAAGTGCCCATTTACCTCAGTTGAGATGCTTTCAGATGGAGATGAATCTGAAACTGCAACTAGGTAAATGTATGAGGCTGTTCTTATTCCCACTTTCCGGGTGCTTGAAAGCCTGGATAAGCAGAGGCCTGACCTTTCACAGAGCATTCGGCAGCTTGTCTAACTTTATTCTCACCATGCAGTTGATCCAATAAAAGATATCATCTCCCAAAAAATCCTTGCCTCTCACATGCCTCTCTCACAGCTACAATATCACTCTAACATTACCTTTTCTTCATTTCTCACATTCTCAATATGATACTCATGGTTTCACAAGCTTGTTTAAATTTTGACAACCACTTCTGAAGTTACTAATGAGACTTCCATCATCACTAACCAATATTAAAAATGTAATGGTCCAGTTTTGGGGGAGATTTTTTTGGTCCCCAAGTTAATTTGTTCTTTTTTGTCTTCATGTATGAAGTGGAAAAAATGTAATACATTCCTCTAGCTAGCAATAAAAAAAATTTTTACTTCTTATTTTACACACAGAAAATAACAAAAACACTTTGAGCAATTCATAGGTAAAAAATACATAGTTCAAAATATATAAGACAAGGTTTTAAAAAAATAGTGTCACTGAACCGTTCATTAGACAACATATAAATCTGTAAAAATTCCCCTGAAAAACTGGGGTACCCTTCTCTGGACAAAACAAAGCTCAGTCATATCGTTTTTGTAGGACATAAGAAAGCAAAACTTGCTCACGTTCCAAGCCAAACAAGGACTGTAATAATCTAACAAATTTCCTTCAATCAGAATAGTGTCTTGCTTTGCTGCTTCCCTCTCATACTTATGCTCTCTCACTTATAGTATCTCAAAAGCCATATATTAAGAAAATGTTTTATATTTGTATATATAGTATGATTATGTGATTTTTCTTCACGGAACCCCATGTTTACTTTTGTCCTCTAAATAGATGGGAGGAAGCCATGCCTGCAAAATGCCTTAAATTCAGATGTGTGATGCTGTCAGAAGTGCCTGTTAAAGGAGGAAGACAGCAATTTAGTGCACTTATACATTCATAAACATCATGAGTGGAACAGAGCTACCGTAATTTATGTACTCCAGATTCTGCAGTGAAGAGTCATCAAGAGGCACCTTTACAAAACAAAACAAAAAAACCCCCTGCAGATTCATTCTTCCTTCCTCAATTTTAGTGCATATTGGCCCATCACGAAATCCAGGAATTTTATCCAGATAGCCAATAAAGCTCTGGCAAGTCTTTGGTTTTCCACATAACCAAAATCAGGCTGTCAATCCTTTAATGAATAAATATGTAGTACTAAATACAAAGCAGAAGCTAACCACTTTGTACTACAAGGAGCATTTTGATAAAAAGTAAGAGAAAACAAAAATGAATTACAGACCATGAAGCTACTTATTTCTATGACACTGGATTGTTCAATTCCTTTAATTGTTCAATTCCTTACCTCTTCTTTAGTATCTTTAAACGATGATCTTGAGGAACGATTTCTGGAATCCAGAGACTTTTCTTCTTGCTGCCCAAAGAGCTCCTCAATTGTCTTTGTGTCAATCTGGTAGTGCTGTCTTCCGGCAATAGTCCAGATATTGGTTTTACCACGGACTTGCTCTTCTGGGATTGTTTTCCAAAAAAAACTCCGTATTCGTTTTTTTTTACTCTGGCGGCCATGCCCATTCAGGAACTGCAGTGGCAGAGATTGAGATGGCCCTGGTGGAGGAGGAGGGGGAGGTGGTGGCGGTGGAGGCAACCCTGGTGGCGGAGGTAGAACAACAGCACCTGTGGACGGACATGGCGGTGGTGGTGCTGTTGTCGTATCTTCATTCATTAATCCAGTGGCAACTGAAATAGCTCCATTTTCCTTATCATTTACCAAGGAAAGACAATTCATAACATGCATTTTATAGTCTCTCCGGTAAGGAGAGTCCTACTTCCTCGTGTCTGCTTGAAACATGGAACGATGGAGTGGCAATTTCTGTCATATAGTTTCAAACGTTAACATGACAGCAGTGAAAACAGTGCAAGATGAGCCCTGTACCATCTTCGTTACCTATAACAAGAAACAATGGTGAAGTTCAGAGAGGACTGATTGGATGTTTTTCCCAGATATCATCAGCAACACAGCTACACAAATACAGAAAAGTTTGTGTACAGTAATTCTGTTATTTGGTTATTTTCATTTTTAACCTAAATGAGAAGAAACATGGGCTTTTTTAAAAAAACATAATGTTCACCATGTTTTCCCCTTAATCACGGAATCAAAATAATGAACAGCATATGTGGGGTGGTTCAACAAACTAGGATATTGCCCTTTTTTTGCCTTTGTGTTTTTCATGCAATTTCATGAATAAAATGTATGGAATCCCAGAAAGATCATTGTTTAATAAAAGCTCCCAATATTTACAATTACTATCTAAACCTACTTTAAACAAACAAACAACCCCAGCATGTAACTTTTATTACTATTGTTCCGGTTATAATATATTTACCAAAATTCACACAATGGAAGAGAGACTGCAATTTTATCAAGGCACTTCTTTATAATTCACTCATCTATCTAGGTTACTACCACTACTTCAATAAGCACAGGCACTAGTGCAGACAGAAAAGAACAGAAGTGGAAATTATAATGTATACACCTTCAAGCTCTCTGTCCACACAACATGGTAAATATTTACTCAAGAAACCTCATACTTCTCCATTACCTCATTCGATAACTGAATCAGAGTTTTCAAATCTTTATGACAAGCCCTTTACTTTTGATTTTGCCACATGGCAAATAGAATTACTGTCATTGACAACTGTTGGAGCAATAGTCTTGCCTTTTTTCAAAAGCACAAGTTAACATTTGACAGGTCACTCATATGATTGAATAGCTTTCATCTCTGTTAGTAAATTATCTCCCCCATTACAAACCTAGGCCAATTAAGAATCCTATTGTTTAAACACTTTATAGAGGCCATGATTAAATTGCACATTTGATCACATTGAGGTCACCAAAAATGGAGGTATTGCACAGACAGAAATTAGATGAAAATTGCACACTCAATACTAAGCAAACAGTAATCAGGAAACCTAACAAAAATTATAATGAGGCACTTTTGAAGTTGGGCAAGATTAAAACTAAATACAAGTTTGTCAGTGAATACACCTATCCACTTGGCATCGTTCCTCCCGTTTGACAGAATGCAGATACACAGACAAGGCAGAACAACTTTCTGTCTTGTCATGACAAAAAGATGCCTTTTTTTTTTTTGCCAGAGCTCCACGACTTCAGTGCACATGCATAAACAGACAAAAGTTACAGAGACAAGCCACAGCATGGATTCCTAGCTGGTGTTGTCTTAGCTCTGATGAAGATAATGTAAATTGATAATATACAAGACCTCCTCTTTTCAGAAACCTGTGTGGAATAATGTATCTGGTATCCATTCCTACTTCAGAAGTTGCAGGCTTGCTCACTTCACTTGAAATATCAGAGACATTTGCAAGTGTTGAAGACTCAGATTTGATTTAGGGAAGGACAGATAGTCTTGTAATGAAGAGACAAAGGAAAGTGCCGCGTCACATACAAAAGGGCTATGTAGGGACTGATATAAACTATATTAATCTTCTCCTGAGTTCCTGGTTGGAATCAACGGGAAATTTGAGGGTAGGGGTTGAAAAGAAATCTGTTGAAAAGTTAGGGATAAAGAGGAGAGGGAGAGAACGAGAAGAGGAAGAGGGTACAGATGATTTATCTCACTTATTGAAAAGTGGAAAATGTAGTCATAGCACAAAAATATCACTTGGATAAGCCACCAACAGCCACTATTTTTTAACCATTAATTTGTTAAATAAAAAATAAAAAGTTCCTGGAATTACACAAAAGCCTCATCTGGTAGTTTCCAATGCATATGAAAACACTAGAAAGAATCAGATCAAATTCTAATGAAACAGCACAGCTCATCTTACTCCTAAACTTAAATGTAGAAGAGTTGAAAAGAGGCTTCTTGTACTGGTAAGGCTTAATCTCAGGGTTGCGGGGGGGGGGGGGGAGGAAAAAGGAAGA
>JAGPOW010000290.1:25519661-25559384 GCA_030014935.1 Caiman crocodilus
TCTCTCTCTCACACATGCACACAAATTTCAACTGCTGTGGAAGCAGGATCACATCCTAAAACATAATGTAAGCCAAATAAAGTTCTCTCTCTAAAAGTCCTTTTCTAAAACTTCAGATGGAAGATGGGAAGACATAAAAGCAACACGTAAGACTACCAACATTTTAAATTCAGCATTTGTTACATCCAAGCTATATTGAGTTTGTGCAAAGTGTTCTGTGAATATTTGTTACAGCCAAACAATGTTGAGCAGGAAAAAATGTTATGAAATTGCTTTTGTGCATGTTTAATAATGTCTAAATAGACTTTTAATGCATGCTTAATACCATAGACCCATCACCAGAACTTCTGACAAGAAAAACTAATATTTTAATTCAATGAAGCATTTTATAACGCTTCATATCCTCTGGTATAGAATTTAACCTGTAAACAAGCTTTTAGAATACATTAAAAAATAAAAGAACCTGTGAGCAATTGTTTTCCACTTCAGAGGACAGGCAGTCTAAAGGCTGGTGCCCTAACAGAAATCATTGCCTCAGAAAGGGTTGTAAGTGGTATTTGCATATACACATCAGCCAGTGAAATGCCCACCGAACCTCCAGAAATGTATTATATCTCATCCAGTACACCAAATGCCCTGATGGAAAATATGTAGGAGAAACCAAACAGTAACTAAGTACCAGAATGAACACATATCAAAAATCCATGAAAGATAAAAATATCCAATTACCTGTGGGTGCACACTTCTCACAAGACAATCACTCCCTCTCCAACCTCTCAGTTCTAATCCTCAAAGGAAACTTACGACACACTTTTCGTAAATAAGCTTATGAATTTCAGTTCATAAATCTGCTGGATACAAAAAATCATGGACTTAATATAGACTTTGGATTTATGACACATTAATCTGCCTGACATCTGACACACCAGGCAGGCATCCTGCCTCAAGCTGACCACCTGTGTTCCTTCACACTTTTCCCTCCCTTCCCCAACTCCTCTCTTACCTCTAGAGACCCATTGTCTTCCAAACTCCCACTCATTCCCATTTTCACAGATTTCTTGTTATTTTTTTTTTCTACCTTGGAAACATATAACAGGAGTAGAGTCTGTCAGTCCCTGAAGGAGGGTGTTTGTGCCTGAAAGCAGGTGAAGAACTTTTTTCCAACTATTTAGTTGGTCTAATAAGATGTCACATCTACCCAAAGAACCTTGCCTGCCACTGAACCAAGTGCGTCTTGGACTCATACCGTAAGTTGCTGCTGTCTTTAGTGCAGGGTGCTTAACCCCCAGCCGGCAGACCAGATCTGGCCTGCTAAGTCACATCATCTGGTCTGCGGGACTCCCTATGGGTCCAGAAATTGCCACTGCTCCACTGCTGCCAAATTTCCAAGACTAGCACAGCTGGATCAGGCCCACGGACTGAATCCAGCTCATGGACCGACACAGCACAGTTCATCCAGTCCATGGAACCAGCAGTTGGGCAGCGCAGCTTTGGCACCTCCCTGTTAGTTCCTACCTGCTGTATTTCTGGGTATGGTATGCCTCAAACTCCCATAAAAACAGCACTGCCTTTGACATCACAGCCCATAGATGTCTGGATTTCAACAGCAGCTACATTAAACAAGTCAATGGAGCAGCTAGTTGCTCAACCCAAGGCACAGCCACTGCCAACACCAGCAGGTTGATCCTGCTGACATGGGTTATTAAAACCACAAGAGGCTCAAGCGATTACAATTTAGAACGTGACCACTTCCTAGGCATGCATCCCAAGAAGGTTAGCCTGAGAAACATGATCCTTAAATACCAGCCCGAACCCTGCTCAAGTCAAACCTCCTAGTCAGAGTTTGCTGCAGGGACAAGAGGAGATGCGCTGTACAAAGAGTTTAGATTTGAAAGCTGGATTTCACGCTGGGGAAGGCGGCTTGGGGCCAGGTTCGGGGGGAGAGGGGGAAGAACAACTCTCCCAGGGTTAACAACTAGGGCTGGCAACATTTTTGGACAGAAAACACCCACAAACTTGGCTTATAAGATGTTGGGGGTGCCAAGGGCAGACAGCGTGGGAGCTGCAAGGGGCCTGATTGTGGCAGTGCAACCCCTTCCCTTCCCTGCCGTCCACCTGAGGTGTACATGCCAAGCAAAATGCCTTCACGTGCCACACTCTGGCACCTGCTCTGGGGCTGCCTACCCCGGAGCTGGGGCTTCGCCTGGGGCAAAGCAAAGCAAGGGGGAGAGTGGTGTCTGTCCTTTGTGCTTGTAAAATGTGCATGAATGCGTCCCTATGTGTCTGTCCTTCTGCGTTCATGTGTGCCTGCCTCCGTGTGCATGTCTGCTTGTCCCTCGGTGCCCGTCCGTGTGTTTGTGTCCGTGTTCTCAGGGGCCGTGTGCGCCTGCCTCCATGTGCGTGCCCCTCTGCCCATGTCCGTGGCTCTGCCCCTAGGTCCGTCCGCGTAGGACACGCGGGGTCGGGCGGGAGCGAGGGAGGAGGAGCGGGGATCGCACCTACCTGCTGCCGCCGACCGCTCCGCTCGCTCGCCGGCGTCTGCGGGCGGCTCCCAGCCGAACCCCGCGCCCGCTGGGCAGAGCTGCCCCGCCCCCGGCCCGCCCTCGGCCCGCACAGGTGTTGCAGGGGCATCCCCTGGCCCAGCCTCCGCCCCGGCCCCGCACCGCCTACCTGCGCCCGCTGCTCCCGGCTCCTTGCAGCCGCGGCCGGCGGGCGGGGAGCGGGGGAGGGGGAGCAGTCACGCACGCGCCGGGCGGGGCTGGGCCAGGTGACAGCGCAGGCCCCGCGCAGCCTCCGGCCGGGAGCCACCGCGGGCAGGCGGACAATAGCGCGGCGCTGAGGTGGTGTCCACGCGCACACGCAACGCCGAACCCCTCTCCTCCACACGCGCCTTCCCGCGGCGAAACCCGTCCCCCCATTTTTCCGAGCTCCCCTTGCCTAACACGGAGACAACAGTCGAAACTAAGCGGCAGAAGGTGAGCGGTGTGCCGACCCCAAAACATACCTCTCATACATTTCATTCAGGCCCTCCAGCCTTCAGGGAGTGATGGGGCGGTGGACATGGAGACACCGAGGTGCCCACCCCGGGCCTTGCAGGTTTAATCCACAGGCAACCAGAGCCTCCCGAGTCTGGGGGGTACTCGCAGAAGTCGGCATCGGTGGCAGGAACAGCCCTGTCGAGGGCACGTGCCCCTTCTGCCGAACCCGCTGGCACCTTACAGGCTACCAGGTTATTTAACAGCCACCCAGCACAGTTGCAAGGAGTACACGCTACTGTAAATTTAGAGAGCAGGCAAACCAACCTTTCAACCCCCCCTCCCCCAAATTCAAATATTGGCAAAAGAAACACAAAGGGGGCTGATGTTAGAGGAGGCCAATAAGACAAAAGAAAAATTAAAGTGTGCGTGTAGGAAACGGGTGCTGCTGAAACAATTAGCATAATAGTAAATTACAAGTTTGGGGTTGTTTTTTGTTCTTTTGAAGGATGATAACAACTCTAACCAGTCACAGTAAGCAATCATGAAGAACCAGATTATTTAGGTATTATAAATAATGGGAAAGAAACGAGTGGCTCTTTAGATATTTAATTACCTGTAATTTTAAATGATAAAGCAAAACCTTATGTACATGCTTAGTTTTCTGCCCTGGGAGTAGTGCTATAATCCAAGACAATGATACCATACAGACTGCATACAATTAAGCATTCACCTCACTGTTGGGTTAAGGCCTCCCTCTAAATAACCTCCATTGTGGGGGCAGCATTATTGTTGTTTCATTTGTTATTTGATCCCACCCGTGGCAGTCATTTCTATCACTCTTCTTCCGGCTAAGGTCTGTCATGGGAGAAAACGTATCGGGAAAGTTTGATTACATTTAGTAAGTGACTAACACAGACATAGATATCACTGTAACTAGTTATGTAGAAACAGGATAAAAGCCCCATATAAACAAACCCCACTTAGAAAGTAATACATTTCTGGAGAACTTTTGACAACTTCTTACTTATTTCTAGATAAGCATCACCTTTCCCACTCATATATCAAAGTATCCCCTCCCACACTAAGTAACACCCATGATCTCAGAGACCAACACCATCTGAAAGTAGGTAGGCAAAGCAGGCATGTGAATGAATACACAAAGGAATAACCAGAAATAGGTTAAGATCACACTGTATCCAATTCTTACTGAAATAGGAAATTCCAGTACCCAATCTTTGCTGGGAGAAAGAACAATAAGGACACGTAAATGCTTATAAGTGGGTCGTTTTTGACCTGGATTGATGTGGGCACTGGGGTCCCCCAGGGCTCAGTCCTCAGACCCGCCCTGTTCAACATCTTTATCAGTGACTTGGACGAGGGGGTAAAAAGCACCCTGTTCAAATTTGCTGATGACACTAAGGTGTGAGGGGATGTGGGCATGCTAGAAGGGAGGACTAGGCTGCAATTGGACCTAGATAGGTTACAGGGTTGGATGGATGAGAACAGGATGGGTTTCAACACTGACAAGTGCAAGGTGCTGCACTTACAGGAGAAGAACCAGCAGCATACCTACAGGCTGGGGAACTCCCTTCTTGTCAGTGCAGAGGCAGAAAAGAATCTTGGAATCAAAAGATGCCGAAATGAACATGGGCCAACAGTTTGGAGAAGTGGTCAGCAAGGCCAGCCACGCCTTGTCATTCATCCACAGATGCATCTCGAGCAGGTCCAGGGAGGTGATCCTCCCCCTCTATGCAACACTGGTCAGGCCACAGTTGGAGTACTGCATCCAGTTCTGGGCGCCGCACTTCAGGAGGGATGTGGACAGCATTTAGAGGGTCCAGAGGAGGGCTACCCGCATGATCAGGGGGCAGCAGGGTAGGCCCTATGAGGAGAGGCTAAGAGACTTGAACCTGTTCAGCCTTCACAAGAGAAGGCTGAGGGGGGATCTAGTGGCCTGTTACAAACTAGTCAAAGAGGACCAGCAGGCACTGGGGGAGTCCCTGTTCCTCTGAGCACTACCAGGAGTGACTAGAAATAACAGTCACAAGCTGGCAGAGGGTAGATTCAGACTAGACATCAGGAGGTGCTACTTAACAGTTAGGGTGGCTAGGATCTGGAAACAACTTCCAAGCAAAGTGGTGCTGGCTCCTACCTCGGGGGTCTTTAAGAGGAGGTTAGACGAACACCTTGCTGGGGTCATTTGACCCCAGTACTTTTTCCTGCCATGGCAGGGGGTCAGACTTGATGATCTGCTCAGGTCCCTTCTGACCCTACCAACTATGAAACTTACTGCAATATTATATCAATAACTGTAGACACATTAGTCTAGAATAAATAAAATTTCTACATAAGAAATTGCACAGAACCAAGTCCCTGCTTTGACAATCCTAAAGCTCCAGAGAGCTTTAAAAGGGCTTGTGAGCATGTGGGTCCACTCGCCACCCCTTTGTCCCATTATGATCACTGAGTCCTCTGGCCTCATCTTCACTCCCTCTCTCCTACTACGTCTTGATTTTATGCTATATTTTGGGAGGATGGATAGTGTCTACAGTGTTGGTTGGACTAAGGAGGGTTGGTCTTCCAGGCTGTACCAACCCTACACCCTGCCCCTTTCCTCTCAGGTGACAAGTCATACTTGTCTGCTGACAACAAGAGTTAGTCACTGGATCTCAGCTTCTTCCCAGCCCAGTTTGGTTACTGACTCTATAACAGGTTGGTAGCCATCCACTCTAGACAGGTCTCTCTCTTTGATGTTCCAGTCTAGTCTGGGGTCACCTTCCTTCTCCCTCGGGTTGGCGGATCTTGGGTGGTGAAATCTCACCCTGCCGGTCTCCAAGATCCTTAAATAGGCTGCTCTATAGATCCCAGGCATATGTCCTATAACCTAATTAACTGTAACTCAGATGCACAGGGGATCTAACTTCCCTCTTCTATGTCTCCCCTTGCCTGGGAGTGCTAACTAATAAAAAACAAAAACAAAAACCAGGCTCTTGTTCCCTTGTTTGTATTACATTTTTTGGAAGAAAAAAACTTGGGCTCCAGGTTCAAAGGTCTGACTCAACTCCCTCTAGCTGGCTCGAACCTGCTGAATGTTTATTCAGTCCATCCAGGCAAATTCCTCCTTTTCCTGAGCTCTCTCATGGTCCCTTGAGGCTAACTCTGTCTCTGGGGTCAGTACATGTCCTATTCTTGGTGAGATCAATGACCTTTTCCCTGGACACTCTCTCTGTGTGTCCCCTTCCCTCCAACTTGTGGATCCACCCACCACTACGCCACCATCCAATGCTTCTTATCATGCTCATCGGGTTGGGTTGGTTATTCACTCATGGTTACAGTACACTGGTGTCCCAAAAGGGTTCAGTTGGCCAAATCTCTGGTGTGGCGGTGTCCTCTTCCAGTTCTGCTGCACTGTCTTTATTCCCCTGGACACCGAATGCTAAACTTCTCTCAGCGTCCTCCTTTTAAACTGTATGGACTTTCTCTAGGCTATCAGCAATAACTACCAAGGCACATGTTCCCCGGACCCTAGAATCAGTGTACCACTTCGGTTTTCTCCCCTGGAGCTCTTTTTGGCATGCCAGGGAAGCATGGTTAAAGCATGGGTTTGTTGCGGGTTGGTCTTGCTTGACCAATCTCATTTCCTGTCATGACCAAGTGACTTATCACTTGGACAAGGGGGAAGAGATCAACCTTATATATCTTGACTTTAAAAAAGCCTTCGATCTGATATCCCACAATCACCTCTTGGCTAAACTAGCTAACTGCAGCCTTGACCTCACCACGATCTGCTGGTTGGGGAATTGGCTTTGCAGAAGGACCCAGAGGGTAGTGATCAATGGGAGCAAATCGTTTTGCTGCACTGTGACCAGTGGGGTACCTCAAGACTATCCTAGGGCCTATACTATTTAACATCTTTATTAATGATGTAGACATTGGTGTCAGAAGTGGATTGACCAAGTTTGCTGATGACACCAAACTCTGGGGTAAAGCATCCACACCTGAGGACAGGAGGGTGATCCAGGCAGACCTTGACAGTCTCATGAAAATGGGCAGATGAAAATCTGATGATATTCAACATCAAAAAATTCAAGGTTCTCCACCTTGGGAGGAAAAACTTGCAGCATGCTTATAGGCTCAGTAGTGCTATGCTGGTTAGCACTACAGATGAAAGGGACTTAGGGGTCATGGTTGACCACAAGATGAACATGAGCCTTCAGTGAGATGCTGCAGCTAGTAAAGTGAGCAAAACACTAGCTCGCACCCATAGATGCTTCTCAAGCAAATCCCAGGACATCTTTCTCTCATTGTTCTCAGCCTTGGTGAGGCTGGAGAAAAGGTGAGAAATATATCCTCTTGACCAGAAGGCAGGAATCACATAGCATTCTACAATTGCCATATCCCATTCCTTGGCTAACTGGAAGTGGAGGAGGGACAGGGACTTCCTACTGAGGGGGCCACCTGAGTCACCCATCTGCTATCAGTTTAGAAATCCTGAGAAGTGTGCGCTGCATGCTGAGAGCTTGAATTCAGAATATGACAGATTTCTGAGACTCATGAGGCCTTCAGGCCACTCATCCCTGTAGACACCAGTGATACTGACAAGAATCACCACAATGGGAATAAAGGAAGTTGAGGTGTCATTTGTATTCACATTGCTTTTCTTTGTAGAAAAGAACAGGCCAGGCCAAAATTACTATGCCAGGCAAGCAGGAAGGTGGTATCAGCAGAATGGCTCTCTCTCTGGCTTGGATAATGTCCAATGTCTATTTTCCTTTGTTCATCACAAAAAACCAACAAAACAAAACATAATCCTGCAATGAAGTGACTAGCAGAATTCACAAACAAGGGGAAGGGACACTGATCATGTGTAAAGAATGTACCAGAAAACCTTTGGCTAATTTAAATGACTTATTTCAACAGGGCCTAATGGAATCTGCTCCAGGTTACAATAGGAATTGACTGAGGAAGTCTCAGAACCCCTGTGTTACCTTATGGATAATAGGCAGTCACAGAGGATGGAGAAGGGCTAATAGAGTTCCTAACTTTAAAAGAGGATCCAGAGAGTGGTAAGACTGGTCAGCCTGACTTCAATACCTGGGAAGTCCCTTGAGCAAGTGATAAAACAAACATTAAAATCTGTCAAGATGAAGGGATGATCATTAGTAGCCTACACCGATTTTTAATAAATCATAAAAAACTTTACAAACTTTGACAGGTTAGCTAATTTGGTGGAGAAGGGGAATGCTTTGAATGCAATATGTCTAGACTTTGGTAATGCTTTTGACGGTTTCATGTACCAGTTTTGTAGGCAAGCTGGAGAAACATGGGCTAGATGAAATTACCATTTGATTGATATATGGTTTAGGTGAATAACCACAGCTACTAAGTAATTATTAATGCAAAAATGCCAAACTGGCTAGAAGCCCTTAATGGAATTTCACAAAGGCATGTTTTAGGGCCAAAACACTGTTAACATTTTTATTAATGATTGAGTAGTTGGAGGAGAATGTACTGATCACATGTGCAGACAACACAATGCCAAGAGGAGCTGCAAACACATTGGAGGATGGGGTTAAAAAAAAATCTTGAAAAATTGGAAGACATGACAGAACCTTTCTACTCAGTTCAGGTTAGGCCTAAGCTGGAGGACATAAATATTGGAGAGGATTCAGAAGCAATCAGATACAAAAGGGCTAGAATGCAAGCGGCAAAAGGGAAATTTGAAGGTACAAGGGATGTCTAATCCAGAACAAAAGATTAGAGGAGGACGGGTCGGGGACATGGCAGCACTGTTCAGCTATAAAGGCTACCATAAAGAAAATGGGTTTTCCCTTGTTACCAAGGGCATAAAAAGAGGCAATGGTATCTAAAACTATAGCCTGGCAGATTTAGATCAAGGCAAAAAGCTGCCCAACTGTAAAATGCTAAAAGAAGTTGTGGAATCTTCTTTGCTGAAGGTTGTATAGATATGTGGGATGACTTTGGAACAGCAAATCCTTTATCTTTACAGGGATTGAGCTAGATGACCACTGTTTCTGTGAACATGAATAATTTTACTCACATCAATATCCTACTGAACACACTTGGAATCATGACTTGGACTTCATATTTATTCAAGATGCTGGGACAGTGGAAGTCACTTCTATTGCACTTTATATCAGATACAGTAAGTCTATTGTCTGAATACAGGTTTCCCTCACTTTATGCTGTATGTACGCCCCTGGAAAATGATGCATAACTCAAATTTGCATAAAGGGAACCCACTTTACAATGTAACAAATAGGGATACGTTGTACTCAACTGTACTGACTCCCAGAGCCATTCCTACCACTTTCACAAGGCAGTTTTGGTACTCACCAACAGCAGACAGTACACACAAGCACAGGGTGGTGGTGAATGTTACCATAACAGGGATGGCAACTACAAAAACACATGTCACAGACAATGAGCAAGGAGCACAAATCCACACAGAAGACTATATTTGGGTGCGTATCACTCCCACAATGCACCACGCAAAGCAGCTGACTGCAGGCTTCCACCACAATTGTGTAAGAGTGAATTTACTTCACATATAACAATTTTTTTTATATAAAAAGGGCCATCGCGTAAGAGCAAATTTGCACATACAGAACCCGCATAAAGTGAGGGAAACCTTTATTATTTGTTTTGTGGTGGTGCCTAGGGACTGATTCAGGGCCACTGTGCTGGGCACTTCTATAAAGTAGTGTCCCAAAGAGACCATTCCTGACCCAAAGAGCTTGCAATCTAAATAACTAGACAGACATGGGAATGACAGAGTGATATCTTGTTTTTGATAATGGACTCTACATATATACATACCATTAGTTTTCCTACCCATTTTCAGACAGCATTGGCCTCTACCAGGAGGGACCTATGGTTCTGAGTAAAATAAGTCTATGAATGCCCACCAAGTTACACAGTGAATAACTGTTTTACAGGATTGAACATTTTGTAGCTGTGAAGATCCAGGAATTATGCAAAAGGTAGGGATTTCTTAAGGTGATATCTTTGTTGGTCTAATAAAAGGCATCACCCTAAGAAGTTCTTGCCTCTTGCAGGATTGCAAACCTAGACAAAACACAGTTGGCAACTTAACTGCTGGCCAGTTGACATCCTCATGAAAGACACAGCAGAAAGGTCTAAGACTGAACAGGCCTGGGATCTGGGCTTTCTTAACCCATAGTTGTATCTTGATGAGGTTGAGGTTAACAGAGAAACTTATAATATAGGCAAAAGCAGTATATCTCTTCTGTGGCTGAGTGTGTCTTCCATTTACTGAGCTGACAAGATGGTACATGCATTAGATTGAGCCACTTAAATTAAATCCCATTTAAAATACCCTATTATATAGAGGAAAATTCAGAATTCAGTTAGTTTTAGCATTAGTTCTCAATTAATTCAGTGGAAATAGTTCAGGGCTAGTAAACAGCAATCCATATCACATAATACAGCATAAAATTTGGCACTAGTAGCAATAGTTGGAGAGGACAGACTCAAATTTGAGCCAGTATGGACATTCCAAGAGTATGAGGTCACAGTTGAGGTCACAGGCAAGGAAGCGTTGTACAGCTTACACTGTAGCTGTTTGTGTTGGAACTAAAAAGACTTATTTTAAACTGCTGCCAGTCATGAGCACAAATATTCACTCAAAAGATTGAAAATGCAAGCCAGCCCCAGAGACTTGCATTATGTCTTTGTATTAACTGAAAAAAACCCCAATGGGGCAAATTGGGGTAGAAAACCAGTCTGGATGTTGAGTTTAAGCTCTGATCTTTTCCTTGCCCTGTGGGTTTTTGCCAGAACCTTAACAGTACACAGTTTATAGTAGCTTCAGTTGCTTTCCATTAAAAAAAAAAAAAAAGAGCACAGAGTGGTACAGTTAGGATAGTATAACAGATTTCTTCAGACCCCTGACAAAGCTGATAAAACATAAAATTAACAACTTATAAAAATGGACTTTTGATTCAATAAAGCAAAGTGATATTTTAATATTTAGAGGTCAGTTAAGTCAAGATATGACATGTGCAGCTCCAAATCTACAAGCAATTTACTTGCTACAAAAAGAGTTAATTATGGTTTCATCTACATTAAAATCCAGGTGTCCACTCCAAACTTAGGTCATTAAAAGTCAAAGAAACATCAGGAACATCATTTGTTACTTGTCCCTGACCCCTTTTTGTAACAAAACTACATACTATTACCCCCAGGGTATACTAATTGGTAGCATGGTTGTTTGCAGAAGCAAATTATTTAAATTGGAATATCGACCACCCCACCCGTAGGACCAGATCTAGCCCATGGTGCTCCTCATAGGCCAGATACAATCCCATCACTGGCAGTAAGGCGAGCACCCTGTATTGGCTGAGAGCCACAATAATGAATGCAGCCGTCATGCACCTTGCCACTACTGAAATGTATCCCCAATAGGCCTGTGTACCCTGGAATTCTGCAGTGGGCCCTGCTCCTGCTCGTCCCACTCCCAAATCCCTAGCTCCTCCAAGTATCGTGTAGACCGGATGACAAGTTAAGTGTTTAGAACTCTAAAACCAAGTGGAATGTAACTAAGTACTTATAAAATATCACAACTAAAGATGCATCAGGCAGGGTTTCATCCCAGGCTCTATGCATCTGCAGCTCTATAATGGAACAGCTTGAGATATATGAAGCCTCATTTCAGAATACTCTATTAGCAGCAGTGGCCAACTTTTTTGGCAGGTGTGCTTCAAGACAAGCCCTAACCCTTCCAGAGTGATGTTCTAATGTCTTCCTCAAAAGGAACACTTTTCTGAAATTTCAGCCCAAATTGTTAAAGTTTGGCGAAATGAAACTACAGACAGAATTTTATTATGAAAAAGATGAAAAAGTTTAAATAAGAGGTAGTGGTATTAACCACTTCTAAAATTAAAATGAAGATATTTTAAATGAACCTTGCTTTGTAAACAGGATGGTATGTCATAAAAATTAAATGCTGCTGTTTGAGGACATCTTTATAAAACACATGAAGGAGGTTTCCAAAGCTGGTGTTTATTTTAACACATTGCCCATTATCTCACTTACAGGCGGAAAAAAAATCCTTCATTATTTTAAATGTAGCTTTTTTTAAGAACACAAGTTTCTAATGCATTCAACTGATCAGTATAATGTTATGATCAAACTGAACAATGTGGCTTATTTAAGTTTCACTAATTGGAACTAAAGCTACTCGCACCACTTGAACAAAAAGGAGTAGAAATCTCGATTACAAATTCCCTTTCTGTGTGTTTTGCACTGCAGATGCACAAAGCCTAGGCTGAAATTCTGCATGCCCAATCTTCCTTGCAACACTAGAAATGTTTAAAATCAAATTCACTTTGTTTCAAAATCATAGTTTTTGAAACAAAAAGACTGCACCACTATTTGATTGTACAAATAGACTGTTTCATGATGCATACACACAAAAACACAGCAGGAGGGGCAAATTAAGCATGCACAGGCAATCTTAATTCTGGTATTTCATAACTTTTGAGTTCTTGACTTTTCAACCTGTGTTCATTCATTCTTTCTTTCAAGAGTAAGGTTTTTTGCAGGCAATTATTGTAGCACTTACTTTTTTGATGAACATAACTTATTAATATGGGGCTTAATTCAAATCCAGTTTTACAACACATGCATTTGTACTTGACACTTGCACTGCTTCCTGTTGAACCAACAAATTTGCATAGGTCAATCAACTATACAGCGACTTTTCTGGCGTGCTCATCTTCCACATCCAAATACGAGCAGTCTATTCAAACAGCAGTTGTAAAGCCATGCAGGTACCAACAGTTCACCATACCGATATAGTACTTGCTGTTTTGTGAGAAACTTTGAAAAAAGGGTTTTAGGATTGTACAGGAAATGTGGAAAAAGGAGCTAAGCCCCTGCTACACTGACTCACCTAATTCACTCCTGATCCATTTTTACAAAAAATTCTCACAACAAAAGGAAGTTCAGAGCTATTAATACTTGTGCTTTGCTCAGAAGCCAATTTTTTTCCATAATAAATGAAGACTTAAGAGTAGCAACAGAGCATGAGGATTTCAGCAGGAATCAAACCACAAGGCAGGGCACAGTACTATATTGGGATGTATGCACATGCACATCCTCACAGAGCCTACGTGGTTCCACCTAAAGGGCCCTTTCAGATGATGGTGTTGCCTTTGTGTTCATCCTAAGAGTGCATGATCATGGTACTGACTTGTTCTCAAAGCCTGAGATCAAAAGAACACCCTCAAGGTTTTACAGCACCCATTTCCAGCCTCAGTGATCCCTTCTGTTGGGGTAGCGGGTGGTAAACAATGAAAATCTGGAACTTTTGGAGTCCAACTTAATCTTCTTGGCAATAAAATAGTTTTAAGCCAAATTTGATGTTTTCCAATTATTATGGGCCATATAATTCTAAAAAAGCAATTCCTATAAAGGGAAATTACAAGAGCACATTTGCATTTGCTATTTTTACCAGATCATTTCCACCAGTGCAGAGACTATCATATGCAAAGCAAAGTGTTTCAGCCTCCAGTAGCCAACTTGGAGAAAGAGAATGAACTAACATGCATTTTTCAGGAGTCTATTTGTTGCAGCTTTTTACTGAAGCTTTGTTTTTGCTAAAGAGGCACACACGTACACACAAAAATCCAAAAATATGTTAGATGTTGTGGACCTCATAAAAATAACAACAAACAATCTGTTACTCAAGAGCAGAAGCTAACATTCATCCTTAATATCAATTGATTTTTTTCACTTTTGTTCATATTTAAAATTCAAAATATACTTATTGTGAACTCACTGTGAGGTGGGTCAAAAATCGGTACTACGTAGCTAGAGCTGATTTCTGTCACTTAAGTGTCGTGTTCATTTAGTGGTTTACAAAGGTTTCATTATGGTGCATTAGAGATGAATTCTATTTTTAACCATAAACATCAAGGAAAAAAGTACTGCAGCAAACACCTTTAATATGAATACGAAATTCACAAAAGAGATACATTCTGGGGAATGTAAATCAGCTATTAAAAGAGAAATTCTGACAGAACAGGAAAATAAGGAAGGCTCTGTCAGACTATGAATTTAATGAGGAATGATTAAAAATGTTTGATTTACAGGTACATTACATTATGTTAAGCACTGAAAAACCATTTTAAGAAACATCAACTGAAATGCATTTAACATACAGTACATAAATCATACAATCCACATAGCTGTAAATAACATACCTTAAGTACTTCATTTTACTTAACAGAACACAAAGCAATGGAACTTGTGCAAATGAGGACTCCAATATGTTGAATTTAAAATGCCTATGATAAAATTAATATAGAGAATTTTACACTAAACAATTATATCACTGATGGAAAAATGAAACAAAATACATCATCCACATTATCCCTGTTGCTAAATCATGCTCTGCAGTTGAAAATCATACTGGCCCCCATCTCTCAAAACACACATCACTCCATAAAGGTTACTGAAAGTTTTCACTTGGTCTAAAGTGTTCAAAGAAACATAGCATTTATGCAGTTCTTTTCCCTTGTTGGGAACAGAGACAAACCCCTGTCTTAACAGGGCTGTGTTGTGAATCACGTACACTGGTTGAAAGTAGTATCTTATAAAAAGGCACATACCTGTGATTTAAGGCTATTATGGTATATGTATCATACAGAAAGTAACATTTAAAAATGAAATTAGTACAGCAAATGGTTGGCTTTACCTAGCAAACCACTTGAGGCAAAGCTAAAATGTGTGCTTAGAAGCTTCAGACTGACAGTGATTCTCACTTCCTTAGTGTTTTTGTTTTTAACATACAATGGAAAAATACAGATTCACCTTTTGAAAAGGTATTTGCTGCAATTCCATGAGTCAGCCAGCCATCTAGTACAGCTGTTGCCTCTCTGCAGGTACTGCACAAAGGCTTTATATTATTAATCTGCAAAATATTCTTTTTACTCTCTCCTTTTTAAAACACAATTACATGAAAATGAATCATTAAAGGTGTTTTCTATATTCATATACAAAATATCAGCTGTTGGTACAAATCATGTAAACCTCCCTTTGGAAATATTTTGACTAGCCACCACAATGACCAGAAACCACAAACATCTTGTCAGTGCAAATCTATATTAGATTTTTTTTTCTGAATTACAGAAATAGCCATCAACCCTCACATACAAAAAGGAGTGCTCTAAATTTGAAATGACAGAAATTATATGTTTGGTTACCTTAAAGCCACCCACATTCCCACCAAATTCAATTTTACAGTATTACAAAAGGGAAGAAAATTAAAGCTATTTGTGCAAGAATCACTACAACCATCCTTCAACCCCAACCCCTTAATTCTTATTAGATATACAGATTCTAGGTTAACAATGGGTCCTCTTCTCTGTATTGATTACTGTTCTTCAAGCCAAGATGGAGCATCTACTCCAGGAGTTTTCAATTTGATGTGGAACTGTTTAAGCGTCTGTTCAAGCTGCTTCTGATTCCCAGCGAAATATGCTGCAATGGCATTGTGGAACAAAACGAGCTGATTATGCAATACCTTAACCTGCGGACAAGGACAGAGAGAGGGTGGTTAAAGACACATAACTGACGCTTCAGGCTGCAGATGAGAAACCTAATTAAATGCATTATTTTAAAAGTTCAGACTAAACCAAATAGATTCTTCAATATACAGACTTATTATTTCATACACATTTCCAACTTCTTGTGACAGCATTAGGGTACTAGGGTCTATTCTTCAGAATTCAACTCTCCATTTCGGCATTTCTGCCTTTCACAATGATGAAATTAATATAAGCGAGAATTTGTTTTAAAGTATTAGCATGCTGCTTTGATTTATTTCAAATTGGTGTCTGACCATAGTCTTATATTTAAGTGGGGAGGGTTCTTTGGCAGAAAACAGCATAAAGATATGTTTTGTTAATATCAGCCAAACAACATGCCAGCATTTTCTCATGATAAAAAGCAACTACACTTAAGTAAGAAATATGGTATGCCATATAGTATTAATTCAGCTTATAGTGTGATAAGCTAGATATCCTCTCCAACTCCCCTTTCAGATTTTGAGTTCTTAACAATTCTTTCAAAGCAAATAATGAAGAGAAATTCAAAGTCTGAGAAAACAAAACCAAGTACTTTGTTACACCCTGGCCTAGGAAAAGTTACAATTATACACATTGCAACAATGCATCTCAATTCTGACCTGCAACTACCATGCCATTTGAGTTTGTGCCTCCTTAAAAACAGAAAGGGTACTTGAGTAGAAATGACCACTGATTTGGGGGTAAACAAATGCCTATTAGAGACTGAACACAAACCAGATTCAGTTTTCCTTGTAACTTAATGAGCATTTGAAAAGAAGGCTTTAGAGATAGAAAGAATAGCACAGAAATCTACTGCATACCACTCACTTCCTCAGTGAAAATCCCCTTCCTAATGTTAACTCCCACTGTGCCTCTAACTGAATTATCTCCTTCTAAGTCACTTAGGACACATTTGTATTTTACATGTCTAATTATACCAAAACCTTGATAGTGTCTAACATTCATTTAACACATGAGCAGGACTACTTATACATAACAGTGTAGAAAAACAGTAAAGGACCTCCCAGCTCTGAAAAAAATGGGAACTAAGATGGCCATGTAGATTACTAGGCAGCCCCTTCTGAAACAGACACTTAAGTCTTGCATACGCAGCAAGAGAAAAGAATGTTGAGCTACATCCTCTCTAGTTAAACGTTCATCCTACAATGTATACTCCCCACTAATCCCCCCTTCAGGAACTGGTGTTTTAAGCCTACTTTTGAAATACTATGGCTGCCTGAGTAGGTTGCAATTACTTACTGTCCCAGTCCCCCAATCCATTAAACAGCACAAGCAGTCAAACTCCAAGTACTTTTATACAACTCATTAAAAATAGGAGCCAAATAAGTGTACAACTCCTAAGTACTTGTGGGTCAAATCTATTCATGCTTGACATTTCTCCCATTTCAAACAATACACATGACAATTCAGTTAAGTGCCTGTCTGTCTTGTTTATCATCTACTCTTGAGAAAACAGCCACTTTCCAGTTTTTAATGCATCCTGCTTTATTTGAATCATAGGTCTTTCTTTTACAATCAGCATTCTGTTCAATCAAGTATCTCCCCGCTAATACAACGTTGTTTTCTGCAGTACTACCATTTTGGGGGCTTTTACATTCTTATACTTAACTTATTAATTGTGCAAATAACCATGGAGACCTTGAATCATAATAATTAAGAGTCTAGGGAAAACACAAGGATGAGTCTGCAGGTATTCAGTATCCTTACGCTTTCGATGTCAATTGACTCTTTGTTGAATAGGGCTGTAGTGCACAGGCTGATAAAACTAAACCCAAGTAAGATAGCCACTTGACTGCCTCTCACTATCAGGTTGGAGGATTGAAAGAATGTTATAAACAAGTATATTTGGCTGACAGAATAATAAACGTGAATTTCTGAAATTCAGGCCATTACTATTTTAGTCATTAAAAAAAATCAAGTCAAAAAAGAAATTTGAAGTATCAAAGTCCACCTGCCGATCTGAGGTTTTATTCCCTTTCTATGATTTTACAATTTACCTTTCTTGGCTGTGTAAAGCTGAAAATCAAAAGCAGCAATTCAAACTGAATCGGAGAAAATGAATATACACAATTTACTGTCAAACGCATAAAGAGTATAAGCAGAAGATATACATTTTTTTAAAAAGGAACATGAAGCCTTTAGTCTCTAAGTTAGTCTTTTTAATTTAGTTACCCTATTAAAGTAACTTTCAGATAGACATGATAGTGTCCATTCACACACACTTCAGCATCTTTCAGTGACTTCCAGTATATTATCAGGTTAGCAAATAATAGTATGGTGTCCCAATTTTGCACCTGTCTATAAAGAGAGACAGCTGCATCCATGCAGTGTCACACCGAAATCAACGGGGATACATGGGTTGCAGAACTCTGTTCACCTACAGCAGGAGAGTTCTGCAGTAGCTACAGTACAGTATTGAGCTCATGCATAAAAACGATAGATAGATAGATAGATTTGGATTCCAAATTTGACCTGATGTTCATGACCTGGGAATGGTTTTTCTTAAAGCTATCCTTTTTACACTATATATATGGTTGATGGCTATATAGTGTAAAAAAGGATAGCTTTAAGAAAAACCATTCCCAGGTTATGAACGTCAGGTCAAATTTGGAGTCCAAATAGATAAATAACAGAAAAATGTGTGTACACACAATGTACACGTACTCAAGAAGAGGAAAAGGGCATGAAAAGAAGTGGATTCCAGTGCAAAGGATTTCTCATATTTCAAAGACAGCTCAAATTTGATTTTACAGAAAGTAGACAGCAAAAAAGACATGCACGCTTAAAAATGAACAAACAAAAAATCCACACAAAATAACAATGCCCCTTCCCTCCCCCCGCCCAGGCATTTCCTTTCAACAAATTACATCTTCCCCAAAGGCTATCAAAATCTGTATAGTGCCCTCTTAGTGTTTCTACTTTATAAGCAGAGGGTCATCAAGCTTCAAGAATAGATTTTCATTAATCTGTGCAAGCTGCTTTCTGAACTGGAGCAAGAAGAGGTCACCACTAGCTAATGGTTTCCCACTGAACTCAGGCCTCATTGATCAAAATAGCACCAAGGGCATTCAGAAGCATAATCAATGCTGTAAGGCATAAGTCCTCTCTCTCACATTCCTAGCAAGAAAAAACTCATTAAAGAAAAGCAGGTACACTTAGAAACAAAAGAAATGTTACGTACCTAGCATAGTTGGGAACATGGGATAAGGAATATATTAATAGCAATTTCACAGAATAAGGCTTACCTATACATTAAACATCCCACTAAGTATCTAACCATCCTTGCTCAAGACAAACTATAATTTTACAGAATGTGACTGCTGTTTAAAACTATGGCATCCTTGTTTTCAATTTGTTACATTTTTCCAGGAAATGTATATCTCAAACAAAATAAACATTTCATTACAATACAAAGTGATTTGTCTTGGCTTAAAGGAAAGAAATTCAAGAAAAACAAAAACATGTTGTCCTTAAACCCTTTGCTGATCAGGAACTGCAGATATTTCTTGTAAGCCTGATGTAAGATCACAGGACTCCTGTCAGCCTCACTACCTTTATCTTAGCATTTTAAAAACATGTTAAGAGATTTGCCTGGTCTAAGCTGATACTTGTCTCACTTTGTAGAGACAAAAACAACATAAAAGGGAAAGACTTAGAGGACTGGTGTAATAATTACAGAGTTTAGGATCAAACCTGGCTCTCTGCTCTATGAGACAGCTCATTCCATTGTCTCTCAAAATCTAGAGACATGGTAGAGAAGCAAAATAATGTAAAATTAAGAAATGCATCAACCCTCCCAGTCACTCAGATCCAGACTATCTGAATTGAAAAGTAGGAGGAAAATAAGTGACATTATCAGTAACAAACAGATCAGACTGAAAACTAGACAATGCAAATGTACACATCTGCTATTTTGTGAAAATTCACCCCAAACTCTCAATGCTCCCCAAAATTCCTGAGTTACCAAACAGGGTTTAAATAAGGTTTACATATCTAATTTTTAGACCACAATTCAGAGTATAAAGGTGAACAGCCTACAATAGCTTTTACTGGTATGTCCTAATTAGTACGTCAAGTAACATTAAACTATGAGAAGTAAAGTGTATTTGTGTAAGAGAGACCACAGATAAAATGGGGAATTACTTTGGTTCCTGTCACTTGGTAGGACTATCAAATATTAAACTACCCAGAAAATGGGATGTCAGAAGAAAAATATCCTCCTCCCTTCAATTTACCTGTGACATTTGTCTTGGAGCATAGCCACACAAATTCCAGTTAAAAGGTGTATCAGAGCAGAGTACAACAAACTCCTTGAGACTACTGCAATAGGCTTCACATTAATTATCCACCAGCATTGAAGCTGAAAATCGTAAAGTTTTAAGTTAAACCTAGGTCTCATTCAACTAAATGAAAAAATGAAGCATTAAATAAATATTCTTTTACAGTCTTACTCATGGACTTTTTATATTTAAACGTTTTATTTATATGCCACTCCCTGAGAGACCCTGTCATTATTTGACTAGTCTTAGCATTTGTTATTGTTTGAGTAAATGTGGGGCTCTGTGCTGTTTTAACTGAAGTGAAAACCAAATGGTACATGTACTAGACACACATTTAATGGAACAGAAACAGAATTAGAGTGCAGCAACACCTCCAGAATTCAAGAACCATTTCTTAAAGACTACCACATTTATTCTGTGGGAAGCCACAAACAATAGTTTAGTCTCATTCCCTACTCTAAAATACCCATCAATGAGTTTCCTCAAGCAGAATACTAGTTGCAACAGAAGCACCTTCACACTGGGGTGATAGCCAGAAAAAGACTTGATATGAAAGGAAGAGTCAAGATTTAATAAAGGAATGAATAAGAAAGCTGCCACTCCCAGAGGCAGTGTGACAGGGAACTTCTCACTTAGCTGTGAGAAGCTTACGTACATGAGAGAAGAGCAAAATTATGTATAGACAAAACTGCAGCCTGGAAAAAACAGGCTCCACCCATGATAACTAACTTTAAATCTGTTTTTGTCTCTCTCTTGGGGACCACCATGTACAATGACAAAAAAAACAAGCAGAAGACAGGACAGATATGCACTTTTATAGACTAACCAAATAAGTTAGATATATAGACTAGAGCACAGGTTTTCTTGAGTCAAAGTTCACTTTTAGAAGACCAGTTAAAAGGCACCATATTTTCTTGCATACAGCATGCCCCTGAGGATAATATGTACCTTGCTTTTTAATGGATGAATGAATGAAAAACAAGATTATTTTCTAGTTATAGCTGCATAGATTAGGGACAGAGCCTGATCTTCAGTAGACTAACCCCCCTTTTCCTGCTAAAATAATGCTTTGCCCCTGCCAAGCTACTGCTGAAGACTGGTCTCCATGGGTAGATTTATGATATTGAAAAGAACTAATAAGTGTTTGAGGCTGTGAATTAGGGGGAGAGGGACTGGGAACAGTTAGCAGACAACAAAATTGCCTTAAGAAAGGCTAGCTTGATTAGTGGAACTTCGAGAACATTAAAAAGAAAGAATTGATAACACCTCTGGAGTGGGGGTGAAAAACGAGCCATAAAGTCAACCAACTTTCTTAGCTCCCGGAATAGTTATGTACCAGCTACTGCACAGTGGAGGAGGAATCAAAACAACATGCTTCTATTCTGTGCAAAAAATCAGCGTCCCTGCTTAATCACTGCCCCCCACAATTTTGGAGATCTGTTGAGGGGGGGACAGGGGGAAGGCATGTGTATTGTATGAGAAAATACAGTAATCAGGGAGGTGTCTAAGACAGCTTTCATTATAAGGAAGACTAGGTCTTTGGGACAGTAGCTGTGTAAGGTCCACAGTAAGTATTTTGGTGCTTCTGAAGCTAAATAAGCGAATTAAAATTATACATATAATTTTGAAAAGCAATTTTTGACAACCTTTTTAAAAACAGAAAAGCAGCTAGCCTAAGACAAACTCAGAATTTATGATCAATTCATGCAGATTGCAAGGTATAGGAAGTTCAATAACAAATTATCTATCTTCCAGCCATACCACTAATCCTTCAGCTCTGTGAAAATTCCTTTCAATTTATCCAAATCCAAGATGACTCTGAATTTATGACAACTCTCCAATAATTAGATTCTATGTGGAAAAGTGATAAAACTTGTAAGTATTTTCCATGTATATAATCTAACTATTGGAGGGTCATCTCAAATTGGTCCTCCCACTACTATAGCAGGGAAAGCAGTAGCAGGGGGGCACCCCTGGTGGTATTCACCCCACCACTTGCCAACCTCTGGCGAGTGCCCACCCAGCACTAATCCTCCCTGTCCCTTTGCTACTTGGCTACTCCGTGCCTACATCCCTGATAACCTCCCCACCCCTACTGCAGCCTCTGCTCTCACTCTAAAAAATGATTCTGGTTTTATTCAAGATCCTCTAAGCAGGAGAATTTGCTGGGTTCCTTGCAACATTCATGATAAAGAAGCCAAAATATCTGTACAAATAAAAAAAGAAGGGAGGCACTTACAGTGCATTAACTTGAAATGTGTTACCCATTTCATATGTCCACTCTAACATGCTATAAGCAGAAGCTAACCCATGGTAATTTAACAATGGTTTTATGTCATTAAGTTGCTTCATTTACCACATGATAAGAACACAGAACAGTTATACAAGGCACCCTAATTTTCTCAGTTTAAAAATGACAAATTCTGATTAGAACCACCAAAATCCACATTCTTTGCGATTAAAATGAAATGCTGTATATCTATATCTACACACACAGGTATCAATTGAACACAATGATTGATTGACATATTTACAATTTTAAAGCCACCTGGAAGTCTACCAGTGCCTCAATCATTAAAATAAATTCTTAACGCCTATGAATTTTAACATTTGATTTTGAGTTTATCATGAAAATATTAGAGGTCTTCCTGCCCCCTTTGCTCACCAGAACACAGGTCCAACTGCAGCTGCCCCGACCCTGCTGCTCTGCGGTGCTAAGCAGCTCCCATATGCTGGTGCCCTGTCCCTGCCCATGCTGTTCCTCATCACTCCCAAACCACATCCCTCGCAGTCCTGCTGCTGCCCCTCACTCCTGACCCACTGCCCTGTGGGCCTGCCGGTGCCCCGCACTCCTGACCCACTGCCCTTCACTCTAAACCTGCAGCCCCTTGGCCCTGCTGGTGCTCCTTACTCTTGAATCACAGCCGCCTGCCCCCAGTAAGAGGAAGGGAGTAGATATGTAGGGAAGGCAGAGGGAAAGGGGACAGGAGAGACAGCTGGAAAGCATATGCTTCCTGAGATTTCTGTGCCCACAGCACGGCAGAGGGATGCAACAAGGCCATACCAGCTCCAAGGAGCCGCCTCCATGGCCCAGCAGGAGAAGACCCAGCGCTGGAAGGCGAGCTCTGCCACCATGGTGAGGCACTGTGGGGGTGCAGAGTTGTGCCCCCACTGCTGCCAGCCAGTCAGGGGGTGCCTCAGCTTGACAGACGGCAGCATAGTGCTCCCTCCCATGCCATGTACCCACACTGGGCTGCAGAGGTGGTTCCTGCCTGCAGCTTGTCAAGCCCTCCTGCAGCCCCACTGTGGGTGCAAAAATCTCGGGGGGCATGTGCCCTTCCACCACGTGGCCTGTGTACTCCCCCACCTCCCCACCAAGTGGCCTGTGTCCCTTCCACTCTTACCACATGGCCTGTGCCCCCTCTCCTTCTGAGTGGCCTGGGCTCTTCCCTCTCATAGACTTGAACACATGCACATGCATGCCTGATCTCCCTCCTCCCACTGCCCGCAGCCCCAAGCAGCCCTTTGCAGGCTGGAACTCTGCCTGCTCGCAAGGGGAATCCTGTGGTTCCCCATGTTTTTCTCTTTTAAAAAGGGGAAAATTTGTGATTTTCTCTGTTAAAAGAGAAATCTGCATTTCCCCCCATTAAAGGAAAATTCCACATTATCCATGTTTTTCTGCAGCAAATAGAAAACCCGGATCCCTGGTTATAATGAATAAGGTGACATAAGCTCATAAGCACAAAATTACTCAATCTCCTTCTAAAATAGTATAATTATTTCATCTGCCTACAATCTCAGTTTCCTAAAAGTAATAACATTCAGTTGGCTTCAAGAGTCTATTAAATCTCAAGATTTTTCCAACTTCACATGGTACTGACTGTTTCCGTTAAGCTCCATGTGGATGGGTGCTTTGATCAGCTTATGCATACAAATATACACCTATATGAATTGAAACGTTTGTGAATTTTTTTTCAGAGGAAGAATTTCACAAAGAGCTGCCTTTAGCTGTTCTCCAGACATATAGTACAGAAATGAACAAAAAGCAAAATCATTTCAACATAAAAAGCCAAACAATATCAGTTATATTAAAAACTTAATGTAAGATAATTAACCAGAAGAGTAATGAAAGGAAAAAAAAAAGCTTTCTATATAGTAGTTTACAGAAAAACAATTTATCTCCAGTTTCCACTACAGCACTCCTTGAAAGTTCAACTTTCCTGTGTATGAACACAACTTGGGAGAGGCATTAGCATTAGGATCAGACATTCAGATTGTCTCAAGAACTTGAATTCCAGTATAGCTCTTCCATTATAATGAAGTCAGATAAACAACAGACTAAATGCTCAGAGGAAAGTAGCTGAGAATCTATCCTATTAAATCACTGGGGTGGTGTCTTTTTACAGGTAGGACAGCAATACTGTAGTTATGGGCACAGGCAGAAGTGACGATTTTTGCCCAATCTGGCCACAGAAAGCAATTTATAACTAGGACCAAACACAAGGGCACAGCTGCAGAGAGGGCTAACTGGGTGGCTCCACATTGCACAAGGGGGTCAGATGCAACAATTTCAAAAACAGAGCATCTTCTGTAATTTCTGTCTGCGTTGCCTGGCAGCCTGTTGCTGTTTTCAGAATGGGAGGGGGGGAAAGGGTGCAGAGGGAGTTTGGTTGGGGCGGGGTTCAGCCCCCACTGGAGGGTGGGGCAGGTGTACTGGAGTCCCCCCTACAGCAAAATGAGCTCCCTCTGCTCCCTTTCTGAAAATTTTACAGCCTAACGGGAAGCAGGGGCCACTGCTAGAGGAAACCAGCTGCAGGCTCCCAGGCAACAGCTAGATTGTCCTCCCCCCTGGAGCCAACAGAGAAGTTCTGTTTGTTCCAGAAGATCGTTTTAACTAAGAACACCTCCTGTAAAGTGTTCTCAGTTACAGTGGTGAGCTGCACTTCTGTCTGCACCCCAGATTCTTGAGGAACCTAGAATCCTAAACCTAGTGCGTATATAGTGATAAAAGAGCATTACAAAAGGCTTAGTTTTTAGTGCATGCTGCTGTAATAATCAGAGGAAAATGGTGTTTATTTTTGTAAATGTCTGTGTTGACAGAGATTAGCGGGCAGTGGAAAAAGGAGAAAAAAAATATTGTTTATTGTTCTTTAATACAGTTCTCCCTGGTTTAAGGCAGTAAAGTAACTGATACCATCTTTCTCTATTCTGACTTAGAGTAGAACTTTGCTTTTTCTGTACTAGCTGAGCCACCAGTCCAAATACATTTTCCTTTAAAACTGTATGAGATCTCTAATGGTACCTGGGTATTAAGGTTGAGTGTAAAACATCACTTCTTATTAAAAAAATGAAAAAAAAATTGACAGACTAAAATCATTCCACCTCTATCCAATGTTGCGTCTTTGAAATGCATCTTAACTCGAACTTTAAAATCGATTTAACAAGAGAATATGCATATCTAGTAAAAACAAAAATGTTTTTATGACAAGCTTCTATTATTCTGGTTGAGAGAATGAGATGGAGAAGGACCAGTGATTCTTGCATGACAAATAAGAAAGTGTGAAGGGATGACAGCATATGGAAAGGAAGGAAGAAACCCTGTCTATACCTCGTGAGAATAACTTAATGAACCAGGTACATACACAGACCTTTCCCTTCCCACCTCCCCCTTGTCTCTTGCCTACTGACCACCTCAATTTATATTTTAACTGACTGGCTTTCCTGCATACATACTGGCCTCTGGCTGCTTTACCACTCCATCCAGGAAGAGCACAGATCATCTGCAGACACTTCCCTCAGCCTGGTGAAGGGTGTTTGTGCCCAAAAGCTTGCTAAGAAGAATTTTTCCAACTATTTGAGTTGGTCTAATAAAAGATATTGGATTTACCCAAAAACCTTTTCTTACAGACCAAGGCACTCAGAATTGCTTTTACTCTTGGTAAGACAATTACTACAGTTGTTTAGTCTACTCCTTGCCCAACACAGGGTTCCAAAATCCTCTTATTTCAAATTATTTTGTTAATTAGAAAAAACCCTTTATTTGGGAATAGCCTATTCATTCCTTTTCACATCTTTCACGCTCATGTTGCCATTGCTCTATCTTGAAGCAGCTATTTAATCAAACAGAAAATTTAGAGATCACTATCAAATGATAAGCATGATAATGCGTATTAAAGATGCTTTCATTTACTGAAGTCCATTGACACTACCAAGGAAATCTTCTTTATTATGTTTTTTCCTCTTTGGTTTAGAGTAGGAGACTAAGTCCCTCCTCCACTATGGTAACCCTTCATTAGAACAGCAAGAATTGAGAAACTTATCCAATTTAGTTCCTTTTATTTCTTTGTTTTGAGAAAGTGTGCATTAAGAAAATGCCTCTGCTACATCAACTCTTAATTGCAGACAGCAGAAGGTAACAGTACAAAACTCTGTAACTCCAGAAATAGAATTATAGCTTACCTTGTTTTCCTCCAAGAATTTCAGTTTGATAGATACATCATTGCGCATTTTGTCATATTTTTCTTTATGCATTTGAAATAGCTGCTGTGACTGCTCAATCTTTGGCAGAGTGTTTGCATCACGAGGGCCAAGATTCAATTCTTCTAGGTCTGTGCGATAGGCATCATACTCAATCCTAGGGAAGTTGAGGGTGGGGGAAAAAAAGTTAAAAGTCAACCCTCAGCCTTTCAAATGCTGCACATTCCCCCCCTGCAACCAAAAATGAAATATTGGGAAAAATATTCAAGTGCGTGAATAAAGATGCTTGACTAAGTCCTCTATTTATCCAGTTCACTCAGGTGACTGTACTCTAGAAGCTCAACCTAAGGTCAGATCTGGTCAGGCCACAGCTGGAGTACTGTGTCCAGTACTGTGTCCTAACCAACACTGGTCAGGCCACAGCTGGAATATTATGTCCAGTTCTGGGCACCCCACTTCAACAGGGATGTGGTCAACATTAAGAGGGTCCAGAGGAGGGCCACCCACGTGATCTGGGGACAGTAGGGCAGACCCTACAAGGAGAGGCTACGGGACCTGAACCTGTTTAGCCTTCACAAGAGAAGGCTGATGGGGGACCTGGTGACTGTCTATAAACTCACTAGGGAAGACCAGAAGGTTTGGGCGAGACCTTGTTTCCCCTAGCACCCCCTGGGATAACAAGGAATAACGGCCACAAGTTGTTGGAGAGTAGGTTTAGATTAGACATCTGTAAGAACTACTTCACAGTCAGGGCGGCTAGGATCCGGAACCAACTTCCAAGCGAAGTGGTGCTGGCTCCTAACCTGGGGGTCTTTAAGAAGCAGCTTGATGCCTACCTGGCTGGGGTTATTTGAACCCAGTTTTCCTCCTGCCCAGGCAGGGGGTAGGACTTGAAGATCTACAAGGTCCCTACCAACCCTATTTTTATGATTCTATAAGGTGCCAAGCAGCTACACTGAAAAGCCATACCCAGTATAGCGTCTGCACTGGTAGCGAGTTTACCCATAGGTCTGCAGCACTTCTGAAAGGACATGAAGCATGGAGAACCATGGGATGAAGCCAGAGCCCTGCTAATTCTTTCCCAATCAACTGCCCTGCCCTGAATAAATAGAATTAAATTGTAAAATGATACTGGAGAGATTATTCAATCCCAAACACTTGAGTATGTTTCTTCACATTTTTGGTCCAGAGCTCCAGATAAGCCTACTGCCTGAACTGAAGGCACCACTTAAAATATAAAGATTTTTAGTAATGATAAAATAAGACCCAGAGTTCACTCTGAAGTGAATATACAGATTAAAGGACTGCATCTAAGAGGTAATAATGTAGGAAAAATCTGTTTATCCAAACTTTGATGGCTCTTCAACAACTTCAAAATTACTGACAATTTTGATGATGGCTTGAAAGTTTGGTACCATTAAGAAAAGGACTAAAATAATCAATTCATTATATCCTTAGCTACTAGGAACACAAGATATAATTTAAACTATACTGTGAAACAAGAGGATCTGAGACCCTATACCAATAAGTGGCATGTGTTGTTTAATCCTCAAATATTATTTCTTTTAAAATTTCAGCTATACAGTTCATTTACTTTTGAAGTTTAAGCCTGTAAGTGAAAACAAACCTGAACTCTGCGATTAAAAACTTCCCTGACATTCTCAGATTGTACCAATTATAAGTATCCAACTGATTTAGATCCACCAACCATATAGCTGGAGGGTTTGAAGTACAAAGGTTCTTATTAGGCAAATAAAACTGTGCAAAAGGTGGAGAAGGGGAGAGAACCCTGGAGTCTCAGTTCTAAGAATCATGCCCAACAGACTACTGAACTTTGGGTTCTCAGCAGCAAGGTATTTAAAGCAATCTTACTTCACTAAAGTACTTTTCCACAACTGAAACAGACTGATAAATGGAATACAACTACAGTTCCCACCCAGCATGCATCCTTTCTCCTGCAGACCCATAAAATTTACTGGTTACTACCTGAGCCCAGCAGTCTTTTCTGCTCAAGTGCAGGGTGGTTGGATCTGATTATCTGTATGGTCCCTTTCAGTCCCAAACAAGTATGAAACTTTGATTAAGTGCCAGACAAAGCAACTGGCCTCTGGTCAGAGAAATTCAGATGCCCTGCAATGGGCAACCTTCCCTGGAATCCCCTATCATTCTGTACTTTTTGCACCTTGAGATACCAAGTTCTACTATTTTTGTCATCAAGTATTATAGAAGCTGAGCAAAGGCACCAATTCCCACACCACAAGGAGAAATAGATTGATTTGTTAAGTATTAAGAATTGTAACACCAGGATAAACTAGTGTCAAACATGGCTTTTCAGTGTAAGTGGCAAAACTGTTCCACAAGGAAGTTAAAATGTTTTTAGAGACAGTGAATTAATTTTCTATCACCCAGGCTAAAACCAGACAAATCTGTCTGATTCCCCTATGAGCTTTGCAGTAAACCCCAGATCTTACAGATTGGACAATCCCATTGTCCCACATTAAGTACCCATGAAGTATCCAAATTAACACTTTGCTTCAGAACAATTGTGACTAATTCAAGTCAAATTCCATTTAAAACTTGTCCCACCCCTGTTTTGATGCAAGTCGTATCTCAGCCTAATCATCCCAAGATTAAACCAGTTGGCTGTTTATTCTCAGAGGGGTATGGTTAGCTTTCAAATAGGTTTCTTTTCTAAATATCTTACAATTTGGATTTTAAATCTAATATGCACACCCACACAGAGATATGGGCCAGAAAGGACCAGTGCACATCAAGGAGATCAGTTAATTTGACCCATTTTTTGGAGGTGCCTGCTAGAAGTTTGACTTGGATCTGAAGAATTATCATGAAAAACACACAATGGATCAGTCTGAAGATGGATAGGAAAAAGGACAAACAGGCCTTGCTGACCAGCATCAATGACAGAGATGAGAAAAAGTAGAAAACATTAGACAGGCAAGCAGACAGTATTGTAGAACAGTTATCCAAGGTCTTCAAAAGTTATTGTATAGAAAGAAAAAGAAAACAATCAAGAGAATGAAAGAGGATGTGCAACAGGCAAATAAATTTTGGCAGCCATGGTTGGTACGGTAGGAGCAGTGTGCACTGGACACTAGAAAGAAGATGTACCATTAGAAGAGCAAATTCAACTGCAAGAATCTGGGTTTTTAGCCCAAAAAGTAAAACAAAAAATGAAGCCAGAAGAGAAAAATATTCAGAGTTTCCAATTTAGATGCAGAAAGTGAAGAGATTTAGTATGAAGGTCTTCAAGAACAAACGTCATTAATTTTGTCCACAGGTCTCAATGGAGAACTCATACTGGAGCAGTGGAAAGCTAAAAGGGAGGCACAAACTAGGCCATAAAGGACAGGTCTCCAAAATATATTGTAAACCAAAAAACCAAAAATCATTCCCTTGTCCTACCTATGCACACAGGAATTATACAGCTATGAAAACTGTTTATTTATACCTCTTAGGATTACTACCTGACTCCAACAAAGGAAATAAATGGTTACTAAAAACAGACACCACCTAATCACCTACAATTCAAATAGTACAATGGGAAGAACTATTGTTTCTTACTAAAATGGATTGCCTGGTACAACCCCAAACACTCATACCTATCGCTTTGCAATCTCTTTTTTCTATTGGCAAAAAGGAAGTTTGAGATATAATTAAAAAGTTCCCAGTTCCCATACAAGTGGAGTCAATACTGTTCCACAAAATAAATGTGTTTATTGTTCCGGCTCCTATTAATTTCTGCAGCAAAATCTACACTGAAAGATCACTCCCCTGAAAAAGTGCTCATGTACGAGTTCACCCCAACCAGTACAAGTTTGCACACAATTGCTACAGAAGACTTTTATACTATACCCTGGCTCATGGGTGGCCACCACAGATCTCACTCTTTTCTAACAATCTTTTACTCAAAGTAAATTGCTTATAGATTAGATTGAGAATTGAATGGTTTTACCTATTTAGCAGAGAGATTAGATGCCTATCAATTTGAACCCATCCCACTTCAACTGAGACAATTTATTGCTTATTTGATAGACAGTTTATGATATACCAAAATGGAGATCACAAAAGCTTCTTCTCCCAACCAGTATTAGTTTGCAGAATTGTCTTTTGTCCATTTAGTAGAGAAGTATCCACAGACTCCCTTCCATTCAGCTAGCAAGTGCTTACCATAGGTCTGCTGTTGAATTATTTTTGTTGATAGCTAAACCAAGAATGGAAAATATTTTGGTTTCAAAGAGCCCAAATTAAACAGTTTCATTTCCAGGATAACTGGTTCTTTTACCTCTACATAAATTTCTAAACAAATCTATTTTTTCAAAACAGAAAAACCTTTTGGTTTTGAAAACTCTTAAGTTAAATTCAGAGCTCTATGAAGTTTTTTTTATCCAATATTACAAACAGTTTTGTTCACTCTAAATTGTAATAATGTATACTCTGACTTTAAACTGATTCATGCGGTGAGAAAACAGAATAGTTAATCTGGGCCTGCTGCCAGCAATCCATAGCTGCAATACCTGTACTATAAGCAAATTTTTTTATGGTGGGTAATCCGTTACTTTTCACTAGCGCTTAATCCACCTTAAGGTCTTAAGAAGTACGTAATCAGATAAATAATTTATATTTAAAAAGCATATATTACAATTTTGCTTGCACTTATGCAACATTAACACATACAGAAATGTTAATTTGCAGACCAGTATATCTGTAGCTATGCAGGGCCATTGATTCCCACTGTTATTTTATCTGTGAAACATATTAGAAAATTTTTGACAAATCTAAAATTTAACAGAAAATTTCTTGTGGATTGTAATAATCATTTTACAGTACTTTATAAAGTTTAAGTAAAGGCTTAGGTGACCAGGATTTAAAAATATGGAAGTTGTGTTGTATCTGTATTTACAACATTTTTCAAAACCTGCTTTACCAGCTCAAACAAAAACTATGAATCTACATTTAGTCACCTTTCTGAAGACTATGTTGAAATGACAATAACTAAAAACAGAATGATAGCTACCTGGCACTTTCATATTGTTTCACAGTCAATAAGGTATCCTCAATTGTTTTATTCACCAGCGTGTTCACACTAGCAATAAAAAAGTTAATAGCCCCAAGAAGGGTCTCTCCATTTTTAGCTAGAAGTTTCTGTGTGTCTGCGTTGTATCCAAACTCCTCCTATAACAAAAGCAAAAAAAATGCTGTAGATCACTGAAATAAAAATTTAAACCAAGCACTGATTCACAAACATATAAGAAAATAAACATTTATCACTGACAGGGAAGATCACGTAAGTAATTTCATCACTCCTCTTGAGTATGCTTGAGTGTGTGCAGGTTTAAACAAACGTGACAATAATCTAGACAACAAGCTAAGTTAACACGAGAAAGAATCACAACTAAAATTAAGTCAGCACAAATGGCCCCGCAATTCTGCTCTCAGTTATTCATGAAATCCCACTAACTAATGTCAGCAGATTATGATCCAAAGCTTTGTAAAATACCAGATGTTTGGTACTAATTCTATTTTGTGATCTTAAGAGTTATGGAATTTGGCTAAAAACTGTATCTGGTGTCTTTCACATAGCTGCTGGGTACCAATATTTTAGTACTAAGAAAGACATCACCAAAAAATGGTAGTATAAATATAGAGGGGCAATAGTATTGATTAGCAAACACATTTATTTTTACATTACATTCTGAAACAAAGGGTTGGACAAATGCCAACATCCTTTTTATTTAAAAAAAGCTGCACATAAGAAAGCAGAATGTGCTGTAATAATAGAGATCTGATGTTTTAAGAGGTCAAATTATTGCCGAAGAGCACTGAAATCAAGTTTAGATATTAAAGACAAGCATAAATGTATTCAACAGCAAAAGCATTCAACAGCAGTGATTTTTTCAAGTGCATGGATACTACACAACAGTCTCACTGATATACTTATATCATCCATATGGTATTTTCATATTCTGCAGATTAAGCTTTATTAAAAAAGTAGGATTTCTAGCCTTCACTGCTGTGGAGATAAAGTTCCATGTGTGAACTAGTGTAGCTAATACAGAGTTTTCTTTCAGAGTCCAAAAATAACTGGCAACTGGTGCTGAAGTGTAAACTTTTCCAACTCCATTTAATCCAACTGGAATATTACTGGTTTTAGAGTTTACAGCATTTCATGTTAATGTTAACTGTTTGATCGCTGGTCATTCTGGTGGACTGAGTGGTAAGTGTGAAACCAACCGGGAAGAAGATGCACAGGAAGTTAAGAAAGAAGAAATACTGAAGAGGAATAGACAGGATGTTAGAAAAAATAAATTAAAGTAATAAGCTATGGAGACAAATTTGCCATGTCAGACAGGAGGGATTTCAAACATACCGTACTGCTTTATGCAGGCTTCCCAACCCACAAGCAGTGCAGTTCTTCTAGTACCACTAGTGCACTACTGAGCATAGGCAGGCTAGTTGACAGTGTCACTCAACAATGAAAATTAACATTTCCAAACTGCAGCACTCCCTGCTTCTGGTTTAGGAGGCAACCCATTAGAGCAGTGCAGCACACTTATGGATGATGCTGTCTGGAGCAGCAAGTTTGCTATGTAGACAGGACATAAATTAAGAAATAGCAATGGAATTAGAAGGGCATACTAACCACTAAACTCAGTACCTTATTCTAACTAAGACTTTAATTACTACAGAAGGGACATGTTCTACCCATGATCTTCGTGTTTCTCTCTTACAAACAATGGCAAGTCCCCTCTGGATTGAGATTATTTATAAAAAAAATACGTAAATTCATACATACACACATATATGATAATTTCAGCTCTCTATATGTAAATGATTTGACATGCCTATTCAAGTAGTATGGCTTTGAAAATACTGTACATACAAAAGATATCTTTGAGCTCAAACAATGAACGCAACAGAGCTCTAGATAACTAGTATTGTGCTTCTGAAAAACTCAGTTTATTAGAGCTATGTCATTCTTGACTTTTCACCTGCTAGTTGGTTGCTGCTTGAGGTTAAAAATCAATTCTAAACAGTAACTTTTTAGATTTTTAACTTTTTTCCAGAACTTGTAAGGAAGTAAACAATGCTATCCAAAGAAGTTAGGCTTAGACAGCAGTAAAGCCCAATTAAAAATGGGCAAGCACAAATGAGGAAACAGACAAACAGGCACCTCTCTAGGAGGCATAGGTGTTACAGAATTTTTATTAATAGCAGAAACCTTTATTTGATTTTTTTCTTAAATGAACAGTCTTCTTCAATAATCTACACCAGAGATGACAGATTTAAACTGAAACAGTAAAAGATTCCAAGAATGGTACAAGAAGCTGGTAGAATCTGGAGAAATGTTGTTCCCAAGTACAAGAGTTATAAGGCTTTTAGGAGAATGAATGTGTTCAAAATGAATACTATGCCAGGATCAAAATTAGTGCAAGTTTCAGAAATAAATGCAACTCCAGCACATACTGCACTACATCATCTTGCATTTTACCAAAATCCACATGCCCCATATTTGCGTCAACAGTAAACAAATTGCTAAAAATGTATTGCACTTTTTTGGCAACATTTATGTGTGTTTTTGTTGTTAGAAGTGTTGAAAATATTAATTTGCCAAAACTCAATATTAAAAAGAACAATTCTCCCCTAGAATGTGAAAAATGTATGGCATTGAGTTCTTCTAAGAAGCTAACAGTTATTTAGTGTACACCTTAAACAAAAGTAATTAAGTGGGAATACAGTGATCACAAAGCAGGAGGAAGCAGAAAGGCAACAACCTCAGAATTTAATTGAGGGTGCTGCAATACTACATTTTTGGGAGTCCACCTATACCATGTTAAAGTATGGGTGATGACTGTAGATCCTAAGCTTGGTGGCAGGAGGGAACTGTTCTAGATACAGGAAGTAGCAAGATCTGAAAGAAGACAATCCAGCCATACAGCCATAATATCTAGCTTCTCCCTCTTTATAACACACAGGATTGTATAATCACATATAGCTGAGATACCAGAGTTATATAAAAATCCCAGAATAAGGGATCCTTCCAAACCTAAAATGTTAGCTATCTAAGGAATCATGCTTAAAGTTGCTTGCTTGGAATCTGAACACCATAAAAGGAGCAGTTTATTACATGCAGGTTGCAAGGCTTTGTGAAACAACTGAGCAGAGCAACGTTATATTCTCCCAAAGGAAAAAGTGATTCACTTGTATTCAACAGTGACTTCACCTCTATTGTATAAAGTCTGTTCAACCCTACTCCAAGGCATATACCCCCTTCGGTAATTGTAGTTTACAGTAAGTGATCTAGAACAATTTTGATGACATCTTATTAATGACAAATTAAGTGCCATATGTGTTTAATGCACAAAGGAACGTGGTTTGTTAGCAGTTCCTGAACTCTAAGTTCCATTTCATGTCAGGCATTTAAAAAAAAAAAAAAAAGCTCAACAACATTAAGTATTCAACAACCTTAATATGATTTCAGTGGTTTCCTGTAGAGTCTCAAGTGAATTGTATAGGTTTTTTTAAAGCAAGTTCAGTATTACAGACATTAATGCTTAAGTCAACAGCTGTTATCTACAGTGCAGCATGCACCAGGTGGTCAAGTTTAACTTCATCTCCATCCTTTAAGTCATTTTATTTGCTAATACTATAAAAGTCTTACATGGAGTTCCAATGATTTCAAACTCAGGTCTGCAAATGCATCTCCAAGTTGCCGTTGGGTATGTACCATCTGGTAGAGCTGCGTGGACAAAGTCTGTGCCAGTTTCAAGATATTTTCATACTTTTTTTTGTTATCCCTTAGTATTTCTATTTGGGCTTCCAGTTCCAGGTCTACGGTTCTTGAGCCACGTCCCAACCTTTCAGAGATGATCTGACGAGTACACTGCAAATTCATAACAAATAGTTTAAATTATAATGAACTCAAAAACGTATATTCAAGATAAAAAACATATACCCATTCTTGGCTTCAAGGAGCATGTAATTAGCAAGTACCTCTTTCACAACAGCCCCTCCCAATTTAAGTTTGCACAACAAACTGAAGCAACATCTCAGGCTTTGCAGAGGTTTATCAGGACTCAGCAAGAACAGCTGGACAAGTCTCAACTCCTACCAATACAAATATTTAACAAATCAAGAGCAGAACTAATTGTTTTGAATGACAGATCTCAAGTGACTTCTTAGGGCTGGTGAGTCTCATTAAGTAAAAGCAACTAATCCTGTTCAGTAAATGCAAATCAGTATGCCGACTTTATTAAAAACAACTGTTACTGATTTTATGTTAAGTATCTACAAAACAGCCATTCCATCTTTGACTGCCAATATCCAAGCCCATAGGTATTGCCCAGTTAAAGATCCACGCCAACCAAATCTACCATAATAGGATCATTTTGCTTATTTTTGCATTTTTTAAAGCCAGTCGGCAACTTTTTGCTGAGAAATATACAAAGTAGCTTGAAATTGCACCTGATTGCATCAGATTATAGAAAAACACTGGTGAGAGCACAGAATACTAGAAATGCTCAAACTTCAGGAGTTGCATACTGGCACAGGACTAAGCCCCTGATCCGATTTGCAGCCCATTGATGTAATAAACAGCAAATGCAGCACTTGGAACAAAAGAATACCCAACGGTAAAACAAAATGCTCTGTTTATTGAGATTTCACCATTTTAAAAAGTGAAGTTTAAAGTAGTAAGTCTGTGGCCCAGAGAGAAAAGAACTTTTTAAAAAGGCAAACAGAATGGAATGGAAGAGTGAGTTAGCCATTAAGAGAGTCATGAAGGCTAAGTGTAGATAGTCAAAACATCCAAGGCTGATTTGATTCAGGCTTTCCAGGTTAGTCTAAGCTGCGTAGATTGAACCAATAATGAAGCAAACCAACGTTTTTCTATGATTCTGGAAATGCAGACGCATGCCTTCAATGACCCAGGCCACAAGCTGGGAAGGAGGGGACAAGAAAATGCTAGAGCACACCTCCCTGCTCAGCTGGAGCTGATACCTTGGGCCAAGATTAGCCCATCTACCCTGCAAGATGGGGTTTGTGGGGAGGTGCGAAGCATCCTGGGATTCTGGGGGACTGAGTTAACTTGAATCAGGAGGGGATCTGGGACAGAAGCTCAATAAACTGATTCAAGCTAAATTAGTTAAGTCTGATCCTACATCTATCCAGGTTTATTTTAAACTAGCTTTGGCCATTTTGGAAGTGGTTTATGTGCAGTGAACTTCTGTTTATGTTACAGATTTGAACCAGTTTCCAGTCACTTATACCAGTTTATGTGCAATTTCTGTCCCTAGTCAAAGAGAACAATATGGTCAAGGTTACAACTATACTGACAGAAGTAAGATCCGATTGCAGTAGTGTAGTCTCACAGGATAAATGGCTCCAAATCCTATTTTAAATCATAGTCATAAAATGTATAGAACTAATTCGACTTTCATGATTAAGATGCATTTGCAAAGTATTCACTGTGTGATATAGCTGATATGTTAAGATCAGCATTTTAGCAAAGACCCTAAAAGAACGTATCCATCTTTCAGACACTCAGGAGTTCCCACTAAGTTTACACTCTTATGCCAGAGAAGTATTTCTATCATTGTCAATTTAGATGACACATGTAAATGGAGAAGTCTAGGCAAATGATGGATAATCTTGAAGGTACAAAATCAGTGGAGTATAGGTAGATTCAGTCCATGGATTATTATTAAATAAACCAGGCAGGGAAGAATTTTCAGTTAGAAAATAAAGGCAATATGCTCCCATTTCTAAGACAGTGCAGGAGAAAAAAAAAAATGCTCAAAAAGCATGACATTACCACAAAGCCCATAAAAGGAAATGCAGTAGTTTAACTAGAATGTGAGGCAGAGTATGAATAATGCTTCACTAGGAGCTTGATACAAGCGAGGATGAGCTCTAGCTATTTTCCAGAGATGGGGATATGCAATCACACAAACAAGGGACCTGCAAGAGGAAATCTGAGTCAGTGCTGACAAGATTTTGGGAGTGAGTGTAAGTTACAAGCTAAGGAGATTTGTCAAGCCTGACAAAAGGCTTTTATTTTAAAATCAAGGCGGACTTTGAAGCATTTATTTGCAGGAACATAGTTTATCAAGAAACTAAGAGGCAACATTCACAAGTTAGAAAAAGGAATCGAAAAGTTAGCTGAGGTTTGAATAAGAGTGGTGCCTGAAGTTTAAGATACCCATCTCTTAACCTGAGCTTTCTCTAGGGTATACATGGTATACAGACAAGGTTAAAAAAAGAACCTTGAGAAGTCTTCTCATTGTATTTGTCCTTGTTGAGTGGATTAGGTACAGACGTGCGGGTACTCTAAGCAGTGGATGGAGACAAGAAATTATAGTATTTTCAAGTTCAGATACCACCTATAAAATAGAAATCTAAGAAATCTGTTCCAAGTTGTGAAAAAAGCTACATGATTTAGTGAGAAAAAACAAGCCAGAAATAAAACCATGACATCTTTTATACATAAAAAGATAAACAGCACGCCAATGGTGAAAAGGTTTTCTTAGCATGTCTCAGAAACAAGCCAGTGTCAGATTGCTTTAGAAAGTGGATATTTGAGTCATCGCATCACGTTCAGTGAGTTCACAGGGTATATAGACCCATGGATCAGGGGTTCAAACAAGCAGTACAGACTCTCTCAACTACAAGGATTCCTAGCTTCTTTCAAGTGAGCTAGCTTAGCCGTGATTTTAGTGCAGGAGGGGCTCCAAAGGAAGCAAGTACCCCACAGACCTGAAAGTGAATCTGATTCCCTGAAAGCAGCTGAAAATGGTTTTCAAAAATAGAGAAGTTTATAAGAGGTAAATTGCATAGAAATAAGTACAAGGCATAAAGTGAGACAACCAGGGGACTTGAGCCAGATTTATTTCTGTATAGTCTTCTTTCAAAGGGCACTGGGTAGAGCACAAATTTATTCTACTTTTGTATATATCTAAACCAAAACAGCAGATTAAATATCTCTAGCAGTGTCTTCACTAGGGAAGCAGACTAAGTCTAGAAATAGACTATTTAAAATTCATGGCAGCTGTTAACATAAAAGAAAACCAGACCACTTGAATGATGCAAAACACTATCCTGCAGTCTAGATATCAAGTAATAAAACTTTTGTCTGCAACTCTTATAAGTATAGAAAATAAGGTGTTCACTTTTGTCCAGGGACTCACAATTGGTTTCTTGCATTTAACATTCTCTCTCTCTCTCTCTCTTCCCCCATCCGCCTCCACTGCTTAATCTCGGTAATACCTGTAATGGCAAACTGTCTGGAAGTCTTCTTTCGCCACCTCTGCAGCACTCTGCACAACACCACCTTTGCTGCAACTGCACACATGATTTCACCTACTCACCTTTGATTTGAAACTCTCTTCCTTAAGGCGTACCTCTTAGTCCCAGCTCTACAGATTTTTGGATGTGAAGACCGCTTCTTCTCTCCTTTTCACATGTACAAACAAACTTAACCACAATCACACAGTTCTCAGTACTCCATTTATTCTCCATTCAGAAGACAGAGACAAATGTACACTTGGAGCACCTTCCAAAGTAGAGGAGGATCCACAGCTTGGGAGTATGAAGCAGCTGCTAGGACCCCTTCAGAAATGGTCTGTTCAAGTTATTAACCATAGATCATGCCATTTAACCTGCTCTGATAAACTTATTTCTTATGAACCCAGAACAATTAACACCTTTTTTTTTTTTTGGTAGCACCACTAAATTCAGGAGGCCACATATTCAAAAGCCTCCTGGATGGAGTGTGAGAGTTGCCACAATAAGGCCCACTTTACAGCTGGGGGGAATAGGAGCCTGCACCAGATCTTTAAAGGGTGTACAAGCAGCCCAGTAAATGAGCAAGTGAGCAGCTCCCCAATCTAGGACACCCAGGTACCTTTAAAAGTCCCAGTGTCTGGAGCAGCACCAATCTAGCAGAGAAGGTAGGGTGGGGGGGGGGGGGATCAGAAGGGGAAGCTAATAGGATTGTCTGCCCCTGCCTAGTTTAATCTGTGTCAATATAATTTGATACTATACTTTCTATTATTAACTCAAGGTCTTCCAGATATCCATAGCCAAAACTGTTATATAATTTCATTTGCTGTATATCTTAGACAAAGAATGGGCTGTTAAAAAAAAAAAAAAAAATCACCAAACAGGAGCCTTGATTAAATCATCTATTTGAAATCTTGTTTATAGTTCTAAGTTTTAGTTATTTCCTAAAAGAACGTTACTAGCCAACAAGAAATCAGCCTATCAAAAAAAGTTTATTTACAATAAAATACAATCTTTGCTGAAATCCGGTATGTTTCCAATTAGGAGGGTCACTAT